>CM046440.1:29424666-30639666 GCA_025506505.1 Flaveria sonorensis | reverse complement strand
ATATTATCTAGCAATACTTTGTTTTCAAATACAAATATTGATAAATGATAGAAAATGTGGTTCTTCAACTATGAGATTTATCCACAAATTCGTCATATTAGACCATTATACATGTATCTTAATATTAGACATGGACTAAAGAGAAGGTGTGCTCACAAGAGATGTCTAGGCGCATTGGCTATAAATAAGATGAAAACTTTACAATTAATCGTGCTTAAGTAAGAGCAATGTAGGGATGGGTAACCTCGTATTATGTTTTCCACTCGAGCAACCAAAAAAACCATAGTTTCCTAGAGACCACATATTACTATGTGCATGCATGTATATATGTACATACATAAATATGTATAATATATATATACATAATATGTATTTCTATATATATAGTATTATTTTCTATAATATATATATATATATATATATATATATATTCATGTATATATTTTTGTTTGTGTCAGATCAGTTATAATACAATGTAGGTTTTGCCTTAAAAGCGTATAACATAAGGATAATGTACCACATGTACGTTTCTAGTTCTATAAGAGAGGTTATTTGCGTCAATTACGCGCGTAATAAATAACACAGGTATATTGTATAAACTTTACTATTTCACCACTCATAACTGTGTTGTTACACTATATAACTATGTTGTTATAATGGTATAATTACGCAGCTGCAAAGTAAAAATAAAATATTATAAGTATCACAATAAATCAATGATGGTGAATACGACACTGTTAAATGGTATAACACACAATATTGGCATGGCGCATTATGTTTTTCTAACAAATTGTAATTTAATAATATTATATATATATATATAT
Organism: Flaveria sonorensis; assembly: GCA_025506505.1. Lineage (NCBI taxonomy): Eukaryota > Viridiplantae > Streptophyta > Magnoliopsida > Asterales > Asteraceae > Flaveria > Flaveria sonorensis. Next base: position 30,638,842 of record CM046440.1, on the reverse strand, counting down.
ATAATATATATATATATATATATATATTATATATATATAATATTCAAATTAAAGATTAAAAATCTCGTTTTAAAACATTCTTAGAACATATGTCACATAAAAGTTATTTTTGTTTAAATAAATGGTGAATCTTGAAAAAAAAAAACGTCAACGATTGTCACCTATTTTATAAATGTTGCTCCAACCTTTTTTATCATCGCAAAACATTGGTTTCTATGTTTTTTAGGTAAAACTCAATTTGGATGGTTTCTATGCTTTTTGGGTAAAACTCAATTTGTATATGATGGTCTCAATATATTTGGTTGGTTCTCGTAAAAAGTATGTTTTGCCATTGAAGGATAAAAAAGAAACGAGAACGCCCCACTAGCATATTGTTTGTTTTATGGGCAGGTGGTATTTGCATTACTTTACCCATGTAAAAGTACAACATAGTTATATGGTATAATTGTGATGTTTTACCAAATATATTATAGTTTCCACTATGACGTAAGGTGTCACAGTTATAATGGTATCAACACAATTATAATGGTAAAACACCATAGTTATAAATCGTAAACAAACAGAAATTTTACTATATAGTGAAACTACACGATGCCACATAATAAACTAACACCGTGTTCAATTTTTTTACGAAAAATTTGCACTTTTATACAACAATATTAAAACTCAAATAAAATATAATAATACTCAATTTTATACGGTACATATATATGAATTTAGAACTTGTGGAATAATACTTCTCTTAAAAATATATAGGCTTGCTGACTACCACTTCTTTGCCAGTCCTTCCTTTGTTTCTTAAAATGGAAAGAAAATTTATATACACAAGTTTGAAGCATCAGATTGTGACCAATGTATACTTTTTAAACTAAAAAGGACATATGTATTAGTAGCTTGAATTCTTGTAAGTTTAATTAGGAACCACCAGTACACTTTTACTGATTTAGCAAGGTCGGTGGAGCTTCACCGGCCTTGCCACGTTTCCTCACCGAGTGTCGGAGCTTGAACATTCTCCTATGGGGGCAGGGGGCGAAATTAACACTTTTTAAGGGGGCGAACTCGATATTTATATAAATTTACGCTACCAGACCAAAATTTACACTACCAGACTAAAATTTACGAAAAAAAGAGCGAGGGCGGCGGCCCCCCCGGTCTCCCCTATCCTCCGCCCATGCCTCACCGACCTTGCCACATGTCACATAATCATTGGTCCTCAAATCAATTTTTTCTTTTTTTCTTTTTAGCTTCTTCCGAGTTTAGATTTTGTTAAATTATTTTATAACCCTCAATGTTTGGAGTGGTTCCCGCTCCGTGCTTCTTTTTTATGTTTTTTTTACTTATCTTACATTAGTTTCATTTATATTATTTTTTTTTCTTTTACCTGCGAATATTTATTTAATTTAAAATTTTATTTTTTATAATTATTAGGCCGCACGTGCCCAACATAGTTCGCATACGCGTCGCAACGTGCCATTAAATTGTACTACTCTGCCGCAACAGATGGCCTTACATTTAAATTACTTATTTTAAAGGTTGATTTTTTTATGTATGTTTTGAGTTGGTATACATTTTGATATAAATTTTGTTGGAAACGAATTGGGTTAAATATAATACGTTGTGATCATTTGACGGTATAATTGACGTAAACTTAATTCGGAATGAGTAAGGTCGATTGTAATATATACTTTTTTCACTCCGTATACGCCGCCGCCGCAATGCGTGGCGGGTAAGAAACTATTTTTTATTAAAAAAACAACATTATCCAAAAAAAGTTATCAAACATTATAAACAAGGTAGGACTCAAAATACTCAACAATTGTGGGATTTCCAAAATTACCTCTTCACCCATGTTTTCATGCACTAAAAAATTATAACTATTGATTTCCTTAATCAAATGTACAATATGATTGTTAAACAAAAAGAATTGTTAATTTGATCCAATACTTATATATAGGGTTGAATCCCCTAAATAAATATATTAGAAAGAGTCCAGGAAAACATATTAAATATTGTGTGGAACATCTTGTACGTGTTGTACATTAGGAGCAAAAGTATTACGGGGGATGTGGGATATTTTTAGGGTTAAATGAGAGTTATTGAGAAAATAAAAAAAATAATAATGTAGCATTTACGTAAAAAGAGAGTAAGCATCGCACAACCTACTTTTGGTAGTACACGACAAAGTAGATTAGGAGGGCCAGCAAAGATCTTGCATGCACACGCATACGTTCAGCAATACATGTTGTACGTTAAAGGAGGGAGTGTCAAAGGGATGATGATATTTTTACGATTGAATGAGAATTGTCAAGAGAATGAAAAAAAAGTGATGTCATTTGTGCTGGTGAAGGAAATAAGAGAAAAGATTGACTCCCTCCAATGTTAAGCAAAAGTCTTAAAATTTGATATAAAAAACCAACATTAGGAAAACAGCTTTTTAGTTATCAATATATACAAGGATGACGACATTAAAAAGCATTCTACTTTACACAAAATCCATCATTGTGATTTCTTATTGTCATATCAGTATAAGCATGTAATCTGTTTTTTTCTGTTGAATTATTTCAAGTTAAATAAATCAAAACAAAAACAATATATTTTGATCGCATATTATTTATTCAATTTCTACATGCAAATTATAAAAAGGACAAAAATAGGTTTATAATTTTGACATATAACTTAAGTACGAGAAAAAGATTTAAAGTTTAGCAACGAGTCTTGACCATAGAAACATATATAAATTTTAGAAACATGTCTAGAAAAAACGTAAATACATGCAGACACATACGTGACAGTGTACATACAAGTGAACGCATACACACAAAAATATACACCTGAAGTCACAAACACAAGTCTCAAGTAAGAGACAAGATGGTTTAAAGATCAATTTGCTACCCATGAAAAAATGGCATGGAGATACACGTGATCATTTTGCTAAAAAGTTTTGTTTTATATAAAAAATCAGTAGACCTATTTTGGTTGTCTTCTTAGTCATCACTAATCTTAAATAAACATACTTAAAAGGGTTTTTTGTCCGGTTTGAATTTTAAATTTGTTTATTAAATATGGAAACATAATATACTAACTTATTTAAAAAGGTAAAATAATATTGGAATCTAATATAAGATGAGTTGAAGTTATTCAATATTATTATAAATAGTAATTATAATAATAATAATAATATTAATAAAATAATAATAATATATTATAATTATATTTATTTATTTATATTATTATTATTATTATTATTATTATTATATATTATTATTTATAGTATTTAGTATTAGTATAGTATTAGTATTAGTATTAGTATTAGTATTAGTATTAGTATTAGTATTAGTATTAGTATTAGTATTAGTATTAGTATTAGTATATTAGTATTAGTATTAGTATTAGTATTAGTATTAGTATTAGTATTAGTATTAGTATTAGTATATATTAGTATTAGTATTATTTATTATATTATTATTATTATTATTATTATTATATTATATTATTTTATGTTTTAAATCAATCTTTCCGGCAGTTTACTTCTTTTTTAATTAAATTTACTGGTTATAAAATCATGGCCTAAGACGTATAATGGGGGGTTGACATTAGTTCACTAAACATATAAATCTCGCTTTGTTAGCTCAATGGTGGTTAGGGAAAGCAGATAATTAATTGGATAAAGTTGGCCTATTGTTTAGACTGAGTGTATCCTCCTTGCATTACAACTAAAAGGTTCTTCTCTTCAAATTCTTTAAAAGCCTGTCTATATCATACGTGGACGGGAAAAGATATGCTCAATCTTGAATGAATTTTAGGAAAAGGTCAACTAATTTCGGGAACTAATAAATATGTAATGTGTAAAGGGAATAAAGTATTGTGTTGTTTAAATAATTGAACGGACACAAAACCATTATACGAATTATTTTCTTTCCTACGTCGTTAAAAAGATAGTCTTATATGCTACGTGGATGGGTAAATATATGCTCTACCGAGAATGAATTTGGGAAAGGTCAATTAATTTGGGGAATTCAATAAATGTTTGGTGGGTAAAGGGAACAAAGTATTGTGTTGGTCTAATAATTATGTGAATTATTTTCTTTCCTACGTCATTGCTTATGGTCTAAAATATGTTGTGTCGGCCAATGTTATAAAAATTTGGGGATCATGTTGCCTGGGGATGCAGTCGGAGAAAAGAACTAACGAGGGTAGATGGATTGAAGCAATAACATAATTTGTGTTGCCAAGTTGATTAAGGATGTCATGTCAGAGGAGAGTGATAGGTGGCCATGGGAGTTAGATCTGAGGCAATGAGTTGGTTCTCAACGTGTTGCAGTATAAATAGAAATAAAATGATCAATCAATGAAGCGATAATGTTGATTGGAATGGGTGGTTGTAAAATGAAGTAATTCTTTTATGAGAGTTTATATGAATAAGTTAACAACTTTCCACTGTGTTCAATTTGTGGGATGGGGCAGGAATCATTTAACCATTTATTGGTAATGTGTGACTTTTCAAGGGATGTTTGGAAGCTGGTAGTTTTCTTTGGAGGCAGAAATACTACAATATCCGGATGGATCTACGCTAAGCCATCACAAATAAATTCCATCAAATGATTTTCATAACTATCATGAGGAGTATTTGAAAGTCCCGGAATGAAAATTTATTTTTAAATAACATGGGCATCGAAAATAAACAGAAACATTAAAGTTACAAGTTTTCTTTGGACAGAACATATTGCAAAATTTACATGGTTTGAGTGGTGAATGTGATGTGATTTTAATTTCATTTGTAAATGGTGATATTGGTGATTAAGTTTGAGTACTAGTTTTTCCCAGTCTCAAACAAGTATGATATTGTTAATTAGAAATATATAATTTCCAGATTGTTATAAATAAAGAAGAAGAAGTAATTATTTATTGTTATTCAACAACATGTTAATAGTTAGATGTTGAGTAGTTATTAAAATTGTGTCGGTGTAGAGTGAGTGGAAGTGTTGGAGACGGTGGTCCAAAAAAGTCATATTGCACCACCGGCACATGATAATAATCAATGTTTGATTGAAAAGACAAGCATACCCTACCAGAAATAAGCAAATTACAAACATACCAAACCTTACTAGACTTTACTTTCAAGAACATCTCAAGATTGGTGTGGGCACTTTTGTCTTTGACTTGCACCAACACCAAACATAAAGCTTTCATTTATAACCACATTTCTTTCATTTTATTTTTCCTCTTAATTTATATCGAAATTACTTTTTAAATAATTTATTCGAACTAAATTTGATTGAAATACAAATTCAACAATGCACTCAATAGTAAATTAGATTACTGCATAATATATACGATTTATGTTTGTATATTGATAATTACAACTTTGTTTCGGTCACTAAGAATCTTCTTGTATTATATATGTTGATAATAATATTAGTGACTTAAAGTAATAAGTATTCTTAATTGGAGTTCAGCTATTAATAAACCTTTTGTTAGGGAAATTTTTATAAATCTAACATTGTTTATTTATTATGTCTTGACATTTTTAATCAAACAAAGAATGATATATAAAGAAAAGTAGAAATAACAAAACATCGAATAGCATAAGAAATAATTAAAAATATATTTTTTTAATCTCTATAACAGGGCTATAAATAAGTTCTTATTATCCGAAATATTCATTCGAGGTTGTCTAAATTGAGTTAATACTCAAAATCATATGACTCAAATATATAACAAACTCAAAATATATAACGAACCGGACTTGAGTATAAGAACTTGACTCGGGTTCTGTGTTTTTCAAGTCTTAAGTTATATGCAAGTATAAATTAATCAGAACTTTATTGAAAGAATTTATTTATTTAAACTTTAAGAAAAGGTTTTGATTTATATTTACTATATTATAAACTATATATAATTTTTTAAAGTTATTTTCGTTATGAAAGAAAATTTTACTTATACTTAAACAAAGTTGCTTTTTGAGAAATGAGTTATAATTTCGCAATCCAAGTTAATATCAAGAGACATTATAATGACCAACGAAATTGCTCCAACTTAATTTAATGTTTTAAAACCAGATAAATAGGCTAATTCAAATAAAGGAAATGCGACGTAGCAATACTAAAATACAAAAAAATGATATTTTTTCTAAGTAATTTAGTTTTGATTTCTCATAGAGTAGAAAAGTTTTAAGTTTAAAACCACAATTAAAGATCGTGTGAGTTAATCGTTTTTAAAGGAATAAACCAACCTTTGGTGGTAAACTGGTTTGTATGGAGGTGGAATTGACAACACTTGCTAAATGTGGGACTATTGTGCAATTATTTAACCTTGTTACACGTGCCTGAAAAGGCTAGAACCTAAACGTTTTCCAAAGACCATGTATGTACCCACCGACAAAACTTTTTGATGTAAAACATTTTGAATTTCTTAATAAAGTCTGGTTTCTTGTCATGCATTTAAGATATTTGGTTCAGAATAACTTCTACACCTCTTTTGTTAAAAGTTAAATCTTACTGAACTATATATAAAGCATAATTTTTCTAACGAAAACCATTTCTGAGTGAGAAATTTGTAAATATATAAAAATAATTTAATACATGATTTAATAAGATGAAGGGTGAGAGTTGGATGTAATGATAAATAAGAGTTTACAATAGTATTTTCACGCCAGCCAAAAGTTATGAGTTCAAGTATTGGAAGTGACAATTGCAAAATTATTTATTCGTTGCATATTCTATGTTACATGTTCTAAGTGTTGTTGTCAAAATAAAAATATAATAATAATAATAAGATAAGGTATAACAAACATATTCTATGTTACATGTTTTAAGTGTTGTTGTCAAAATAAAAATATAATAATAATAATAAGATAAGGTTGTATAACAAATATTCTGTGTTAATACTAGTAAATAAGTTGGTAAGATTTAATATCGTTCACTTTATTATGTAGCATTATGCAGACTTTGTTTTTACATTCTAGACTATATTTGATAAGAAAAACGAAAAACTTGAGACCTATTCTAAATTGGCAAGAACTCAAGAAGGTCAAAGTAACTCCAAATATGTACCATATAGTGATAAAATATAAATTATAATGTTGGAATTTGTTGATAAGACACTCTAAAAGTATAAATAATTTATTAATATTGTTAACTTATAGCCTTTTTCATCGTAACAATCATTCATAGGTATATATTTATGTTATCATTTTCCCTATTGTTCTCTCAGCAAAACGTATCTACGATTCTTTACTTTAATTATCTTAACTAGAAACTTTTGACATATAGAACAAATTTATGTTGGGAACTAAAAGACTACACTTAATGTGATTATGTAATTGCATAATCGAAGCATTTTCTCTCTTATTATATAAGGTATCACTCTGTATAACTATATGCTAGTGCCTAGGATATTAATCGAATTTGTTAAAATAAAACCATTAAATATTTAGAAACTAAATGAATTACTTCTCGTATTTTCATTTCAAACTACAGGTTAGATGCATGATATTAAATTGATTGAACACATAAAAGAAACAGACGTGTGTTTAAGAGGAATATTTACCGAACTTCCAACGAGCTTGAACAAGGCCAAGTTCAAGGTTATGATGAAGAAATGGTATTGTTTGCCAGAGAAAATCAGGTTCAGGTTGGAAATCTGCATCAAATATAGCCACATACTCGCACTCGCCAGCATAACGGTGCTTTAGACCCTCTTTAAGTGCTCCCGCTTTGTACCCATTTCGATTGTCTCTAACTTGGTAGTGTATGTTTATTCCTTTACTTGCCCATTTTTGACACTCCATTTTCACCATCTCCTGTTACCCAAGTTGAATTCACACCGAAAAGAAATTCCAAGTATCATAATCTTTTTCAAAAATATAAACAAAAATGTTAATTAATGTTGGACAAAATTTAACCCGAAATTACAAATCTAAAAATATATATCTAATCCTAGGGCATAATCTACCTTTTATCCCTTGACATTAATTTAAGCTATAAAACGATCAGTTTGAGTTGCTGAACAAAATATTACTAAGTAAATTGACTAGTTTTTATAATTTTAATTAAGATCAGGTGTAGTACTTTGTAATAAAAGGTGTGAGCACCTACGTGACACCTTGTCACCTAGACAACGCTTTTTAGACGCCCGCACCCGAATACTAAGCACAACCTAATGGTTAAATTTTATAAATCGTTTTTATAGTAGTTAAACCTATTACTCTTTATTCAAAATAACATATTTAGTTGTGTTTACATAAGTCAATTATATTCACACGTACTCAAAAACTTAAAATAATATATTTAATGAGTTGAATAAAAGTTAAAAATAAAGGCATATCCAAGTGATAAGGATCGGCATCACATAATACCAGATTAACTTTTTGTGTTATATGTAATTACCCAATGCTAAACTTTTAATATTTAATGAGTTGAATAAAAGTTAAAAATAAAGGCATATCCAAGTGATAAGGATCGGCGTCACGTAATACCAGATTAACTTTTTGTGTTATATGTAATTACCCAATGCTAAACTTTTAAATACTATTTACCTTTTAACTAGTCGAATGACATGGCAAAAGAGTGTTTTGAGTCGTTATAAGTATATAATTAGGTAATTTACAAAAAAATCTATGCTGTTAATAGCTAGCTTATATTAATATAATTAGGTAATTACACAGTAGTAATCATAAGATAAGATTAAATATAGAATATTATAATACGGTTAATATCTAAGCAAAAATGTATATTTAAAGGTGAAAAGAGCATTGTTGCATGTTTCTGCAGAAGGGTTTTGGTTGATTACGAAGTAAATGAACCTTGATCAATGGATCTGTTGAATCGTCAAGAACTTGAATGACAATACGATCAGAAGGCCATGAAAGACCACATGCTGCTCCAATGGAAAGCTGATAAACCTGCCCAAATGATAAAAACAAACACTAAAACCACTAAAACAAAAGCAGAAGCATATAGCAATGAGGGAAACACACCTCTTTTTCATTGAACATTGGAATTTGTACAAGAACCAGAGGGTAGACAGAGTTACCCAATTCAATGTCATCTTTAAGTGGCTCCCATTTGTAACTTTTTTGTGGGTTTTTTCCAAATAATGTGACGAATGCGATCACCATGGCCATGTAAACCCTCTCTACGAACAACATGATCGACATCCCGAGACATATATACACCAAAATCCTCAGAAGTGGCACCACCAGTGGCTCCTTGATTTGGCCCCAGACTGAGTCCCCAAGCATTCCTATGTTGGAAAACCTCTCCATTGAATGATTTTACAAGTTAAAGATTTTGTAAGGATGGAAACAGTGTGTACTCACTAGCCGAAAACAGAAATTGACAACAATGTGAGTGGTAATGAAGAGGGGAGAGCACAATGGACGTGTTTATAATGTTGCACCTTAGTGTATTATTGGTTTTTTTCCTCGGAAATATACCTATATTTTATATTTAATCGATTAAACAAAAGTTAATTGAAAGTAAAACAGTATATCGTTTTCTTGCTTACTGTATATTCAAATGTTTAAAACTAATGAAATTACGTTAATAATGAGCTAATTTTTTACACATCAAACGTGGATAAGGTATATACTACAACTTGTAGTTTCCTTCCTTTATTATTATTTCTTAATTATATTGGACAATATTATATAAAAATTCACATTACTTCCACTTATCAATGAAATGTTCAAAATTAACATCCAATTTAACTCAAAATTTACCAACCAAACACTTTATCTATTTTAACAATATTTCAATTCAAATTTCAATTCTAAGTTCATTTACAATTCCAATTACTTTGCAAAACATTTTACGAACCAAGCTGCCCCTTACTTTATTTACACTAACATACATTAATTTTTTCTTTTACTATACTTAAGCATACTAAAATGTCCTTAGTTAAGTAACTACTCTTTCACCAATGATCTTAATTCAATTGGTTAAGAGAAGTTACTTAAAACATGTAAAGTAGAGGGTTAAAACACAGTGTTTCCTCAATTGTGAATTTACTTTTAAATAGGTTGGAGGTCCGTTCTCGACTAGAAAACGAAGATATGAGTCTAACTAAAATAACACATATTATCCGGAAAAAAATAGTATATTCGTCCTTTAAAAAAAAGTAACTACTCTCTCTCCTATTCTACCCTATTATTTACGAAGTGACTTATTAGAGATCGACTTCTCCTAATATATATGTGTTTTATTTTATTCTATTTTCATGCTAAATTGCTAATTTTCATCTGTCATCATTAGTGTTGTCTGTCTGCATTTGTTGCTTTAAAGGGCAGGTCCTTGAAAACCCAGGAACGCAAAAACTGTTGCAACTACAACAAGTGTGCGGCTCATATACAAACAAATAATACAACCACATTAAAACCGAACAAATTTATTATTATTATTATTATTATTATTATTATATTATTATTATTATTATTATTGTTGTAATTATTTATTATTATTATTATTATTATTATTATTATTATTATTTATTATTATTATTATATTATTATTATTTTTTAATATTATTATTGTTATTGTTGTTGTTATTGTTATTATTGTTGTTGTTATTATTATTATAAAATGTTAAAATAAATGAATAATTATTATAACTTATTTTGCTCACCTAATGATTAATTAAGTACACACTATAGGGGGCTTCAAACGTTACATGTTCACAAACGGTATCAAATCTTCAAGTTGTGCTTCGTATTGAAACGTATTATTATTAATTTATCATCGTGAAAGCTATATGCTATTAATTTCGATAACATAACATGGGAAGCCCGATTTCTATTTGTTTATATTGTTAGATGCATGTTTCTTCCAGAAATAAAAGTATTACAGTTTTCATGGAAAATGTTACTATTTTTATTGTATGACTGAATAGAAATTCCATCAACACAACCATACATATATAAAAGATGCAAAGGATTAATATTTATAGAAACACCATTTACAATGTAAAATAAACCACTTTTATTAGTTCAAAAACTTAGATTACAATACAAGTTTGAGATAAAAAAAACACTAATTACAAAGTATAACCAATACAAAACAAAAATATGCTGAACACAATATAATAGAACGAAATCAGGTATGGCTAAGGTTTTGTTTTTCAATAGCGATCTCTTAAAACAGATTTAGAGCCTCATATGAATTCTGTCTCCCAGGCTATAATAGCTTAAGCAGATTAACTATCGAGAAGCTATACATGAAACAAAAGTGCGCAAAGCCAAAAATGTTAGAATCTTTTCAAATTGTGATGGTTGAGATATGAAACAATCTTGTAGTCTAGACAAAACATACACTACTAGAAAAACTGCAATAGATAACGGGCAATGCGTGTTATCTTTGGGATCAGATGACGGGTATATGCGTGTTAAGAAAGCGGTAGTCATAAATGAAATATGACACGCATCTGCGCGTCATATGTTTACGACGCGTAGAAGATGACACGCATTTTATGATGGGCAATAGATGACGCACATTGCGCGTAAAAGAAGAGGTAATCATAAATAACAAGATGACAAGTGTGCGCGTGTCATCTTTGTGAATTTTATGACGTCTTCAAAATGATACGCAATGTTCGTCATAAATTTAGCTGCTTTATTATATATATATATATATATATATATATATATATATATATATATTAATTTTTATAAATTTTACCTCTGTTTTTATAAACCTATAAATCAATAATTGTTGAATAACAGCAAAACAAAATTCATTTAACTCAATACTAATAAAATTTACAAAGTTGTTCCAAATTCAAATGCAATTACAAAAAGTATAAAGTACTTCCAAATTCATTTAATTATCTAATATGTAGTCCTACACATTAATGAAAATCAAAATCTAACGTAATCACTCTTCGTGAATTCAATCCAAATCAGCGTCGGTGTATTCATCTTTATCTTCTCCAACCTAAGAAAAATAAATTTCACTCTAGTGATACGGTCAAAGTACAGAATCAGAGGGAGTAGAGCTTACTCTATTCATACATTAGGGTCATTTTAAATCTAAAAATAAGAAATTGAGATACTTACACTAATGTACTATGATTGTAAGCAGATGATCATGTCCTTACAACTAAAAAATATATATGTCATATCTAAAACAAAAACATTATTAAATGACAATATAAAATACAAAAAGTGTACCTGGAAATAATAACATTGTAAAATGAATGGTAGTATACATCAATGCCTGCAATTCTGTTAAAATAATTTATATAAGAACTAGGTTATCAACCCTTGTGGGTACACAGATATGAGTAAAACGAAATATGAAATTAACAAACATTTATAATATATAAATACATATTATATTTTACGATGTTTCATTTGCAAAAATGTCAAGTTAAGAAAATGTGTTGCCGCATAAATAACACCTTGACAAAAGATACTTTATACAAAAATGTTAAACTTGTAGTAATTAGGATTAAACTTGAAAAATGGCATGAACATAGATAAAATTATATAATTACATTTTTATACGATAAAACCATAAAAAATTGTTAGTTCTTACCTTCCAGTAACAAAGACTAATTGCAAACATTTAATGTACCAGTTGCAACTTAAGTTTAATCCCACCTTAACAAAAAAAACAGAAGCAGAAATTTAATTCCCTAACTTGTTCACCAACCAGTTGTATGATAACGACTACTCTTACAACTTAAAGACATATTCGCAAAAGCGATAAAGAAGCAATCAGAACATCTAGCATATTAATTGAATCTATAACAAATCCATCTAGAGTAGCCATTTTGTTAGTGTGTGGTTAGGCATTACATGTCTGTAATACTATGAGAAGAACTAAACTTGAGTCTCACCTGCACTTCACTCGAGGCCCCACAACTAACTGTAGTTATTATCAATGAAAGATGATCACAATCAGCATTCCTATACAGTCAATTGAAGGCTAAAGTACAACCTTGATTATTAATATTAGTGAAGCGTCATAAATGTCGTATAGATACACATACAGTTTAGTGCAATAACGTATGAATCTCTAATACTATATGTTTTAATTTCACGTCTATCCTATTTGTGAGCACCTAAAGTTTGATATATATCCTATTTGTGAGCATCTAAAGTTTGATATATAGACATTCAGATCAATCAGAACAATAAAAGGTAGTTGAATTTACCTATTTGCACATGTCATCACTACAAATTTGATAACATTGGCTCCGATGCAGAAGGTATTGGCTCCGATGCAGAAGGTGATTCACCTGCATTTTAATTTGACATGTTTAGATGCACAAAATTAATAAATCATTAGTTCTAGTGTTTCATATCTTTATAACATAAAAAATATTAGAAAAGCCTAAAGAATAACAAAATATGGGTTGTTTAGATGCACAAACTTAAACGATTTTGTATAAAATTAACTTTGGATTATACTCTGCATTTTGAGCTTGCAACGTGATAGCCTTTAGGCCTAGCTTGCAATTCAGATTCACAATGGGAACAATGTTCCATCAAAGTTTATGCTACATTTATATGTGGATCCATAAAACAAATATAATTAATAATTAGATATTCAAGTCAATTCATACACACATTACATGTTTGGTTGCCTATTTATGTGCACCAAGCTGCTTATTTAACTCTGCTAGATCCTTCTTCAATGTCCCAATGGATTTGTGCAGCACCGATGAAGGATGGTCAATGCAACAGTTTCACAAGGTGGAGAGAGTTAGAACATTTAGCAAATCAAATAGAGAACCGGCTTAGATGATGAAACAATAAACACAAGTAAAAGAACAAGAACAAAATAATATGATTTTCAAGAATGTTGTATATTGCACTTAAGTTCTTACAAGTGTTACAAAGCTTAATTCCAAATACAAGTACTTGAGATACTTTATACTACATCCTACAGCCAGCCATACTTTGAAGGCTAGCTGGAAACACTAATCTAGACAACAAGATCAATGCAGAGTCAAAAAGATAGATTGCCTTTTTGACTACTGACTATGATATGTCATAGCTCACATCCTTATCTAATACAGAAAGGATAAAAGTACATAGTTGGAAAGTTACAAACTCAACACCTTAATCTACAATTGAAAGAAGCATAGACTTTTCACCAAACCATGTTGGTTGGTGAGTCTTCAGAAATGGCAGTGGAAAGTTGGTTCAGCTTTTGTCAAAAGTAAGTCAGAGAAAACATGTCTTCTTTGTCTTAGGAAGAAATTAGTCTTTGGCTTCTTTGAAGCTTCGAAAGACTTCATCTTTGGCTTCGGAAGAAATGGTCTTTTGGCTTCGAAAGATTTGATACTTAGCATAATTCACTGAGTTATATCAAATCTTCTGAAGTATTTTCCTAGTACTTCACATGTGCATGCTGAGAGCTCTTTGATTGTTCTTTGGTTGTATCAGCCTTTAAGTGCATTCCTTACAAACTCCCCCTAGGCTGATGCTACCAAAATTGAAAAGACTTTTGAGTCTTGATCTTCATCTGTTGACAGTCCTCATCAAAATCAAGACCATTTCCTTCATCATCAGTTGGTCAGGATTCCTCAGACTCTTAAAGTATCTCCTCATGTCATAAAGATCATGTACAGGGAGATCAAGAATGTTTTGCCCGAAGTACATGTATTGATCTCCTTGATCTCTAGTAACATACCATCTATCTGGGTTAGTAGCAAACACCCAAGACAAGATGGTTCTATCAGCAGCAAGAGGCTCTACTATAAGTGAACATTATTGAGCAGCCTCTTCTTGAGCACCCACAGGATGTTTTGACCCATCCTGAGGTGCAGAGTTGGATGCTTTGGACTTCTTCTTCATCTTCTTGTCCCTTCTTATGGCCATCCTTTTCCTCTTTCTGTACTTTAACTGAGAGGTCTGGTCTGTAGTACCAGATTATTCTTGTTTGTCCTTCTCGGTTGGGTCCTTGTCCTTCACAGGTTCAGAAGGAGAAGGATCAGGACCCTGTTGTGGATCAAAAGATGAAGCTGGCTATGATGTAGCACTAGGTCTAGGTTGTGTTGTCTCTTAGGGTTCAACCATGACCTTAGCTTCAGGTGCAGCTTAGCTTGGTGGAGAATGCAAGTCAACCAGCTCACCCCTTTTGATCTTTTGCTTGATCACTCTAATGTGCTCATCCATAGTGGATAGAGACATTGGACCAAGTCTCCTTCGGAAAAATCCATACAGCTTCAAAAAGCTCGCCATCTTTTGTCTATCATCAGACTTCTTCAGATTTGCTCTAATGGTGGCTCTTGACCTTGCAGCCTCTTTCCTCATTTTCTCTTAGCAGTTTTTTGCTCTGTTAGCACTTGTTGCTCAAGCTACTTGATGTATTCAAACTCAATGTATTCATATGGTAAGGGAAGAAGGTCTACTGCCTGATAGAGACCTATGGCACTCAGGTAGGTTATCATGTTTTGCCTGTCTTGTTCCTTACCTACCTGAGTTTGTTGCTCTGTAGCCACAACCTCTGCCTCATGACTTTCCTGAACTAGGGAGAGGGTAGGAGCTTTGTAGAGTCTTTTTCTCCTCCCTTCTTCCTTGATCTTGAGGAGCAATTCTGCATCCTCAGCTTCCCTCCTCTCCTTTGACACTTCCATGTCAGCCAATTCATTTAGTTCATCCAAATAGATAGAGATGTGCTCATCAATATTATAGTTCCTGGACCCCAAATAGTTAAATCTGGTTTCCCTTAACTCATCATCTTGAGTGCTTGGCTTGGGGGCTGCACTGATAGCAACATCCATGAAGCCTGGGGTCCCATTTGAACTCTCTCCCCTTGCCTTCCTCTTCATCTCTTTATTCTCCTCCTCAATCTCCTCAGAGGTCATTTTTTTCTTCCCTTTGTCACTCACAGACCTGTGTGACTCAGGGTGGAGAGAGCTTTGGCCTTCATTGCTTGATGCTGCACTTGAGCTTCTGCCAAAGAAAGGTTGTAAGACACATTCACCAGCTGGTGCCTCACTGAGGGTAATAGGTGTTGAAGCAGTTCCCGTCTCATGGTTCACAGGCTTAACTACTTGGCCTTCATCCAAGGTTTCCCCTTCGAAGCTAAATCTTAGGGTCCACCTCAGCATCTAGTCGACCAACAGTCTTGCCTACTAGCCTATGTCTATATAATTTAGATCTCAGCTTGAACTTTTCAAGCACCCTTTTGTTGATTACTATCAGCTAACCTTACAACTTGCTTGTTTTGTCTTAGGTTGGCAAGTGGGAGGTAAACTAAATAGGTGTTCACATAGTATCTTAGGTTGTAGAAGTTGAAGATTTATTATTGTCCCTGAGACCTAGAGATTACCAGGGCTCTCTTTTCAGCATCATACCTCCATCCCACTATTGGATTCTTAGCAGGGTGAGATGGAGTAGGCATTGCAATTGGTATACTGTTGGATCATATAAGGCTGATGCAACCAAAACAACACTTAAAGAAGTCTTCCGAAGACAAAGCTGCTCTTCCGAAGACAAATTGAAGATCTTTCGAAGCTTAAGTATGAAGAACTTCTGAAGGGAAACTAAGTCTTCTGAGACTAAGTAGTTTTCCTTCCGAAGTATATAAAGAACTTCCGAAGGTAGAACCAAGTCTTTGGAGACCAAGTAGTTCTCCTTCCGAAGCATTCACACTTAGAAGATCCAAGACAAAGTCTTCCGAAGAATGAAGTCATGAAGACTTGCAGAAGACTCGGAAGAAGTTGATTCTTCTGAAGTATAAATAGGCCTCGGAAGAATTTATTCTTCCGAAGCCATTTGCATTCGAAAGAATCAACTATGAACTAGTGGACATAAGTATGGGTTGTCTAACATCCGCTGCCAACTCTCATATACTGCATGGTGCTTTCCCTACGCCCATGCAGTTGACCATACTTTAATCCACTGTTCACCTTTACCAGTTAGTACAGTTACCATACTTAATTGGTGACAAAAGGTAAGTCATGGACCTATCATGACTACCTAATCTAGGATAATATTTTATCTTAGATACTTTACTTCTAGCAATGTAATATTTGTCTAGTGGTAAATTCTAGCTAGTTTTCCAAGTATAACCAGCTGTAGGATGTAGTATAGAGTATCTCAGGTCCTTGTATTTCTTTGTATGATTTGTAAAATTTGTACTAGAACTTGAGAGCAATATACAACATTCTTGAAAACCATATTTCTCTGTTATTGTTCTTAGTTCTGTCTCAGTTACTTGTGTTTTTAGTATCATTTACATAAACCCAGTTCCCCATTTGATCTGTTAAATGTTCTAAAACTCTCCTTATTATGAGACTGATTGTATTGACCATCCCCTTAACCGGTCCTGCAATTGGTATCAGAGCTTTTTAGGCTCTTGATTGTAAGATCTCACCATCTTAAATCCCATTAGTTTCACAAAACACTTAACAACTCAAATGGCAGCTATCACAAAGGCTGATATGGAAACCGGGGTTTATGACAAAGTCTCCACTGATCGCTCCTGATGACTTTGATACTTGGTGCCAAAGAATGGAAGGCTTCATGAAGTCTCAAGACTCCAGGATGTGGGGATCTGTTGTCTACGGACCTCATGTACCATCCACCTCTTTATCCACTGCTGGTGGTGGTATGTTGAGATTGTGGATACTCAAATGGATGTTGGAGTAACTGTTGATATTGTGGTAACTCCAATAATCAGCAGAGTTCAGCCCTTCATATGGTTGAAAGGGATTGTAGAGAACCATGACATCATCTCATCTGCTACCCTGAGAACTCATAAAAGGGTCCTTTCATCACCTTCCCGAAGACACCAAGAGAGAGCTACATCCAAGGAAGCCCATTCCAAGAGACAAGCTCTTCACAAGCCTTTGTGTCTACTAATGAAAGCACATGAAACTTTCTCTTTACCCTTGAAGACCTGGACTGTATCCATCTAGATGATCTGGAGTACATGGAAATAGTCTAGTAGATGGCTCTTCTCACTCACAGAGCCATGAAGTTTTACAAGAGGACATGGAAGAAGTTTCCTAGCAATTCAACCAGTGGAAAGTTTGGGCTGGACAAAAGCAAAGTGAAGTGTTACAACTATAACCAAATGGGACACTTTGTTAGAGAATGCAAGGCACCAAAGGCAAATGGTGGCCAAGCACAAACCAGACCAAACTACACTGATGGAGCTCCCTAGAATGAGAAGCCCAAGCAGCAAGCTACAGTTGCCGTTGAAGAAGGAGGCTTTGACTGGAGCTTTCAGGTTAAGGATGCATCTCCAAACCAAGCACTAATGGTAGATCATGAAGAAGCCAAGGTATTGGAACATCTTTGTACACCTGAATGTATTGCTAAAGTTAACAAATATAAGTCCTATAACTTAGAGATGAGATCTGATCTTGAGCCCTTAAACATTTTAAAAGCTGATTTCAAAAGAGCTAACAATGATTACAAACTTAAAATAGAAGACTTCATGTTGTCTTCGGAAGAAAATTATGTCTTCAAGTCAAATAACTACTTATAATAAATTTACCTTCGGAAGAAATTCTAAGATATCTTCCGAAGCTTAAATATGCTTCCAAGTACTTACATGTATTTGAAGGACAATTTTCTTCCAAAAACAATTAAGTCTCGAAAGATTTTGAGAAAACCATTTCAACACTTAAGCATGAACATACCAACTACAGGACTCAGATAAAAGATCTCGTCACTAAGTTAACTGAATGCTAGGTTGAGCTTGTGATTAGCAAAGCCAGGGCAAATGTGTTCTTGAAGAAGAGACCTTCAAGAACATGATATCCTCATCCTTACATGCAAAAGTTTTTTATCAGAATAAGCAGGGACTGGGATCTACTGAGATAGCTCCTCCACACACTCTATTGTCTGTAAGATCTTCAAGGTGTGAAACTTGTGAAGATGAGCTTCTCACAGACCCCATTGATGAAGAGGATAAAGAGGAGATAGTGAATGATGATTCTGAGAAGAGTGAAGAAGATCATCCTAAAAAAGGGTCACTATTCTCTTGAGGATAGAAAAGAATCTGTGATGAAGATGGAGGTGGAAAGTGATCAAGTTCAGTCCTTTCTCTTAAAAGAAGACTCTCAGAAGGAAGCAAATGGATTGCATCATGTGTGGTAGTACTTCTGATCTTGCTAAGGATTGCATCTACAATCCTAAAAGAACTATTCACATGATCAAAGAGAAAACATCTAAGAAGAAGTAGCTTCGGAAGGAAAATCTTTTCCTTTCAGAAGCTCCAAGGTGAAAAATAAGACAAGTGAAAACTTGCCTTCGGAAGAAATTTGGTCTCGGTAGAAAGGAATACTTCCAAAGTACTGAAGCCTGCTGCAGTGAAAGCAATATCTTCCGAAGGTCCAGTCTCCAAAACATCCGAAGTTTGTCAAAACTTTCGAGGTGTTGAAGGTCAAGTCCAATCTTTCAAAGATGGTGTGGAAGATGAAGAAAGACCAAGTGACTAAAAGTTCTTCATCAACATCAGCTAGTGATCCTCAAAGCTTGAACATAAGATCACTTACTATTACATTGTCTTCAAATCACTTTGATAAGCCCAAGACCAAGGCTTGGGTTTTCCAAATGGGACAGATAAAGCCTGGCATCTTCAAGACTATAAGGAAGCCAACTGCTGGCTTCTCAGGGGTAGAAACAACCCTTGTTCCAAAAATATTAGAGCTTATTGCTCAAGGTGACACCCTAGCAGCACTAGCTAGTGTTGAACCCACACCTTCTTCTTCCTAACCACCAATACAGCCAAAAATAACCATCACCTACCAAAGAAAATCCAAACAAACCCCTGTACATGCTACTCGGTTTGTGCAAGCCCCTATATCATCACCCATATAGGAGGAAGTGGACACTGGAGATCCCACTTCTCCTGAGGAACAAACCACTCCAATCTCACCAATGATTAGTGCTAAGGTTTCTCATGCTCAGCCTAATAAGCCCAAAACCCCCACAGCCTTAAGCCTTCACTCAGAGTCTCAAAACTCTAGTGAACAACCTTTAGGGGACAGTTACCATCCCCGGCCTCTTGATCTAAACCAACTAATCCCAAACCTTGAATTCTATGATGATGAAGACATGGGCTTCGATGAGTATTATGAGTCTCTCTTCTCCACCCCTGCTCAAGGAGAGATGAGTACTCATGTTTCTCCTATGTCTAGACATATCATCCACCTACTACTGAGGTGGATCTCCTTGAACTTTTTCAGGAGGTCCATATGGAAGAGGCTCTCACTTTAGCAAGTGATTACATCATTTAGACCTCAACCATGACAACCCAGCCTCTTGACACTTCTCTTGAAGTTGTCATGATGCAGGGGAAATCCAGTAGCCAAGAACAAAGTGCTGGTGATGAGGAAGAAGACCTTGGTCCTATTCTCTCATCCCCCATGATTATTTCGATGAAGATAAGGGGAGTCTGAAACTAAAGGTGCAAAAACTGACAAAAACATGTACCTATTTAGTCTCAAAGATAAGTCAACTGGAATCTCAGGTGAATGTCTTACGAAGGAGGGTCAATGTCCAGCAACTTGAGATCACCGATCTCAAGGGCAAGTTAGCTGAGAGACCACTCAGGAGAACTCAACCAGGTCCACAAGAACTTGTGGATGTGACAGACCCAACCCCAAGCTCACCTATGCAAGAAGGTGATGCTACTAAAAAAAGGGAGAAAGTCCAAACAATCACAGAACCTGGGAGTTCTTCACAGAGTATGGACTTTGAGGATTCACCTCCCTCACTTGTAATGGTCCATACTCAGCAACCTCCTCAAGTCTACATGAATATGCATTCACTTGCCCATGTCTACATGGATGTGGACTCACTCATACAAAGTTTGTTTGAGGAGGGTATTCCTAGAGCTATGCCTACCCCATCTCATCACTATGAGAATCCTGTCATGGGATGAAGGTATGACACTAATGGAAGAGCTCTAGTCATCTCTAGATCTCAGGGTCAACAGGAAATTTTCAACTTTTTCAACCTGAGCTTCTATGATAGCATCCATCTGATTGATCTTCCACTTGTCAATCCAAGTCAAAACAGACAATTAGCAGATAGGATTCAAGAAAGGATGCTAGAAGAATACAAGCTGATGTCAAGACTATATAGACAGAGGCTAGCAGGTAAGACTTTTGGTCAACTAGATGTTAAAGTGGACCCTAAGATTAGCCTCAAAGGGAAGCCTTGACTGAAGCCCAGAAGTTGAACCTGTGAACCTTAAGACAGGAACTTCTTCAGCATCCATTACCCTCAGTGAGGCACCAGCTGGTGAAGGTGCTTCACAACCTCTCTCTGGCCAGAGCTTGACTATTAACCAAGTAATGAAGGACAAAGCTCTCTCCACCCTAAGTCACCAAGGCCTGTGCAAGACAAAGGGAAGAGTAAGATGACCTCTGTGGAGATTGAGGAGGAGGAGAGAGAAAGGAAGAGGAAGCTAAGGGGAGAGAGTTCAAGAAGGTCTTCAAGGTTCATGGAAGCTGCTATTAGGGCTGCCCCCAGGCCAAACACTTAGGATGATGAGTTGAGGGCAGCCAGGATAAACTACTTGAGGACCAAAAACTACAATGTGGATGAACTACTCTCTCTCCCCTTAGAAGCTGCAAAGTCAAGAGCCATCATCCAAAAGAGCCAAAAGAAGTATGCTGACAGACAAAGGATGATAAGCTTCTTGAAGCTGTATGGATTCTCTGGAAGGAGGCTTGGTCCAACATCTCTATCCACTATGGATGAGCACATTAGAGTGATCAAGCAGAAGATTAAATAGGGAGAGCTTGTTGACTTGCATTCTCCACCAAGTCCAGCTCAACCTGAGGTTGTCAAGGTTGAACCCCCTAAGATAACACAACCTGGACCTAGGGCTGAATCTCAGCTAACTTCATCTTTTGATCCACAGCAGGGTCCTCTTCACTCTCCTTCTCAACCTATGAGAGAAGAGAACCCAACTGAGAAGTGAAGTTTTGGTAGCATCAGCCTAGGGGAAGTTTGTTGGATCATATGAGGCTGATGCAACCAAAATAACACTTAGAGCAATTTGAAGTACAATTGAAGCTGCTCTTCTGAAGAAAAATTGAAGAACATCAGAAGCTTAAGTATGAAGAACTTCCGAAGGAAAACTAAGCCTTTCGAGACTAAGTAGTTTTCCTTCCGAAGTATATGAAGAACTTTCGAAGGTAGAACCAAGTATTCCGAGACCAAGTAGTTCTCCTTCCGAATCATTCACACTTTGAAAATCCAAGACAAAGTCTTCCAAACAATGAAGTCATGAAGACTTGCAGAAGACTCGGAAGAAGTTGATTCTTTCGAAGTATAAATAGGCCTCGGAAGAATTTATTCTTCCGAAGCCATTTGCCTTCGGAAGAATCAACTATGAACCAGCAGACATAAGTATAGGTTGTCTGACATCCGCTGCCAACTCTGATATACTGCATGGCACTTTCCCACGCCCATACAGTTGACCACACTTTAATCCACTGTTCAACTTTATCAGTTAGTACAGTTACCATACTTACTTGGTGACAAAAGGTAAGCCATGGACCTGTCATGACTACCTAATCTAGGATAATATTTTATCTTAGATACTTTACTTTTAGCAATGTAGTATTTGTCTTGTGATAAATTCTAGCTGGTTTTCCAAGTATAACCGGTTGTAGGATGTAGTATAAAGTATCTCAGGTTCTTGTATTTATTTTTATGCTTTGTAACACTTGTAATAGAACTTGAGAGCAATATACAGCATCCTTGAAAACCATATTAGTCTGTTCTTGTTCTTAGTTCTGTCTTAGTTACTTGTGTTCTTAGTATCATTTACATAAACCTAGTTCCCCATTTGATCTGTTAAATGTTTTAAAACTCTCCTCATTGTGAGACTGATTGTATTGACCATTCCCTTAACTGGTCCTACATATACCCTCCTCAAACAAGCTTTGAATGAGTGAGTCCATATCAATGTGGACCTGAGGAGGTTGTTGAGTATGGACAACTGCAAGTGAAGGTGGTAAGTCCTCCATGTCCATATTCTGAGAGGAACTCCCAGGTTTTATTATTATAGGTAGGAATTTCTCTCCTTTTTTGGTAGTATCACCCTCTTGCATAGGGGAGCTAAGGGTTAGGTCCACCACATCCATAGGTTCTTGTGGGCCTGGTTGAGTCCTCTGGATGGGTCTCTCAGCTAACTTGTCCTTGAGATCGGTGATCTCAAGTTGCTGGTCATTGACCCTTCTTTGCAAGGTAGCCACTTGAGATTCTAAGTGACTCACCTTTGAAAATAAATAGGTGCATGTTTTTAATAGTCTTTGCACCTTTAGTTGCAGACTCCCCTCATCTTTATCAGAAGAATCATGGGGGAATGAGAGAACAGGACCAAAGTCTTCTTCCTCATCACCAGCTAGAGTTTCTTGGCTGCTTGATTTCCCCTACACCATGACAGATTCAAGAGAAGTGTCAATGAGCTGGGTTGCCATGGTTAAGATCTTAATGATGTAATCACTTGTAGAAGTGAGAGCCTCTTCCACATGGACCTCCTGAACATGTTCAGGGAGGTCCACCTCAGTTATGGGTGGATGATGTGGGCTGGATATGGGTGATTCAGAAGCACTCATCTCTCCTTGAGTAGGAGTGGAGAAGACAGACTCATGGTACTCTCTAAAGCCCATATATTCATCATCATAAAATTCAAGGTTTAGGATTGGTTGGTTGAGATCCAAAGGTTGGGGATGGTAAGTTTCCCTTGAAGGTTGATCACTAGAGTTTTTAGACTCAGAGTGAAGGCTTAAGTCTGGCGTAATGTGCTCATCAGGCTGAGCATAAGGAACCTCAGCACTAATCATAGAAGTAATAGGAGTGGTCTTCTCCTTAGGAGAAGTGGGAGCTCTAGTGTCCACTTCTTCTTACATGGTTGGTGCTTTGGGGGCCTTCTCAACCTGAGTAGACTAAACAAGGGTTCGGTTGGATTTTATTTGGTAGGTAATGATGATTTGTGGCTGTGTGGGTGGTGTAGATGTTGAAGGTGTGGGTTCAACATTGGCTTGTTTTGCCAAGTTGTCACCTTAAGCAATGAGATCTAACATTTTTGGGACCAGGGTTATTTCTACACCTGAGAAGCCGACAGTGAACTTTCTTATTGTCTTAAAGATGTCGGGCTTCATCTGTCCCAGTTTAAGAGTGTTACCTGTTCCCTTTAACTACGAGCCCAGTTCATAGTTAAGAATGTGTTGAACATATATAGGGAACATGTAATACTCTAAGGAGTCCATGTTGGCATGCATGTTTGTGTAGACAAACTGTGAGTACCTGGACTTGACCCCTTGAACCATTCCATGGACTATATAGGATAAGCCCTTAGGAATTTGATCCCAACCTCTATGTTTGTTAGATAGAGAGTGGATTACTACATGGAGGAGGTACTTCCACTGAGATGAGACCATACCCTTTTTGAAGGTTCTTACTGAATAGTCCCCTTCATAGCGCATCTGCCAAGGATGAGTTGTTTACAGCAGATTTAGAGAAGGATAATTCGCCTTCTTCATAATCCAGCCTCATATGAGTGTTGATGGTGGATGGAGTGACAAAAATTGTCTTCCCCTTCACTGTGGCAGATAGTGCCTTCTCACCATCCAAGATGACCTCTTGGCAGGTACTCTAGAACTCTAAAAGTTGATCTTCGTACAAGGGAGGGTCAATGTTAAGTACGGTCAAGTAGTTTGAAAGAGACAAGAAGCAACAAACGTTTGAGAAACCTGGATCTTTCTCTGATGATAACAGAGCAACTTGATTATGTTGCCTGTGTAACTGCATGGAAGAATTAGGTTGGTTTCTGGGATCATGGTTGGCCATTTTTGAGTAACTTAGAAGTGAAGGAAGATAAAGAACAAAGGCGGTTTGTAGGTGAATTTAGGTTATGAACTTTTACAGATGAAGAAGAAAATGAAAGAGGGGGAACCGTTAAAGGTATGTTTATATGGATTGGATATGAGACAAAGTTAATGTAAAAGGATAAACTTTGAAATCCAGATGTCGGTCCCAAGTCTAAGAAAGTACCCAAAAAGGTAGTTTTCTTGGAAGTCTAAATCTTCAAAAGTTAATTTATCTTTGGAAGGTTTGAGAAAAACTTCCAAAGCCAATTTAGCTTTGGAAGTTATTCCTTAACTTTTCAAGCATTTGCTTCAAAAGAAAATTACTTAAAGTATTTTTACTTCTTAGATAAATTTTGATTCGGAAGATATCAAATATTAGAAATTTTATTCAATGAGAGAATAAAGCTTTTGAGACTTAATTGCTTTCAGAAGAAAATAGTCCTTCAAGACATATAAGTACTTGGTGACAAATATAAGCTTCGGAAGATATAACAAAGTTTCTTCCAAAGGTAAATTACCCAGAAGTAGTTATCGGGTTTGAAGACATAATTTTCTTTTGAAGACAACTTAATGTCTTCCAAAGGAAAATATATCCAGAATTCTCAAAATTCTAAGAAATATCCATTTTGAAAAGTTTCTTCCAAAGTAAACTGGGCTTATATAGGTGATAATATAGACAAATTAAGACACACATATTTTAAAATAATCTTGAGTTTAGTTTAAGTAAAATCTGCTCAAAGTAAATTATCCCAATAGCTGATGCAAAATACTTAAATCTCTGCTCATCAAAAGCTTTTGTGTTAACTTTGACTAGTTTTATCAATCCTTTTTCAAAATTATTTCTAATCAAATGATACCTGATGGATTGGATGATAGATTGTTTTTGGGTGTTACTTTCCAGAAAGGGAAACTTTATTGATGTGAATCGTTGGATATTGTGATTTGGACATGTTAATGATGTTAAGATCATGCTAGAATGCTTATTGATGATGTCTAATATGTTAGATTATTATAAATCGGTCATATGGTTAGTTGATGAACTATTTATGAAAGTAGGATACTCCAAATTCGGGAGTCAAAAAGTTTTATAAAACGTTCTTGGTGGAAAAAATTTAGGTTTTCATGGAAAATGTGCAAGTGTACAAGCATGATATTATGTATGTTAGGTCTAGATGTCTTGTATAGGTTTAGATGATGGATCAAACTTTTGTAATCACTCTTTGTAAGTATAATTTTGATGATATAATATAATGCATTGAGTATATGATGAGTTTATGAATTGCATGATATATTGTATCTCATAATATATGTGTTGATTTATGTATGATTGCAGGAAACATTAATTGTAGTCAAGTTGGAAAAATTGACTAAGTCTTAGAACAACTGCGGATGAACAAATGGCTCTTCAGCAAATGTTCTCAGTAATACAACTGGTGTACATCCGTAGATCTCCTGCGGAAGAACAACAATAGCTGAACAAGTCCAAAGATCAAGTGAAACTACTGAAGGAGAGATTACCACTGAAGAACTAGTACAAGAACTCCTGCGAAAGCACAATCACAGAAGAACAAGCCCCGAAGACCAAGTGTTGCAGCGGTAGACTAAGTACCTACGGAAGAATAAATTCCTACGGAAGACTGTTTAAGACTTCAATGATTTCACATCATCAAGTAGTCAACAGAAGTCAACAAGTCAACGTGGCAGATCAACACCATTAATGATAGCAAAAGACATTTAATTCAAGCAAAGATATTACATCACATCAACAATATTATTTGTGTTTAATTCATTGTAAATCACGAACTCCTATGCCGATAAATGTGGCAAGGATTCGGATAGCTATAGGAAGTTTGCTTAATTATAGCAACAGGATAGCGAAAGATTAGCAATGTTTTAGGAACAGAATAAGATCTCTATATAACAAGAGATAAAGAACATGTAACACAAGATGATCAACAGACGATCAAGCAATATTAGATCATATAACAATCACAACAATAGAATCAATAGCAGCAGAGACATTACAATCGATTGATTATAATTATTGAGCAATCGTGGTTTGATTATTATTATATTTTGATTGTTCTTTATATTGTTTGA
Source organism: Flaveria sonorensis (assembly GCA_025506505.1). NCBI lineage: Eukaryota > Viridiplantae > Streptophyta > Magnoliopsida > Asterales > Asteraceae > Flaveria > Flaveria sonorensis. The sequence goes on along the minus strand of CM046440.1, from coordinate 30,611,947 downwards.
TCAATTTCAAGTTCATTAATCAATTAAACAGCAAGTACTTGTAATTCCGCATTCAATACTTGTTAAAATCAAATCTGATAATTCATATATCGATCCCTGGATTCTCACAAGTGGTATCAGAGCTTGGTGCTCATTGATCCAGATCAATTGATCTATTGATTTTATTTGTTTAATCGATTTTTGCTAAAACAGAGTTGTTGCTTTTTCAAAATAATTAACATGAGTAACTCAGTTGTTGGTGCTTATCAACCTCCTAAACTAGAAAACAGATCTAATTTCAAAACTTGGAAAATCAGGTTCAGGAATCATGTTAATTATATAGATTCTGATTTATGGGTTTCGATTACTGAAGGACCTTCTATTCCACCTGCGTTAGGAGCGGATTATAAGGATAATAATCAACCCATAAGTCTGAAAAATCTGTCACCTGATGATGCTAAGAAAGTCAAGATTGACATCACAGCCTATAGTATGCTTACTATAGCTTTACCTGAAGATCTTTTGATCAGGTGTGAATCATACAAAACAGCTCAGTCGTTATAGAAAATACTGCACACATTATGTGAAGAAAGTGATGAGATTAGGAGCATAAAGAAGGATAATCTTCACTTACAATATGAAACTTTTCATCATATTATGGGTGAGTCAGTTCCTCAACAATTGCATAGATTTATGCAACTTGTTACAGAGATGAACATCTTTGAACTTAAGTACAACAATGAAGAGCTGAATAAAAAGATGCTTCATGCCTTACCAGAAAGTTGGACATAGACTGTGTCTATGTTCAAGAACACTATTGATTTGAAGGCAATAGGACTAGACACACTGGTGGCGAAGGTTGAAGCTTTGGAGCTAGATGAAAACACCAGAAACAAGAGTGTGAAAGCACATATAACACCTTATCAATTCAAAGAGTTAAAGAATGCTGGAAGTGCATTCATCTCCAATGAAGATGAAGATAACTCTTGTGATGAGAGTGAACATGAAGAAGAAATAAGCTTTTATCCTGCCAAGTCTTCCAAATCAAGTACTCAAAACAATCAGCACAGAAAGTCCAAAGGAAAAGCTGATGACTCCAAGAATAAAAAGAACAACAATCAAACAGAACCAATTACTATGGTTCTAGAATCAAAAGAACAGAAAGCTGCTTTTGCAGCCTTAGTTCAAGCTTTCAGGCTTATCTGGGAAGCACTTTGACTCCTACACACTTCTGTCAACAAGATCTAGAAGAACTTCATCCTGATAAGGTAAAAGAGATGGATCTACAATGGAAAATGGCCATGATCGCCTACAGAGCCAAGATGTACGTGAAGAGAAACAAAGGACTGTCTGTAGGAGGAAGATCAACTAAAATTGGTGTTGACAAGTCCAAAGTAAGATGCTTTAAGTGCAATTTATATGGACACTTCTCAAGAGAGTGTAACAGCAATCAACAACAATCAAATGGCTCAAGACAGCCTAGTCCAAGAAGTTTTACACAAGCTCAACTGACCAATTCATCCCCACCAACAACAAGCAACACTACAGGTACTAACAATGCTAAAGAATCTGGTTTAATTATTTTGCAGGATGGTACTTGTGATTGGAGCATGTATGAAAAAAAAGTACTAGAAGAAAATCAAGCTTTGATGGCTAACATGGAAAACAAAGTTCCACCAATGGCCACAGAGGTAAGAGAAAGGTTATGTTCCTCCACCTGTATTGATGAAGTTGAAAGATATAGAACACATGCTCAACAGTTAGCTGATAAAGTCAAAGAAACTCTACTTTTAAATGAATCACATGAAAGAGAACATAAACTTTATGAAGTCAAAATCAATTCTTTACAAAAGGATTTAGATAAACTTTTATCTGAAAATTACAATTTGAAGGCACAAGTTGAGCATTTGACTACGTCTTTAACTAAGTCTATGTCAGATCATGCATCTACTGAAGTAAAACTTCAAAAATTCCAACTGTCATCATAGCAGTATGAGAAACTATTAAACTCTCATATTGAGTCAAAGAACAGATCATGTTTGGGATTTCATGCTGTTGCACCACCAGTAAATGATAATTACACTCCTTTACCCGAGTCCATGACTAACAGCTTATCTAATCACTTTATGTCCAGTACCAAATCTGAGTCAACAGATAAAAATCATAATGATGTAACTAATGACACTGAATCATTTGAAACTGAATCATCAAAATCAGAACTTTCAAAACAAAGTCAATCAGAATTTGATTATGATAACTGTGATGATCTGGATGAGGATGATGATGAGCCTCATAATACTAGTTTGGGTAATAGTAAAACTGTTTTAATTGAACATCGAATTCCCAAAGTGTTGGATGAAATCAAGCTCCCTTACCCACCAAAATAAATAAATCTTCTAAAGACCATTTACACAAGGATTAATCAACTAAATGAAGGCATTCATGCTCTCAACAAACAAAGCAAAAGAAAATCAGCAAAAAGAGCTTCGGAAGATAACAAATTCACTTCAGCAGATCTCCTACGGAAGCAGTCTGAGAAAGCTGTAAAATCTGAGAAAATCCATAAACAATCATTCATAGAAGAAATACGGAATAAGAAAGAATCTACTGAAGCTTCATCCAGCATCAACAAGGTGAAGGAGTTGAAGCAAAAGAAGTCACTGAGTAAGAAAAAGGCAAAGGTAAAGGCTGCTTCTGATAGTGAAGCTGAAGAGAAGTACTGTAAATGGTGTGATATGCACAATCACAACACAGAAGAGTGCTACTTCAGCAGCTGTTGCTTAATATGTAATATGAACAATCACATGACATTTGATTGTCACTTCAACAAATATTGTGCATTATGCAACAAACACAATCACTCAACTCAGGAATGCTTCTTTAACAAAAGGAACAAAACAAAGATCCTTAAGAAGAAGCTAGCAGAGAACACTGAATCAGATTCACAATCTTTTGAGGATGATGATTCAAAAGTCTCAAAACAAAAGAAGCAACAACAAAAGAAGAAAGCTTACAAGACAAGAATAACAACTGCTGAGATGCAAACAAAGAAAAAGAAGGACAAACAACAATTTAAAAGCAAAACACCTCACAAAAAGGTAGCACTTGAAGAAGATGATGACTTCTTTGATCATTTTGACAAAGGCAATCATGTATCTCAGTTTAAATCAAAGGATGCAGAAACATTTTCTGGGCAATCCTCAACATCAGGATCAAAGAAGAAGGCACTAAAGGAAGGAATGACTGACCAAGTCAGTATGAATCAAGATAAAATTACCTCAACATCATCACCAAAATCATCCTCACCCAAAACAAAACATAATGAATCAATTGATATTAAAATTAATTTAGAAACATCAAGGCTCATTCATGAGAAAGTTACTATATTAGATAACAATGCCCAAGATCATCAAGGCTTTGGCTCCTCGGTCTAATTAAGTTCATTATGTTTTGCAGGAACATCCAAGGAGGACTGACAACAAGTGGTATGTTGACAGTGGCTGTTCTAGACACATGACAGGAAATTATTCTCTCCTTTATGACTTCATACATAAAAATGCATCATATGTAGCATCTGGTGGGGATAAGAAGGGAGGTAAAATCACTGGTGAAGGAATGGTAACCAATGGAGTTCTCAAATTTGAGAAAGTCAATTTTTGTGAAAATTTACAATTTTATTTACTAAGTGTATCTCAAATTTGTGATTAAAACTATACTACTTTCTTTAACAACTCTAATTGTTACATTCTCAAGCTAGGTTACAAAATTCCAGAAGACTAGATCCTTCTCAAAGCACCAAGAAAAGGCAACACTTATGTGTTGGACATGAACAACACATCCATAACAAGTAAAGAAACATGCCTGATTTCCAAATCATCAGAAGATGAATCTCATAGAAGGATGGCTCACTCCAACATGAAAAACATGAATAAACTGGTGAAAAATGACTTAGTCATTAGTGTTCCTAAGAAAGAATGTTTATGTTCTAATTACTGTTTATCATGTTCGAAAGGAGAACAACACAAAGTGTCACATAAATCTAAAACAATTAACACTAACACAACACCACTGAAGTTATTACACATGGATCTTTTTGGTCCAACTAATGTATTAAGCATTGGAAAAAGGCAATACTGTTTGGTGATTGTTGATGATTTCGCTAGATTTACTTGGGTATTTTTCTTAAAACACAAAAGTGAAACATCAAAAATATTAATGGAGTTTATCACCAAGATAGAAAATCAACTTGATCTAAAAGTCAAAATTTTACAAAGTGATAATGGAACTAAATTTGTTAATTATGTCTTAGACTCATTTTACAGGGACAAAGGCATAGCTAGGCAATTTAGTGCACCAAGAACTCCACAACAGAATGGAGTGGCTGAAAGAAGAAACAGAACTCTAATTGAAGCAACAAGAATAATGTTGGCTGATTCAAAGCTACCAATAACATTTTGGACTGAAGTAGTGAATACAGCATGCACTGTTCAAAACAGGACATTAATAGTCAAAGAACACAAAAAAACACCCTATGAACTTTTGTTTAAAAGAAAACCTTTCATAGGATATCTTAGAGCTTTTGGGTGTCATGTGTCTGTCTTAAACACTAAAGAACAATTAGGAAAGTTTGCTGAAAAGGCATATGATGGTTTCTTTGTTGGGTATTCCTTAACATCTAAGTCATACAGAGTATATGTCCCATAAGATAACATTATGGAAGAAACTCCTAATGTGTCATTTGATGAATCCTTGTTTACATAGTCTGTGAAAGGATCATCTTGGTTGTTTGATATAGATGCATTAACTAACTCATTTTACACTAGCTATCTTAATGTGACAGGTGCTACGGATACATGTTATCCTTATGTTCCTCCAAACATGGGTGTACCATTGACTGCTGATCCACCAAGAAAAGTTCACACAGATATTCAAAGACACAATGATCCTGGTGTTTCAGCTCAAACAAGTAAAGACATCTCTGATGTCCTTGAAACTTCTACATCAGCAGAAGTACAATCTACTTCAGAAGTACCTCCCTCCACAGAGGTTCCTTCCACTTCCATAGATGTTCCCACTCCTGCAGATGATGCACTGAAACTCCCTAAAGTTCCTCACACTTCAGAAAACATCCCATCATCAATCCACATGCAGATACACCAATTACAGACTCTGTATCTGATCCTTTAACTGCTACGGAAGGTATATCCACATCTTCCGAAACACAAGTCCATGCAGAACATCATTCAGTCATACAAGATCACCATACTGAGGAGTTAGATTACTTTGTTGACTCTCCATCACAGCTGAATCCATCTCCACCAACTAACATCACAAACCTGGATTTCTTTATCCAAGTTCAATATGTTCCAACAGTTAGGATTCATAAGGATCATCCAATTGACAATATGATTGGTGAACTCAACAGCAGAACTACAAGAAGGCAAGGGGGAGCTGCCAACACTTGTCTGTTCTCCTGCTTTCTATCACAAGTAGTTCCTCCTAACATCACTGAAGCCCTAAAAGACAATAGCTGGATTGAAGCAATGCAAGAAGAACTTCATCAATACATAAAGTAGAAAGTCTGGAACATAGTTGATCTACCTGAAGGCCAATATCCAATTGGCACTAGATGGTTGCTCAAAAACAAACTAGATGACAGAGGAATAATTGTCAGAAACAAAGCAAGGCTGATAGCACAAGGATATACAAAAGAAGAAGGAATAGACTATGATGAAGTCTTTGCACCATTTGCAAGGATTGAGGCTATAAGAGTATTTCTAGCCTATGCATCATATAAGAGATTCACAGTTTACCCAATGGATGTAAAGTGTGCATTCTTATATGGAAAAATTGATAAAGAGGTATATGTTTCTCAACCATCAGGCTTTGAAGACCCTCACTACCCTCACAGAGTGTACAAACTTGACAATGCATTGTATGGTCTTCATCAAGCACCAAGGAAATGGTATGAAACATTGTCTTCATTCCTACTGAAGCATGGCTACAAAAGAGGTACAATTGACCAGACACTCTTCCTCAAATATGAACATCAAGATCTCATAGTTGTGCAAATATATGTTGATGACATCATATTTGGATCAACCAACAAGAGATTGTGTGAAGATTTTGAAGCATTGATGTAATCTGAATTTCAAATGAGTTCCATGGGAGAATTAACCTTTTTCTTGGGTCTAGAAGTACATCAAAAACAAGATGGCATCTTCATCAATCAAGAGAAATACATGCTTCAAATGCTGAAGAAGTTCAACCTTGCTGAGTCCTCATCATGCAAAACACCAGCATCAACAATTGAGAAAATTATTCCAGATCCAACAGGGAAGTCTATTGACAAAAGATTATATAGATCTATGATAGGGTCATTAATGTACTTAACTGCCAGTAGACCTGACATAATGTTTGTTGTGTGTGTGTGTGTGTGTTAGTATCAAGCCGATCCAAAGGAGTCTCACTTGAATGCAGTGAAAAGAATTTTCAGATATCTCAAAAGGAAACCAGCACTTAGACTGTGGTATCCCAAAGAAGGATACTTCAAAGTGTACTCTTACTCATACATTGATTTTGGAGGCTGTAACAATGACAGAAAATCAAAATCTGGAGGGTGTCAATTCATTGGACCAAGACTTGTTTCTAGGCAGTGCAAAAAGCAGACTAATGTTTCAATGTCCACAGCTGAGGCTAAGTACATAGCTGCTTCAGTTGGGTGCTCTCAGGTTCTATGGTTGCAAAACCAATTACTTGACTGTGGTTTCAATTTTCTTCAAACTCCAATTTACATAGATAACTCAGCTGTGATGTTCATCACAACCAATCTAGTACAACATAGTAAAACTAAACACATTGAAATCAGATACCATTTTCTGAGGGACTATTCAGAAAAGGGTCTAATCAAGTTGATCAAAGTGGACACAACAAATCAACTTGCTGATTTGTTCACTAAATCCTTTGATTAAGTTAGATTTAATTTCATAATTGAGTCCTTAGGCATGCTCAACTTAGATTAGATCATAACAACAACAAAAATATTTGTCCATTACTTGCAACCATATAAGAAAGGCACACATTTGTTAAAAAATCTACATAAGGTAGTGATATTCTAAGGATATGATAGTACACTATAACTTGACATCCACTCCTGATCTTCAATTAACAACTACCTATTGATCAGATGTGTTTAATATGTGAATAGGTTCAGCTTGAGTGGAAATTAAACAATGTCATGCACAATATAAAGTCAAGGTGAATAAGAGTGGACAAGTCATTGTGAGAAGCATTCAAGTAAGTCTAATCCGGATGTGATCATGTTAACACCCACATACACTTACTATGTTGTAACACCTTATAACCTCTATCTTTGCGCATCATGACCCTCTGTTTTGCTTGAGCAAAGACCTGGGTCAAAGGTCACCTTTGTTTTATGTGAGTAAAGACCTGGTGACCTGATGCTAATCATCAAAAGTTCCAAAAGGAACTGCTCTAAAAGAATCCAATGTGATCAACTGTATAATTATTCCAGAGCATGCAAATCATCTCAGTATTAATAAGATTTCAAAGAAATCTTAAGATAGAGCTTATAATCTACGGAACATAGTTTAAGTGTGATAAAGTGATAACTTGAGGAGGACTAACTTACACACAACTTCAATGATGAGTTCAACTTTGCTATCTATAATTCTTACCAAAACATGATAACCAGCATGATAAGTTGAATATACACTCTTCACTGAATTTCGGCGGATCCACATATTTGCAATCAGCACTAGATCAAGTATACTATAATGTCACACATAATATTCAGGAAAATGTCTAGATCATAGTATGATCCCTAGTATATCCTATGTTTGCCTGTAACAAGCTATAAACAACATTCTATTTTCTCTATGATTATTAGTCAGACAAATTAACTGCTGTTCATGCTATGCTCTTATAAATTTTTGATAAATACATAAGTTTATGATTAATCACAAATTAAGGGGAGTAGTCAAAGTATGAAACTGAGTTTAAACTTTAACATAATATGAAGAAAATTGAACTTGAGCACTAACTTGGCTTGGCTGCAGGATATCTGAAGTGTTTAACTACTTTTGCACAATTGCCATGAAGCAAAGTCATAAGGTCCAACAGCAAACAACAAATGGACTATGTGTTAGTTCATACAGTTAAATTAAATTTTCCTTCGGAAGATTTTTTCATTAAACTTTTACCTTCGGAAAAATTTACCTTCGAAGAGATTTTAACCTTCGGAAGAGATTTTATTAAATTGACTTCGGAAAATTAAGAAAAAAAAGTTTTCAGCAAATTAAGAAATTAACTTCAGAAGAAAGTTTATCAACATTTAACATCACTTTTGAAAGAAGTGTTCAAACAAAATGGAGGATAAATCAGGATATGTTCTCCATAGATGCCCTGCGGAAGACAGATTGAACCAGAGGAATCTTGACTTCCGTAGATATTCTATGGAAGATTTAAAATAAATGTCTGCCTTGCATAAATATTATTTACTTGTAGATATTGATAACCTCGAAGGGGTAAAAAAGGTAAATGGGTCCCACGTCATTAGGATGAGGTTAGACAGCCTGTAAAAGTATAAAAAGGGCACCTTGACCGTTGGCCTTTCTATTCACTTTCAAAACACTTTACGACCTAGAAATCCTTTGATCCAAAAACCCCTTTCACCTTTGTTGACATCGATCGTTCCACTCAAACCGTATCACACCGCTCAAACATCACAGCCACTATGGCTAATCGTTTTGTAAAGGATCACAACATGTGCGCATTCCTAAATCCAGACGTGGAAGACGAGTGTAGAACCATCATCCGCAACCTGAGAAGAACACGACTCTTCTATGCACTATCTGCAGACCCGCTTATCTTTCAAACACACATGATCGACTTCTGGAACACGACAAGAGTGGAGGAAGAAGATGAAGCACAAGTCATGTATGCAACTATCAGAACCCAAATTGCGAATAGAAGAACGTGCAGTCCGAAGGGCACTGGAACTCAGAGATGATGAAGAAGGTCACACTGATGTATTCGACCATGAATAAATTCAGAAAGCGTTTGGTCTGATGGGATACGACGGTGACTACCACAATGGTAAGATCAAGAAAGGCAGGCTGTGCAAACCGTATCGATTCCTATGCCACACTTATCTAAAGTGTATGTCTAACTGGAAGTCAGGGTTGGATAGATTTTCTAGGCATATATCTTCCGGAATCATTGGTATATTTGAAGGGAGAAAGTATAACTACTCCAAGTATATCTTCAACTGCCTGTGTGACCACATACGTGTGCAAAAAGAGAACAAGCTGTTCATGTTTCCGAGATTCATTCAGCTCATGATCAATGATCAACTACGGAGCATTGAAAGAGAGGGTGATATCTTTGTACAAAGTCACCTAGGAAGGTCACTCCCCAACAAGTTAACCGGGCAGTACCAAGGAGGAGACATAGAGCTCTTTGCTCATGTGCTAGATGAGACTAAAGACATACCACAAGAACTGCTATGGGTTGAAGAACCTCAGCAGCAGAGTTCATCAGCTGCATCCTCCACACACTCCTAACAGCAAGTACTAGCAGCTGAACCACCTAAATCACCTCACCAAGAACCCCATCTACTATCACCATATGTTCACTTGATATCTTCTTCAAGTGAACACACACAACCTATCTCCCCTGATCTATCATAAACAACTATCAACACTACTTCAACTAAAGTAGTTGATGAGGAGATCACTCAGCTAACACCCATACATCCAAGTCAAACTGAGCCAACTCTATCACCCACATCAACTGAACCAATCACTTCACCAACACCTTTAGAACCAACCACTTCACCCACACCCACTGAACCCATTGATAGCCCAACACCAACCGAGGAACTCAACCTGGAAGAGGATGTTTATGATACTTACAATGATGCTGATACAAAGGAGATCTGTATAGAAGTTGAAAAGGAAGATATGATTGAGGATGTTGAAAAAGGAGAGGGTGCTTACATTGATATAATATCTTATGTTGAGAAGGATTTGAGAGAAGAAGAGATAGATGTAAGCAAAGGCTACTTGGTAGCTGAGTACAATAAACTGATCCTCAAGAGCAACAAAAAATTAGAAAAATTAAGGAGGATGAAGAAGGAGCTGAGTGAGAAAGGCAAACTAATAGCTGAGAAAGATAAGTCAATCATTCAACTAGAAGGTAGACTGAAGAGACTGAGAGAAGATATTGTGATTGACAACGAGATGATTGACGCCCTGAATGATCTGGTTGATGAACAAGCTAAACATCTGAGAGAAAAGGATTATGAGATTGAGAGGTTAAAGATGAAGTTATCTAAATCTGAACAGATCAAAAGTGAGTCAACGATGATCACTTACAGCAGAAAAAGGAAATATCTAAGGAAAACAACTGAGTGCTGGTGAATGACTAAAAGGAATAAAACTAGATTCACCAGAGCATTTAGCCCCAGTGGAACAAAGTAAAGAAGACAGTGATGTGGAATGGGAAGAGCTTACAAAAGAAGAGCCAGCTGAAGTGACTCAAGAAGTTGAAGACGTTGGCTTACTGACAATCAAAGACATTCTAGAAGAAAGACCTCACTTTGTAATGTTCATGGACCTAATTAATAATGGGTTTCCATATGAAGTGGTGGAGAAGATGAACATGTCTGAACTGATTCAAACACTAAAAGAGTTTGATGCTACGAGAATGATGCTTCCTGTGTGCAACTATGAAACCTTCTCCAAGTTTAAGGCAATGGAGAAGATCAGGAAGGAATTAGGACATTGTGTCATAGCCAAACTGACAAGATACAACATGATCTGCTGGTTACAAAGTCATAATTAGAGCAGTATGAACTCAAAGGAAGAACAGTTGGTGAGCTTAGGAGCATGATGGAATATGTAATGAGAATTGAGCTGGACACAAGAGTGAGATTCAGAACTGGAGCTCCCAATGCTGCATACAAACAACAATTTGAACAAGCTTCTGCTGAGCCAACTGTAGTTGAAGTCAAAGACATCCACAGAGGAACTGAACAAATGATAAGAGAGCCAAGGGATGTGATTCTAAACAAAATCTAGCCTCAGGGCACTGCTGTCAGAGAGATCACTGAACATAAGACTACTTTAATTCAACTTTTGATCTGATGACAACTCCAAGTGCAGCCGAAGAAAACAAGATAATAGCATGGAAATTTGATTCAGGAGCATCTGGAATGGTACAATACTTTCCATGGGTGGAGACCCTCCTTACTCTTCTAGATGCTGATCTCATCACTTTGCAAAACATCCCTATCACAAATTACCCAATCAGTCCACAAGGTAGAGACTTCTCTGGACTTGTGGTTAAGCTTAGTCACAGGTTCAGGGAGATGTGTTTAAAGAAGCAAAAAGAGAGGATGCTAAACATAAGAGAAGAAAGCTAAGATAGAAGAGGCATCAATCCAGTTCTTAATATATTGATGCTAAATTTATGCAAAGACTTGGTTATGAAGATCAATCTAAAGCATCCATCAAAGTCATTGAGGGAAATCAGTATACATACCCTATCACTGAATGGGGTTATGTTGAAAAGACAAAAGAGCTGGTGCTACAGAGGAATGATCCCCAGAAGAAAGCCTCGAGTATCAGATTATTTGACCCTGTGGAGATCAAACTCCTACACCCAAGCTACACATCATACTTACATGACAAATTCTTCCCAAAGTTGAATGACCAAACTGCTCAAAATGACCTATGCCTATATGTTCATCTGATACAAGTCATAGACAAACTACATGCTAAGGTGCATAAAAGAAGGAAGTTTGAGGCTGGACAGTTGATTGGAACAGAGATAAAGCCCATAACAGAACTAAGAATTTCAGAACAGGATGAATTGGAGGTGGTTTCTAACAATAGTGTTATTAGAACACTCACCACTGAAGAAGATATCCTGGGCTTGAATACAAGACTTTGAAGAGAATGAGTACACGACAGATCAAGTATAAGTATGAAGATCAAAAGAATGCCGTGAACTAGTTCAATACCAAGATTTGGCAGAGTGCAAGAACTGAAAGAACTAAACAATGATTACTAGAGTCTAACCTAAGGGGGAGTATTGTTAGGTCTAGATGTCTTGTATAGGTTTAGATGATGGATCAAACTCTTGTAATCACTCTTTGTAATTATAATTTTGATGATATAATATAATGCATTGAGTACATGATGAGTTTATGAATTGCATGATATATTGTATCTCACAATAGATGTGTTGATTTATGTATGATTACAGGAAACATTAAATGTAGTCAAGTTGGAAAATTTAACTAAGTGTTAGAACAACTACGGATGAACAAATGGCTCTTCAGCAGATGTTCTTGGTAATACAACTAGTGTACATCCGTAGATCTCCTGCGAAAGAACAACAACAGCTGAACAAGTCCAAAGATCAAGTGAAGCTACTGAAGGAGAGATTACCATTGAAGGACTAGTACAAGAACTTCTGCGGAAGCACAATCACAGAAGAACAAGCCGCGAAGACCAAGTATTGCAGTAGAAGACTAAGTACCTGCGGAAGAATAAATTCCTACGGAAGACTGTTTAACACTTGAATGATTTCACATCATCAAGTAGTCAACAGAAAGTCAACAAGTCAACATGGCAGATCAACAACATTAATGATAGCAATAGACATTTAATTCAAGCGAAGATATTACATCACATCAACAATATTATTTGTGTTTAATTCATTATAAATCATGAACTCCTATGCTGATAAATGTGGCAAGGATTCGGATAGCTATAGGAAGTTAGCTTAATTATAGCAACAGGATAGAGAAATATTAGCAATGTTTTAGGAACAAAATAAGATCTCTATATAACAAGAGATAAAGAACATGTAACACAAGATGATCAACAGACGATCAAAGAACATTAGATCATATAACAATCACAACAATAGATCAGTAGCAGCAGAGACATTACAATCGATTGATTGTAATTATTGAGCAATCGTGATTTGATTATTATTATATTTTGATTGTTCGTTATATTGTTTGATCAATTTCAAGTTTACTAATCAATTAAACAGCAAGTATTGGTAATTCCGCAATCAATACTTGTTAAAAATCAAATCTGATAATCATATATCGATCCCTGGATTCTCATGATGAATTGTGATTTGTTGATTATTATAATGTTATTGTTTTGGTTGTTTGAATTACATGTGGGATTATGATGATAAGTATCATACACGCATGCGAATCTGAGGCCCATACTTTGTAGGATTTGCAGGGTTTAGGGTGCGTAGCCATGAGTGGCTTCACACGACATGTAGTGCGTGACTAACCTAATATATATAAATGGTAGTTAGAATTAAATTGTATTCAGGTTGATTATGATGATTGGTTGAGATTTTAATGTGTTTGTATGAAAACTTAAGTTAGCATATGATCTGATGAGACTTAAGATTTACAATGTGGATTATGTGAACAGCTTGTATGGTAATCTATGAAATCATGACGTTTAATGTGATACCACACTTGGCTAAACTACAACTCAACTTAGCATGTCACCAACGGGCCAAACGGGTCAACTAGGTCAAATGTGTTATTGTGTTCCATATCACTTGGGTCAAACTATTTATAAAGCACCTAGGATCTGTTGAGTCTTTCTGGTCTTGAATACTTACAACTGTCCTTTTGGGGGAGATAGCATACTCTTTTACTAACGTTTTATTATTGTAAGTTGCGTATAGTGTAACATAGTGTGTTATACCTTGAAAGCCCTCACACTTTTGAATCGTTAATAATGGTAACTAGCGTGAAATTTTAGGTAGTATTACTGGGTTTGACAAGCCCCACCCGTGTGACTCGAGGTCGAACGGGTGCAATATTATCCTAACACAAAACATCATCATGCCTGCTATGTCATGACGGGAGGCAAACAAACGAAAACACAGTCAGCTTTGATTGCGAAATCGCTATGGTAGTGCACTTCTTATGTTTACAATTGTTACTGTTTATGTTAAATGCAAACTCTTGAACTCACCAACCACTGTGTTGACTCTTTCAGTATGCTATTCTCAGGTCGAGGTTAGCAGCAGCGCCTAGGAGCACTCACGTGTCAGCATGCATTTGGACAAACATTGTTTTGCATTTGGGATTTAATATGCATTTTGTTTAAACTCCGTTAGTTCCGTTAGGTCTTGCATACACGTGTCGTGAGCACACACTAATGCCGTTGAATGTTGGTAACCTAATAATAATTAACTATGGTTAACGGATATAACTTATTAATAATTTTGATTATTAATTTGTGGTTATGTGATTTATGAATTTTAAATATTATTTGTGAATTTTACTTTGTCACGTGACGACGTGTGATGTTTGATTCATGTATTCTGTGGTTAGTTGAAAAATATATATGATTATTATTGTGGATTAGTAATGCTTGTGTTTTTTAGTTAAAATTGTTAAAAGTGCTAATAAAGATTAATTTTTATGAAATAAAATAAATGAAGGTTTAAAAGGTAATTTCTAAATAAATTAAGTTTTATAAAAACCCAACCCTAGCCCCCATAACCCTTTTCGGCCGTAACCCCCTTCCTCACACCCAATTCCTTGAGATTTCAAGCCTTGAACATCATAACATTCGATTTTGGAGCTATTGTAATCATTACAACGCGTTAGCAAGTCCAATTCTTGATTATCACACGATTAAAGGTAATATTTTGATTAGTCCTTATTGTTTTTGATCTAAAATGAAACCTAGTTCAATTAACATGATTAAAGTCAAAATTGATGTTGTTTGATGATAATATGATGTTAGTTGTATTGCATTGATGTTAGTTTACGTGCATTATGCAAGAAATTGATAGAATTGAGTGGTTGTTCATACCTTACTATAAGTAGTAATATTTTGTGCATGAGATTTGTGAATAATGGTGAATTGATGATGTTTATCATGTCTAGATGATTTATATGAACTAGATTAGATATAAAGTTGATGAATTTATGAATGGATTAGATGATAGATTGTTTTTGGGTGTTACTTTCCTGAAAGGGATTCTTTATTGATGTGAGTCATTGGATATTGTGATTTGGACATGTTAATGATGTTAGAATAATGCTAGAATGCTTATTGATGTTGTCTAATGGGTTAGATTATGATAATTCGGTCATATGATTAGTTGATGAACTATTTGGGAAAAATTAGGTTTTCTTGGAAAATGTATGTTGGATCATATGAGGCTGGTGCAGCCAAAACAACACTTAGAGCATTTTGAAGTACAATTGAAGAAGTCTTCCAAAGACAAAGCTACTCTTCCGAAGACAAATTGAAGATCTTTCGAAGCTTAAGTATGAAGAACTTCAAAAGAAAAATCAAGTCTTCTGAGACTAAGTAGTTTTCCTTCCGAAGTATATGAAGAACTTTCAAAGGTAGAACCAAGTCTTTCGAGACCAAGTAGTTCTCCTTCCGAAGCATTCACACTTAAAAGATCCAAGACATAGCCTTCCAAAGAATGAAGTCATGAAGACTTGCAGAAGACTCGAAAGAAGTTGATTCTTCCGAAGTATAAATGGCCTCGGAAGAACTTATTCTTCCGAAGCCATTTGCCTTCGTAAGAATCAACTATGAACCAGTGGACATAAGTATGGGTTTTTTGACATCCGTTGCCAACTCAGATATGCTGCATGGCACTTTCCCACGCCCATGTAGTTGGCCATACTTTAATCAACTGTTCACCTTTATCAGTTAGTGCAGTTAGCATACTTAGTTGGTGACAAAAGGTAAGTCATGGACCAGTCATGACTACCTAATCTAGGATAATATTTTATCTTAGATACTTTACTTCTAGCAATATAGTATTTGTCTAGTGGTAAATTCCAGCTGGTTTTCCAAGTATAACCGGCTGTAGGATGTAGTATAAAGTATCTCAGGTCCTTGTATTTCTTTTTATGCTTTGTAACACTTGTAATAGAACTTGAGAGCAATATACAACATCCTTGAAAACCATCCTTCTTTGTTCTTGTTCTTAGTTCTGTCTCAATTACTTTTGTTCTTAGTATCATTTATATAAACTCGGTTCCCCATTTGATCAGTTAAGTGTTCTAAAACTTTCATCATTGTGAGACTGATTGTATTGACCAACCCTTAAACGATCTTGCAATTGGTATCAGAGCTTTTTAGGCTCTTGATTGTAAGATCTCACCATCTTAAATCCCTTCAATTTCATAAACACTTAACAACTCAAATGGCAGCTATCGTAAAGGTTGATATGGAAACTGGGTTTATGACAAAGTCTCCACTAATCACTCTTGATGACTTTGATACTTGGTGCCAAAGAATAGAAGGCTTCATAAAGTCTCAAGACTCGAGGATGTGAGGATCTGTTGTCTATGGACCTCATGTACCATCCACTTCTTCAGCCGCTACTGGTGGTGGTATGTTGAGATTGTGGATACTCAAATGCATGTTGGAGTAACTTTGAGATTGTGGTAACTCCAACAATCAACAGAGTTCAACCCTTCATATGGTTGAAAGGGATGTAGAGAACCACATCATCATCTCATCTACTACCCTGACAACTCATAAAAGGGTCTTTTCATCACCTTCATGAAGACACCAAGAGAGAGCTACATCCAAGGAAGCCCATTCCAAGAGACAAGCTCTTCACAAGCCTTTGTGTCTATTGATGAAAGCACAGAAACTTTCTGTTTACCGTTAAAGACCTGGACTGTATGCATCCAGATGATCTGGAGTACATGGAAATAGTCCAGCAAATGGCTCTTCTCAGTCAGAGCCAAGAAGTTTTACAGGAGGACAGGGAGGAAGTTTCCTACCAATGCAACAAGTGGAAAGATTGGGCTAGACAAAAGCAAAGTGAAGTGTTACAACTGTAACCAAATAGGAAACTTTGCTAGAGAGTGCAAGGCACCAAAGACAAATGGTGGCCAAGCACAAACCAGACCAAACTACACTGATGGAGCTCCCCAGAATGAGAAGCCCAAGCAGCAACCTGCAGTTGCTGTTAAAGAAGGAGGCTTTGGCTGGAGCTTTTAGGTTGAGGATGCATCTCCAAACCAAGCACTAATGGTAGATCATGAAGAAGCTAAAGTATTGGAACATTTTTGTACACCTGAATGTATTGCTAAAGTTAACTAATATAGGTCCTATAACTTAGAGATGAGAACTGATCTTCAGTCCTTAAAAATTTTAAAAGCTGATTTCAAAAGAGCAGAAAATAATTAAAAACTTAAATAGAAGATTTCAAGTTGCCTTTGGAAGAAAATTATGTCTTCAAGTCAAGTAACTACTTATAAGAAATTTACCTTTGGAAGAAATTCTGAGATATCTTCCGAAGCTTAAATATGCTTCTAAGTACTTACATGTATTTGAAGGACAATTTTCTTTCGAAAGCATTTAAGTCTCGGAAGATTTCGAGAAAACCATTTCAACTCTAAGCATGAACATACAACTACAGCACTTAGATAAAAGATCTCATCACTAAGTTAACTAAATGCCAGGTTGAGCTTGTGATCAGCAAAGCCAGGGTAGAAAAATGTATTCTCGAAGAAGAGACCTTCAAGAACATGATATCCTCATCCTTGCATGCAAAAGTTTGTTATCAGGATAAGCAGGGACTGGGATCTACTGAGATAGCTCCTCCACACACTCTATTGCCTGTAAGATCTTCAAGGTGTGAAACTTGTGAAGATGAGCTTCCCTTCATAGACCCCATTGATGAAGAGGATGAAGAGGAGATAGTGAAGGATGATTCTGAGAAGAGTGAAGAAGATCATCCTAAAAAGGGTCACTATTCTCCTGAGGAGAGAAAAGAATCTGGATGACCCTAAAAGATCAATGTCATAGCTCACATCCTATTCTATTATAAAAAGGATAACAGTTACAAAGTAGGAAGAGACAGACCAAAGATCATAATCTACAGTTTACAAAAGCATGGACTTTTCACCAACTTGTATAAGTTGGTGAGTCTTCAGAGTTGCAATGGAAAGTATTACAGCTTTATGAAAAAATAGACCAAAGAAAGCATGTCTTCTCTGTCTTCGGAAGAAATCAGTGTTCATTTCATTTGGCTTCAAAAGACTTTGTCTCTGAAACTTCGAAAGACTTCATCTTTGGCTTCGGTAGATTTTACACTTAGAATATTTTCTGTGGAGAGTGTAAAACTTCAGAAGCAACTTCTAACTTATACATCAGTGCATGCATGCAGGAAGCTCCTTCGTTGTTTTGGCGTCTTTGGTTGCATCAGCCTTCTAATCTTCTAATATAACCTTACAAACTCCCCCAAGGCTGATGCTACCAACATAGAGAAGTTATTCAGACATTGACAGTCCTCATTAGGATCAATAACATACCTTTCTTCATCATCTGGTCAGGATCCCTCAGACTCTCATAATATCTTCTATTTCATGGAGATCATGTATAGGAAGATCAAGCATGTCTTGCCAGAAATAGACATCTTGACCTCCTTGAACTCTGATGACATACCACTTGTCTGGATTAGCAACAAAAGTCCAGGACAAGATGGGTCTTCTAGTTACAAGAGGCTCTACTTGAATTAGTGTTGGTTGAGAAGCCTCTTCTTGCATTACCTCAGGATGCTCTGACTCATCCTGAGGTGTAGAGGTGGATGCCTTGGTCTTCTTCTTGGAAACACTTTTCATGGCCATCCTTTTCCTCCTCTTTTATGTCTTTAACTAAGAGGACTGGTCTTCAGCACCAGATTGTTCTATTGTGTCTCTCTTAGTTGGGTTCTCTTCTCTTATAGGTTTAGAAGGAGAGTGAAGAGGACCCTGCTGTGGATCAGAAGATGAAATTGGTTGAGATGCAGCTCTAGGTCCAGGTTGTGTTGTCTCAAGGGGTTCAACCTTTACCTCAACTTCAGGTTGAGCTGGACTTGGTGGAGAATGCAAGTTAACAAGCTCTCCCTTCTTAATCTTCTGCTTGATCACTCTGATATGCTCATCTATAGTGGATAGAGACATTGGACCAAGCCTTCTTCTAGAGAATTCATACATCTTCAAGAAGCTCATCATCATTTGTCTGCCAATAGACTTCTTTTGGCTTTTTTGGATGATGGCTCTTGACTTTGCAGCTTCTTCCCTTAGTTTTCTCTTAGTAACCTTTCTTTCTTTGGTAACTTGTTGCTCCAGCTACTTAAGATACTCAAATTCAACATACTCATATGATAAGGAAAGAAGTACAGATGCCTGATAGAGACCTATGGCACTCAGGTAGCTAATCATGTTTTGTCTATCAGCTTCCTTGTCTACCTGAGGTTATTCAGTTGCCACAACCTCTTTCTTAGGACTTTCCTGAACTGGGGAGAGATAGGAGCATACTTGTAGAGCCTTTTCTGTCTCCTTTCTTCCTTGATTTTAAGGAGCAATGCTGCATCCTCTGCCTTCTTCCTCTCCTTGGACAATTCCTTGTCAGCCAGTTCATTCAGTTCATCTAAGGAAGAGATATGAGTTCATCAATGTTGTAGTTCCTGGTCCCCAGGTAGTTTAGCCTGGTTTCCCTTAACTCATCATCTTGAGTGTTTGACCTTGGGGCAACCCTGATAGTAGCTTCCATGAAGCCTGGAGACCCTCTTGAACTCTCTCCCCTTAGCTTCCTCTTCCTCTCTCTCTCATCCTCCTCGATCTCCTCAGAGGTCTTCTTCCTCTTTCCTTTGTCACGTACAGGCCTTGGTGAGTCAGGGTGGAGAGAGCTTTGGCCTTTATTGCTTGGTTTAGCAGTCAAGCTCTGGCAAGACAGAGGTTATTGAGGGTAATGGGTGCTGAAGAAGTTCCTGTCTCAAGGTTTATAGGTTCAACTTCTAGGCCTTCAGTCAAGGCTTCCCCTTTGAAGCTAATCTTAGGGTCCACCTCAACATCTAGTTGACCAAAAATCTCACCTGCTAGCCTTTGTCTATATAGTCTTGATCTTAACTTGAATTCTTATAGCATCCTTTCTTGAATCGTATATGCTAATCTTGCAGCTTGTTTGTTTTGACTTGGATTGACAAGTGGAAGATCAATCAGATGGATGCTCTCATAGAAACTCAAGTTGAAAAAGTTGAAGATTTCTTGTTGAACTTGAGATCCAGAGATGACAATAGATCTTCTATCAGTGTCATACCTCCATCCCATGATTGGATTCTCAAGGTGATGAAATGGGGTAGGCATAGCTCTGGGATACCCTCCTCAAACAAGCTTTGTATGAGTGAGTCCACATCCATGTTGACTTGGGCAAGTGAGTCCACATTCATGTAGACTTGAGGAGGTTGCTGAGTATGGACCATTGTAAGTGAGGGTGGTGAATCCTCAAAGTCCATACTATGTGAAGAACTCCCAGGTTCTGTGATTGTTTAGACTTTCTTCCCTTTTTGGTAGCATCACCTTCTTGGATAAGTGTGCTAGGGTTGGGTCTATCACATCCACAGGCTCTTGTGGACCTGGTTGAGTTCTCCTGAGAGGTCTCTTATCTAACTTGCCATTGAGATCAGTGATCTCAAGTTGCTGGTCATTGACCTCCTTTGTAAGACAGTCACCTGAGATTCCAGGTGACTTATCTTTGAGACTAAATAGGTGCATGTTTTTGTCAGTTGTTGCACTTTTATTTTCAGACTCCCCAAATATTTATCAGAAGAATCACATGGGGATGAGAGAATAGGACCAAGGTCTTCTTCCTCATCACCAGCACTTTGTTCTTGGCTGCTGGATTTCCCCTGCATCATGACAACTTCAAGAGAAGTGTCAAGAGGCTGGGTTGCCATGGTTAAGGTCTGAATGATGTAATACCTTGCTAAAATAAGAGTCTCTTCCAAATGGACCTCCTGAACAGGTTCAGAGAGATCCACCTCAGTAGTAGGTGGATGATATGGGCTTGACATGGGAGAAACAGGAGTACTCATCTCTCCTTGAGTAAGGGTGGAGAAGAGAGACTCATAATACTCACTGAAGCCCATGTCTTCATCATTAAAGATTTCAAGGCTTGGGATTGGTTGGTTTAGATGAAGAGGCTAGGGATGGTAACTGTCCCCTGAAGGTTGTTCACTAGAGTGTTGAGACTCTGAGTGAAGGCTTAAGGCTGTGGGGGTTATGAGCTCATCAGGCTGAGCATGAGGAACCTCAGCACTGATCATTTGTGAGATGGGAGTGGTTTGCTGCTTAGGAGAAGTGGGAGCTCCAATGTCCACTTCCTCTTATATGGGTGATGATATAGTGGCCTGCACAAACTGAGTAGCATGTGCAGGGGTTCGTTTGAATTTTCTTTGGTAGGTGATGGTTATTTTTGGCTGTATTGGTGGTTGGGAAGTAGAAGGTGTGGGTTCAACACTAGCTGGTGCTGCTAGGTTGTCACCTTGAGCAATGAGCTCTAACATTTTTGGGACAAGGGTTGTTTCTACCCCTGAGAAGCCAACAGTTGGCTTCCTCATGGTCTTAAAGATGCCAGGCTTCATCTTTCCCAATTTTAGAATATTACCTGTTCCCCTCAACTATGAGCCAAGTTCATAGTTGAGAATGTGCTGGACATATCTAGGAAACATGTAATACTCTAAGGAGTCTAAGTTTGCAAGTAAATTGGTATAAACAAATTGTGAATGACCCCTTGAACCATTCCATGGACTATAAAGGAAAGGTCTTTTGGAATCTAGTCCCAACCTCCATGCTTGTTGGAAAAGCTATGAATGATGACATGGAAGAGGTACTTCCACTGAGAAGAGACTTTCCCCATTCTGAAGGTCCTAATTGAGAAGTCATATTCATATCCCATATGCTCAAAGGAGTGGTTAACAACAGATTTTGGAAAGGACAAATCACTTTCTACATCATCCAGTTCGACAAAGAAAGGTAACGGCAAACCATTGAGAAACCAGGATCTTTCTTAGAGTCTAACAAAGCAACCTGATTATGTTGCCTGTGAAGATGCATGGAGAAATCGGGTTGGTTTCTACGGTCGGGGTTGGCCATTTGAGGTAGCTTTACAGAGAAGGAAGATAAGAACAAAGGTGGCGTATGGGGGAAATTAGGTTAGCGAAAAATGCAGATGAAGAGGATAGTGAGAAGAGGGGGAACCGTTGAGAGAATATATATGAAATGGATTTGATACAAAGTTAAAGCAAAAGAATAAATTTTGAAATCCGAAAGTCGGTCCCACCTTTGAAAAAGTGCCCAAAAAGGTAGTTTTCTTGGAAGTTGAAAATCTTTCGAAGGCAATTTGCTTCGGAAGTTTTAAGAAAAAGCACCGAAGCCAATTTGGCTTTGGAAGATATTCTTACGATTTGAGAAAATTTTGCTTCGGAAGAAAAATACTTAGAGAATTTTCTTCGAGACATGTTTGGTTTTGGAAGAGATTAAGACTTGGGAGTTTTATTCTAAAGTGAATAAATCTTCCGAGACTTAATTGCTTTCGAAAGAAAATTGTCCTTCAAATACATGCAAGTACTTAGAAGCATATTTAAGCTTTAGAAGATATCTCAGAATTTCTTCCG
This sequence comes from Flaveria sonorensis, assembly GCA_025506505.1. Classification (NCBI taxonomy): domain Eukaryota; kingdom Viridiplantae; phylum Streptophyta; class Magnoliopsida; order Asterales; family Asteraceae; genus Flaveria; species Flaveria sonorensis. The sequence goes on along the minus strand of CM046440.1, from coordinate 30,589,465 downwards.
AAGGTAAATTTCTTATAAGTAGTTATTTGTCTTGAAGACATAGACAACTTGAAATCTTTCGAAAGAAAATATGTTTGGAAAAACATTCAAAAATCTAAGGAATATCATTTTAAAGATTTTCTTCCAAAATAAACTGGCTTATGAAGGTGATAAAATAAACAACTTAGGACACACAGGTTTTAGAAATAAAGTTGATTTAAGTTTAAGAAAATCTACTCAAAGTTAATCATCTCAATAGCTGATACAAGATATTTGAATCTCTGTTTATCAAAAGCTTTAGTGAACAGATCAACAAATTATTCATTTGTGTTAACTTTGACTAGTTTGATTAATCCCTTTTCAAAGTTATCTCTAATCAAATGATACCTGATGTTGATGTGTTTTGTCCTTGAGTGCTGCACAGGATTCTCTGTAATAGAGATATCACTGTTGTTGTCTATATGGATGGGAGTCTCTTTGAAGTTGAATCCATAGTCTAATATTTGATTCTAAATCCAAAGCACTTGAGCACAGCAGCTTACAGCAGCAATGTATTCAGCTTCAGCAGTTTATGCAGACACATAGGATTGTTTTTTGCATTGCCATGAGACAATCCTTCCACCAAGGAATTGACATCCCCCAGATGTAGACTTTGCAGTCATGTTGCAGTCACCATAGTCACTATCTGTATAGGCATATAGATTGAAGTTAGAATTCTTTAGATTCCAAAGGCCAAGCTTGGGAGCACCTTTGAGATATCTAAGAATCCTTTTGACAGCAACCAGGAGTGACATCTTGGGGTTGGATTGATATCTTGCATAGATGCATGTGGCAAACATGATATCAGGCCTGCTGGCAGTGAGATACATAAGAGACCCAATCATAGCCCTGTAGAGATGTTCATCCACACACACCCCCTCAAGATCAGGTCTAAGGGAATGGTTTTTGGCTATGGGCATCTTAGCAACCTTACAATCAGTCATGTTGAATCTTGTAAGTATGTCTTGTACATACTTTGACTGACTTATGAAGATGCCACTGTCAACTTGCTTCACTTGAATTCCTAGAAAGAAATTCAGTTCCTCCAAGGCACTCATTTCAATCCTATTCTTCATCAGCCTCTCAAAATCTTTATAGAGCTTTGGATTAGTTGACCCGAAGATAAAGTCATCACATATACTTGAACCAGCATTAAGTCATTCCCTATTCCTTTGATGAAGAGAGTTCTATCTATAGTACCCCTCTTGTAACCATGTTGATAGAGATACTGAGATAGTGTCTCATACCACTTTCTTGGAGCTTGGTGTAGCCCATAAAGAGGCTTATCAAGCTTGCAGACATAATCAAGATGATCTGGGTCTACAAATCCAGGTGGTTGTTTGACATACACTTCTTCATCAATCACCCCATATAGAAAAGCACATTTGACATCAAGTTGGTAGACCTTGAAATCCTTGGATGCAGCAAAAGCCAGGAATATTCTTAAAGCTTCAAGTCTTGCAATAGGAGCAAAAACATCTATGTAGCCAATTCCCTCTTCTTGTATGTATCCTTGAATAACTAGTCTGGCCTTATTCTTGATGAAAAGTCCTCTATCATCCTTCTTGTTTCTAAAAACCCACTTGGTTCCTATGGTAGTCTTCCCATGAGGAAGAGGACATAGGCTCCAAACCTTTTGTCTTTTGAATTGAAGCAGCTCCTCTTGCATTGCTTCATCACAACTTCCATCCTTCAAAGCCTCATCAACTTTCTTTGGCTCTATCTGGGATAAGAAGCAAGAGTATAGGAAAACATTTTTGTTATGGGTTTGTCCTCTTGTTCTCACCCCTGTATCAATATTTCTAATGATGTTTGTGGTGGGGTGTGACTTGTGGATCCTGAGTTGAGGGATCATAACAAGTTGATTGGAAAGATCTAAATTAGAGAAATTTAGATCTGGCAATGGAGTATCACCAACCATACCAGCACACTTATCAAGAGAGGCTTGATCTAATGAGTGTGTGACATCATTTATGTTGTCTTCTATGGAGTGGTTATCAGCATCAAGAAATTCTTGATCACTGTCACCACCTCCATTTCCTCCAACATTTGAAGCTCCTTCACCTGAGTATTGAACCTCTGAGCTAGAATTTGTAGGCATCTTAGATGTATCAGCTGAATTTGTCATGTTTGTACTGATAGGATCTTCACTTGCAGGGTTAGTTACCACTGGAGCTGAAGTAGTATTCTTGCTTGGTCTTCTCGACTCAAATCTTAGGTTAGGTTCTCCTGTTGATAAGTTACCTGTAGATCCTAAAACATTCTCACAAGATTTGTTAAAACAGTTGGTAACTAAATCAAGATCAAATAGCCAGTTAGGACCAGAACCTTTCACACTAGGAGGGTGCTCATTGAAGGTCACATTGGCTGACTCCTCAACTACTCTAGTTCTGAGATTGTATACTGCATAAGCCTTAGCTTAGGAAGAGAATCTAATAAAGTGTCCATCATCCGATTCTTATGGTCTTGACCTACTCTATGATCACATCTTATGGTCTTGACCTTGTGATCACATTGATTCTTAATTTTCGGAATGACGTTCTTTAAGATCTTAAGAGTCTCATCCTTAGTTCTAAGGAAAAAGACTCAAGTGAATCTTGTGAAGTCATCTGTGATCACCAAACAATATGAGGTCCTTCCTAAAATCATTACACTGGTGGGGCCAAAGGGATCCATATGTAATAAGCGTAGGGGAGTAGTGATGGAGTTTCTTTCCTTTGGCTTGTGAGACACTTTGTGTTGCTTCCCTTTCTGGCAAGCAACATAGTGGTCATCACTTTTAAACTCTTTCTTTGGCATTCCAGTTGCCAAATCATTCTTAATTAATTTATTCAAGTTTTTAAAGTTTACATGGCATATTCTTTTATACCATAGGAAAGACTCATCACTATTTGCTTTAGATAGAAAGCAAGAAACTTCTCCCGAGGGAGATGTTTCCTGCAAGTCCATCTTGTACATGTTCCCTTTCCTGGGGGCTCTGAGTAGGATATGCTCTTGAGGAATGACCAGCCCGGGCTAGAGAACAATGCACTCATGCTCAATAAAGAGCATGTTATGTCTCTCATCATAAAATTAGGATACACTTAGTAAATTGTACCCAAGCTCTTTGACAAAATTTACCTTTTCAACGCTGAGCTTCCTATTGTGACCATGCCCCTTCCTGTAATGTAACCTCTAGCATCTCCTCCAAAAGCAACTAGCACTCCATCAATTTTCTCAAAATTTTGAAGTAGAGAACCATTTCCAGTCATGTGCGTGGAACAGTCACTATCAATGATCCATACATTTCCCTTAGTCTTTAGGTGTTCCTGCACAAGAAAGAAGTGGTTAGTTACATTTGGAAACCCAAGCCTTATTGGTCTTGGGATTATCAAGTGTTCTGAAGACAATGTAACAGTAACTGATCTTATGTTCAAGCTTTGAGGATCATTAGCTGTTGTTGATGAAGAACTTTTAGTCACTTTGTCTTTCTTCATCTTCCACACCATCTTTGAAAGATTGGACTTGACCTTCAACATCTCGAAAGTTTTAACAACTTCTGAAGTTTTGGAGACTAGGCCTTTGGAAGATCTTGCTTTCACTGCAGCAGGATTCAGTACTTCGAAAGCATTCCTTTCTTCAGAGACCAAATTTTCTTCCGAAGGCAAGTTTTCACTTGTCTTTTTTTCACCTTGGAGCTTCCAAAGGAAAAAGATTTTCCTTCCGAAGCTAGTTTTTCTTTCTTCTTCTTAGAAGTTTTCTCTTTGATCATACGAATAGTACTTTTAGGATTGTAGCTGCAATCCTTAGCAAGATTAAAAGTACTGCCACACTTGATACAGTCCATTTACTTCCTTTTAAGAGTCTTCTTTTGAGAGAAAGACTGAACTTGATCACTTTCCACCTCCATCTTCATCTTCGCAGATGATTCAGCAAACTTCTTAGGGAGAGGTTTTCTCTTGGAACTGGATGGTTCAGGCTTTGTAGCAGCGGTACATAGCAAATCAGCCTTCTTCTCCTGGCTGGAATGATTTGGACCTGAACTAGAACTCCTGGTATTAGAGTTCATAGGTGAGTCTTTAGCCTTCACCACTTCATATCCTACATAGATAAACACTTGTTTCTGCTTAGAGGTAAAAGTAGCCTTAATCGCTTGAGCCTTATTTGACTTTGTCTTTGCTCTCCTGATCAAGTTCTTCCTCTTAGACTTGGTCATCCTAGATTGTTTTCTCTCCTCAGGAGAATAGTGACCCTTCTTAGGATGATCTTCACTCTTCTCAGAATCATCCTTCACTATCTCCTATTCATCCTCTTCAACAATGGGGTCTATGAGGGGAAGCTTATCTTTATACGTTCCACACCTTGGAGATCTTACAGATAATAGAGTGTGTGGAGGAGCTATCTCAGTAGATCCCAGTCCCTGCTTATTCTAATAACAAACTTTTGCATGCAAGGATGAGGATATCATGTTCTTGAAGGTCTCTTCTTTAAAAACACATTTTTCTACCCTGGCTTTGCTGATCACAAGCTCAGCCTGGCATTCAGTTAACATAGTTATGGGATCTTTTATTTGTGTCCTATAGTTGGTATGTTCATGCTTAAGAGTTGAAATGGTTTTCTCTAAATCTTCTATTTTAAGTTTGTAATCATTTTTAGCTCTTTTGAAATTAGCTTTTAAGATGTTTAAGGACTCAAGATCAGATCTCATCTCTAAGTTATAGGACCTATATTTGTTACCTTTATCAATACATTCAGGTGTACAAAGATGTTCCAATACCTTGGCTTCTTCATGATCTGCCATCAGTGCTTGGTTTGGAGATGCATCCTCAACCTGAAAGCTCAAGTCAAAGCCTCCTTTTTTAATAGCAACTATAGCTTGCTGCTTGGGCTTCTCATTCTAGTGAGCTCCATCAGTGTAGTTTGGCTTGGTTTGTGCTTGGCCACCATTTATCTTTGGTGCCTTGCACTCTCTAGCAATGTGTCCCATTTGGTTATAGTTGTAAAACTTTACTTTGCCTTTGTCCAGCCAAAACTTTTCACTGCCTCCATTGCTAGGAAACTTCCTCCCTATCCTCTTGTAAAACTTCTTGGCTCTGTAAGTGAGAAGAGCCATCTGTTGGACTATTTCCATGTACTCCAAATCATCTGGATGGATGCAGTCCAGGTCTTCAGAAGAGAAAGTTGCCTGTGCTTTCATCAGTAGACACAAAGGCTTGTGAAGAGCTTGTCTCTTAGAATGGGCTTCCATTGATGTAGCTCTCTCTTGGTGTCTCTAGGAAGGTGATGAAAGGACCCTTTTGTGAGTTGTCAGGGTAGCAGATAAGATGATGTTGTGGTTCTCTGGAATCCCTTTCAACCACATGAAGGGCTGAACTCTACTAAATGTTGGAGTTACCAGATGGATTTTTCATGTTCATCTCCATCTGGTAGCCACTGAGGATACCATACAACTCAGTGAGAATAAAGTCTTGAGGTTCTCAGTCCTCTTACTGACCACACAATAGTGTGTCCATTGTCTGGAAAGAGAGGACATGAACTTCTTCACAATGTCCCTATTCTCAAGAGTTACTCCAACATCCATTAGAGTATCCACAATCTCAACATACCTAAAGTACTATTGAGTCATGGTTTTGCCTATCTTGAAGGTGAAGTTCTCAAACTGCTACGTTAAGAGGTCCTTCTTGTTCTCTTTTGCTTCATTTGACCCCTCATACATCAGCTTCAGTGCATCCATAGTTTCTTGGCAGTCTTGCAATTCTTGAAGCCTCTGTAGATAGAGTTTGGAAGAGTAGTTTAGAGGGTGGTCATGGCCTTCTGATCTATGTCAATCTTCTTCTGGTCTTTATCAGAATAATCATCCACTTCCTTTGGTATCATATCGCCACCAGCAGAAGCTGAAAGGGTGGATGGTACATGAGGTCCATAGACAACAGATCCCCACATCCTGAAGTCTTGAGACTTGACGAAGCCTTCTATTCTTTGGCATAGAACTGAAAGGATTTAAGATGGTGAGATCTTACAATCAGCCTTTGTGATAGATGCCATTTGAGATGTTAAGTACCAGTTTCCATATCAGGGGTGATCAGTGGAGACTTTTCAAAGTACCAGTTTCCATATTAGCCTTTGTGATAGCTGCCATTTGAGATGTTAATTTGTGAAACTAAAAGGATTTAAGATGGTGAGATCTTACAATCAAGAGTCTAAAAAGCTCTGATACCAATTGCAGAACCATGTAAAGGGTAGTCAATGCAATCAGTCTCACAATGAGGAGAGTTTTAGAACACTTAACAGATCAAATGGGGAACCGGGTTTATGTGAGATGATACTAATAACACAAGTAATGAGATAGAATTAAGAACAAGAATAGAGAATTATGGTTTTCAAGGATGTTGTGTATTGCTCTCAAGTTCTATTACAAGTGTTACAAAGCATAAAAAGAAATACAAGGACTTAAGATACTTTATACTACATCCTACAGCCATCTATACTATGAAAGCCAGATGGAAACACTAATCTAGACAACAAGATCAATGTAGAGTCAAAAGACAGATTGCCTTTTGACTAGTGACTATAACATGCCATAGCTCACATCCTTTTCTATTATTAAAAGGATAGTAGGTACAAAGTAGAAAGTCACAGACCAAAGACCATAATCTACAGTTTACAAAAGCATGGACTTTTAACCAACTTGTATAAGTGGGTGAGTCTTTAGAGTTGTAGTGGAAAGTATGTCAGCTTTATGAAAAAGTAGATCAGAGAAAGCATGTCTTATCTGTCTTCAAAAGAAATTAGTCTTCACTTCATTTTGTTTCGAAAAAGTTTGTCTTTGAAGCTTCGAAAGACTTCGTCTTTGGCTTCGGAAGATTTGGACTTTGGCTTCGGAAGATTTTACATTTAGAATATTTTCTGGGGAGAATGTAAAACTTCCAAAGCAACTTCTACCTTGTACATCAGTGCCTGCATGCAGGAAGCTTCTTGGTTGTTTTGGCTTCTTTGGTTGCATCAGCCGTCTAATCTTCTAATATACCCTTACATCTTTTGATGAAGATAAGGGGAGTCTGAAACTAAAGGTGCAAAAATTGACAAAAACATGCACCTATTTAGTCTTAAAGATAAGTCACCTGGAATCTCAGTTGATTGTCTTACAAAGGAGGGTCAATGACCAGCAACTTGATATCACCGATCTCAAGGGCAAGTTAGCTGAAAGACCACTCAAGAGAACTCCACCAGGTCCACAAGAACCTATGGATATGACAGACCCAACCCAAGCTCACCTATACAAGAAGGTGATGCTACCAAAAAAGGGAGAAACTCCAAACAATCATAGAACCTGGCAGTTCTTCATAGAGTATGGACTTTGAGGATTCACCACCCTCATTTGCAATGGTCCATACTCAGCAACCTCCTTAAAGTCTACTTGGATCTAGATTTACTTGCCCAAGTCTACATGGATGTGGGCTTACTCATACTAAGTTTGTTTAAGGAAGGTATTCCTAGAGCTATGCCTACCCCATCTCATCACTATAAGAATCCAATCATGGGATGGAGGAATAACACTGATAGAAGAGCTCTTGTCATCTCTTGATCTTAGGGTCAACAGGAAATTTTCAACTTTTTCAACTTAAGCTTCTATTGATCTTCCACTTGCAACCCAAGTCAAAACAGACAAGCTGCAAGATTAGCAGATAGGATTCAAGAAAGGGTGTTTGTAGAATACAACCTGAGGTCAAGACTATACAGACAGAGGCTAGCAGGTAAGACTTTTAGTCAACTAGATATTGAGGTGGACCCTAAGATTAGCTTCAAAGGAGAAGCATTGACTGAAGGCCCTGAAGTTGTACCTGTGAATCTTGAGACATGAACTTCTTCAGTACCCATTACCCTCAATAAGGCACCAGCTGATGAAGGTGCTTCACAACCTCTCTCTGGCCAGAGCTTGACTGTTGAATCAAGTATTGAAGGCCAAAGCTCTCTCCACCCTGAGTCACCAAGGCCTGTGAGTGACAAAGGGAAAAGAAAACTGACTTTTGATGAGATTAAGGAGGAGGAAAGAGAGAGGAAGTGGAAGCTAAGGGAAGAAAATTCAAAAGAGTCTCCAGGCTTCATGAAAGCTGCTATCAGGGCTGCCCCCAAGCCAAATACTCAGGATGATGAGTTGAGGACGGCCGGGATAAATTACTTGGGGACCAGAAACTACAATGTAGATGAACTACTCTCTCTCCCCTTAGAAGCTGCAAAGTCAAAAGCCATCATCCAAAAGAGCCAAAAGAAGTCTGCTGACAGACAAAGGATGATGAGCTTCTTGAAGCTGTATGGATTCTCCAGAAGGAGGCTTGGTCCAATGTCTCTGGATGAGCACATTAGAGTGATCAAGTAGAATACAAAAAGGGAGAGCTTGTTGACTTGCATTCTCCACCAAGTCCAGCTCAACCTGAGGTTGTCAAGGTTGAACCCCCTAAGACAACACAACCTGGACCTAGGGCTGAATCTCAACTAACTTCATCTTCTGATCCACAGCAGGGTCCTATTCACTCTCCTTCTGAACTTATGAGAGAAGATAACCCAACTGAGAGAGACACAGTAGAACAACCTGGTGCTGAAGACCAGTCCTCTCCGTTAAAGACTTAAAAGAAGAGGAAAATGATGACCATGAAGAGTGTTTGCAAGAAGAAGACCAAGGCATCAACCTCTACACCTCCGGATGAGTCACGGCATCCTAAGGTAGTGCAAGAAGAGGCTGCTCAACCAACTCCAACTCAAAGAGGTTCCTCTTGCAACTGGAAGACCCATCTTGTCCTGGACTTTTGCTGTTAACCAGACAGGTGGTATGTCATCAGAGATCAAAGAGGTCAAGATGTCTATTTCTGGTAAGACATGCTTGATCTTCCTCTACATGATCTCCATAACATGAGAAGATATTATGAGAGTCTAAGGGATCCTGACCAGATAATAAAGAAAGGTATGGTATTGAACCTAACAGGGACTGTCAACATCTGAATAACTTCTCTGTTTTGGTAGCATCTACCTAGGGGGAGTTTGTTGGATCATATGAGGCTGGTGCAACCAAAACAACACTTAGAGCATTTTGAAGTATAATTGAAGAAGTCTTTCATAGATAAAGCTGCTCTTCCTAAGACAAATTGAAGATCCTTCAAATCTTAAGTATGAAGAACTTTCGAAGGAAAACTAAGTCTTTCAAGACTAAGTAGTTTTCCTTCCGAAGTATATGAAGAACTTCCAAAGGTAGAACCAAGTCTTCCAAGACCAAGTAGTTCTTCTCCCGAAGCATTCACACTTAGAAGATCCGAGACAAAGTCTTTCGAAGAATGAAGTCATGAAGACTTGCAGAAGACTCGGAAGAAGTTGATTCTTCCGAAGTATAAATGGCCTCGAAAGAACTTATTATTCCGAAGCCATTTGCCTTCGGAAGAATCAACCATGAACTAGTGACATAAGTATGGGTTGTCTGACATCCACTGCCAACTCTGATATACTGCATGGCGCTTTCCCACGCCCATGTAGTTGACCAAACTTTAAACCACTGTTCACCTTTATCAGTTAGTACAGTTACCATACTTAGTTGGTGACAAAAGGTAAGTCATGGACCTGTCATGACTACCTAATCTAGGATAATATTTTATCTTAGATACTTTACTTCTAGCTGTGTAGTATTTGTCTAGTGGTAAATTCTAGCTAGTTTTCCAAGTATAACCGGCTGTAGGATGTAGTATAAAGTATCTTAGGTCCTTGTATTTCTTTTTATGCTTTGTAACAGTTGTAATAGAACTTGAGAGCAATATACAACATCCTTGAAAACCATACTTTTCTGTTCTTGTTCTTAGTTCTGTCTCAGTTACTTGTGTTCTTGGTATCATTTATATAAACCCAGTTCCCTATTTGATCTGTTAAGTGTTCTAAAACTCTTCTCATTGTGAGACTGATTGTATTGACCATCTGTTAAATAATCCTGCAATGTGCAAGCGTACAAGCATGATATTATGTACAAGTTATGTGTCATGATGAATTGTGATTTGTTGATTATTATAATGTTAATGCTTTGGTTTTATGAATTACATGTGGGATTATGATGATGAGTATCATACACGCGTGTGAATCTGAGGCCCCTACTTAGTTGGATTTGTAGGGTTTAGGGTGTGTAGTTTTGAGTGGCTTCACACGACATGTTGTGTGTGACTAAACCCAATATATATAAATGGTAGTTAGAATTAAATTGTATTCTGGTTGAGCATGATGATTGGTTGAGATTTGCATTGTGTTGTATAAAAACTTAAGTTAGCATGATGATCTTGATGAGGCTTAAGATTTACAATGTGGATTATGTGAATAGCTTATATGGTAATCTATGAAATCATGACGTTGAATGTGATACCACACTTGGCTAAACAACAACTCAACTTAACATGTCACTAACTGGTCAAAAGGGTCAACTAGGTCAAATGTGTTATTATGTTCCATATCACTTGGGTCAAACTATATATAGAGCACCCAGGATCTATTAAGTCTTTCTGGTCTTGAATACTTACAAAATCATGTGTTCTAGGTGACCTTTGATGGGTTTTCTTTTTGTTCCTTTGTAGCTTGTATTATTATGTTGTTGAAGCACCAGTTGAGTTCATGCCCCACTTTTAAACAATCTCTTTTTGGGGGAGATAACATACTCTTTTACTAATGCTTTATTATTGTATGTTGTGTATAGTGTAACATAGTGTGTTGTACCTTGAAAGCTCTCACACTTTTGGATCGTTAATAATGGTAACTAGCGGGAAATTTTGGGTAGTACTACTGGGTCTGACAAGCCCCACCCGTGCGACGCGAGGTCAACGGGTGCAATATTATCCTAATAGAAACATCGTCAAGAACTGGTATGTCATAACGGGAGGCACACAAATGAAAAAACAGTCAGCTTCGATCTCAAAATTGCTATGGTTATCACATATGAATATAGACTAGCTATCAATTTCAATGCACTTCTTATGTTTTACAACTGTTACTATTTATGTTAAATGCAAAGTCTTGAACTCACCAATCGTTGTGTTGACTCTTTTAGTATGCTATTCTCAGGTCGAGGTTAGTAGCAGCACCTAGGAGCACTCACCTGTCAACATGCATTGGGACAAACATTGTTTTGCATTTGGGATTTAATATACATTTTGTTTTAAATAATGGTTTGGCACGTGTTTGCATATTTTACATTTCACTACTTTGGGTTTGACTTATTTACAAACGCTTCACATAGTTTTAAAGTTTTAAACTCTGGTTTGTTTTTAAATGTTTCATATAGTGTTGTTTTGAGTAACTAATGACTTAGATCTTGGTATGTTCACACGCCTCACGGTAAAACCCCGCACGTGGAATTTGAGGGTGTGACAGCTTGAGCAGAGCTAGTCTCTTGGAATAGGCTTCTTTGGATGCAACTCTCCTTTAGTGTCTCAGGGAAGGTGATGAAAGGACTCTTTTATGAGTTATTAGGGAAGCAAATAAGATGATCTCATGGTTCTATGCTATCCCTTTCAACCACATGAAGGGCTGAGCTCTGCTGATTGTTGGAAGAGCCGCTTGATGGATTTTGAAGGTTCATCTCCATCTTGCAACCACTAAGGATAACATACAGCTCTGTGGGAGTAAGAGTGGAAAGGTTCTCAGTTGTTTTCATGGTCACATAGTAGTGAGTCCATTGTCTGGGAAGAGAGAACATGAACTTTCTCACTATATCCCTATTCTCAAGCTTGACTCCAACATCAATTAGAGTATCCACAATCTCAACATACTTGAAGTATTATTGAGTCATGGTTTCACCTGTCTTGTAGGTGAACTTCTCAAACTGCTGCTTCATAATGTCTTTCTTGTTTTCTTTGGCTTCCTCAGACCACTCATACATCAGCTGTGCATCCTAGAGCTGCGTAGCAATTTTATACTTCTTGAAGCCTCTGTATATGGAGTTTGGAAGAGCAATTTGTAGAGCGGTCATGGCTTTCTGATCTACATCTATTTTCTTCAAGTATTCTTTAGAGTAGTCAGCCATTTCCTTTGGTATTATCTCACCTGCAGTAGTGGTTGAAGAGGTGCTTGGGATGTGAGGTCCTTCAATAACATATCTCCACATCCTGCTATCTTAAGACTTGATGAACCCTTCCATACGTTGGCACCAAGTATCAAAGTCATCAGGCGTGATTAGTGGAGACTTTTTCATGGTACCAGTTTTTATATCAGCCTTAGAGATAGCTGTGATTTGAATTGATAAGTGTTTTATGAAACTAAAGAGATTTAAAATGGTGAGATCTTACAATCAAGAGCCTGAAATGCTCTGATACAAATTGTAGGACCGATGAAGGGTGGTCAATGTAACAGTTTCACAAGGTGGAGAGAGTTAGAATACTTAGTAAATCAAATAGGGAACCGACTTAGATGATGAAACAATGAACACAAGTAAAAGAAAAAGAACAAGAACAAATATGGTTTTCAAGAATGTTGTATATTGCACTGAAGTTCTTAAAAGTGTTACAAAGCTTAATTCTAAATAAAAGTACTTAAGAAACTTTATACTACATTCTACAGCCGATAATGATTTGAAGGCCAGCTGGCAATACTAATCTAGACAACAAGATCAATGTAGAGTCAAAAAGGCCGATTGCATTTTTGTCTAGTCACTATGACATGCCATAGCTCACATCCTTATCTAATACAAAAAGGATAACAGTACATAGTTGGAAAGTTACACACTTAATACCTTAATCTACAGTTGACAAAAGCATGGAGTTTTCACCAAACCATGCTTGTTGGTGAGTCTTCAGAAATGGCAGCGGAAAGGTGGTTTAGCTTTCGTCAAAAGTATGTCAGAGAAAGCATGTCTTCTCTGTCTTTGGAAGAAATCAGTCTTTGGAAGAAATCAGTCTTTGGCTTCGGAAGACTTTGTCTTTGAAGCTTGGAAGACTTCATCTTTGGCGTCAGAAGAATTGGTCTTTTGGCTTCAGAAAATTTGATACTTATCATAATTCACCGGGTAATTTCAAATCTTTCGAAGTACTTTTCTAGTACATCATATGTGGATGCTGAGAGCTCTTTGATTGTTTTTTGGTTGCATCAGCCTTTAAGTGTATTCCTTACAGATGGTTTCTTAAGTTACATATGTATAACAAAAATATTTGCAGATTCTTTTCATCACAACAAATATGATGAATATGATGAAGATGAAGATTATGATGATGAGGATGATATATATAATAATTTTTATCATACTATGATAGGATCAAAATGGATCGATCTGTGATGATATTATGATACAATTCAATCAAAACAAACACAAGTAATCAATTCAATACAAACAAATCAGAAAAATTCATAGTTTTTCATTGATAGTAAGCATAGAAAGTACAAGTGTAAGAAAACAGTTACAAGTTGTTCAAACTGATTCTCCAAAACTACCTACTTTAAACAAACTATGCTATTTATACTATCAAAAAAAACAAAATAAGGAACATATATTTACAAATAAGTCCCTAAACTATGACAAAACTATACAAAGACTAGTAAAGACTAAATGTTAATCTTGAAGAGGCTTCTACAATACTCCCCCTAAGATTGAAATTGTCTCAGCCTTCAAAATATCAATCTTCAGTCTTCAGATCTTTGTCTTCAATCTTCTTTAATCTTATGTCTTCAATCTTCTATCTTCAATCTTCTATCTTCAATCTTTAATCTTTTCTCTTGCCTTTTCTCTTTGTCTTCATACTTCAAAGTACTCTTCAAGTTCATCCTTGATCTTGAACATTGGTTTTTCCTTATATAGCTTCAACTCAGACAAAGCTTTGGAAATTGCTGATTTGAATTTGCTTGCAAGAACTCCTTGTTCTGACTTTGATGTATTAGTCTTTATCTTCATTTGATTCATTATCTCCAATGTTTCTTTCGACAAACCTGCAATATCAATATTAGCATAAAGTTCAATTGGCTTTGAACGGTCTTTTGCATGAATCTCCAATACTCCTTTACTAGAAATTCTCATAAATTCAATCTCCTTAATGTCTTTCTTCACAATGTTTGCATATGCAAGAGCTTTTCTCAGAGAAATTCTTTCCATGGCAGCATTCATCACTTTGATTATTGACATGAAATACTTTTGATCATTCTGTGCCACTTCAGAAGATACTTTATCAAATTCTTGAACAGACCTAAATGAAATGTAGCTCGGATGTAGCAGTTTAAGCTTAAATACACCAAATAATAAGATCAAATCTTTATCCCAGTCATCAAGGTTCTTAACTAATTTCAACTCAAAAGTATCTGAATTATAAAACCATCTCAGAATTGGTTTTGTCTTTTGTGAACCATCAATCACCTTCAATCCAGTAGAAGTGACTTTTTCAAAAAATTGATCACTATAAGCATCCAAAACCTTTCTTCTTCTTCCGGATTCTCAACAATTTTTCTTTTACTTTTGAAAGACTGAAAGTATTGTTTATCCTTTTGATCACATCTTGTTTTTAGATAAGACTCCATTCTTGTCATACATACATTCAGGAGTTTAACAAAATTTTCTCCTTGATTTGATTTTGATGGATTTATCAAAGGCAACTTATTCAGTTCCTTCAAATCTTGCACTGGTAAGGCTATGATGCTCGTGTAAAAATGAAAACATCACAAATAGCATTTACACGTTTGATCAAAAATGCATCAAACACCTCATCATACTTCCATGCTACTATTTTCACATTCTTTGTAGTATCTGGCATAATCATTGCATTGAGCAATTCAGAAATTGATTGGCCTTTTTGCAAAATGTTTCTAACTAGATCACCAGCAGTCCGAGCTTTATTCCATAATTGCTTTTGCTCGACTGACACTTCATAAGTTTGTTTTTCATTCTCAGGGAATAACTTTATTAACTCTTTCCTTCTCTTATGTCCACTTCTGATTAGCTCTATATTCTTTATTTTTCAGGCTTCAAAATTCTTGTTCATTTTGTGATCTCAAGATATTGAGGATTATCTGTATCAAGCACAATCATTCTATTGGTTTGTTTCTCAGTCTCTTGGAAACTCCTCACCAAATTTCTCAATGACTCTGCTTGTAATTTGAGCTTCTTCCTTGGATAGTTACTTGATTGTAACCATGTCTTTAAAGCAATAACATTCATATCATTTGGATCTGGATGGTGCAATTTAGAAGTTGAAAGTTCATCAACATTGATACTTTCACTAATAGGATTCCATTTACCATGTTCAACAATAATCTCGTTTGGATCTACAGGAGCACTTGATTCAGCAGTTATGCACCTCTCGTATTCTTCGTTAATTTGAGATACTGTCAATCCATCAAGAAATATTCTATTATACTTCATCCTGATTAAGTAATTATACTTATCTTCAATATCCACAGGAATGACTTCAGTAGATTCTTCAATAGGAGAATAATTTGCTTCAACCAAATCTTCATCTTCAAGCACTTCATCGTACCATGCATCATCAAATTCTGAGTCTATGTCATCAAGAGCTTCTATCTTCTTTTGAGTTTTAGACTCTCCTTCTTTTTTAAGTATAGGTTCTTCAATAATCTTTTGCACTTTTGATGATGATTTAGGTAAAACTGATACATCAATGTCATCAATTTTCCATTTACCTTTATCTACTTCTGATATCTTCTCAACATTTGTTGGAGTTACTTCAGATATAATCATCACTTCAGGAGATGGAGATTTTGTACTTTCTTTCAATTTCTCAAATTCTTCTTTCAATAAATCATGGCTTTCTTTCAACCTCTTAAAATTTTCTTCCATAATATCATAATCTCTAAGCATCACTTCAAAATTTTGAATATTTGCTTCTTTATCATTTTCAAGTTCAGCAATCACTTGATTTTTCTTTAGTAAATCTTCTTTCAGCTTATATTTTCTTCTTTCAATTCCTTAATAAGCTTCAATTGCTTAGAGTTTTCTTCTCTCAAATCATCAATGATCTGTTGAACATTTGTTTCTTCAGCCATATGAACATCTTGTTGAAAATCATTTTGAATCTCAGCTTCAAAAACTTCAAAATCTTGAACATTTTCAGTGTCCTGTTGAATATTAGCTTCAACATTTCCTTCAATCATCTTAATGATCTCTTCACCAGTTAATTCATTTTCATTTTCACCTTCAACCTGTTCACTTCATGTATATCATCATCAACATGTTCAAATTCATGAGCAACATCTTCATGAACTCCTTCCATTTCATCATCATCATTACCACCATCATTATTATCATCATCATCAGAAGAACTTGAACTTTCATCATCATCATCATTCTCATCATCATCTCCTTCATCTTCATCATCATCATATTGTTCTTGAGGTATTTCTTCAATAAGATCATTAGGATCAGTTGGTTCTTCCTCAATCAAGTGAAAGTGATCTATAGAAATATCCACCTCATCATTAGCAACATTTCTCATGTACTCAAACATGGGTCATTTTGTGCACTTGTGATCATAGCAAGTCTTTTATAAGAAATTTCTGACATATGCTCCAGAATCATTGTCTCTCCACCAACACCATGAACATGAATATCTGGATGCTCTTCATTGATTATCATTTGTAAGAATCTAGGATACATCAACTACTTATTCCTGATTCCTTTCTCTAGATTGAAAATAAAACCATTAAGAATCCATTTTGACATGTTAAACCTTCTGTTTGTTGCAAGAGTTGCAATCGGAGATGCTATGTCAACTGGAAAAGAATTCCATCCTGCACTTCTCTTTGACATGCAGTGCTGAAATATATAACACATTAGCTTCCAATGATTATACACTCGTGCTCTAAAGAATATTTCTTGGGGAAATGGTCTGGGTGACCCATAGCCATAAATATTTTTCTATATTCATTGAAAGATAATTCAGCTAAATCATCTGGATCATTATGTCCCAACCTTAATGCTTCTCTAATTGAGTCTTCATAAACTTCAATCATTCTCACATTAGTAATAAATCCCCTTACAACCTTTCTACCATCATCATTGAGTTCAACTGTAGCTGTGTTCCAAAACTTCTTTATCAATCTTGCATATATGACTGGTTGATAGCACATAGCATATACATATTTAGTTCTCAACAGGAACCTAATCATTTCTTCATAGCTAACAGCTTCTTGTAGTTCTTCATTTAGTAAAGCTGCCACATTATGCTTTGGCTCAAATTTTAACTCAGTCATCTGCAAAAATTTGAAACAAAAGATTTAGACACTTTGACTTTTAACACTTAAAGTCAATGAAATTTATTGAAATTTTAAAGAATTATCATGTTTTATCAATTTTTTTATCTAACTTGCACTTAAATTTTTTTTTCTAAGTGTTTACATGGTATGTTCAAGAAAAAAATGCATTCAAGTTAGTATGAAAGTGGCATAAAACACATTAATTCAATAAATTCTTATCAAAAACAGATTTTAACATGATTTTATGATTAATTTTTCATTTTATTAAAAAAATTCAAATTTGACTGTTCATCTTCAACATTCGAATGATGAACATTCATCATCAGGAACAATTTAGATTAACAACTTATTTGAATGTATCAACATGCTCGAAATCAAGTTTATATTAACAATCAATCATTAATTTCAGTTCTTATATCCATTTTATTCAGCAATTTCACATATTTCAGATGACTAGGGTTCATACGCCCGTATAGCATAAAAACGCCCAATCAAATTCAACCATTAAACATGAAATTTGTGTGATTTTGTTCAAGAACTTACGTTTATAATCAGTAATACTTACTATCGAACACAGTTTTAGAACTTAAATCAATCACAATCTGAAAATCAAAGATAATCGAGAGTCGGGTGTGAGAGAACAGGGTATTTTGAGTGAATGAATCGACTGAAATCACAAAGTGTTGTATTTATACTAAGTGAAATTTTTAGGTGCATGAGCACTGTTTATGCGCATGAGGCTGAATTTTTCACCAAGTACTTAGGCGCATGAGCACTGTTTGTGCGCATGAGGTCAGACGCATGAGCACTGTTCAGACGCATAAGCACTGTTTAGGCGCTTTTGCACTGTTCAGGCGCATGAGAATACCTGAAACGCCCAATACTTGAAAATTTTTACTTGAAACGCCCACTTGAAAGCTTGGTACTGTGTAGGCGCATGAGGATTTGGTAAGCGCCCAACACTTAACCAAAATTTTCAGACCTAGTACAACTATTTAGACGCATGACAACTCTTTAGCCGCATGACAACTGTTTAGCTGCATGAGGTTGTCTGAAATGCTCAACACTTGTGCAAATTCTTAAATATCATCATGCTCCTAATTTTGGACTTTTGAACACTGTTTATGCGCATGAGATTGCTTTACTGTGTAACACTTGTAATTTTCAGTCTTCCACCCGAACACTATTTAAACACATTAGTACTGTTCACATACTAATTTTTAAACAATTTGTCAAATTTTGACTTTCACTAAAAATTTACATAATTGACCCTTAATTTTGAACTTTTGACATTTCAAACTTTTTATTAATTATTCAAAAACAATTTCCCGTCATTTTAGTCTCTAATTTTAACAAATAATCTCATATTACAATGTTGCAAGAAGCTTTTCCACTTTAAAATATTTTTCAGGTTTATTTTTACATTATGTCAAACACACACATGCTTGAACTTTTTAGCTTCATCCTTTCCATTCAAAACACTAAATTTTGATTTTTCATATCTTGAAATTGAATAATTTTTTCTTCGACACTTTACTTTTTACTCTTTTTAGTCCCCCTAAACTTTTAAGTTTAACAAAACTTTGAAGTTTCTTGAATTTGTCACAAGAAGATCAAACTAATCATTGTTAACATGCCTGCACACAAAAAACATGCAAAAATCAAAATTAAAGCAGAATAAAAATCTAATATTTACAAATGAATCAATGTCTGCAGTGAGATCATATCAGTTAAGATCAGCAAATTAAACCAAAAAAAAATTGATGGATAGTCATAGACGGTGAATAAATCCTGATCAAGTGTGTTCCAAGTCAGCATTTCTGCAGTAAAGGAGACACGAGATCTAAGGACAGAAAATGAGTGCATTTAGCAAGATATTCAGCACACTTACTTTTCAATTCTTGGATTGTTTAAGGTACAATTAGCTATGACATTATGCAGTCATACTTAGACTTAGAGAGGGTAATTCTCATAAAGATATGCAAGAAGTCACTATTCTCAACTTGTTAACCTGACATATACTATAACCAGATCTCATTTGGTGTTTGTGCACATTGGCATCTTGTTGCATCAGTGAGAATATCCAGGTCTGTAATCACTTACAACAAAGGATATCTCATCACTTTAGGTCTATGATGACTCATAACAGAGAAGTGTTAGATGCTTTAAATAATTAGAGCTCAATGGTTATTCATATCACCGCCAGGTGTGAGATTATGTCTTAACAAGCAATCAATTTGATAAATCAACACTACTCATTAGTGCTAAGATAGACAGACATGAATGCATGAGTGATTTAGTTTAATTACAAGAATTTACTTTTTCAGTCTAATTGCATGAACTTACTTGCACATCATATCTGATCACGTCAGACTTTATTTTCGAGTGAAGTATGCAACTGATCATACTAATGTATTTATCATTTCTCACATATTGCAATGACAGATTCATCCTAAATAATGAATTAACAAAGAAAAACTCTATTTTTGTAGTTTTTGTTTTATATTTTATATTTTGATTTTTCAATTTTCTATTTTTGTATTTGGTTTTGCTTTTTCTAAGAAACATACACACACAAAATACAATCAGGCAATTAACTTTGATAGTTTCTCTTGCTGTGTCCTATTCAGGTAAGGGAGGGTTCTGATCATATTTAGACTCAATTAACTGAAATGCTCAAAAACCTGTTTTTAAATATGGTTAATAAGACCAATTGACTCTACCAAATACTCAAACCGTCCTGGTAAGAAGGCTTTAGTAAAAAGACCAGCCAACTATTTTTTAGTTGCAATTTGAATCAGAATGATTAAACCTTTTTCAAAGTTTTCTCTGAGAAAATGATATTGAATCTCGATATGTTTTGTTTTTGAATGTTGGACAGGATTAGCTGTAATGAACATAGCAGCAGTGTTATCAATGTAAATTGAAGTTTTAAGAAAGTTGAACCCGTAATCTAGCAGTTGGTTTTGTAACCAAAGGATTTGAGAACATCCTGCTGAAGCAGCTATGTACTCAGCTTCTGCGGTTGAAACGGAGACATTTGTTTGTTTCTTACATTGCCATGAGACTAATCTGGGTCCTAAAAACTGACAACCACCGTAGTTTCTATCTTGATAACAACCTCCATAATCACTATCAGTATACCCATATAACTCGAAGTTTCTTCATAAGGATACCATAACCCTAAGGCCGGTTTTCCTTTGAGATATCTGAATATGCGTTTGATAGCAATTAAGTGAGATTCCTTCGGGTCTGATTGATACATGGCACAGACACAAACAACATACATTATGTCAGGTCTAGAGGCAGTAAGATACATCAATGAACCAATCATAGATCTATATAATGTTTGGTTTACAGATTTTCCTTTTGGATCAGGCTCAATTTTGGAATTTACATTAGCTGGAGTTCTTATGGACTGACAATCTTGCAGTTTAAATTTCTTAAAGAGTTTGTCACGAACTTCTCTTGATTTATGAATATTCCATCTGCAGATTGCTTGACTTGAAGTCCAAGAAAGAAATTTATTTCACCCAAAGAACTCATTTGAAATCAAGATTTCATTATTTCTTCAAATTCATTGCACAATTTTGGACTAGTAGAACCAAATATGATATCATCGACATACACTTGTACACATAAAAGATCATCAGCATCCTTCTTGATAAACAGAGTTGGATCGATTTTTCCTCACGTGTATCCATGTTGGATTAAGTGTTGTGAAAATGTTTCATACCAGATTCTAGGGGCTTGATGTAAACCATACAAAGCTTTGCTAAGCTTGTACACAGGATGTGGATATACCGAGTCTTCAAAACCCAAGGTTGCTTGACATACACATCATCGGTGATCAGTCCATACAAGAAAGCACCTTTCACGTCCATTTGATACACCTTGAATTTCATGAATGATGCCTAAGCCAGGAAGACCTGAATTGATTCAAGACTTGCAACTGGAGCAAATACTTCATCATAGTCTATTCCTTCTTCTTGGGTGTATCCTTGTGTAACAAGTCTCGCTTTATTTCGAATAATAATTCCTCGATCATCTGTTTTGTTTTTGAACAACCATCTTGTACCTATGGCATTCTCTCCTTCAGGTAAATCCATAAGATTCCACACTTCTTGTTTGCAGAATTGCAATAATTCTTCTTGCATAGCCTCAATCCAACTATTGTCCTTTAACACTTCGGTAATGTTTTTAGGAACAATTTGAGAAAGAAAACACAAGTATAAGCAAAGATTTTCTTGTTCTGATTTACTTCTTGTTGTTCTGTCATTCAATGGACCAAAATCTGAGACGTTGGATGGTTCTTGTGAATACGAGATGTTGGAATCTCATTCCCTTGAACATGAACATCCAGATTGGTTTGGTTCAAGTTAGAAAGCTGATGCACTAGGTTTGAAGAATGTGGATTGAAATTGGGAAATTGAGTCGGTGAGTTGATGAAGTAATCAAGATTACCGGTACCAACTACATCACCAGAGATAGTTGACGTTCCAGACTCAGGTTGAATAATTTCTATACCATCATTAGGAATAGGTTGTGAAACTTTTAGATTTTCTGAAACGGAATGTTCTTCATCTTGTTGAGAGAGATCATCATTATTATCAAATCGAATTATTGAATCTTTGACAAATGAGAAAAATGGATAATCTAGGCTTGAGTCATCCATATCATCAGAATCTAAAACATCACTGAAATAACCGAGATCTCCTTGAGGTTTCTTCTC
This sequence comes from Flaveria sonorensis, assembly GCA_025506505.1. Classification (NCBI taxonomy): domain Eukaryota; kingdom Viridiplantae; phylum Streptophyta; class Magnoliopsida; order Asterales; family Asteraceae; genus Flaveria; species Flaveria sonorensis. Next base: position 30,567,528 of record CM046440.1, on the reverse strand, counting down.
ACCTGTAGAATCAAGCAAGTTAGATTGATCAAACAAGTTAGATTGAAAAGAGTTTGACAATGAATCTAAATCAAATAACCAATCTGGACCATTTGAAACCGATGGAAAAGAATTTTCAAGAAATTTAACGTTGAATGTTTCAAGTGTAACATTTGTCCTAGAGTTATAAACTCGATAGGCTTTTGAAACCGATGAATATCCAACAAAAAATTCTTCATCAGATTTTGAATCAAATTTTTCTAGATGATCACTTGAATTTAAAATCAAAAATGGACAACCAAAAGATTTAAGAAAATCTATGTTTGGTTTCCTGCCAAACATCAACTCATAAGGAGTTTTCAGTTTGTCTTTCACAATTAAAGTACGATTCTGTACGAAACACGCAGTAGATATGGCTTCATCCTAGAAAGTGATAAGACTTTTCGCATCCGCTAACATGGATCGTGCAGCCTCAATCAAAGTTCTGTTATTCCTTTCAGCAACTCCATTTTGTTATGTTGTTCTGGGAGCACAACTGATGAGCAATTCCTTTTTCTGCACAGAACATGTCTATATTAGCATTTTTAAATTCCATTCCATTATCACTTCTTATTATTTTTTCTTTTTGTTCTAATTGGTTTTCAACTTTTGTGATGAATTCTTTTAATAATTCAGCCGTTTCAGATTTAGCATTAAAAAAAACCCATGAAAATCTTGTAAAGTCATCAATGATAACTAAACAATAAGATTTTCTTCCAATACTATTCACATTAGTTGGTCCAAAAAGGTCCATATGCAACATCTGAAAGGGGTTTGGAATTTGAGTTTATCTGCTTGGGCTTATAAGACGCTCTATGCTGCTTTCCGTTTAAACATGCTGAGCAGTGATCAGTAGTGGCAAACTTCTTTGTTGGAAGGCTGATAACATGCTGAGCACTACAAGCTTGTTCATATTCTTGAAGTTGGAATGCCCTAGACGTCTATGCCAAAGCTGACTTTCGACATTTGATGCTTGAGCAATAAGGCAAGTTGTTTCTGTAGATGGATCAACTTGAGACATATCCAGCTTATATACATCTTGATCCCTAACAGCATTAACAACTATCCAGTCTTTGCTAATCTGAAAATCTGGCTTCAAAATATAACAAAAAAATCATCAAAAAGAACAGAATAGGATTTATCACAAACTTGGGAAACGCTTAACAAATTAAAGTTCAACTGTGAGCAGAAGTTGACTTTATCAAAGCTTATTATTCCATTGGATACTGTTCCTTCGCCTGTGATTTTCCCTCCTGCATCACCACCGAAGGCGACGTGTGTACCATCCTTTAACTTAAAATCTTGAAGTAAGGCATGATTGCCCATCATATGCTGGCTACACCCGCTATCCACATACCATGTGTTAATTGGTCTTCTCGGGCGCACCTGCATTTCAAGAACAATTAAGTGGAATTATCAACCCAAGCCGAGATGGTCTTGGGCTTGCCAAACTTGTCAACAATAGTAAATTGTTTAAAATGAAGTTTGTTTACATCCTGCTAGTTTTTAATGAAATTGCCAATTCTATGATTCACAAATTTTTGATCATTTTTAAGAAAATTCATACCATTTGAATGACCAATTTTTGAAAAATTGTTATTTTCAAAATTTTTATCATTCATTCTCACAGATCTTGGAATGAATTGATCTTGAATGTATTGTTTTGGTCTCACAGAGTCATTTCTTTTGAAAGATCTCAAGCCTAAGGAAGGTTGATTAGTTAATCTTTGAAAACTAACAGTTTGCTTTCTTTTAAACTGAGGATTAACATAACCTTTACTCAATTGTGTATTAGAAGATCCTTTCCTTGGTGAAGTCTTTGTAAGGTAACAATTTTCTGTGTTGTGAGTCCGTTCATCACAGAAGATACAATACTTATTAAAATAACACTCTGATGTTGAGTGATTTCTCATATTGCATATGTGATAGTATTATTAAAAAAACATTCAGCAGTGTTGTGATTGTACATGTCACAGATTTCATAGTACCTCTATGGAGCTTTGAACAATTGTTTATTAACTTTCGATGTTGACGCAACGTTTGATCCTTGTTTAGGTTTAGGCGTCGAAAAGTTAATCTTTTGATTTTGATTTGACAATTTGTTCTCTTGTATATTTGGTTTTGATTTTTGTACATGAACTATATTCTTAGAATCGTTAGAAACAAATCGTTTAACGACAGCGGAAGTCTTCGAATCTGAACCTGTTTTCAGATCAAAGTTTGATTGGTTCTTAGGAGTTTGTTTAACTTCTTGAATAAAGTTCATGTTCAAATTACCAGCAGACACAAATTTTATTGGTTTAAATTGACTTGCTTGATTTGTTGTTTTTATCTGATTTTCTTGACTCTTATTTTGATCAGTTTTAGCTTTAGTCAATTTTCTTCTTCTTCTTTGATTCCTTGATTTTGTAGAATTTGATTTTATCTGAGATTGAACATCTTTAGGTGAAGATTCTTTTTCATTTTCTTTCTCTTTCTGATCTTTTGGTCATAATACCTTGAATCTTCAGATGTTTCTTCTTTTTGTTTTGCCTTATCTTTGTTTTTAATGATTACTTCCTCCAACACAGATTTTTTTGAAACAAAAATTTTCTTACTTTTCGGTCGTGGTTCATATGATTTAACTTTTATTGGATGACCGTTTTTGATCTTTTCTGTATCCTTTTCTTCAAAGATTTCAACATTGATTTTCTCTTCTTCATTATTAGAAATCTTGTTTTTTAGTTTTGGTAAGCTTTAAGTTTTGCTTTATTTTCAGGAGAATGATCATGCGTATTGAAGTTCTCTGGTAAAGTGTTAGTTATAGATTCAGGCATTGGTTCGTGTGTGAAACCTAAGCATACTTTTTGTTTGTCCTTTCGTTCACTTACCAGTTGTTCCATAATCGTTTTGGAACTTTTTACTTTTGCTAGATCAACTTGTGTAGCAGCATGTGCTATTTTGTCCTGTTCCAAGTTCTTAGTCATTTCTTCAAGTTGTTTGGAAACAATTTCTAATTCTTTCAAAGTTTTGTTCCATGAAGTTTGTAGAGAAATGATCTTTTCATATGATATTTTGTGATCAATTTTAAGTTTATTATGCATTAATTCCTCTTTCTTAAGCTTTTCAAAGATTTTATAAGAGTAAGTTCAATAATATTCTACATGTTCAAAGCAAGATTTGGTGCATAGTTTTTCTCTTACTTCAGCTGGTATTTCAGAATATTTAGGTGAAGAAGTCTCAGATTTAGAAGATGAATTTTCAACCTTTGGTTGATCTGACTTTGCCATCAATGCAACTTCTTCTGAATCCTCTTTAGGATCAGATTTATCACTCCAATCATATTCTTCTTCTTCATTCTCAGAATCATATTTAGCCTTTGGATCACTATCTTTTGACCAATCTTCTCCTTGAACTTCTGCAATAAGAGATTAACTAGAGGTTAAGTCAGCTGTAAAATGCTCTGCATATGCACTCTAGTCGTATCCATCCTTGATGCTCACTACTAAAGCTTTCTTGGGTTCTTCAGATGCTTTTGAGTCATCTTTAAGTTCAAGCATTGGTAAGCTTTGGTATGGCTTTTGGAATGTCTTCTGAGATGATTGTTGAAACCTCTAATTGCTTGAACTCGATTGACTATTTCCTTCTTTGTTTCTGGGAGCTTTGCATTCCCTTGAAAAGCGACCATAGCTATTGCAGTTGAAACACCTTGACTTAGACTTGTCAAATCCAACAGTCTTGTTAGCACTTGGCTTGTAGTTCCTGTTAACATAAGAGTGTTTCTGAGTTCTGTATGCAATCATTACCATCTGCCAGTTTAGATCCATTTCCTCCACATCATCTGGATCCATTTCAAATAAGTCCTGTAAAACAAAATCTAATTGAGTTAAATGACTACCTTGATAAGCTTGAAAACTAGCCATAAAAGTAGTAAAGCAGATTTGGACTCTTCATCCTTTAATAGGATGTTAATGACATCTTTAACTTTGCTAGTTTTAGCAGAGTTAACAGATGGAGTCTCAGTTTGAGGTTTAGAGCTTTAAGGTTTAGGAGGAGACTGAGATTGAGGTTGAGATGCATAAGCAGGAGCACTTGTATATGAAGAATCTGTAAAGAACCCTGCTCTAACAAACAGATCACCCTCTTCTTCTGGTAAATTCTCATTCTTTGCCATAAAGGCATTCTCCATAGTGCTAGCTGGAGATGCAACATACTTGTATTAAGACATTGATGATGCTCTATCATTGTTTCTTGAGCTTTCATCAATCTCCACTGACTCAATTTTTGCAATCAATAGATCAAGATCCGTATGAAATTTTTCAGTGTGCTTCAACAATGTCACAGTTTGTTTCCATGAGGATGGAAGAGCATTGAGAAGCCTGAAGTTTAGATCTTTGAGATCATTTTTTATGCCAGCAGTAGACATCTCAGTTGTGAGTTGCACAAATCTATTCATCATTTGGTTTATAGTTTCACAAGATAAATGCTCAAATAACTCTAACTGCCTCTTCAGTTTCTGCTTCTTGAGATCTTGAATCTCCTTACCACCTTCACAAATTATTTTCAAAGCTTTATAAATAGTATATCCAGTTTGATATCCATCAAGTCTAGTTAGTACTTCAAGTGGTAATCCTTTACACATCAAAGAATAGGCTTTAATATCATTCTTGACTTTCCTTAGATCATCACCTTGTAACCCATCTTCCGGATATGGTTCTGGAGAATCTCTTGTATACACAATTCCTCCATCAGGACCATCTGAAGTAATTGGAATATGAGGTCCTCTTTCTATTGACTTTCACAAGTCAGTGTCAATAGAATTAAGGTGATGTTTCAATCTAAGAGACAAGTTCTTAAAATCAGCTCTGTTCTTCAGCTTAGGAACTCTGTTCTTTGAATCTTCTGACTTCACCATTTTATATTTTTGATTTTAGAAAAATATTTGTTTTTGTTGTTTGTTTTTTTCAAGTTTTTGAATTTGGAAAATAAATTGAAAATATTTTTGAATTTTTAAATTTTGAAAAATTTCTAAGTGTTGAGATGATGCGCCTGAATAGTGATGAAATGCCCAACAGTTGTGAAACTTCTTTGACTTTGAAACGTTTAAGGGATTGCCGTAAAAAAATTCTCAAAAATGCCCAACTTGAAATGCGCCTGAATAGTTGTAAAACGTCCAAGCAGTTGTCAGACGCCTGGGTGAAGAAACAACCAAACAGTTCAAATGAGCCTACACAGTTGTAATGCGCCTAGAATTCCTTAGTTTCTAAAGTGAACAAACAGTTGTAATGCACCTCAACAGTGGTCAAACGCCTAGACCAAAAACGCCTTGACAGTGGTAAAACACCTGAACACTTGTCAAGCGCCTATACACTTAGGCAATTTTCAGTTGTGTTTTAACCTAATGCGCCAACTTCAACACATTCAAACGAACTCAGATCTTCTGAAAATCTTCAAAACTTGTTGAATTGCTCTGAAAACATCCAATTAGACTGTAATTTGTTCGATTAATAGTCCTTCAACTTCAATTTCACGAAACAACAACAACAATTCAGTTTTCTGATCGAATTTCAGTTCAAAAATGAAGAACAGGTTCGCATACTAATTTGAACAAATTCACTGATTTTGAACAAATTGAACTGCATATTGTGATTCAATTCATGTTTCTAATGATGAAACACAACTGAAAACAACAATTGTTTGATTGAATTGCTTATCAATCACAGATTCAAGTGATTCAACAGTTCGACAGTTTGAAGAACTCAAATCACCGAACCAACAGCTCTGATACCATTTGATAGGATCAAAATGGATCGATCTAAGATGATATTGTGATAAAATTCAATCAAAACAAACACAAGTAATCAATTCAATGCAAATAAATCAGAAAAATTCATAGTTTTTCATTGATAGTAAGCATAGTGTAAGAAAACAATTACAAGTTGTTCAAACTGATTCTCCAAAACTACCTACTTTAAACAAACTATGCTATTTATACTATCAAAGAAAACAAAATAAGGAACATATATTTACAAATAAGTCCCTAAACTATGACTAAACTATGCAAAGACTAATAAAGACTAAATGTTAATCTTCAAGAGGCTTCTACATACTACGATCTACTTTTTACTCATATTCATCTTTATCAAGTTACTTACAAGTAGTCAAATCTAAATATGTGCTTACTATAAGAACCATATCAAAGAGGCTGACATATCAAATACATGTTGGTATACACAAGTACTTTTGGTACTCCTTATAAGGTCATGAGCCACGTATATTGGGTTGAATAATATATATTAGTATGGCTTTTTTGTAATAGTATAAACATATTTTGTATTGGCCGAATACACATATGAGAGAATACTTATGTAACGCCCGAAAATTTCAAGAAAGGAAGTTCTCGCGCAGGAACCTCATGCAAAAAGTACTACTGGGTATAAATAGCTGAAAACACCCAGTTTGTCTCTATTTTCGAGCGAGAAGTGCTGCTGTTAGAGAGAGAAAGTGGCTACGTACAGAGAGAAGTGAAGATCCAAGTGTTTGAGTTTTTTCTCGATAAAGGCTTCGGGAAGGTTGTGTTGTGCTAGAACTTCAATAGGTGAGTTTCTAGTCCCCCTTTTATGCAAGTTTTCATGTTTTGGGGCTATTATTCATACTAACATGTTTGAAAATGCTTGTTTATGCTTAAGTTGATGTTGTTATGATGTTAAGCATGATAGAACAGGCTTAGACACGATAAGTTATGACTGGGCAGGAAAACCCGTAGTTTTCACGCGAGAAGTTAAGTTGTACTTTATGAAATTTGAATCTGCGAAGTTCTCGCATGAAAAGGGGATAGTTATCGCGCGACAGGTAGTTCTCGCGTGATAGGAAGTCCCCGTGTGATATGTATTCTTTCGCGCGACAAGAAGTTGTCACGTGACTTATAGTTCTCATGCGACAGTGATTATTTGATGTGTAGGATTTCAATGTGGTAATATCGAGTGAAAGGCTAGTTCTCGCGCGAGATGATGCTGATGTATGGCAAAGTTTTCGCATGACCTACTGTGATGTGTGATGTATTATCTTTTTAGGTTAAAACCACATTAAAACGTTATGTTTATGATGTGACTTTACTTGATATCTATGTATGCGTAAGTAAAGTACTATGTAATGAAAGTGAAAGATAACGATGATGAAAAGTGGAATGTAATGAATGAATGAAAGTCTTGCAAGCAAGATGATGGAGGTTCACAACTCAATGAGGTAGTTGTTTGCTCAACTTTGTGCGGTTTAGCTAACCCTTGATGATGCCCATAGGGGTCCAATCCTTGAGATTGACCAAGATGTGATAGGATCCTTGTCACGTACCCTGGTAATGTGTTAGCTTCGGCAAGACATGGGGGTTTATTTATAAACCCCGACACAGTACCAGCTTTGGCATGACGTGGGGGCATTGCATGTGGCAGGATCTATATATACAGATGAACAAAGTTAACGAATGAAACGAACGATGATTTATGATGAATGATGATGAGCGATGATGAAAGATAATAAATTATTATTATCAAGTTGTATGTATGATGTATGATCACGTACGAAAGTAAAGGAAATGTTTTAACATAAAGTAAAGTGTTTTATTATAAAACTAGAACTCACTCAGCATCGCTGACTTTTGTATGCATAATAGTTGGCAGGTAATGGTTGACGCTGAGGAGGTGTGGGCATGGATGCATAAGCTACTGGGGATTATTTGAGTCTAGCATCCATATTTTTGAGAATGTTATTGTATTAATACAATTTTTGAGATGTAAATGAAATGATTTGATGATTTAAAACAATTTTAATTATTAATGAAAAGTTATATTTTCGCAGCAAAATGATGTGTTTTAAATGTTTTATGCGATGATTGACCAATTGTAAGCGTCCCGGGAACGGGGCCTTACAAGTTGGTATCAGAGATAAAGTTTAAGAGAATTGGGTATATTATTTCCAAAAACCTAAAACTTAAACCGAGAATACGACGAAAGGGAAGGGATGCCAGTCCTAGTAGCTACATGCCTGCAGGTAAAGAATTTATGTAAACGTTTTATGTATGTTGACGGAAAAAGGAATTATGTGCACATGCTATGTGATATATGTGCTTTTAGTAGCTTTGGATACTGATGTAGTCAGGATAGGGAATGCTTGGGGAATGAAGAGTAAAGTAAGTGGCTAATCATAACTGGCCACTGTAATTAGGGACTTACTATACTTGACATAATCTGAGCTATTAACTTGACTGACCGTGTAGGTGTTTGAATCTTATAGTGCTTAGAGATGGTTGGTGGTAGATCCTCGAAGGCTTCCCGAGGAGGAGTACGTGGTTGATGTGGTGCTGGGCCACGTGTCACAAGGAATAGGGCTAGGACTACTGAAACAAATCCTGAAGAGCCTGAGCTTCATCACCATGAAGGTGGGGAAGAGAGTGCTAATTTGAGGGCCTCAGTGAAAAAGACGGTGGTTGAAGAGGTTCATAAGGTCATGTAGACAGTTCTGCCGTCTTTGGTGACTGAGTTTATTAGAGTCGTAAGGCAAGACAAGAGGAAGGAGAAACAGGAGAAGAAGAATGCTGCTAGGCGAGGGGGTGAAGAAGGAGGTTCAGGGGAAAAGGAGCAACTAGAGATGGAGATGGTTGTTTCTAGTGATGATGAGGAGGAGGAAGCTGTGCAAGAGACTATAAAGGGGTGCAACTATGGGGCATCCCAGAGATGCAAACCTCCGACGTTTGATGGGAATGGGAGTTCTGCTGCTGCTCATCGATAGGTGAGGGAGATGGAGGTGGTACTTGATATCAGTGAGTGCCGAGAGGATCAAAAGGTCATGTTTGATACCCACTCATTTGTGGATTCAGCCTTATGCTGGTGGGACAACATTTTCCAGGCTGAGGGTAGCAGGGTGATTAGAAGGATGAGGTGGAGTGAGCTAAAGAAGCTAGTGATTGAGGAGTTTTGTCTTCATAGGGAACTTGAAAATATTGAGAGGGAGTTCCTGCAGTTGGAGGCGGGAACTATGACGCACCAACAGTACACGACAAAGTTCAACGAGATGGCAAGGCTGGTGCCAGATCAGGTGACGCCTGTGTCATGAAAGATAAGGAGATACATCCAAGGTCTGCCAGTGGATATCCACAGACATCTAATCACCACTTGACCAGGTACGTTCAGGTCGGTGGTTGACCTGGTGGGGAGACTTTATGATGAGCGAGAGGTAGTGGCGGTGGTGGATATGAATAAGTAGTGGGGCAATGATAAGAATGGGAATGAGAAGTGGTATATCGGTGGTTGTTCTGTGGCTGGAGGTAAGAAGATGAGGGTGGATGATCGGAAGGCGTTAACAGGGGGAGAGAAGGCATGCAGGAAGTGTGGGAAGGAGCATGAAGGTAAATGTAAGTGGGGATAGAATCTCTACTTTCGGTGTGGGAAGGAGGGCCATATGGCAAGGGATTGTCACGTGATGAAATGTTACAACTGTGGCAAGACTGTGCACATGAGCAGAGACTGCAAGAAGTCAAGGACTGAAAGCTCCATGGCAAAGAAGAGGATTGAGAAGGAGAAGGAGGGGCAGAGGGCAAAGGCCAGGGCATTCACTATGACCCGGGAGGAGGCTAGGGTGGACACCATTGTTGCGTCAGGTACATTCCTAGTAAAACAAACTTGTGCCACTATGCTTTTTGATTTCGATGCTAGTAGGAGTTTTATTTCTGCTACCTTCTGTGATAAGTTGCCCATTAGGAGTATGAAGATTAATGAGCCCTTAGATGTAGAAACTTCCATTGGTAAGTCTACCAGGATTTCTGATATAGTGGAGTATTGTGACATAGAGTTAAAAGGCCATAGGTTCTCTGCTAGGTTGTTTGTGATGCCCTTAGGCGGATTCTATGTAGTCCTAGGGATGGATTGGTTAGCAGCCTATAAGGCAAACATCATGTGCGGTAAGAAGATGATTCGGTTGACCGTACTCGATGGGAGTTTGGTGACGATCTACGGTGATAGACTTAGTACGATCCCGCAGGTAATCTCAATGGTTGTGGTAGGGAAGTGTATGAGGCGTGGATGTGGGGCCTATTTGACTTATGTGAAGGATGTGGATGCGACAGTACCATGAATTTCGGATGTACCAGTTATGTGTGATTTCCCAGACGTATTCCCGGAAGATTTATCAGGTGTGCCACCTGACCGTGAGATTGAGTTTCAAATTGATCTGATACCTTGTGCCCAACCTATTGCAAAGGTGCCGTATCGTCTCGCTCCCTCCGAGATGAAGGAATTGATGACTCAGCTGCAAGAGTTGTTAGGTAAGGGGTTCATTCGACCGAGTATCTCTCTGTGGGGTCCTCTGGTGTTGTTTGTGAAGAAGAAGGATGTTAGCATGAGGATGTTCATTGACTACCGTGAACTGAATAAGTTGACAGTGAAGAATTAGTATTCGTTATCGAGGATTGTTGACTTGTTTGATCAGCTCCATGGTGTCAGTTGGTTCTCGAGGATAGACCTCCGAACAGGTTACCACCAACTGAAGTTGAAGGAGTAGGATATTCCTAAGATAGCTGTTCGTACGCGTTATGGACACTATGAGTTTCTTGTGATGTCTTTTGGTTTAATCAACGCACCAACTGCTTTTATGGATCTGATGAATCAGGTGTGTCGGCCTATGCTTGATAAATCAGTGATGGTGTTTATCGATGATATCCTAATTTATTTGAAGAGCGAAGAAGAGCATGCCGGTCACCTTCGGGAAGTTCTGGATACACTTAGAAGGGAGAAGCTGTATGCTAAGTTCTCAAAATGCGTGTTCTGGTTGCACGAGGTTTAGTTTCTGGGTCATGTGGTCAATCCGGTGGACCCGACAAAAGTTGAGGTGGTGATGCAATGGAAGTCACCAAAGACGCTATCTAAGATTCACAGTTTCTTGGGTTTGGCGGGCTATTACAGGAGATTCATCGAAGACTTCTCCAAGATAGCTTCACCATATACTAAGTTGACTCGTAAGGATGTGAAGTTTGTGTGGGGTCTATAGTAGGAGAAAGCTTTCGAAGAGCTAGAGACAAGATTGACTCAAGCTCCTGTCTTGGCATTGCCTGAAGGGAGCGAAGACTTGGTGGTCTATTCGGATGCTTCTTATTCAGGATTGGGCTGCGTGTTGATGCAATGGGGAAGAGTTATAGCCTATGCGTCCCGACAGTTAAATATCCATGAGGCTAACTACCGTACCCATGATTTGGAATTGGCGTCGGTGGTCTTTGCATTGAAGATTTGGAGGCACTACTTGTACGAGATGAAGTGCACTATCTTCACTGACCACAAGAGCTTGAAGTACTTATTTGAGCAAAAGGATCTCAATATGAGGCAAAGGAGGTGGTTAGAGTTGATAAAGGATTATGATTACGAGATCCACTACCATCCTGGCAAGGCCAACATGGTGGCGGATGCCCTTAGCCGAAAGGAGAGACCTGAGCTGATTTGGGAAAAGGCTTATCATATGATCATGACCCTGTGATGTGATAAAGCAGGTCAAGGAATTTCAGGATGAGGCGCTAAAAGAAGACCGGATTAACTCTGAGCGGATGAGGGGTCTAGTCGCGGAGTTAGGTGAGAACACTCTCGGTGTTAGAACCCGATTCGGACGGGTGTGGATTCCTCGTAATGGAGATCTACGAGGGAAGATCATGGATGAGGCTCACAAAACTTGATACTAAATTCATCTCGGTGCTATAAAGATGTATCAGGATATGAAGAAAGATTATTGGTGGCCTGGAATAAAGCGCGACATAGAGGAGTATGTGAGTAAGTGCCTTACTTGTTTACAAGTGAAGGCGGAGCATCAGAAACCGTATGTGAGTAAGTGCCTTACTTGTTTACAAGTGAAGGCGGAGCATCAGAAACCATATGGGAAAATCCAACCATTGGATATACCTGAGTGGAAATGGGAGCACGTTACTATGGACATCATCACGAAGTTACCACGTACGGAGAGAGGGTACGATGCCATATGGGTGATAGTAGACCGTCAGACAAAGACTGCTCACTTTCTGCCAATCTGCGAGACGTATTCATCTGAGAGGTTGGTGGATATGTTCATCAGGGAGATTGTGACTCATCACGGTGTGCTAGTGTCTATCGTGTCGGACCACGACACTCGGTTTACATCAAAGTTTTGGAAGAGATTTCATGATGTGATGGGGACGAGGTTACATATCAGCACGACTTACCATCCTTAGACAGATGGTCAGTCAGAAAGAACCATTTAGACACTGGAGGATATGCTACGAGCATACGTCATTTATTTTGGTTGAAGTTGGGATGAACACTAACCGTTAGCCGAGTTCTCATATAACAACAGTTATCATGTTAGCATTGGTTTGCCTCCTTATGAGATGCTGTACGGTAGAAGGTGTAGAATGCCCGTATGCGGACAAGAGACGTAGACCGATCGAATTCAAGGTGGCCGATAGAGTTATATTGAAAGTCTCGCCTTGGAAAGAGATCATCCATTTCACAAAGGGAGGAAAGCTAAGCCCGAGGTACATAGGGCCTTTCCGAATCATTACTCGAGTAGGAGAGGTGGCTTACAAGTTAGAGCTACCTGATGAGTTAAGTGGAATTCATCCGCATGTATCTTATCTGACAAAGTGCTTAGCCGATGAAGATATGATCGTGCCATTTGAGGTTATCGAGGTATATGAGAGGCTCAATTACGTGGAGCAACCAGTGGCCATCATTGATAGAAAGGAGAAAAGGCTAAGGAATAAAATGGTTCCACTTGTGCGAGTATGGTGGAGGCACAGGAAGGGGTCCGAATCTACATGAGAGACCGAGGAAGAGATGAGGCGGCATTACCCACAACTATTCGAGGCTGACAGGTTTCAAGGACGAAACCAAAATAAGGGGGTTGGACTTGTAATGCTCGAAAATTTCAAGAAAGTAAAACATAGAAAGTTTTCGCGTGAAAGGAGGTTCTCGCGTGAGAACCTCATGCGAAAAGTACTACTAGGTATAAATAGCTAATAACACCCAGTCTGACTCTACTTTCGCACGAGAAGTGCTGCTATTAGAGAGAGAAAGTGGTTGTGTAAAGGAGAAGTGAAGATCCAAGTGTTTCAGTTTTCGCTCGGTAAAGGCTTCGGGAAGGTTGTGTTGTGCTAGAACTTCAATAGGTGAGTTTCTAGTCCCCTTTTTATGCAAGTTTTCATGTTTTAGGGCTATTATTCATACTAACATGTTTGAAAATGCTTGTTTATGCTTGAGTTGATGTTGTTATAATGTTGAGCATGTTAGAACAGCCTTAGACGTGATAGCTTATGACTGGACGGGAGTTTTCGCGTGAGCAGTTAAGTTGTACTTTATGAAATTTGAATCTACGAAGTTCTCACGCGAAAAGGGGATAGTTATCCCGCGACAGGTAGTTTTCACACGATAGGAAGTCCCCGCGCGATATGTATTCTTTCGCGCGACATGAAGTTTTCGCGCGACTTGTAGTTCTCGCGCGACAGTGATGATTTGATGTGTAGTAGGGGTGTTGATCGGGTTAGTTAATCGGGTTTCGGATTGATCGGTTCGGATTATTCGGGTTATTCAACGTTGAAAGTCTACCCGAAACCCGACCCGAATAACAATCGGTTTAATCAGTTTCGGGTTGTTCGGGTAACGGGTTGTTCGGTGCGGGTTTCAGGTATTAAACAATAGACTTAATTTAGTAGATTTTAGTGAGTTTTCATTTGAAATCTTATAAAATTAGTGGACTTAAATTAGTTTACTTCTATAATTTATAAAATATGCTTAAATATATATTTATATACAAATAATTTGATCAATTTGGACAATCTATATAAGTGTATACATATAATTTACTTAATTATAATATGATTTGATCGGGTTCATCGAATCGGTTCGGGTTATTCGGGTTTTTGAGGTTTGAAAGTTTATCCGAAAGCCCAAGAGTCGGTTTAATCGGTTTTCGGGTTGTTCGGGTAACAGGTCATTCGGGTCGGGTTTCTTTGGGTACGGGTGAGATCAGGTTGGGCGGGTTAATTAGGTACGGATAAAATCGACGGGCCTAATGTGTAGGATTTGAATTTGGTAAGGTTCTCGCGCAAAAGGCTAGTTCTCGCGCGAGATGATGCTGATGTATTGCTAAGTTTTCGCATGATCTTCTGTGATGTGTGATGTGTTATCTTTTCATGTTAAAACAACTTTAAAATGTTATGTTTATGATGTGACTTTAAGGAATATGTACGTATACGTAAGTAAAGTATTATGTAATGAAAGTGAAACATAACGATGATGAAAAGTGGAACGTAATGAATGAATGAAAGTCTTGCAAAATGATGGAGGTTCACAACTCAATGAGGTAGTTGTTTGCTCAACTGTGTGTGGTTTAGCTAACCCTTGATGATGCGCACAGGGGTCCAATCCTTGATATTGACCAAGATATGATGGGATCCTTGTCGCGTACCCCGGTACTGTGTCAGTTTTGACATGACGTGGGGGTTTATTTATAAACCCCAGCATAGTACCAGCTTCAGCATGACGTGGGGGTAATGCATGTGGCAGGATCTATATATAATGATAAACAAAGTTAACAAACGAAACAAATGATGAATGATGATGAAAGATAATAAATTATTATTATCAAGTTGTATGTGTGATGTATGATCACGTACGAAAATAAAGGAAATGTTTTAACGCAAAGTAAAGTATTTTATTATAAAACTAGAATTCACTCAGCATCGCTGACTTTTTTATGCATAATAGTTGGCAGGTAATGGTTGATGCTGAGGAGGTGCGGGCATGGATGCATAAGCTACTAGGGATGCTTCGAGTCTGGCAACCACATTTTTGAGAATGTTATTGTATTATTCAATTTTTGAGATGTAAATGAAATGATGTGATGATTTGACACAATTTTAATTGTTAATGAAAAGTTATATTTCCACTGCAAAATGATGTGTTTTAAATGTTTTATGCAATAATTGACCAATTGTAAGCGTCCCGGGAACGGGGCCTTACAACTTAAGTTTTTTGGTTTCTGGTTTAGTGTGTTAGTCGAATTTCATTGTAACCTAAGTGAAAAGCTGTGAAGATATATATAATGTGATTTGAAGTGATCTTTGATTGGTTTAGAAGGATCGAATCTGTGATGATATCATAACGCAATGATCAATTCAAACCCAAAGTAATCAAACACATGCAATTACATCAAAAAATTCATAGATTTCATTGATAGCAAATGCACAGGATACAATGTTTAAAGTTTACAGTTCCTTAACTGACTCACTGACTGACTCTCTTACTAAATCTCCTTACAAAATATATAAAATATCCTATTTATACTATCAAGAAACAAAGAATGTATATTTACAAAATAAGTCCCTATACTATGACAAAAAACACATAAAGACAAAATGTTAATCTTCAAAGAGCTTCAACAATACCCCCCCTAAGATTTACATTGTCTTCAGTCCATATTGAACTCTTTTGTCACATCTTTGATCTTGAACACGGGCTTCTGTTTGTAGAGTTCCAACTCTCACAAAGCCTTCTTGAATGCAGACTTGAACTTCTTTCAAAGATTCTATGATCTGCTCAGCATTCAAGATCTCAGAAAGACTGTAGCATTTTGTTGATCTTCCACCTTCATTTGGCACATGAATAGGTGAATGAGCAACAACTTTGATAACTTCAAGTGAAGACTCCTTGGTAATCAAATTCTGTTGTGATACCTATATATTACAAAGATTAACTGATAACAATCGAATGTTGAATGAATGAGTGTATAGGGTGTTCGAGTGAGTGAATCAGAGTGTTTGAGTTTGTGAATGAGTGAATGAAAACTACACAAGTGTTGTATATTTACAAGTGTAAATTTTTAGGCACATGAGCACTGTGAAGGCGCATGAGACTAAATTTCTCACTAAGTTTCAGACGCATGAGCACTGTGAATGCGCATGAGGTTTAGACGCATGAGCATTGTTCAGTCGCATAAGCACTGTTTAGGCGCTTGGACACTGTTCAGGCGCATCAGACTAACATTGGAAGTCTGGTACTGTTTAGGCGCATGAGCATAGTTGATACACATAACCAATTTTTCAAACACATGACAACTGTTTAGGCGCATGAGCATAGATGAAATGCCCAACACTTGCACAATTTTTTGAAATCATCATACTCCTGATTTGGAATTTTCATCACTACTCAGGTGCATGGGAACCTTCCATGAGTCTAACACTTTAAAATTTTCACACTATCCCTCTGAATACTGTTTGAATTTTCATCACTACACATTAGTACTGTTCACACACAATTTTTTCAACACGTAGTCAGTTTTTTTTATTATCACTCAAAATTTACATTAATGACCCTCAAATTTGAACATTTTTTGACATTCAAACTTTTATTTTTTATTTTTTAACCATTTTATTTTTATTTTATTTTCAAACACAATTTCTAGTCATTTTAGTCTCTATATAACTTTTACAAAACAAATAGTCTCTGTTTGTTTGCAAGAAACTTTTCCACTGAATTTGAATTCTTTTTCAGGTTTATTTTTACATCATATCAAACACACACATGCTTGAAATTGCAGCTTCATCCTTTCATCCAAAACCCTTTATTTTTGATTTTCTACTTTTTGAAATTCAATTATTTTCTCTTTTCCATTTTTACACCCCCTAAACTTTTAAGTTTTACAAACTTAGAAGTTTCCTTGACTTTACAAGAAGAGGAAACTAATCATTATCAACATGCCTGCATATAGAAAATCATGCGAATTTCAAAAATAAAGCAGAATAAAAATCTACTATATACATTTGAATCACATGCCTGCAGTGAGATCATATCAGTTAAGATCAACACATTAAAAGAAAATAAATTGATGGATAGTCGTAGACAGTGATTAAATCCTGATCAAGTGCGTTCCAGGTCAGCATTTCTGCAGCAAAGGAGACACGAGTTCTAAGGACATAAAATGAGTGCTTTTGGCAAGATACTTAGCACATTACTTTTTCAATTCTTGGATTGATTAAGGTACCATTATATATGACATTATGTAAGTCACACTTAGAATTAGAGAGTTCAACTCTCATCAAGATATGCAAGAAATCACTTTTCTTAACTTGTTAATCTGACATATACTTATAACCAGATCTTATGTTCAGATTGTGCACATTGGCATCTTTTGCATCAAGAGAGAATATCCAGGTCTGTAATGACTTATAATAGAGGATATCTCATCATTTAAGGTCTATGATGACTCATAACAGAGATGTGAATAGATGCTTTAAATAATTAAAGCTCAATGGTTATTGTTAGGGATAGATCTCTTGTATAGGTTTAGATGATATATCACTCTTGTAATCATAATTGTAATTATTGTTCTTAATGATATAAAAGAATATATTGATTATAATTGTGTTTATGAACTAAATAAATTTATTTCGCACTTCATTTAATATATTCATCTATGATATAAAATATTTCAGAATGTATGTGTGAATGTGCAGGAAACATTAAACTGTGTCAATTTGGAAAATTGACCAAGTGTTGGAACAACTGCGGATGAATAAAGTGTTCTTCCGTAGATGTTCTCAGGACATAACTGAAGAATGTACATCCGGGATCTCATACGGAAGAACAACTTCAGCTGAACAAGAAAAGAAGTGAGGCTGCTGGAGGGAAGGCTGCGGAAGACAAGAACTCCTACGGAAGCACAAGAACAAGTACAGTACAACAGTTGCTGCAGAAGACAGACTACCTGCGGAAGAGTAAATTCCTGCGGAAGACCAATTAACTCAGAAGTTAACATCAAGTCAACAAGTCAACGTGGCAGAACAACAACAACATTAATGACGATTTAAGACGTTTTATTCAAGCGGATATTCCATGTCACATCAACTAATTTTATCATCAGTAGAACCATTGTAAATCACGAATTCCTAAGCCGATAAACATGGCAAAGATTCGGATAATGATGATTAGCTTAATTATAGCAACAAAATAGCTAGCAATAAAACAGCATTAGATCTCTATAAATAGATACGAGATCATCAACAGAAGAAATCAATAAATCATAAATAACAATAATTAAGAATCGTTAGAATCATTAGTGATCATTATCTGAATCATTGTATTCAAGATCAGCAACCTCAATAGCAACAAGAAAGCATTCAATCAACGTTTTTAAGTTCTCTCAGTTTGATTATTCTTATTTTATTTGTTTGATTGATTGGTTTTATTATTACTAATATATTAAACACCAAGTATTGATAATTCCTCGATCAATACTTGTTCAAATCAATTCTGATAATTCCTGAACGATCCTAGGATTCACAGGTGGTATCAGAGCTTGGTGCTCATTGATTTATATCAATTGATCTATCAGATTTGATTAAGTTTAATCGAATTCTGCTTTAAAACAAAACTCTGTTTTTTTTAAAATTAACTATCATGAGTAACTCAGTTGTTGGTGCTTATCAACCTCCTAAACTGGAAAACAAATCTGATTTTAAAACCTAGAAAATCCGGTTCAGGAATCATGTTAATTATACAAATTCTGACTTATGGGCTTCGATTACCGAAGGACCTTATATTCCACCTGCCTTAGGAGCGGATTATAAGGATAATAATCAGGCCATTAGTTTAAAGAATCTATCACCTGATGATGCCAAGAGAGTCAAGATTGACATCAAAGCCTATAGTATGCTTACTATGGCTTTGCCTGAAGAACTCTTGATCAGGTGTGAATCATACAAAACTGCTAACTCGTTATGGAAAATCCTACACACTCTGTGTGAAGGCAGTGACGAGATTAGAAGTATAAAAAAGGACACTCTCCGTGCACAATATGAATCCTTCCATCATATTCCGGGAGAGTCAGTCCCTCAACAATTGCATAGATTTATGCAACTTGTTATAGAAATGAATATTCTTGAACTTAAGTACAACAACGAGGAATTAAATAAAAAGATGCTTCATTCATTACCAGAAAACTGGACACAGACTGTGTCCATGTTTAAAAATACTATTGATCTAAAAGCAATAGGACTAGATACACTAGTAGCTAAGGTAGAAGCGTTGGAGCTAGATGAAAAGATGAGAAACAAAAGCGTGAAAACACCTATAGCTCCTTATCAATTCAAAGAGCTGAAGAATACTGGGAGTGCATTCATCTGCAATGAAGGTGAAGGCAACTCAAGTGATGAAAGTGAACCGGAAGAATAAACAAGTTTCTATGTAGCAAAGCCTTCAAAATCAAGATCTCAAAGCAAGCAGAACAAAAAGGAAAAAGGCAAGGCTGAAGAATCCAAAAGCAAGAAGATCATCAATTAAGCGGAACCAATTACGGTGGTTCTAGAATCTGAAGAACAGAAAGCCGCCTATGCAGCTTTTAGTTCAAGTTTTCAGGCATATCTAGGAAGCACCTTGACTCCTACTCATTTTTATCAACAAGATCTAGAAGAACTTCATCCTGATGAAGTAGAAGAGATGGATCTGCAATGGTAAATGGCAATGATTGCCTATAGAGCCAAGATGTATATGAAAAGAAACAAAGGACTATCTGTTGGAAGCAGAACAACAAAACTTGGGGTATATAAGTCCAAGGTAAGATGCTTTAAATGCAATTTGTTTGGACACTTTTCTAGGGATTGCAATAACAACCAACAGCAAACAACTGACTCAAGACAACCCAGTAAAAGGAGTTTCACACACCCACAACTAAACAATGCATCCCTATCAAACAATACAACAGGTACCTCTAACACTAAAGAAACTGGTTTGATTATTTTGCAGGATGGTACTTGTGATTGGAGCATGTATGAGAAGGAAGTGCTTGCTGAAAATCAAGCTTTAATGGCCAACATGGAAAACAAAGTGCCTCCAGTGGCCACTGAGGTAAGACAAAGGTTGTGCTCTCCCGCTTGCATAGATGAAGTAGAAAGATATAGATCTCATGCTCAACCATTGGCTGATAAAGTAAAAGAAACCTTACTTCTAATACGAATCTAATGTAAGAGAACATAAACTTTATCAAGTTAAAATTAATTCTTTACAAAAGGATTTAGATAAACTTGTGTCTGAAAATTAGAATCTAAAAGCACAAGTTGAGCATCTGACTACATCTTTAACCAAATCTATGTCAGAGCATGCATCTACTGAGGTGAAACTGCAGAAATTCCAATTGTCATTAGAACAATATGAGAAATTGTTAAACTCACATATTGAGTCTAAGAACAAATCAGGATTGGGATTTCATGTAGTTACACCACCAGTTAACAACAATTACCTTCCTTTACCTGAGTCAATGACCAACAGTTTAACTAATCACTTTGTATCCAGTAACAAACCTGAGACATCAGATAAATATGATTTGTCAGAGTCATCTGAATCTAATTCATCTAAATCAGAATAAGAATTGTCAGAATTTGATTATGACAACTGTGATGACTTAGATGAAAAGGAAGAGACTAATAATGCTGAGTTGGGTAAAGGTAAAATTGTGTCAAATGAATACTCAATACCAAGGTCTTAAATGAACTTAAACTACCCTATCCACCAAAACAAAGAAACCTTCTCCAGACAATCCACACAAGGATTTAGCAATTAAATAAAGGATTACATGCATTCAACAAACTAAATGTAGAAAAGTCAGCAAAAAGAGGATCAGGAGAAAAGATCAAAACTTCCTCAGATCATCTGCGGAAGAAATCAAAACAGACAAAGAAAAAGGTCACAAAAGATACAACACAAGAACCTTTTGATATCATGTCCGAAAGAGGAAAGACTCATCAGCAGATAAAATTGATAAGGAATTAAAGAAGCAAAAACTGATGAGCAAGAAGAAGGCAAAGAAAAGGAATGAATCTGAAAGTGAAGATGAAGTTTATTGTAAATGGTGTGACATGCACAACCACAGCACAGAAGAATGCTACTTCAGCAGCTATTGCTCAATATGCAACATGAACAATCACATGACTTCAGATTGTTACTTCAACAAATATTGTGCATTATGCAACAAAAACAATCATACTACAAAGGAATGCTACTTCAACAAGAAGAACAAAACCAAGATCATCAAGACAAATAAAGTAGATACCTCTGAGTCAGACACACAATCTTCTGAAGACGATAGAGATTCAAACCAAATGAAACAACAACAAAAACAGAAAGTTACTAAGAAAAACAACAAAGCTGCTGAGGTGAAATTAAAGAATAAGAAGGAGAAATCACAAGTGCAAAAGAATGCACCACATAAAAAGGTAGCACTTGAGGAAGAAAACAACTTCTTTGATCACTTTGACAAAGGCAATGATGTGCCTAAATCCAAAGCAAAGGATGCAGAAATTTTTTTTGGCAATTCCTCATCATCCACATCAAAGAAGAAGTCTTAAACAAAATTGACTAACCAAGTAAGTATGAATCATGAAGACATCACCTCAACCTCATCAACCATTACATCCACACCCCAAACTAAACATAATGAATTAACTGACTGTACAGCTAATCTAGAAACTTCAAGTCTTATTCATGAGAAAGTTGATACATTAGATAACAATGTCAAGCCCAAGACCAGCAAGGCTTGGGCTCCTAAGTCTAACTAAATTAATTTTTGTTTACAGGAACATCCAAGGAGGGCTGACAACAAGTGGTATATTGATAGTGGCTGTTCCAGACATATGACAGGAGACTGCACCCTCCTGCAGGACTTTAAACATAAGAATGCTTCATATGTAGCATTTGGTGGGGATAAGAAGGGAGGTAAAATTACTGGTGAAGGAATGGTAACAAATGGAGTTTTAAAGTTTGAAAAAGTTAACTTTTATGAAAACTTACAGTTTAACTTACTAAGTGTATCACAAATCTATGACCAACACTATACTACTTTCATTGATAACTCTGATTTCTACATTCTTAAGCTAGGTTTCAAAATTCCAGAAGACTGGATCCTTCTAAAAGCACCAAGAAAAGGTAACACCTATGTGTTGGATATGAACAACACTGCACTAATAAGCAAAAAAACATGCCTGTTCTCTAAATCATTAGAAGATGAAGCACAACTCAGGTACAGAAGGATGGCTCATTCCAACATGAAGAACATGAATAAATTGGTGAAAAATGACTTAGTCATTAGTGTTCCAAAGAAAGAATTTTACTGTTCTAATCACTGTTTATCATGCTATAAAGGCAAACAACATAAAGTATCACATAAGTCCAAAACAATTAGCACAAAGACAACACTACTAAAGATACTGCACATGGATCTTTTTCGTCCCACCAATGTGTTAAGCATTGGTAAAAGGCAGTACTTTTGGTGATTTTTGATGATTTCACTAGATTTACTTGGTATTTTTCTTAAAACATAAAAGTGAAACATCAAAATTTTAATAGAGTTCATCACTAAGATAGAAAATCAACTTGATCTAAGAATCAAGATACTGAGAAGTGATAATGGAACTGAATTTGTTAATTATGTCTTAGACTCATTTTGTAGGGATAAAGGCATAGCTAGGCAATTTAGTGCTCCAAGAACTCCTTAACAGAATGGAGTTGCTGAAAGAAGAAACAAAACTCTAATTGAAGCAGCAAGAACAATGCTAGCTGACTCACATCTGCCAATAACATTTTGGGCAGAAGCTGTGAACACAGCCTGCACTATTCAAAACAGAATTTTGATTGTCAAAGAACATAACAAAACACCCTATGAACTTCTATTTAAAAGAAAACCTTTTATAGGATATCTTAAAGCTTTTGGGTGTCATGTATCAGTATTAAACACAAAAGAACAGTTAGGAAAATTTGCTAAAAAAGCCTATGATGGTTTTTTTGTTGGTTACTCATCAACATCTAAATCATATAGAGTCTACATTCCACATGATAACATAGTGGAAGAAACTCCTAATGTATCCTTGGATGAATCCTTATTCCCACAGTCTGTGAAAGGATCATCTTGGCTATTTGATATAGATCCATTAACTAACTCATTTAACTCTGGTTATCTTAATGTGACAGGTGCTACGAATACATGTTATCCCTATGTTCCTCCAAATATGGGTGTACCATTGACAGCTGATCCACCAAGAGTCATTACTCCAGAAAACCAAAGTGATAATGATCCTAGTACATCAACACAAACACAAAGATGGTTCAGATGTTTTTATTCCATGTACATCAGCAGCAATACACTCTACTTCCATAGATGTCTCTACTTCCGTAGATATCCCTACTGCAAATGTTGAACGGAGACCCCCCAAAAATCAAACCATATCAGAAAATCATCCCACACCATTGTCACACATAGATATGCCTTGGATAAAGACCATAGCTGATCAAGTACCTGCTACAGAAGACATGTCCACTACCCCGGATGACATACATGTTCCTGCGGAAGCTCAGTCAACTGCACCAGAAAATGAGGTGAACTATTTTGTTGACTCCCCATCACAACTACCCTTATCTCTAACAACCAACATCATAAACCTGGATTCATCTATCTAAGTTAATGATGTACCAATAGTTAGAACACATAAGTATCACCCAATGGATAACATGATAGGTGACCTCAACAGCAGAACTACCAGAAGACAAGGTGGAGCTACAAACACTTGTCTATTCTCCTGTTTTCTATCTCAAGTAGTTCCACCCAACATCACAGAAGCCTTAAAAGATAACAGTTGGATTGAAGCAATGCAAGAAGAACTGTAGCAGTTCAAGAAACAGAAGGTGTGGAACCTAGTTGATCTCCCTGAAGGCCAATATCCTATTGGCACAAGGTTGTTATTTAAAAACAAGCTAGATGATAGGGGAATAATAATCAGAAACAAAGCAAGACTAATTGCTCAAGGGTACACACAAGAGGAAGGCATAGACTATGATGATGTCTTTGCACCAGTTGCAAGAATTGAGGCAATTAGAGTGTTCTTGGCATATGCATCATATAAGAAGTTCACAGTTTATCAAATGGATGTAAAGTGTGCCTTCTTATATGGTAAGATTGATGAAAAGGTCTATGTATCTCAACCACCAGGCTTTGAAGATCCTGATTACCCTCATAGGGTGTACAAGCTTGATAAAGCTTTATATGGACTTTATCAAGCACCAAAAAAATGGTATGAAACACTGTCCAAGTTTCTTCTAAAACATGGATACAAGAGAGGAACAATTGATCAGACGCTCTTCCTCAAACATGAACACCAAGACCTCTTAGTTGTTTAAATATATGTTGATGACATCATATTTGGATCAACAAACAAGAGACTTTGTGAAGAGTTTGAAGCCTTAATGCAATTTGAGTTTCAGATGAATTCAATGGGAGAATTAACTTTCTTCTTAGGATTACAAGTTTATCAGAAAATAGATGGCATCTTCATCAATCAAGAAAAGTATATGCTTCAAACATTAAAGAAATATAACCTTGCAGACTGTACATCATGCAAAACACCAGCATCTACTATAGATAAAATTGTACCAGATCCAACAGGGAAGTCTATTGATCAAAGATTATATAGATCTATGATAGGATTCTTAATGTACTTAACTGCTAGTAGACCTGACATAATGTTTGCTCTGTGTGTGTGTGCTAGGTATCAAGTAGATCCAAAAGAGTCTCATTTGAATACAGTAAAGTGAATATTCAGATACCTCAAAGGGAAACCATCACTTGGACTATGGTATCCCAAAGAAGGAGACTTCAAGCTTTACTCCTATTCAGACAGTGACTACGGAGGATGCAACAACAACAGAAAATCAACAACTGGAGGATGTCAATTCATAGGCCTAAGACTTGTGTCTTGGCAGTGCAAAAAGCAGACAAATGTTTTAGTATCCACAGCTGAGGCTGAATACATAGCTGCTTCAGCAGACTGCTCCCAGGTTCTATGGTTACAGAATCAATTACTTGATTATGGTTACAACTTTCTCCAGACACCAATATATATAGACAATTCAGCTGCTATGTTTATTACTGCTAATCCAGTCCAACATAGTAAAACTAAGCATATAGAAATCAGATACCATTTTCTAAGAGACTGCTCAGAAAAGGGACTAATTAAGTTGATCAAAGTGGACACACAAATCAGCTTGCTGATTTATTCACTAAGGCCTTTGACTCAGTAAGATTTAAGTACTTAATTGAATCATTAGGCATGATCAACTTAGAATAAGTTCAAAACATTAACAAACAGGTATATAGGCTCATTAACTATGCTCATATGAGGATACAACATAAACTTATGTGTAAGGCTTTTGATAACCTACGGATATGATAGTATGCTATAAACATGACATATATCCTGCCTGCACCCAACAAACTATCTACTGATCTGAAGTGTTGAATATGTGAATAGGTTCATCCTGAGTGAAAAATAAGCTATGTCATGCTCAACAAAAAGCCAAGATGACTTATTATGGATAAGTCATTGTGAGGAGTTAACAAGTAAGTCTCATCAGAAAGTCTACAACTCATCACTTATGCACACTTACTATGTTGTAACACCTTATAACCTCTATCTTTGCGTATCATGACCATCTGTTTTGCGTAAGCAAAGACCTGGGTCAAAGGACACCTCTGTTTTACGTAAGTAAAGACCTGGTGACCCGATGCTAATCATTAACAGTTCCAAAAAAAAGGAACTACTCCCAAAAGAATCCTAAAGGATCAAATACATAGTATTCAAAGAGCATTCATAAAAGGCATTAATAAGATTTCAAAGAAATCTTATGATAGAGCTTATAATCTACGGAACATGGTATGTGTGATAAAGTGATGAATTAATCACAATCTGGGAGAGAGACTTTCAAACACCTTGCATGATGCATTCATCCTTGTTATCTTTAATTCTTACCAAAACATGATAACTAGCCGGACATGCCCAACATACACTCTAGGTTGAGCTTCTGCGGATCACCATATTTGCAATTTGCACTAAATCTAGTAGGCTTTTCTCTCAACCAAACTAAGTAGGAATGTGTCTGATTTATAGTATGATCCTTAGTTTCTCAACCAATTACCTGCCATAGATTACTATACTCATGTGATTTTCAGTTACACACTCACTGATCATGCGATCTTCGTATAAATTTTTGATAAACTCATCCGTAGATGATTAATCACAAATTTAGGGGGAGTAAGTATAACTGATCAATAATTAATTCCCTTAATCTAAGCAGTATAACTAATCAGAACCGAAGGCATACGACGGAAGACATGAGCTATCTTCCGTAGATACAGTGAAATCTATTCATCTGCAGATGTTTCAGCGGAAGACAGAATGGGTCCCCTTGCGTAGATAAAGTACGGAAGAAACAGAAAACTATGATTTTCATGGATATTATACTTTGCTTAGTTATGTGATCATTAATTGCTATTAATTATTTATTAGGCATAGTTAATAACCTTGGAGGGGTAAAAAATGTAAATGGGTCCCATATGGTAGACAGCCTGTCTGAAAAGGTATAAAAAGGTACTTCGATTGTTGGCCTTTCTATTTATTTTCAAAACACTCTGACCTAAAAACCCCTTCATCCAAAACCCCCTTCTTCATCGTCTACATCGAACACTAGGCTAACACCACTGTCACCATTGCTAATCGGTTCGTAAAAGACCAAAATGTCTGTGCATTTCTGAATCCAGATGTGGAGGATGAATGCAGAGACATTATAAGATATTTGAGAAGAACACAAATATTCTACGCGCTGACTGCTGACTCAGTCATCTATCTATCCCACATGATATATTTCTGGAATACAGCTGCAATAGTCGAAGGAGATGAAGGAATCATGATCACTGCGACCATTGGGAACTTACCCTTTTTGGTAAATGAAGGAATAATCCGCAGTGCCCTAGAACTGGGAGAGAATGAACAAGGTCATCGGGATGTATTCGACCATGAATACATCTAGAAGGTATTCAATCTGATAGGCAACGATGGTGACTATCAACACGAAGAAATCAAGAAGGGTAGGCTATACAAGCCTTACCGGTTCCTCTGCCACACTTACCTGAAGTGCATCTCCAACTGAAAGTCTGGGTTGGATAGGTTCTCACGACACATCTTGTCTGGCATCATAGGAATCTTTGAAGGAAGAACCTATAATTATGCCAAATACATCATGAACTGCCTTTGCGATCATGTGCAAGTGCAAAAGGAGAACAAGATGTTCATGTTCCCTCGGTTCCTCCAATTGATAATCAATGAACAAATCCCCTAAGTCGAGAGAGAAGGTGATATAGGTGTGCAAAGCCATTTGAGCAGATCCCTTCTCAATAAATTGAAAGGGCAGTATGTAGGAGGCGGTATGGAGATGTGTGCTCACATACTAGATGAGAATGAGGATATTCTCAGGAGTTGCTGTGGGTAGAGGAGCAATCAACTACAAGTTCTTCAGCCCCATCTGCCACACACTCCCAGCCTGAAACACCACACCATAATTCACTCAAATCACCCCACCAAGAATCACAACCACCACCATCACCCATCCACTTGACATCTTCAAGTGAGGACACCAAACCAATCTCTCCTGGCCAATCTCCAACATCAATAAACACTGATTCTACAGAAGTAGTTGGTCAGGAGGAGATCCAACCTACTCTCCCATAATCACCAATCTCCATAACATCAATTGATACTGGTGGCACAGAGCCCATATCTCCTCTACCACCAACTAAACCAACCATCTCACCCATTCCTATTGAACCCATTGACAGCTCTACACCAACAGAAGAACTCCACCTTGATGAGGATGTTGATGAAGCCATTAATGTTGAAGATATAAAAGAAGTCTGTATTGATGTAGAAGAGAAAGATAAAGAAGAGGAAGTTGAGCAAGAAGAGAGTGCTTTCATTAATATCATTGCTTACAATGAAAATGACCTGAATGAAGAAGAAATAAATGTAAGCAAAAGCTACTTGGTGGCCCAGTACAACAACCTTGTAAAGAGTAACAAGAGGATGGAAAAGCTGAGAAGGATGAAAAAGGAGTTGAATGAGAAAGTTGAAGCCATTAGAAGCCTGGAGAGCAAAGTAAAAAGGCTGAGGGAAGATGCAGTGATGAATAATGAAGTAATAGATGCTTTAAACGATCTGGTAGATGAGCAAGCTTCAAGTCTGAAGCTGAAAGATAATGAGATTGAAAGTTTAAAGAAGAAATTGACTGAGGCTGAACAGATTAAAGGTGAAACAACAATGATCACATACAACAGAAAAAGGAAGTATTTGGAAAAGTTATTTGATGCAACTGGAGAATCATCAAAGAAGATCAAAATAGATTCTCCTGAGTATCAAACTCTATTGAAACAAGTAAAAGAAAGTGACCTTGAATGGGAAGAGCTGACTAAAGAAGAATCTGATAAGAGCAAACAAGATCTGCTATCAACCAGAGACATCCTAGAGGAAGGACCCCAATCTGCCATGTTCATGGACCTAATTAATAATGGTTTTCCATATGACATAGTAGAAAGGATGAATATGTCTGAGCTAATGCAGACAATCAAAGAATTTGATGTAGTGAGAATGATGATCCCAATGTGCAATTATGAATCATTCTCAAAATTCAAGACAATGGAGAAAACCAGAAAGGAATTAGGTCACTGTGATACAGCCAAGCTTATAAGATATAACATGACATGCTGGTTACAAAGCCATAACTACCAGCCCCATGAGCTAAAGGGAAGATCAGTTGGTGAACTCAGAGCAATGATGGATTATGTGATGAAAGTAGAGCTGGAAACTGGTGTCAAATTTAGATCCGGAGCCCCTAATCCTGCTTATAAACAAACAACATCTCCTCCCAAGCCAACTGTAATTCAAGTCAAAGACATCCACCAAGGCACATAACAGATGATAATTGAGCCTAGGGGTGTGATTACTCATAAGGTGTGGCCTCTGGGAACCGCTGTGAGGGAAATAACTGAGAAGAAAACAAGTCTACTTTAGCTATTTGATCAAATGACACTTCCAAGAGCAGCTGGAGAACAGGAGATCGTAGGATGGAAATATGATGGGGAATAGGATTGCGCACTCATCAAGAGGGTATATGGCATGGTACAATACTTTCATAAAGTAGAAACTCTACTAGCCCTGCCAGATGATGACCTTCATACTTTACAAACCATTCCCATCACCAATTATCCCATAAGTCCAAGAGGAAGAGACTTCTCTGGACTTGTGACCAAACTGAGTCACAAGTTCAAGGGAGATGTTCTCAGGGAAGCTAGACTGATGGATGCAGAGCATATAAAGGGAAAATTAAGGAAGTCTCAGCCCAAGTCTTAATTGGTTGATAAAGAATTTTTGAAAAGGATTGGTGCTGAAGACTCAGCTAATGCATTAGTCAAAGTGATTGAAGGAAATCAGTTTACATGCCCAATCACAGAATGGGGGTACGTTGAGAAAACAAAAGAATTAGTGCTACAGAGGAATGATCCACAGAAAAGGGGACAAAGTATACGATTATTTGACCCTATGGAAATCAAACTCCTGCACCCAAGTTATACATCATACCTCCATTACAAGCACTTCCCAAGGATGCAAGATCAAACTACACAAAATGACTTATGCTTATACGTTCATCTAATTCAAGTCATAGACAAACTGCATGCCATTGCAAGTAAATGAAAGAAGTATGAAGCAGGCTAGCTAATAGGATCAGAAATCAAGCAAATCACTGAACTAAGAATTTCAGAACAGGATGACTTGGAAGTGGTGTGCAATAATAGTGTTGTTGCAACACTCACCACTGAAGAAGATATCCTGGGCTTGAAATACAAAACTTTGAAGAGAATGAGCCGAAGGCAGATCAGTTTTAAATATGAAGATCAAAAAGCTGCTGCTGACTACTTCAAATCAAGAATTTTGGCAAGAGTGAATGAACTTAGAGTTCTAAACCAATGATTACTAGAGTCTAAACCTAAGGGGGAGTACTGTTAAGGATAGATCTCTTGTATAGGTTTAGATGATATATATCACTCTTGTAATTATAATTGTAATTATTATTCTTAATGATATAAAATGAATATATTTGATTATAATTGTGTTTATGAATTAAATAAATTTATTTTGCACTTCATTTAATATATTCATCTATGATATAATATATTTCAGAATGTATGTGTGAATGTGCAGGAAACATTAAACTATGTCAATTTGGAAAATTGACCAAGTGTTGGAACAACTACGGATGAATAAAGTGTTCTTCCATAGATGTTCTCAGGAACATAACTGAAGAATGTACATTCGTGGATCTCATACGGAAGAACAACTTCAGCTGAACAAGAAAAGAAGTGAAGCTGCTGCAGGGACGGCTGCGGAAGACAAGAACTCCTGCGAAAGCACAAGAACAAGTACAATACAACAGTTGCTGCGGAAGACAGACTACCTGCGGAAGACCAATTAACTCAGAAGTCAACATCAAGTCAACAAGTCAACATGGCAGAACAACAACAACATTAATGACGATTGAAGACGTTTTATTCAAGCGGATATTCCACGTCACATCAACAAATTTTATCATCAGTAGAACCATTGTAAATCACGAATTCCTAAGCCGATAAACATGGTGAAGATTCGGATAATGATGATTAGATTAATTATAGTAACAAAATAGCTAGCAATATAACACAATTAGATCTCTATAAATAGATACAAGATCATCAACAGATGAAATCAATAAATCATACATAACAATAATTGAGAAACATTAGAATCATTAGTGATCATTATCTGAATCATTGTATTCAAGATCAGCAACCTCAATAGCAACAAGAAAGCATTCAATCAACGTTCTTGAGTTCTCTCGGTTTGATTATTCTTATTTTAATTGTTTGATTGATTGATTTTATTATTATTAATAGATTAAACACCAAGTATTAATAATTCCACGATCAATACTTGTTCAAATCAATTCTGATAATTCCTGAATGATCCTAGGATTCACAGTTATTCATATCACCACCAGGTATGAGTTTATGACTTTACAAGCAATCAATTTGAGAACTCAACACTACTCATTGGTACTAAAATTGACAAACATGAATGCATGATTGATTTAGTTTAATCACAAGAATTTACTTTTTCAGTATATTTACATGAGCTTACTTGCAAATCATATCTGATCACGTCAGACTTTAGTAGCGAGTGAAGTATGCAACTGATCATAACTAATGTATCTATCATTTCTCACAAATTGCAAAGACAGATTTAGTCCTAAACAATTAACTAACAAGAAAAACTCTATTTTTGTGTTTTTGTTTTATATTTTTCTATTTTGATTTTGCAATTTTCTATTTTTGTATTTGCTTGTTTATTTTCTATTGAACATGCACACACAATATATATAATCAGGTAGTTAACTTTAACAGTTTCTCTATATTCATGATTAAGCTAAGGGAGGATTCTTATCATTTTTATGATTCAGACAACTGAATTAAAATCAAAACTAGTTTTTTAAACATGATTAATAAGTCCAATTGACTCGACCAAATATTCAAATCAACCTGGTAAAAAGGCTTTTGTAAATAGGTCAGCCAACTGCTTTTCAGTTGTGATTTGAATCAAAATGATTAAACCTTTTTCAGAGTTATCTCTGAGAAAATGATATTGAATTTTGATAAGTTTTGTTTTTGAGTGCTAGACAGGATTAACTGTATAAACATAATAGCAGTGTTATCAACGTAAATAGGAGTTTTAAGAAAATTGAACCCGTAATCCAGCAGTTGGTTTTGTAACCAAAGGATTCGAGAACATCCTGCTGAAGCAGCTATGCACTCAGCTTTTGTGGTTGAAACGGAGACATTTGTTTGTTTCTTACATTCCCACAAGACTAATCTGGGACCTAAAAAATGACAATCATCTTTTAACTTAAAATCTTACAGTAAGGCATGGGTGCCTGTCATTTGCCGGCTACACCAACTATAAACATACCACGTGTTAATTGGTCTTCTTGGGCGTACCTGCATTTCAAAGAAATTTTAAGTTGAGTTATAAACCCAAGCCGATATGGTCTTGGGCTTGCCAAATTTATCAACAATGGTAAATTGTTTAAAATGAAGCTTATTCAAATCAGGCTTCTTTTGCTGTGTAAATTTACCAATTCTGTTTTTAACAAATTTTTTATTATCTTTGATTTGTTTAATCTATAAAGCATGATAGCATTTTTCAAGATCATCATCAAGGTTATTAAAACCATTAGTAAAATTTTTTTCGAAAAAGTTTGATTACCAAATTTTGCATTGTTCATTCTCAAAGATCGTGGAATGAATTTTATTTGATTATAATTCTTTGTTTTCTTAGCATAAGAATCATCATATTCAGAATTAATCCTTCGAAAGGATCTCAAGCCTAAGGAAGATTGTTTTGTCAATCTTTGAAAACCAACACTTTGATTTCTTTGAAATTGTGGATTTACATATTCATTCCTTGGCGAGTTCCTTCTAAAGTAGCAATTCTCAGTGTTGTGATTTCTTTCATCACAAATGGTACAATACTTGTTGAAATAATAATCAGCTGTTGAATGGTTTTTCATATCACAAATATGACAGTACCTGTTAAAGAAAACATTCATCAGTCTTATGATTGTACATATCATATATTTCATAGTACCTTTGTTGAAATTTAAACAACTGTTGATTAACTTTAGATGTGGAAGCCACATTTGATCCTTGTTTTGATTTAGGAGTTACAAAGTTAATCTATTGTTTTTGATTTGAGAATTTGTTCTTTTGATATTTGGGTTTTGACTTTTCTTCATTAACACCATTCCTAGATTCTTTAGATACAAATCTTTTGTTAACAGTGGAAGACTTTTAACCTGAACCTATTTTCAGATCAGAGTTAGATTTGTTCTTTGAATTTGATTTGATTTCTGGAAATGTGTTCATATCAAAAGTTCCTGCATACACAAATTTCACTGGTTTAAACTGATTAACTTGATTTGTTCTTTTATTTTGATTGTTTTGATTTTTGTTCTGAGAGGAGTTAGATTTAGCATTATTCCTTCTCCTTCTTTGATTTCTTGATCTTAATGATCTTTGTTTGCTTTGGGATTGAACATCTTTAGTAGAACTCTTGCATTTTCTTTATCTTTTTGTTCTTTCTTCCATTTGATAAAGTCTCGATTGTTTAATCTGTAAGAAAATGAATCTTCAGATGTTACTTCATTTAGTTTTGCTTTCTTTTTATTATTTGAGTTTTATTTGTCATTCTTAACAATGATTTCTTCAACAACATGCTCTTTGGGAACAAACATTTTCTTATTCTTTGGTCGTGGTTCGTAAGATTTATCTTTCACTGGATGACCATTTTTAATCTTTTCAGAATCTTGTTCCTCAAATATTTCAACATTTGTTTTCTCTTCATCACTTTCAAAATTCTTTTTCTTGTTTTGAAAGGCTTTTAGCTTAGCTTTGTTTTCAGGTGAGTGATCATGTGTGTTAAAGTTTTTTGGCAGAGTGTTTGTGATAGATTCAGGCATTGGTTCATGTGTAAAACCTAGATCTGTTTTGTTCTTGTCTTTCCTCTCACTTACTAGTTGTTCTATAATAGTTTTAAAACTTTTAATTTTAGTCATCTCCTCAAGTTGTTTTTTTTAACAAGTTCAAGTTCTTTTAGAGTTTTGTTCCATGAGGTTTGTAGAGATAGGATCTTTTCATCAGAGATTTTGTGATCATTTTGTAGTTTGTTGTGCATTACTTCTTCTTGTTTAAGTTTATCACAGATCTTATATGATTACGTTCTGTAATGCTCAACTTGATCAAAACATGCTTTTGTGCACATTTTCTCTCTGACTTCAACAGGAATTTCAGGATAACTTGAAGATGAAGTCTCAGAGTCAGATGATGGATTCTCAACCTTTGGTTGGTCAGACTAAGCCATAAGTGCAATCTCTTCTGAATCCTCTTTTGGGTTAGATTTGTCACTCCAGTCATAGTCTTCATCATCATTTTCTGAATCACCATCAGCCTTAGGATCATATCTTCAGACCAGTCTTCATTTTGAATATCTGCAACAAGAGATAAACTAGAGGTTAGATTAGCTGTAAATTGTTCAGTATAAGCACTCCAGTCATATCCATCTTTGATGCTAACAACAAGAGCTTTCTTTGGCTCTTCAAATGATTTTGATTCATCTTTAAGTTCAGGCATGGGAAAACTTTGATAAGGCTTTTGAAAGGTCTTCTGAGACTGCTCTTGGTATCTTTGACTGCTAGAACCTGCTTGACCATTTCCTCCTTGGTTTCTAGGAGCTTTACATTCCCTTGAGAAATGACCATAACTATTGCAGTTGAAACACCTTGATTTTGATTTGTCAAAGCCAACAGTTTTATTTGCACCAGGCTTGTAATTCCTGTTAACATATGAGTGTTTCTGAGTTCTATAAGCAATCATTACCATTTGCCAATTCAAGTCCATCTCTTCCACATCATCAGGATCCATCTCGAACAAATCCAGCAAAACAAGATCTAATTAGGTTAGATGACTACCTTGATAAGCTTGAAAACATGCCATAAAAATAGTAAAAGCAGATTTTGACTCATCATCCTGTAAAAGGATATTAATAACATCTTTAACTTTGCTAGTTTTAACAGAGTTAGAAGATGAAGTCTCAGTTTGAGGTTTAGGAGTTTGAGTTTTAGGAGGAGACTGAGGTTGAGGTTGAGTTGTATAAACAGGAGCACTTGTGTAAGAAGAATCTGTAAAGAAACCAGCTCCAACAAACAAATCACCCTTATTTTCTAGTGAGTTATCATCTTTTGCCAGAAAAGCATTCTTCACTGTGTTAGCTGGAGATGTAACATACTTATATTGAGACATTAAAGTAGCTCTATCATTTTTTCTAGAGCTCTCATCAATCTTAACTAATTCAATCTTGGTAATCAAAAGATCTAGATCCATAGGAAACTTTTCAGTATGCTTTAACAGAGTAACTGTCTGTTTCCATAAAGATGGAAAAGCATTGAGAAGTCTGTAATTTAAATCTTTGAGATCTTTTTTGATACTAGCAGTTGACATCTCAGTAGTTAGTTGCACAAATCTATTCATCATTTGATTAATTGTTTCCCTAGAAAGATGCTCAAATAACTCCAATTGCCTCTCGAGTTTGTGCTTTTAATTGATCAGTTCAAAAGGATCAAATCTGCGATGATATCGTAACGCAATGATCAATTCAAACACAAAGTAATCAAACACATGCAATTACATAAAAAATTCATAGATTTCATTGATAGCAAATGCACAGGATACAATGTGTAAGGGTTACAGTTCGTTCTGTTCTAACTGTTTCTTACTAACAGACTTACTAACTGACTCTCTTACTGAATCTCTTTACCACCTTCACAAATAATCTTCAAAGCTCTGTACATATTGTACCCAGTTTGATAACTATCAATTCTAGTCAAGACTTCCAATGGTAACCCCTTGCACATCAATGAATAAGCTTTGATGTCATTCTTCACCTTTTTTAAGTCATCACCTTGCAAACCATCCTCTGGATAAGGTTCTAGAGAGTCTTTTGTATACACAAATTCTCTGTCAGGACCATTAGATGTAATTGGGATATGTTGTCCTTTCTCTATTGACTTCCACAAGTCAGTGTCAATAGAGTTCAGATGATGCTTGGACCTAAGACCAGTTCTTTAAATCAGCTCTGTTCTTTAGCTTTGGAACCCTATTCTCAACTGTGTGGGCGGTTTTCAACTGTGTGGACACTGAAGATTTTCTGAAACTAAGGAATTCAAGGCGTTTTACAACTGTTGAGGCGCATTACAACTATTTGGGCGTTTTTCAACTTGGGCGTTTTGGAATTTTTTTAAGGCGATCCCTCAGACCTTTCAAAGTCAAAGTTAAAGGAAGTATCACAACTGTTTGGGTGCTTTACCACTATTTGGACGCATCAGCTTTTACACTTAGAGAAATTTTTGAAATTTTTCAGAAACATAAAAAAATCCAAAAATATTTTCAATTCATTATTTTAATTCAAAAACTTAAAAACAACAAAAACAAATCTTTTTCTAAAATACAAAATTAAAAATGATGAAATCAGAAGACTCAGAGAACAGAGTTCCCAAGCTGAAGAATAGAGCAGATTTCAAGAATTGGTCACCAAGATTAAAACATCACTTGAACGCTATTGATAATGATCTTTGGAAATCAATAGAAAGAGGGCCATATATTCCTATAACTTCAGATGGTCCTGACAGAGGGTTTATCTACGCAAAAGACTCTCCAGGACCATACCCTGAAGATGGTCTGCAAGGTGATGATCAAAGAAAAGTGAAAAATGATATAAGAGCTTATTCTCTGATGTGCAAAGGACTGCCACTTAAAGTCCTTACAAGGCTTGATGGTTATCAGACTGGATACACCATGTATAAGGCCTTGAAAATAATATATGAAGGTGGAAAGTAGATCCAGGATCTGAAAAAGCAAAAGTTAAAGAGACAATTAGAACTTTTTGAACATTTATCTGGTGAAACAAAAAATCAGATGATGAACAGATTTGTTCAACTAACTACTGAGATGTCAACTACAGGCATCAAGAATGATTTAAAAGATCTTAACTTCAGTCTTCTCAATGCTCTTCCATCTTCATGGAAGCAAACAGTCACTCTGTTAAAGCATACTGAGAAATTCCCAATGGATCTTGATCTCTTGATTGCTAAAATAGAATCTGTCAAAATTGATGAAAGTTCTAGAAACAGTGACAGAGCAGCTTCGATGTCACAATATAAATATGTTGCTTCTCCAGCAAGTACTGTTGAGAATGCATTCATGGCTAAGAATGAAACTTCACCAGAAGATGAGGGTGATCTATTTGTTGGCGTAGGGTTCTTCACTGATTCTACTTACACAAGTGCTCCTGTCTATACAACTCAGAATCAACCTCATTCTCCTCCTCTGCCTAAAAGTTCTAAATCTCAAGCAGAGACTCCATCTGCTAACTCTACTAAAACTAGCAAAGTTAACGATGTAATAAACATCCTATTACAGGATGAAGAGTCTAAAACTGCTTTCACTGCATTTATGGCAAGCTTTCAAGCTTACTAAGGTAGTCATCTAACTCAACTTGATCTTGTTTTGCAGGATTTGTTTGAAATGGATCCAGACGATGTAGAAGAAATGGATCTCAACTGGCAAATGGTTATGATAGCTTACAGGACTAAAAAACACTCGTATGTCAACAGAAACTACAAGCCGAGTGCAAACAAGTCTGTTGGATTTGATAAGTCCAAATCTAGGTGTTTCAACTATAATAGCTATGGAAACTTCTCTAGAGAGTGCAAAGCTCCAAGGAATAAAGGAGGAATGGCCAATCAAGCTCAAGTAATCAAAGGTTTCAACAATCTTCACAGAAGACATTTCAGAAACCTTATCAAAGCCTACCAATGCTAGAATTGAAAGATGATTCTAAATCATTAGAGGAGCCCAAGAAAGCTCTTGTTGTTATTATTAAAGATGGTTATGATTGGAGTGCATACGCTGAGCAATTTACTACTGATTTAACCTCCAATTTATCTCTTGTTGCAGAAATACAAAAAGAAGATTGGTCTGAATTTAATGATCCAAAAGCTGATGGAAACTCTGAGAACGAGGAAGAGGATTATGACTTGAGGCACAAGTCTGATCCCGAAGAAG
This sequence comes from Flaveria sonorensis, assembly GCA_025506505.1. Taxonomy (NCBI): domain Eukaryota; kingdom Viridiplantae; phylum Streptophyta; class Magnoliopsida; order Asterales; family Asteraceae; genus Flaveria; species Flaveria sonorensis. The sequence continues at coordinate 30,529,896 of CM046440.1, read as the reverse complement.
ATTCAGAGGAAGTTGCATTGATGGCAAAATCTGATCAACCAAAGGTTGAAAGCTCTAACTCTGAAACTTCTCCTCCTAAATATTCTGAAATTCCATCAGAAGTCAGAGAAAAATTACGCACAAAGTCTTGCTTCGAACATGTCGAATACTACAGAAATTATTCTTATAAGATTTGCAAAAAACTCAAGCAAGAAGAATTGATGCATAACAAACTCAAAAACGATCATAAAGTATCTGATAAAAAGATTATCTCTCTTCAAAATTCATGGAACAAAACTCTAAGAGAACTTGATATTGTATTTAAACAACTTGAAGAGATGACAAAAAATCTTGAACTGGAGAAGATAGCACATGCAACACAAGTGGATCTCACAAAAGTTAAAAGTTTTAATAGTATTATGGAAAAACTGGTAAACAAAGAAAAGATAAACAAAAGGCAGGATTGGGTTTCACTCATGAACCGATGCCTGAATCAGTAATAAATACTTTACCAGAAAACTTTAATACTCATGCTCACTCTCCAAGAAAAACAAGGCTAAATTAAAAGCTTTTCAAAACAAGACCAAGATGTCTGATGTTGAAGAAGAGAAAACAAACGTGGAAATTTTTGAAGAGAAAGATAAAGAAAAGAAAAAAATGGTCATCCTGTTAAAGTAAAATATTATGAACCAAAGCCTAAAACAAAGAAAGTTTTTGTTCCTAAAGAATCAGTTTTGGAGGAAGTGAATATTATAACTGAAAACCAAAATTCAAAAAATCAAAACAAAGCTCAAAATGATGAAGAAACATCAGAAGATTCAAATTCATTTGGTCTAAATAATCCAGAATTCATTAAATGGCAAAAAGACCAGAAAAAGAAAGAATGTGAAAAAGAATCTTCAACTGAGGATGTTCAAACTAAACCGAAAACTGGTTCTACAAAATCAAAGAACCAGAGAAGAAGAAGAAAGATAAATAAAGCTAAAAATGAACAAATAAAAATTCAGGAAAATCAGACAAAAGAAAGAAATCAGGCAACAAAATTAAAGCCAATTAAATTTGTATCTGCTGGTTTGTTGAATGTGAACTTCATTCAAGATGTTAAAGAAAATCCTAAGAACAAATCAACCTTGGATCTAAAAACGGTTCAGATTCTAAGACTTTTGCTGTAGCTAAAAGATTTGTATCTAAGGAAAACAAAAATGAAATTCATGTTCAAAAACAAAAACAAATTGTGCACAAGAAAAGTGGTTCAAATCAAAAGCACAATCCTCAAATCAAAAACAATAAATTAACTCTTTGACACCTAAAAGTAAACAAGTTTCTAATGTTGCGCCAACATCAAAGGTTAATAAGCAATTATTCAAGACTCCACAGAGGTATTGTAACATATGTGACATGTATAATCACAAAACGTCTGAATGTTTTTTAACAAATACTGTCACATTTGCGATATGAGAAATCACTCAACTTCAGAATGTTATTTTAACAAATATTGTACCTACTATGATGAGCAAACTCACAACATTAAAGATTGTTACTTTAGAAAGAATTCACAAAGGAGAGGATTTGCCACTTCAACAGTGAGCAAAGGTTATGTTAATTCACAATATAAAAGAAACCAAAATGTTGGTTTTCAAAGATTAACTCACTAACCCTCCTTAGGTTTGAACACTTTCAAAAGAAATAATTCAGTGAGACCTAAACAATACTTCAATGATAATTTCATTCCAAGGTCAATGAGAATTAATAACAAAAGTTTTAAAAATAAAAGCTTTTCAAACAATGGTCAGTCAAAAAGCATGAATTTTCCAAACAAGCATAATTTTGTTACAAATAACAGAATTGGTAAATTCATAAAGAATAAACCTGATATTAACAAACTTCACTTTAAACAATATACTATTGTTGACAAGTTTGGAAAACCCAAGACCATTTCGGCTTAGGTAGATAATTCAACTTAAATTGTTTTGTTTTGCAGGTACGCCCGAGAAGACCAATTAATATTTGCTCCGGTTGCAAGACTTGAATCAATTCGTGTCTTCCTGGCTTATGCATCATGTTTACAAGCTCAGCAAAGCTTTATATGGTCTACATCAAGCCCCTAGAATCTGGTATGAAACGTTATCATAGCACTTAATCCAACATTGATACATGAGAAGGAAAATCGATCCAACTTTGTTTATCAAGAAAGATGCTGATGATCTTTTATGTGTACAAGTGTATGTCGATGATATCATATTTGGTTCTACAAGTCCAAAAATGTGCAATGAATTCGAAGAAATCATGAAATCTCGATTTCAAATGAGTTCTATGGGAGAAATAAATTTCTTTCTTGGACTACAAGTTAAGCAATCTGCAGATGGTATTTTTATCAACCAAGAGAAGTTCGTCAACAAACTCTTGAAGAAATTTAAGCTGCTAGATTGTCAGTCAATTAGAACTCCAACTGATGTGAACACCAAGATTGAGCCTGATCCCAAAGGAAAATCAGTAGACCAAACATTATACAGATTGATGATTGGTTCTTTGATGTATCTCACTGCATCTAGACCAGACATTATGTATGCTGTTTGTGTCTGTGCAAGGTATCAATCAGACCTGAAAGAATCCCACTTAATTGCTGTCAAATGAATATTCAGGTATCTTAAAGGTAAACCAGCTTTAGGACTATGGTATCCTTACGAAGGAAACTTCAAGTTACATGGGTATACTGATAGTGATTATAGCGGATGTTGTCAAGATAGAAAATCAACAATGGGTGGGTGTCAATTTCTAGGACCCATATTAGTCTCATGGCAATGCAAAAAACAAATAAATGTCTTTGTTTCTACTGCAGAAGCTGAGTACATTGTTGCTTCAGCAGGATGTTCTCAAATCCTTTGGTTACAAAACCAACTGCTGGATTACGGGTTCAACTTTCTTAAAACACCTCTTTACATTGATAACACAGCTGCTATGTTCATTACAGCTAATCCTTTCCAATATTTTAAAACAAAACATATTGAGATTCGATATCATTTTCTCAGAGATAACTCTGAAAAAGGTTTAATCATTCTAATTCAAATTGCTATTGAAAAATAGTTGGCTGACCTTTTTTCTAAAGCCTTCTTACCAGGACGGTTTGAGTATTTGGTAAAGTCAATTGGTCTTATTAACAACATGTAAAAACTAGTTTTTGAGTATTTCAGTTAGTTGAGTCTAAATATGATCAAAACCCTCCCTTATATGAATAGGACACAACCAGAGAACTTGTCAAAGTTAATTGCCTAATTGTATTTTTGTGTGTGCATGTTTATTAGAAAAAGTAAAACCAAATACAAAATTAGAAAATTGAAAAAATCAAAAGATAAAAATATAAAACAAAAACCACAAAAATAGAGTCTTTCTTTGTAAATTCATTATTTAGAATGAACCTGTCATTGCAATATGTGAGAAATGATAGATACATTAGTTTGATCAGTTGCATACTTCGTGTAACACCCGGATTTTTAAGAATAAAAGTGAAGAAAAGAAGAAAATGTAATAAAACCAAAATAGAGGGGTTAAAAGTGTGCAAAGTACAAAATATAATATAATTTTGTACAAAAGCAACATGGCCGCCCATGCCATGTTACTTTTCACCTTTTTGCATTCGGATTTTCTAGAGAGAGAAAGAAGAAGAGCAGAATTCGGACTTTGAAGAAAGAAGAAGGAGAATTCGAATTCAAGGTAAGAATTCATCATTTTTAAGTTGTTCTTGGCTGGCCTATGCCTTGGTTGTATGCTTATGTGTTTGTATGTGTGTTCGGGTGTGTGTGTGTTTTTGGTGGGTTTCTAGGCGGTTGAACTCAAATTAGCATTCGGGTGTGAAGAGTCTACACGAAAGTTACATAAGGTGAGTTCTAGAACCCCCTTTTTACATGTTTTAACTGATTTTGGGGCTGGAAATGCATGTATATATGTTTTTATACATTCGGGTGTGGGTTTTATACCCGTATGAATGTGTATGTGTGAATGTGGGTGGGTTATGATTTTGGGTGTTCTTGATGTTATAATGATGCCATGTTCATATTATGATGCTTAGAATGCTAGAACTAAGTTAGAACATGTTGAATTGATGATTTGGGACTGATTTCGATATTGATAGCGTGAGTTCGTTGCCCATGCGCCTGGATTTGGCCCATGCAACCAACGTTCGAATTTGCCTAAGTGTTTTCCCCAGATGCCTGAAACCCATGCGCCGAAATAGTATCCATGCGCCAAGAATAGGTTGAATTTGGCTAAGTGTCCATGCGCCCAAAACTGCCCATGCGCCTAGGCATTCATGCGCCTGCATAGTGCCCATACGCTTAGAAATGCCTAGAATGACCATGCGCCCAGAACCTTTCCCATGCGCCTAAGTGTTCCCATGCGCCTAAGTGTTCCCATGCGCCTGAGAGGTCATGCGCCTGCATAGTGCTCATGCGCCTATGCCTTAGAATATTTTCTGAAATTTTGGGGAAAATGTAAAGTGTAGGCTTTGACTTGGGAGGTTCCCGGGAGTGATGTAAGTTGACTTTATGATGTTATATGTGATGTGATGATGATATATATGGTATGGTTATGTTTATGTTTGTTCCTTGTTACGTAAGTTATCTTCCGTGGCATTGTGTGGTATGAAAGAATGTAATGCATGCATTAAAGAATGAATGAATGAATGGGAGTCTATTTATAGACTTCGGCCCAGTACCCGCTTTGTGCCTACGTTTGGGGTAAACTTATGTATGGGATCCTTGTCACTTGCCCCGGTACTGGTGCCAGGTTTTGTGCGCAATGAATGGGGGTTTATTTATAGACTTCGGCCTAGTACCCGCTTTGTGCCTACGTTTGGGGTATAGCTGATGACATTGATCCGGATGGAATGAACGAGGGAAAGGAATGTACGGTATGAAGTAATGAATGGTAATGGAAGATAATAATGATATTATCTATGTGTACGAATGTTGTATGATCGTGTATGAAGTAAAGAATGGTTTAAAACGAAAGAAAAGTATTTTATTTTATAAACTAGAACTCACTCAGTAACGCTGACTTTTATGTGTTTCCATTTGGCAGGTAATGTTGCTGAGGATGGCACGGGGCAGCTACTTGGATTATTTTGGATGGCATTCATTTCATGTTATGATAATGTTTTTGTGATGTAATGCAAATTATGATATTTTGTAACAGTTAACTACAATGTATTATTTTGCAAAAGCAATTATAATGAAATGGTTTAAAATTATTCCGCTGCAATGTTTTAGAAATTGTAAATGTAAATTATATGTTTTATGTGCGATGATTGTCCAACTGTGAGCGTCCCGGGATCGGGGCCTTACAAGTTGGTATCAGAGCCAAAGTTTAAGTAAATTGGGTAAATATTTTAAAAAGAAACCTAAACTTAAACTGAGAATGGGACAAAGGGAAGGGATGCCAGTCTGAGTAACTGCGTGCCATCAGGTATTTTCTTAATGTTATGTGATTTATTATTCTTTTAGTAGATTTAGATACTGATGTAATCAGGATAGGAAATGCTTTTGGTATGAAGAGTAAAGTAAGTGGCTAATCACAACTGGCCACTGTAATTAGGGACTTACTATACTTGACATAAACTAAGCTATTACCTTGAATGACCGTGTTAGTGTTTGAATCTTATAGCGTGTTAGAGGATGGCCGGTGGTAGATCGTCAAAGTCTTCTAGAGGTGGAGGTCGTGGTGGATGTGGTGCTGGACCACGGGTCACGAGAGGAAGGCCTAGAGCTGAAGAGGTGGCTTATGAAGAGCCCGAGACCTCTTATCCGGAGGGTGGTGACGAGAGTGCTAACTTGAGGGCCTCGGTGAAGGAGGCTGTTGTAGAGGAGCTTCATCAGGTCATGCAGACGATCTTACCGTCTGTGGTGACCGAAGTGATAAAGGCTGTACAAGAAGGAGAAAGGAAGGAGAGTAACAGGTCCTCGGGAGGAAGAAAGCAACCGGAGACTGAGACGGTTGTCTCAACTGACTAGGAGGAGGAAGAAGAGCCTATGCCTGAGGCAGCACGAGGCTGTAACTACGGGGCATTTCAAAGAGGCTGTAAATGGCACTGCTGCTACTGCTCACCGGTGGGTGAGAGAGATGGAAGCTGTTCTAGATATCAGTGAGTGCCGGGAAGATCAGAAGGTGAAGTTTGCCACCCACTCATTTGTGGACTCGGCCCTGTGTTGGTGGGACAATATTGTCCAGGCCGAGGGTAGTAGGGCGATTGGCAGGATGAGGTGGAGTGAGTTGAAGAAACTGGTGATCGAGGAGTTCTGTCCTCACCGAGAGCTCGACAAGGTTGAGAGGGAGTTCCTGCAGCTGGAGGCGGGAACCATGACACACCAACAGTACACCACTAAGTTTAACGAGATGGCACCGCTGGTGCCGGACCAAGTGACACCCTTGTCACGGAATATCAAAAGATATATTCAGGGATTGCCTGTAGATATCCGCAAGCACATGATCATCGCCCGGGTGAGCACGTTCAGGTCGGTGGTTGATTTGGCGGGTAGGCTGTATGATGAAAGGGAGGTGGTGGTGGCTGAGGTGAGTAAGAAGGGTGGTGGTGACCGGAACTGGAGTGGGAAGAGGTTTGGACGTGGCGGGGCCACTCGAAACAACAAAGTTGCCAGGGTGGATGACCGACGTGTGGTCACACCCGGTGCGGGGTCGAAGAGGTGTGGCAAATGTGGGTAAGAGCACACCGGGGAGTGTAGAATGGGATCCAATGTCTGTTTCCAGTGTGGAAGGTCATGACATGTGGTGAAGCACTGCAGGGTAAGGAGGTGTTATAACTGTGGCAAGGAGGGCCACATGATGAGGGAATGCAAGAAGCCGAGGGCTGAGAGTTCCGGGTAGAAGAAGACAGTCGGGACTGAAGGGCAGAAAAGCTAGCACCAGGGCTTTCACAATGACCAGGGAGGAGGATAGGATGGACCTCGATGTTGTGTCAGGTACGTTTCTAGTAAACCAAACTCTTGCTTCTGTGTTATTTGATTCAGGTGCTAGTAGGAGTTTTATTTCTGCTACATTCTGTGCTAAGTTTCCTGTTAGTAGTAGGAGTATTGATGAGCCCTTCGATGTAGAAACTGCCATAGGTAAGTCTACCAGGAATTCTGAGATGATAGAAGGTTGTGACATAGAATTAGAAGGTCATAAGTTTCCTGATAGACCGTTCGTGTTGACCTTAGGCGGTTTCGATGTAGTCCTAGGAATGGATTGGTTGGCGGACTACCAGGCGAACATTGTGTGTCGCAAGAAGATGATTAATCTGACAGCACCTGACGGGAGTTCGGTGAAGATTCAAGGCGATCGAGTTACAACGATTACAAAGGTGATTTCGATGGTGGTGGCGGGAAAGTGCATGAGACGGGGATGTAGTGCCTACTTGGCCCATGTGAGGGATGTAGATACGCTAACACCACAACTGTCAGATGTACCGGTTGTGTGTGAGTTCCCAGATGTGTTTCCGAAGACTTACCAGGTGTGCCACCAGACCGCGAGATCGAGTTCCAGATTGGCTTGATACCGGGTGCCCAACCTGTTGCCAAGGCACCGTATCGGTTGGCTCCGACCGAGATGAAAGAATTGATGGAGCAACTACAACAGTTGCTTGATAAGGGGTTCATTAGACCGAGTATCTCTCCTTGGGGTGCTCTGTTCTTGTTCGTGAATAAGAAGGACGGTAGTATGAGGATGTGTATTGACTACCGTGAGTTGAATAAGTTGACGGTGAAGAATCGGTACCCGCTACCGAGGATTGATGATTAGTTTGATCAGCTCCAAGGTCCTAGTTGGTTCTCAAGGATAGACCTTCAATCTGGTTACCATCAGTTGAAGGTGAAGGAGCAAGATATTCCTAAAACAACTTTTTGCACGCGTTATGGACACTACGAGTTTCTCGTTATGTCTTTTGGTTTGACCAACGTGCCAGCTGCCTTTATGGACCTGATGAATCGAGTGTGTCGCCGATGTTGGATAAATCAGTGATTGTGTTTATCGATAATATCTTGATTTATTCGAAGAGTGAGGAGGAGCATGTCGGTCACATTCGGGAGGTGATGGAGACGTTAAGAAGGGAGAAGTTATATGCCAAGTTCGCCAAGTGCGCGTTCTGGTTGCGTGAAGTTCAGTTTTTGGGTCACGTGGTGAATCCCGAGGGGATTATGGTAGACCCGGCAAAGGTGGAAGTAGTAATGCAATGGAAGTATCCAAAGACGCCATCTGAGATCCGTAGTTTCTTGGGGTTGGTGGGATATTATAGAAGATTCATTCAAGACTTCTCTAAGATAACTTCTCCATTGACTAAGTTGACCCGCAAGGATGTGAAGTTTGTATGGGGTCAAGATCAAGAGAAGGCCTTTGAGGAGTTAAAAGCAAGGCTGACTCAGGCTCCTGTTTTATCACTACCTGAAGGAAGCAAGGACTTAGTGGTCTATTCGGATGCTTCTTACTCGGGGTTGGGTTGCGTGTTGATGTAGCGAGGAAAGGTTATAGCTTATGCATCCCGATAGTTGAAAGTTCATGAGGTTAATTACCCTACTCATGACTTGGAGCTAGCAGCTGTAGTCTTTGCACTAAAGATTTGGAGGCACTACTTATACGGGACGAAGTGTACCATATTCACTGACCACAAAAGCTTGAAGTACTTCGTCGAGCAGAAGGATTTGAACGTGAGGCAAAGGAGATGGTTGGAGCTCATAAAGGATTATGATTGTGAGATCCATTACCATCTGAGCAAGGCCAACGTAGTGGCGGATGCCCTCAGCCGAAAAGTGTGACCCAAGCTGATTCGGGTGAAGGCTTATCAGTTGATTATGACCTCTGATGTGATGAAGCAGGTCAAGGAGTTTCAAGACGAGGCATTGAAAGAAGATCGCCTTAACTCCGAAAGGATGAGAGGTATGGTTACGAAATTGGGTGAAAACACTCTTGGATATACCGGAATGGAAGTGCATTCCTCGTTATGGGGATCTACGTGGGAAGATAATGGATGAAGCTCATAAGACTCGATACTCCATTCATCCTGGTGCTACAAAGATGTATCAAGATATGAAGAAAGATTATTGGTGGCCGGGTATGAAGCACGATGTAGCGGAGTTTGTGAGTAAGTGTCTTACTTGCTTGCAAGTGAAGGTCAAGCATCAGAAGCCGTACGGGAAGATCCAACCGTTGGATATACCGGAGTGGAAGTGGGAGCATATCACCATGGGCTTTATCACGAAGCTACCGCGTACCGCGAAAGGGTATGATGCCATATGGGTGATAGTTGATCGTTTAACAAAGAGTGCTCACTTCCTACCGATCCGAGAGACATATCCATCTGAGAGGTTGGCGGATTTGTTCATTAAAGAGATTGTGACTCGTCATGGTGTACCGGTGTCAATTGTTTCCGATCGTGACACCCGGTTTACATCCAAATTTTGGAAGAAATTCCATGATGCTATGGGGACGAGGTTACACATTAGCAAGGCTTATCATCCATAGACGGATGGTCAGTCAGAGAGAAGCATTCAGACGCTAGAAGATATGCTTCGGGCATGCGTCATTGACTTTGGAGGAAGTTAGGATGACCACTTACCGTTAGCTGAGTTCTCGTATAATAATAGTTATCATGCTAGTATTGGTATGCGCCCTTATGAGATGCTATACGGTAGGAGGTGTAGAACACCCGTTTGTTGGGGTGATATTGGACAGAAGGAGTTGGGAAGTATTGAGGTGATCGAGGCTACGACTAAGAAGCTTGAGAAGATTAAAGCCTTTATGAAGGCAACTAAAGATAGGCAGAAATTGAGTTCAAGGTGGGTGACAGAGTTATGCTGAAGGTCTCATCTTGGAAGGGTATCATTCGGTTTAGAAAGCGGGGCAAGTTGAGCCTGAGGTACATAGGGCCTTTCCGAATCATTGCTCGAGTAGGAGAGGTGGCCTATAGGTTGAGTTACCCAATGAGTTAAGTGGAATTCACCCTACATTCCATGTATCTCATCTGCGGAAGTGTTTAGCTGATGAAGATATGGCTGTACCACTGGAAGATATTGAAGTTGATGAAAGGCTCAATTATGTGGAGCAACCAGTGGCAATCATTGATCGCAAGGAGAAAAGGTTAATGAATAAAGTGGTTCCCCTTGTGCGTGTACAGTGGAAGCATAGGAAGGGATCCGAGTCTACGTGGGAGACTGAAGAAGAGATGAGGCAGTATTACCCACATCTGTTTGAGGAATAACAGGTTTCGGGGACGAAACCTATATAAGGGTGGTGGACTTGTAACACCCGGATTTTTAAGAATAAAAGTGAAGAAAAGGAGAAAATGTAATAAAACCCAAATAGAGGGGGTTAAAAGTGTGCAAAGTACAAAATATAATATAATTTTGAACAAAAGCAACATGGCCGCCCATGCCATGTTACTTTTCACCTTTTTGCATTCGGATTTTCTAGAGAGAGAAAGAAGAAGAGCAGAATTTGAACTTTGAAGAAAGAAGAAGGAGAATTCGAATTCAAGGTAAGAATTCAGCAGTTTTAAGTTGTTCTTAGCCGGCCTATGCCTCGGTTGTATGCTTATGTTTGTATGTGTGTTTGTATGTGTGTTTGGGTGTGTGTGTGTGTTTTTGGTGGGTTTCTAGGCGGTTGAACTCAAATTAGCATTCGGGTGTGAAGAGTCTACACGAAAGTTGCATAAGGTGAGTTCTAGAACCCCCTTTTTACATGTTTTAACTGATTTGGGGGCTGGAAATGCATGTATATATGTTTTTATGAATGTGGGTTTTATACCCGTATGAATGTTTATGTGTGAATGTGGGTGGGTTATGATTTTGGGTGTTCTTGATGTTATGATGATGCCATGTCCATATTATGATGCTTAGAATGCTAGAACTAAGTTAGAACATGTTGAATTGATGATTTGGGACTGATTTCGATATTGATAGCGTGAGTTCGTTGCCCATGCGCCTGGATTTGGCCCATGCGCCCAACGTTCAAATTTTCCTAAGTGTTTTCCCCAGACGCCTGAAACCCATGTGCCCAAATAGTATCCATGCGCCTAGAATAGGCTGAATTTGGCTAAGTGTCCATGCGCCCAAAACTGCCCATGCGCCTAGGCATTCAAGCACCTGCATAGTGCCCATGCGCCTAGAAATGCCTAGAATGACCAAGTGTTGGGTCATGCACCCCAATAGTGCCCATGCGCCCAGAACCTTTCCCATGCGCCTAAGTGTTCCCATGTGCCTGAGAGGTCATGCGCTTGCATAGTGCTCATGCGCCTATGCCTTGGAATATTTTCTGAAATTTTGGGGAAAATGTAAAGTGTATGCTTTGACTTGGGAGGTTCCCGGGGGTGATGTAAGTTGACTTTATGATGTCATATGTGATGTGATGATGCTATGTATGGTATGGTAATGTTTATGTTTGTTCCTTGTTATGTATGTTATCTTCCGTGGCTTTGCATGGTATGATTAATATCAATAAACATAAAGTAGTATGTAATGAAAGCAGGAAGATAATGAAAAGAGGAATGTAAAGTATGAAAGAATGCAAGCATTAAAGAATGAATGAATGAATGGATGAGTTTTGCCCCGGTATTGGTGCCAGGCTTTGTGCGCAATGAATGGGAGTCTATTTATAGACTTCTGCCCAGTACCCGCTTTGTGCCTACGTTTGGGGTAAACTTATATATGAGATCCTTGTCGCTTGCCCCGGTACTAGTGCCAGGCTTTGTGCCCAATGAATGGGGGTCTATTTATAGACTTCGGCCCAGTACCAGCTTTGTGCCTACGTTTGGGGTATAGCTGATGACATTGATCCGGATGGAATGACCGAGGGAAGGTTAATGATGGAATGTACGGTATGAAGTAATGAATGGTAATGGAAGATAATAATGATATTATCTATGTGTACGTATGTTGTATGATCGCGTATGAAGTAAAGAATGGTTTAAAACGAAAGAAAAGTATTTTATTTTATAAACTAGAACTCACTCAGCAACGCTGACTTTTATGTGTTTTCCAGTTGGCAGGTAATGTTGCTGAGGATGGCACGGGGCAGCTACTTGGATTATTTTGGATGGCATCCATTTCATGTTATGATAATGTTTTTGTGATGTATTGCAAATTATGATATTTTGTAACAGTTAACTACAATGTATTATTTTGTAAAATCAATTATAATGAAATGGTTTAAAATTATTCCGCTGCAATGTTTTAGAAATTGTAAATGTAAATTATATGTTTTATGTGCGATGATTGTCCAACTATGAGCGTCCTGGGATCGGGGCCTTACACTTCGCTTTCGACTGAAGTCTGACATGATCAGATATGATGTGCAAGTAAGTTCCTGCAACTAGTCTGAAAAAGTAAATTCTTGTGATTAAACTAAATCACTCATGCATTCATGTATGTCTATCTTAGCACTAATGAGTAGTGTTGATTTCTCAAATTGATTGCTTGTTAAGACATAATCTCACACCTGATGGTGATATGAATAACCATTGAGCTCTAATTATTTAAAGCATCTAACACTTCTCTGTTATGAGTCATCATAGACCTAAAGTGATGAGATATCCCTTGTTGTAAGTGATTACAGACCTGGATATTCTCTCTGATGAAACAAGATGCCAATGTGCACAAACACCAAATGAGATCTGGTTATAGTATATGTCAGGTTAACAAGTTGAGAACAGTGACTTCTTGCATATCTTTATGAGAATTAACCTCTCTAAGTCTAAGTGTGACTGCATAATGTCATATCTAATTGTACATTAAACAATCCAAGAATTGAAAAAGTAAGTGTGCTGAATATCTTGCTAAATGCACTCATTTCTGTCCTTAGATCTCGTGTCTCCTTTGCTGAAGCAATACTGACCTGGAACACACTTGATCAGGATTTATTCATTGTCTATGACTATCCATTAATTTTTTTTATACTTCAATGTGCTGATCTTATCTAATATGATCTCACTGCAGACATTGATTCATGTGTAAATATTAGATTTTTATTCTACTTTAATTTTGATTTTTGCATGTTTTCTATGTGCAGGCATATTAACAATGATTTGTGTGATCTTCATGTGACAAATTCAAGAAACTTCTAAGTTTTGTTAAATTTAAAAGTTTAGGGGGAGTAAAAAGTGTTAAAAGGAAAAATGTCTAGAAAATTGATTTTCAAATTTCAACATATGAAAAATCAAAATTTAAATGTTTTGGATGGAAAGGATGAAGCTAAAAAGTTCAAGCATGTGTGTGTTTGACATAATGTAAAAATAAACCTGAAAAACATTTTATAGTGGAAAAGCTTCTTGCAAAAGTATAATATGAGACTATTTGTTAAACTCTAGAGACTAAAATGATGGGAAATTATTTTTGAAAAATAAATAAAAATAAAAAGGTCAAAATATAAAAATTCAAAATTCAAAATAAAAATAAAAATTTGAAATGCAAAAAGTTCAAAATTGAGGGTCTATTGTGTAAATTTCGGGTGAAGTCAAAATTTGACTAATTAAAGTCAAAATTTGATAAATTGTTTAGATATTAGTATGTGAAAAATGCTAATATGTCTAAACAGTGTACAGGTGGAAGATCTGGAAAATTACAAGTGTTAGACAAGTGAAAGTAATCTCATGCGCCTAAACAGTGGTCAAAAGTCAAAGACTAGGAGCATGACGAATTTTTCAGATTTGTTCAAGTGTTAGGCGTTTTAACTTTCCCATATGCCTGAACAGTTCCCATGCTTCCAAGTATAGAAATCATCAAGTATTGGGCGTTTCAGCTAAGTACATGCTCCTGAACAGTGCAAAAGCGCATACACAGTGCTTATGCGTCTGAACAGTTCTCATGCGCCTAGACCCATGCGCACAAACAGTGCTCATGCGCCTAAAATTTTTCACTTAGTATAAAAACAACACTTTGTGATTTCACATTTCATTCACAAAATTTCCCCTGAACAATAAACTCTCAAAACCCTGTTCTCTCGATAAACCCTTGTTTCTCATTTTGATTGATTTCTGAGTTACACTTGCATTCGAAAGTCACCTTTCTTGATTCTAAGTGTAAGTTTGTGATAAAAATCGCTGATATCTTTGATTAACAGGTTGATTTGATTTGGGCGTTTTGAACCTATTTGGGCGTTCGAAACCCTAGATTGTGTATAAATGTGTAAAATGTTGATTGAAATGATAAAATGAACTGAAATTGATGCTTGAATGATAATATAAACTTGATTTCGACCCTGTTTGTGCATTCAAATCGGATCATTCATCAACTGTTGATTCTGTGATGGATTTTTATAACCGATGATGAAGATGAACAGTTACCAAATTTTTTTTTTAAATTCAAAATAATATTTTTCCAAAATTAAAATGGTTGATAAAATGTTAACAAATCAAAAATATGTAAAAAATTAAATGTGCAAAGTGACTGAACAGTGTGACTGATCTCAACACTTAGAAATTTTTGAAAATGACAAATTAATTTTGTTAAAACATACAACATCTTCAAATGCTATTAAATGTTAATTGATTTTAATTGTTAAAACTTCGAATTCTAAATGTCCTGTGTTTAATTTTGCAGATGGATGATTTAAAGTTCGAGCCAAAACACAATGTTGCTGCTCTTCTTAATGAAGAAGGTAGAGATGCTGTCGGATATGAAGAGATGATAAGATTTTTGTTGAGAACCAAATATGTTTATGTAATGTGTTACCAACCAATTATATATTCAAGGCTGATTAAGAAATTTTGGAACACTGCATACGTTGACACTAATAATAATGGAAGAAAAGTTGTTAGAGGTTTTATTAACAATCTGAGAATGATTGAAGTCTCTGAAGATTCTATTCGAGAAGCTCTGAGATTGGGACAAAATGACCCTGATGATTATTCTGAGTTGACTTTTAATGAATGTAGAGAAACATTTTTGGCAATGGGTCACCCGGATCACTTTCCAAAGAAGCAATTTTTCAGAGCGAGAGTATATAATCATTGGAAGTTACTGTGCTACATTTTCCAACATTGCATGTCCAAGAGAAGTGCAGGATGGAATTCTTTTCCTGTGAACATTGCATCCCCGATTGTAGCATTGGCAACAAACAAAAGGTTTAACATGGCCAAATGGATTCTGAATGGATTCATCTTTATCTTGGAAAAAGGAATGAGAAATAAGTACTTGATGTATCCAAGATTTCTTCAAATGATTATCAATGAAGAACATACAGACATTAGAGTTCATGTTGTTAGTGGAGAAACCATGATTCTTGAACACATGTATGAGATATCTTATAAGAGATTGTCTATGGTGACAGGAGCTCAGAATGTTCCATTATTTGATTATATCATGAATGTAGCAAATGATGATGTTGATATAACTGTTGATCATTATCACTTGTCAGAAGAAGAACCTGTTGATCCTAATGATTTGATAGAGAACTTCCTATTGAGGAAGAGAATGATGAAAATGATGATAAAGAAAATGAAGATAATGATTATAATGATGAGGAAGATAGTTCTAGCTCATCTGATTCTGATGATGGCAATGAAGGTGGTCAATTTGATGATTCACGGAATGTATACATGATAATATTCCAGAATCTGAGCAAGTAATTGAGGAAACTAACGAAGAAGATCATGATGAGACAGAAGAAGTAGAGTCAGCTACTAAAGAAGTGAATGAAGAAATGGATGAAAATGTCCAAGATACAGATCAAGTTACTGAAGAATTCAATGATAATGATACTGAAGTTATAGAAAGTGAACAAGAGATTGATGTAAATCTAACGGTTGATGATATTGTGAGTATGATTGAAGAAATGGTAGATCCAAATGACCAGTTTGAATTAAATGAGAACACTCAAGAGTTTGATATTGTAGAAGCTGGCATTATGAATGAATTTATAGAAGAACATCTACCAGAAATGCATGTATCTAAAGAAGAAAACCTACAAAAGAAGATTGATGATCTTAAAGAAGAAAATTTGAATCAATTAAAGATAATTGAAGAGTTGAAAGCTTTCAATGAAAGGTTGATTGAAGAAATGAAAGAGAAAGATAAATTAATTGATGAGTTGAGAAAAAGTCGAGATGATAATATGAAGACTTTTGAGGTGATGATGACAGATTTTGATTTAATGGAAGAAAAATTAAAGAAGGCACTTAAGGAAAATGAATTGATGAAAGAAGAATTGGAGAAGTTGAAAGAAAAGAATAAGTCTCCATCTCCTGATTTAATAATTATTTTAGAAATTACTCCTATTAATGTTGAGAAGATTCCAGAAGTTGACAAAGGAAAAAGAAAAATAGATGATGTAGATATTTCAGCTATGCCTTAATCATCTTCTAAAATTCAAAAGGTGATTGATGAAAATGTTGAAGAAAAAGAGTCTGATGTTCAAGAGATTATTGGTGCGCTTGATAATATTGAGGGTGAATTTGAAGATGACTGGTACATTAAAGTACTTGAAGATGAGGATTTGGCGGATGCTAATGTAGATGAACACTTTTCACCAGTTGATTTGAGATACGATGACATACCTATGGATATTGAAGATAGGTATAATTATTTGGTGAAAAAGAAGTATAACAGAGTATTTCTAGATGGACTAACAGTATCTCAAATTAATGAAGAATTTGAGAAATGTCTAACTGCTGAGTCTGTTGCTCCGATAGATCCAGATGAAATCATTGTTGAGCATGGTGAATGGAATCCTTTACAGGAAAGTATAAACATTGAAGAGTTATCAACATCCGAGTTGCACCATCATAATCTTGATGATATGAATATCAACGCTCTAAGGATGTGGTTGCAATCAAGAAATTACCCGAGAAAGAAATTGAATAGATTACAAGGAGAATCGTTGAGAAACTTGGTCAGAAGTTTTCAAGAAACTAAGAAGCAAACCAAGAAAATAATTGTACTTGATATGGATAATCCTCAGTACCTTGAGATTACCAAGAGATCAAAGATTTTGAAGCCTTAGGAGATAAAAGCTATTGCTATGAAAAGCTCAAGATATGAAGCAAGAAAAGAATTAATTAAGATGTTTCCTGAAATAGAGAGGCAAGGATATCAAGTCTCAAGTGAACAAAGGCAACTTTGGAGTAAAGCTCGAACAACAGGAGACTTAGTGCGCAACGTTTTACCAAAACGACAATCGATATCTGAGTTATTAAATGCAATGATTGTTCCTGATTCAATGAAAGAAATTAAAATAGTTGCATGGAAGTATGATGAGGTGTTTGATGCATTTTTAATCAAAAGAGTTAATGCTATATGTGATGTATATCATTTCTTTTCTAGCATCATACAACTTCCAGTGTAAGATTTGAAAGAATTGAATAAACTTCCATTGATAAACCCAACAAAAGCCAAGAGGGGTGAAATGTTTGTATAGTTACTCAACAGAGGTATTTCTCGTATGAGTTCTTTTCTGAAAACAAGATGTGACCAAGAAGACAAAGAATATTTTCATTCTTTAAAGAAAAAGAAGAAAGGTGTTGAAAAAGAAGTTGGTAAAGAAAAATTTCTCGATGCTTTCAGTTATCAGTATTTCGAGAAAGTTACAAATCCGGGATTAAAGGTGATTGAAGGGACTCAAAAGTCAAAACCAATTTTAAGATGGTTTTATAATTCTGATACTTTTGAATTGAAGTTGGTGAGAAACTTAGAAGATTAGGATAAAGATATGATATCATTGTTTGGTGTTTTTGAGCTTAAACTTTTACATCCCAGTTATATCTCATTTCTGTCCATTCAAAAGTTTGAGAAAGTAGTTCCTGAAATAGTAGAAATCGTAAGAAGTATTTTATGTCTATAATCAAAGTGATGAATGCATTTATGGAATGAATTTCATTGAGGAAAGCCTTAGCTTATGCAAACATTATGAAGAAAGGCATAAAGGATATTGAGTTCATGAGGATTTCTAGTAAAGGTGTATTGGAACTTCATTGCAAAGACAATTCTAACCCAATAAAATGCTATGTAAATGTTGATATAGCAGGTCTGTCAAGGCAAACACTGGAATTAATGAACAACTTGGAGATTAAAACAAATGAAGCAAAGCCGGAACAAGGCATTCTTGCTGAAAAATTCAAAGCAGCTATTGCAAAAGCATTAAGGGAGCAGGAGCTATACAAAGAGAAACTAGTTTTTACAATCAAAGAAGAACCAAAGGATTTCTCTAGAGCATGAAAACTGAAGATCAAGCTGGAGATTAAGAGAGGAGACTGTAGACAGAAGATCAAAGAATGAAGATAAAGATGAAGAAAAAGATTTTGAAGACTGAAGATATCTTGAAGATCGAAGACCATGTGAATCTTAGGGGGAGTATTGTAGATGCTTCTTAAAAGATAAACATTAGTCTTTGTGTGTCTTTTGTATTTTTGTCATAGTATAGGGACATTTTATATAAATATGTTCCTTTGCTTTCTTGATTAGTATAAATAGCATAGATATGTTTTGTGTAGGTAGTTTTTAGTGAGAGAGATTTAGACGTATTGTAACTGTTTCGTGCACTTTGTATTCTTCTATATGCTAATCAATGAAAACTCTATGAATTTTTGTTGATTTGCTTGTGTTGAATTGTATACTTGTGTGTTTTAGATTGAATTGTGTTCATATATCATCACAGATCGATCCATTTTGAGCTCATCAGAATCTTCAGACTTAACCATTTTCTGTTTTGAATTAATGAAAATGAATTGTTATTGTTGTTTATATGTTTTGAAATAAAACTATGAAATGAAAATATTTTTGGATTTTAGTTTTTGAAAAAATTTCTAAGTGTTTATTGATAAGTCTGAGTGCTCAAGCACCTAAATAGTTATCAAGTGCC
Organism: Flaveria sonorensis; assembly: GCA_025506505.1. Lineage (NCBI taxonomy): Eukaryota > Viridiplantae > Streptophyta > Magnoliopsida > Asterales > Asteraceae > Flaveria > Flaveria sonorensis. Next base: position 30,511,089 of record CM046440.1, on the reverse strand, counting down.
CAAACAATGGTAAAGTGCCTGAATAGTTCTGAAACACCTGACTTTGAGGTAGAAACACCTAAGGGAGTGCCTTAGTTTAATTCTGAAATGCCCAACTGATGATGCGCCTAAATAGTCTTCAAACGCTCGCACAGTTATGAAACGCCTGGGTTCCACCCGGTGATGAAGCGCCTGAACAGTTGTAAAACGCCTAGAATTACTTTGTTCTAGCAAAGTCACAATGTGTCCAAACAGTCACAATGCGTCCCAATAGTGGGAAAATGCTTGAACTAAAAAATGCCTAAGCAGTGCTAAAACACCCAAACAGTTGTGATGCTTCTAGACACTTGGTCAATTTTCAGCAGTTTTTCAACCACATGTGCCTAATTCATCTTCTCCAACGAGCTCAGATCTTATGAGAATCTTTAAAACTTGTTCTATTGATCTAAAACTTTCAATTAGGTAGTAATTAGGTCGATTAACAATCCTCAATCTTCAATTTGATCAAACACCAACTACAAATCAGTTTTCTAATTGAATTGAAATCCAAAAATGAAGAACACCGTTTGAACACAAATTCGATCAATTACACGGATCTTAACGAATTACAACCCAAATTGTGATTCGAATCATGTTTCTATGGATGAAACACAACTGAAAACAACAATTAACCGATCAAATTGTAATCAATCATAGATTTCAAGTGATTCAAGAAGCTCAAAAATGCCGATAAGCTCTGATCACTGAACCGAAGGCTCTGATACCAATTGATCGGTTCAAAAGGATCGAATATGTGATGATATCATAACGTAATGATCAATTTAAACACAAAGTAATCAAACACATGCAATTACATCAAAAAAATCATAGATTTCATTGATAGCAAATGCATAAGATACAATGTGTAAGGGTTACAGTTTGTTAACTAACTCACTGACTGACTCTCTTACTGAATCTCCATACAAAATACATAAAATATCCTATTTATACTATCAAGAAACAAAGAAACATATATTTACAAAATAAGTCCTTCTACTATGACAAAAAACACATAAAGACAAAATGTTAATCTTCCAAGAGCTTCAACAATCTTATTCTTATTTATATTTTTTCTTGAATGATACACGCAATTTAGATTCCACATATCCTATATATTAGTTATTAAAGATCCTTCATAGAGTTCGAGACCTTTATATTTAGTATTAAAGATGCCATACCCCTATTAATAACAGACACACGAGGATGTAATGGACGGGATCATCATAACACATTGTTATAAATAGAGATGCATTAAATGAAGAAAGCCAACGTGTCATGACGTCACCCGACACAAATGAATAGTTATGTCATGATTAGTCAATATCACAACAAACATAGTCAACCATGTATGCAATTTGAATCCCACAACCCTGGACAAGTAAAGGGCAAAACACGCACAAGTATTACAGAGCATAAAGTGAAACAAATATTAATTAAAACCACTAAAGCATGTCTATCTGAAATTCCTTTGGGGTCATCTCTAAGGCATCAACTTTAGTTATCCTCTATGATCATTATTACAAGAAAAGATATGCTCAAAAGGTCAACACATGGTTGACTGAGTTTACATGTTTAAATTATAAACAAAAATGATGATGTGAAGAAGTTTGTAGGACATAACTGTAAACAATTATAAGCAAGTAATATCACATGTAGGACTCACAACTAAGTCTACGAATTAGACACAGATATTGTCGGAACATATTCATCATAGGGTCTGTTCGTGACCACTGACGGTCCCAACTAGCATACTAACAAATAAGGGTGAGGGTGTCAACCTAATAGTACTATTAATACCTATCCATCAGCTCTAACACCAAAGTTAAATAGTTGTGAATGAAGAACCACACAGAAAACTCATGCATGTATCATATTTATTCTTACAAAACAGTAACACAATAGTCCCTAAAGAATAATTGATTACACAACAAAAAAATGTGAGCATACTTTTCCCCTCTAGAGTTTTATAAATAATTGTAAGAAACAACGCGGCGAAACTCACCATGATTTGATATGGAAATAAGGTAGTCAAAAGCTTCTAGAAATGAGAGCGATTCGAACGATGAAACACCTATCATTTAAAGATAATCCGATCTTTCTAGGGTCATTTCGGGTTTCTCGCGTGACTCACATTTCAAATATATGTTTGTATTTAAATAATTAACTCAATTACTAATATAATTAAGATGCGTCATCTTTGCTTTACGACACGATAATAGTTTTATACTTATTCCACCCATTAAATACCATTATATATATATATATATATATATATATATATATATATATATATATATATATTTATATATATATATGTACATATATATTCATAAGAATACACGCAAATACATATCTTCATATTTAAGTACAATATATATATATATATATATATATATATATATATATATACATATACATATACTCGTATTATTACATACATGAAATATATATTTATACCCGTACTAACACTCACATATATTATATCTATATATCCATATAACATGCACCCTACACACACACCCCACACACATATATATATTACAACATACATCTACTATAATATATATATATATATATATATATATATATATATATATATATATATATATATATATATAGTATACCTACCACACACATCATACACGCACACACCATCATACACACATACGCCATTATATTCATATATACACACACACACACATAAGGTTTACATGCAAACCCCCCCCCCCCCCCCGCCACACACACACACTCTCTCTCTCTCTCTCAGTAATATATATATATACGCATACACACAAATATAAGATTTACACTCGCTAACACGCATGATGTATATACATACGCGCACACACATACATGATTAGCTAACCCGAACCCGAGTACCCGAACACCCCAAAATAGATTGAATTGTAATCTTTGGATAGGAACACATGCTTACCGCAAATAGTCTGAAACAAAAGAACCCACCTATGTTTCACCGATGAATTGACTACACATTTCGAGCTGGGACGACACTTACACAATTGTACCTGAATGAAATAGCTATGGGGACAGAGTTCGGCTAGCACCGAGAGCGCACCAGACAGGGGGGGTTTTGCTGGAGACATAGTCGCGGCAAGGGGGGAGTGGTGTTGCCGGAGATGAAATCGGGATGGGGGAAGTCGCCGAGTAGGGTTTTATTTTGATATAAAATTATATATATATATATATATTGTAACAACCAACTCCTAGGTCCAACTCCCAGAATCTAATGTGATTTAGCATTGTATTATTGGATCATCTCATTTCATGTATGTATCTCCTTTTCTTTATGGTTAATGAATTTCTATGATTTATGCAACCCTGTTTGACTGTTGTTTGACATGTTTAAGCCTAGAACTAGTTCTCGAGGCTAGAAAATTCACTTAAATGGCCTTATCCCCTGAAAATTTTTACATAAAATTTAAATCCGAGTCTCCCTTATGAAAAATTTTCCCTAGGCGCTTCACAACTATTTAGGCGCATCAGAACTGTTTAAGCGCACGACAACTATTCGGGCGCATCTGGCAGTTAGGCGCATTTCCGCTGTTTAGGCGCATGACAACTGTTTAGGCGCCCAGAAAGTGGGCCCACGAGCACTGTTTGGGCGTTTTTGGCCACACTTAGCATTTTAAAATGTTCAAACCCTTCTAGAAGCTTTTGACCAGTCTGCGCACCTCCAAACCAGCCAACGCATGGATTGTTGCCATGCATTCGGCCGTTCCACTCTCCAACCACACCACTCCTCGGTTCTCATTAACCCGAATCCACACTCCACCAAAATTCTTACTTCCTTTCAAAAACTGAATTCTCCATTTCATTTCACTCTTTCACAATCTCTCGAACTCTCTCTACACTCTATCTCTCTCTCTCGGCAAATCACCACAACTAGGAACCGAGAACTCCTCAAGCTTCAACCGAGCAGGGAACAAGGACTTCAAGCCTCAAACTCTCGGAACAACCATTCACGCACCTCTTGAATCACTCTAAACTCGGAACTACTTGTGAGTAAGCTTTCTTGAACCCGAACAAAACTTTTATTGTTGTCTTCTCTACCTTTCCTCCTTTGAAACCCATCTTTCTTGTTCAAAGGCAGGAACCCACGACCAAGTTGATTGCTTTGTGTGACTTGCAGTTCTACAAGAGGTACACACTCCTTCATACATGTTTACCTTGTGTTATTGCCATGAATCAACCCGGAAACCCCTCTTTCATAGGTTTTTAGGGCCATTCCACTCATTTTTCCGAATCTAACCTCCATATTGATACCTAAAAACCTGTTTAAATTATCCTATAAACATTTTATGGTCTAGACCTATCAATTTTAGTATGTTAATGGGTGTTTAAAACCCTAGAATTCATGTTACACATGTGTAAATGATGACTTATGTGCCCAACCATGACCTTGTTACCTTAGGTTGCTATGCCTGTGGGTAAATCTGATTTTTCAGAATGTTTGATGATGTTCAACTGTTTTGATATTGGGATGGATATGCTGGTATGATGAATTGGACCTTAGAATGCTTGTTAGGGACCCGAATAAGTGATAGATGTAGCTTAACATAGCCAAATTCGTGACAACTTGTTAGATACAAAATTTTCAGGCCCTAAAAACTATTAAAACAGTGGCTAAAACCGGATTTTGTGAAATTTTGGGTTAACCTGTTAATTCTATGAACTTACTTGGCTTAAACGGGTCTAACCGGGGGATTCTTGGATAAAATCTTAAGAAATAATGTAACAAGCCTAAAAACTTTTAAGGCCTTAATATTTCAGAAAGATAAAGGACCATAAACTCATATTTTGAGGAAAGGACTTAAAGAAAATGAAATAAAGTGTCAATTTAGGGTAAAAACGGGTTTAACGAGTTAAATGTCGGAAACAAGATCTTTGTGCAAAGGACCCCAAAACTCTTTGTAAAACTGGTCTAAAAGTGATATAAGGACCCCTAGAAACTATTAAGGGCCATAGTGTGTCAAGAAATGGAAAGAACCAACTTCGGGGTAAAAATTTTAATTTTGGAAACTTGAGGGACTAAAAGTGTAAATTCGGAAAAGTCGACCATATTCCAGTAAATTTATGACCAGAAACTATTTTTATACCTATCTTCATATAAGAACTTGTGAGAAATTAAAAACGGGTCATATTACGCCAAAAAACCAAACTTTCCTAAAAAGGAGACTTTTTGACACAAATATCTAAGGGATGTGGTCATATGTACTTTTAAACACCAATTACCCTTGATTACACTCCCAATAGTCTAAGAATCTATAGCTTATATATGTATCTTGCTCTTAGGGTGCTAGGACCTGAATCTATCTGTGATTGAAGAATCATTTATCTGCTCAAGGTGAGTTTCTTGTGCCCTTTTTTTACTACTATTTTGGGGTGAAACATGCTCTGTTTGAACTAAACTTTATTGGATACTATTATGCGATGCTATTGTATGTTGTGGCTATTGTTAGAACCTGCATCTTTGTATCACAATCATTAATTCTATGTGAACCGGTTGATTATATGGGTAGATCTACTTGGGGAAACCCCCACGCACAGTGCCTTCCGATGAGAAGGGTACCACACTAAGATCCTGTGGGGTCGTTGCAGCATGTAACAGGTTTTGTAAGATACTATGGTGTACCATCCGGCAGGTATGGTATGCTGCTATGAGGCTCAGTTTCCCTTATGGGATTACCGGCAACACAAGTTTAGAAGAGGCTAGCCGGGGCTGAGTGCAGGGTTGATTTGTGATCCCACAACTGAGATACTATGTTTTAAACTAAACTATTGATTCAATGAGTCCTTTTGTTTTTAAACTTTAAGTACTTGAACTCACCAACTTTTTAGTTGACACAAAATCTTTTTGAGCATGTTTCAAGTAATCCTCGTTGAGCTTGGACCTTATGAAAGACTCCAAAGATGACTTAGCACCGTGACTACCTAAATGGCATTACTAGGATTTTTAAATCATTTGAACATTCAGCTTTTAATATGTATGTTTTGGGTTAGTATTGTATTGGATGCTTCTATTGTTAGGGTTTGACTGTGTTAACCCGGATAACTTTGATGTAATGTAATGCCATTATGATTTCTCTCCTTGTGCGCTCTTGTGTGGTTCTGTTTCCGCTGCCATGTATGTTGCTAGTCTGAGACGTCCCACCCTCTTCTGGGCCCGGGGTGTGATATATATATATAATATTAATGTTACACTTTAAACCCTAGCTTGTTTAGGGTTTAATTCCTTCAAGTTTATCTAGATGTCAACCTAATCCCTAAACTATAATAACAATATTAATAATAAAATTAACAACAGTAAAAATAGTAATATTATAATTAATAATAGAAATAATAACAATGATATTAGTAATAATACTAATAATAATAATAACAATCTTGAAATTATTACTAATGTTAATGATAATAATGTTATTCCTATTTATTTCTTCTTAAAATTTGATATTTAGAATGGCTAAATATCACTATCAGTTATTTTAGTTATGGGCAATTTATCAATTGATTTGATAAATTGCCATAGTTTTGATTAGAAAAAGACTTTGAAGATGACAAACAATACAATACAAACGAAACTAAGTCAACATAAAATAATATCATTGCTCAAATGAAATTGATTACAAAGCACCTAACAAATGACTCACAATATAAATCAAAGACAACTTCAACAGAGTAACACTATGATTTTCAGAAGTCTGCCAATCGCATAAAATGACGAGCTATTTATAGACCAAACCAGGGTACATGTTCATCCACATCTTAACTGAAAAGTTCGCTGTGCACTACAGTGAACTTGACAAGTTCACAGCGAAGATGTAGGTGAACTCACACGTTCTTCCGTAAACGCACCCAAACACAAAACAAGCCAAATTACAAACTGACTTAATCAACAAACAATACAATCTAAGTCCCAAGTGATCATCAACCTAGCTAGATCCAACAATACTCCCCCGAGGTTGATGCTCACTTGCTCTTCAATCCTTTAGCTCTGAAAAGTCAGCATTTCTCAAACTCCTTGCTAGTTCTGTATCATCTGCTTCCTTTACTTCTTGAATTTGAACAATTATCTCCAATTTCTTAACTTCAGACCTGATTCCTAATGCTGTCGAAGCCACTGTGTTGTAAAACCTAGCCTCCTCTAGAGTTTCTCTCCTAGCTCCATGTCTAATGAATGTTTCTGATAGCTTCACCAAATCTTCATCGCTGAATGCCAAAAGCTCCATCAGATCAAACACACGAATTTCTCCTTCATCTTTGATTCTTTTCACTGCTTCTCCAAGTTGATTGTCATAGAACCATTTCTAAAACTTTTACAAGCTGGAAGGTAGTTGATTTGGCTATCAAATTCTGGTTATAGTATTTGCTGGCTTTATTCTCAAAATAAGCTTTCCTTTCCCCGTCCTCGGATCAATCTCTTCCTTTGATCTCTTTCTTATTTGTGCTTGAGGTTTGAATCTAGGTAAACAAGCTGCTACTTCAGATTGGATGTATTTTTCCATAACTATAGCCCTTTCACTCTTTTTTGCATCGATCAATGGCAGCTCTGATGATCGAACTATATCCCATCTTGGCAGAGTTTGTAAAATCTTCCTTGACTTGAAATACTGGATATCACCCCCCTTCGCTTGACCAAATACATTTTAATCTTTCAGGCTATACTTCCAGCTGATAATATTAGCCTTGAAATCTGACCTTTCTTCAAGGAAATTCAGCCATAATGGTCTTCATCCAGAGATGCACGTAAATTCTGCTTCAAATCGTATTTTAGATTTGACATTTTTCCTGAAACATAAACAGAATAAGTCAGAAAAAAATTGAAACATAATGATAAATTTAATTACAAATTTTTTATTTTAATTTTTATTTAATTATATATTATTATTATTATTATTATTATTAGTATTATTAAATTAATTAACTAACAAAATAAGTTCGCTAAACAAGTTTGCCAGATGAAAGGTAAAATCGCCAGCAAACATGGTACTTCGCTGGTGATTGTTTAAGTTCACTGTATGAAAAATAAGTTTGCCAGCGAACATGTAAGTTTGCTGAGCGATCTTATCATTGAACGATATAGATTTCAGCGACTTTGTTTTGATTCAAGAAATCAGCATGATTGATCAAATTCGCTAGAACCCTAATGAACTTTCATTCAAGTTCGCTATTTAAACAACATCTTCGCTGGATAAACAGCGAACCGACTAACCAGACAATAGATCCAATGCCTTCCTTGCCATGATTTAAAGCACAATCAGTCTATAACACATCAATCCATCTCGACTACCTCATTTCTCTATGCATCGATATCTTGTGTTTTGGGTGTATATTTGGTGAGTATATGATCGAAATGTTTTTGGGATTGATGTGTTATAGACTGACTGTGCTTTAAATCATGCCATGGAAGGCATAGGACCTGTAGTCTGGTTAGTTGGTTCGCTGTTTATCAAGCGAAGATGCTGTTTAAACAACGAACTTGAATGAAAGTTCATTAGGGTTTGAACGAATTTGATCAATCATGCTGATTTCTTGAATCAAAACAAAGTCGCTGAAATATATATCGTTCAATGATAAGATCGCTCAGCGAATTTTCATGTTCGTATGGACCATGAAAGGACCATACAAGCCAATTCAAGAGGTGGTTGAAGGTTGTTATGGTTGGTAGAATCTGTACAAGTCCAAGATGTAATGCGGGTAAAGAAAATAAAAGAAAAGACCAAGTGTCGGCTGTCCGCATTAGTCAATGCGGATAAGCAAGAACAGTTACGGCCAAGTATTTGTTCATTTGCATTTACTAATGCGGATAAGCATAACCAGATGCGGTTAAGTATTTGGTCATCAGCATTAGTCAATGCTTATGACATACTTAATGCGGATGCACAACTGAAGAAAAGCTGATGAAGATCAACACATCCGCATTAACTAATGCAGATGTTCATTACAAATACATACCATTATTTTGTACTTAAACTAGTATTCTGATGTATAGTTGTCAGGGTAGTTTAGTCATTTTGTACAGGCATTGTATTTGCCTATAAATAGAATAGTATACACTAAATGTAAAGTGGGGGGAAGTTTATGTTTTGTGCTGCAAACCATTGCACACTTTGTATCTTGTTTACAAATATCAATATACAAAGCATTTATTAGTATTTTCAGCTTTTAAATGTTCTTTGATTCTGTATTTCGGCTACATAATCATTGACTCAATCATTATATTCGGTCCTAGGAGAGTCACATCAACTGAAATTCACATCTCGGACCCGGTCAATTGGTATCAGAGCCTCGGCTCTTGAATTCATCTCAAAATCAGCACAGATCTTGAACGAAAATCGATTGAACTGGTGATTTAGTTGTTTATTAGCAAGTTTCAGACTTCTAATAAGCATTCTTACTAAAAATAGTTGAAGCTTCATCAACTATCACTATTCTTCTACTCGATAAACTCAAAGAACAATCTTTAATTGTTGATTCTCAACAAAAATTAGACAAAATCCACTCATAATCACAAACTATTGACCAAAATCTACCTAAAATCAACTTGACAGTAGACTTTTCATCAATTCAACCTAAACACAACCTTACTGCTGCTGCTGTTCATCGAATAACCACTAGAAAATCTTGACATTAGACTGTTTGAACATTCTGGACATAAAAATCAACTTAATCAATATTCAAACCATCTAAAATCAAGTTTATTATAATGGATTCTGCTAACTTTTCTGAACTTTGTCATGCATCAAAACCTCTAATGCTTAAACACTAGTCTGAGTTTAAGCAGTGGAAAATAAGGTTTAGAAATTACATTACAGGTGTGGATCCCAACTACTGGATATCCATTTGCAAAGGACTACATTCCTGTGTCTCTTAATGCTGATCAAGCTGCTCAGTGCAGAACTGCTAGAATTCCCATTGAGGATCCTAATCTAAATCTTGACGATGAGGAATAGAAGAAAATCAAGATAGACCTCAAAGCCTACTCCATTCTAACTCAGGCTTTGAAAATGGATGTCCTCAAAAGACTAGAGAAATATGGAACAACCAAAGGTGTCTAGGATGCACTACAGATTATTTGTGAAGGAAGCAGTGAAGTGACAGAAATAAACAAAGACAAACTGGTGAACCAATATGAAACCTTTCATCATACCAAGGGTGAATCAATCTCCAAGCAGCTACATTGTTTTGTATAGTTGGTGAATGATCTGGAAATCATGGGGGTTACATATAAAGAGAAGAAAATGAACAAGAAGATGCTGCATAGTCTTCCAGAAAACTGGAAGTAGAATGTTACAATGCTGAAGAACACTCTTGACTTAGACAGCTTCAGCTTAGACATCATGATTGCTATGATTGAAGCTCTTGAGTTAGATGTGAGGAGCAGAAATCTTAGTGAACCTCAAGTCATTAAGGCATAGAAGTTTCCATCAGAAACTCATTCTGTTGAAAATGCCTTTATGACAGAGGAAGATGATTTTTTGTCTTCCAAAGATCAAGCAAGAACAAATGGATTCATTGCTGCTTCATAACAAAACAAGCAATCATCTTCAACTCCATCTACTGCAACACCCACATGCATGCCTAGTGATCAATGATCTAAAAAGCAAAAGGAAACTTACAATGCCTTAGTTGCTAGTTTTGAGGCATATCTGGGAGGAAGACTTACTTTAGCACATCTGATTCAGGAAGATCTAGAAGAAATGGATCCAGATGATGTTGAAGAAATGGACTTGCAATGACAGATGTCCATGATTGCAATAAGAGCCAAGAAATTCTTCCGAAAAGGGAAGAAGCTGAGTCTAAATAAGAACACAAAACTTGGATATGACAAATCCAAGGTAAAGTGTTTTAATTATGGTGTGACTGTCAAATTTCTCTCAGGAATGCAATGCTCCCAGAAGAAGTACTAACAATTACCAAAGAACACCACATGGTCAGTTATCATCTCAATCCAATTCAAGCTTTAAATCAAGCAATCAACATCAGTATCAACATCAAAGTCAGCATCAACAAACTTATCACAATCAACCCCAACTGACTCATCAAGCTCAGGGAAGCATCCAACCAACCTTTAATGCACTTGTCATCAGACAAGATGGAGTTTGTGACTGGAGCCTATATGCAGAGGAAGTCAAGCCTTAATTTCAGAATCATGCTCTCATGGCCCACATTAATGATGGTCCAACTCCAATGCCAACTGAGGTAAAATCCAATCTCTGTAGTGACAAATGCATTCAAGAAGGACAGGGATACAGAGAACATAATCACAAGTTGGCTGTTAAAATCAAAGAAGAAAAAGTTAAATCTAAAATGTTGAAACAAGAGATGAAAAGTTTTGAAATTAATAACAAATCACTTCTTTTAGATATTGAAAAACTCCATGGTGAAAAGTACACTCTCACAATATCAACTATGTGGTTATGCCTGAGGCACTCACTTATTCTAATTCAACAGAACCTAAAGTTATTGAAACTAAAACAATTGTTTCTCAACTAACCAATACTCAAAACAAACTAAGTGTTTACATTAAAACCAATGAGGATAAAATCACGTTGGATCACACAATCAAAATCAATGAGTATACAAACCTATAGTTGCCAAGAAACCAAACAGCCTAGTCAAAGCCATTACGCCATTTGTGAAATTCATCCCTAAAAATCTCAAGGTGGTGAAGAATGTTGAAGTACCAGTGAAATCCGCTGCTGAAAGCAGATCTGATAGTGAGATTAAATCTCCTAAAAATTCAAGCAAATCAGAAAAGGTTTCACTAAAATTCAAAAGCAAAGCAATAGCATCTCCATCATCCAAAGGAAAATCTCTCATGGTTCAAAAATCAAAAGTAAAAACTGAACCAATCTCATCAACAAAATCAAAACAGGGGGTCGGTTTTGACATTTTCAATAAAAAAGATGTAGACCAATTTGAAAAGGAGTTAAGGGAAAAAGGAAGCAAAAGCAGTCTCCAAAGACCAAGCAAACTAGAATTATGAAACAATCTACAGAAAGTAAGAAGGCTGAATTTGCTTCTTCATTAAAAACAAAATCTGAGGCTAATCTAAAATCTATTAAATCCATGAAGCCTCCAATTCAAAATCAAAAGAAAAACTAATGTACTATGACATTTGTGAGATGTCTAATCATAACACAGATGAGTGTTATTTTAATCAATATTGCTCTATCTTTGACATGAACAATCATTCAACAAAAGATTGCTATTTCAACAAGTATTGTTCTGTCTGTGATATGACAAATCACAATACATATGATTGTTTCTTTAAACATAAAGGCTTGAGAGTTCCACAAAACAAGCCTATTTCATCAATTTCAACCGACAGGACCAAATATAGAAGTCAATTACACATTAAACAAACACGGGTTTCAAATTTTGATGATGACTTTTATGATCAATGGGAGGCAAAGAGTGTCAAAAGGAATCCTAATCATAATATGAAATAATCACTTAATTCTTATCCAAGATTTAAAACAAAAGTGAGTTTTGAAAATCAATAACGTGCCCAATTTCTACATAGAAATTGGGATGAAAGATTTGACTACTCTATAGATAGTTCTATTAAAATTTATTAAATAAAACCAAATAGGACTCCACAAAAATTCTTCAAAGCATCAACATCTAAATCACAACTTAGAGGAAAGTATCAAAAGGTTAGAGCAATGGATAGAAACGAGCAACCCAAGACCATCATGGCTTGGGTTTCACATTCTAACTAGTTCTTTTATGCTTGTAGGTTCATCCATACGGGTCCAACAACTTATGGTATGTGGACAGTGGATGCTCCCAACAGATGACTGGTGACAGTCCCCTCCTTCATGACTTCAAGCATATGCAAGGAACTACTGTAGCATTTGGTGGAAACTCACAAGGTGGCAGAATTACTAGGGAAGGGTCTGTAACAAATGGACTGCTGAGCTTTGACAAAGTGAACTACTACGAGCAACTGAATTTCAACCTCCTCAGTGTGTCTCAGATCTGTGACAAGAAATATTCTACTCATTTCACAGACACCTATTGCTACATTCTGAAACCAAGATTTTGAATTCCTGAATAATGGGTTGTCTTGAAGACTTAGAGAAAGAATAACACCTATATCTTGAACCTTAATTCTGGACAACCAATGGAAGAAACATGTCTTTTGTCTAAAGCATCATTTGATGATTCACAATTTGGCATAGACGTTTGGGACACAGAAATTTCAAAAACATGAACAGATTGGTAAAATGAAATCATGTATTTGGTTTACCTCAAAAGGAATTTCATTTTATTAACCTCTGTTCTGCATGTCTCAAAGGAAAACAACATAAATCTTCCCATAAGCCAAAGCGTGTGAACACAATCAATACTCCATTAAAGTTACTTCATATGGATCTCTTTGGACCAACTCATGTCATGAGTATTGGCAAGAAACAATATTGTTTGGTAATCATTGATGGCTTTTCATGATTCACATGGGTCTTCTTCCTACTTCTTAAAAATGAAGCGTCCTAAATAATAAAAGATTTTATCACAAAAAATTGAAAATCAACTTGATCAAAAGGTAAAATCAATTAGAAGAGATAACGGGATAGAATTTAAAAATGAAAATCTATGTTCATTTTGCTTACACAAAGACATTGCTCATCAATTCAGTGCAACTAGAACTCCTCAACAAAATGGGGTAGCTGAAAGAAGAAACATAACACTTATTGAAGCAACAAGAACAATGCTAGTCTATGCTAAGCTACCAATTACCTTTTGGGTCGAAGCAGTCAACACATCGTGTTTTGTGCAAAATCAAACTTTGATAGTCAAAGAAAAGAACAGAACACCTTATGAACTACTTTTTCATAGAAAACCATTTATTGGATTTTTCAAGTCATTTGGTTGTCCTGTCTCAATATTAAACACCTGAGACCATTTAGGAAAGTTTACTCCTAGGTCAGATGAGGGATTTGTTATAGGTTATTTCTCTGTCTCAAAGGCTTTCAGAGTGTTTAATCCTAGATTTAACATTATCGATGAATCAAAAAATGTTCAATACAATGAGCACTCCTTTTCTAAGTCAATGAATGGTCCCAATTAGTTCTTTTGATTAGTTTCCCATGTCAAATGTATGTAATCTACAATCAACTGGATCTTCTGGAATAGTAGAGAGAAGAGATGACTGTCACACCCTCAAAATCCGCGTGCGGGGTTTTATCACGAGGCGCGTGACATACCAGGATCTTAGTCATTAGTTACACAGAACGACTCTATATGAGCTAACATTCAAAATCAGAGTTTAACTTTAAAACATGCGGAAGCGTTAAATAAACGAGTAAACACAAAACAATGTAACATGATTTAAAATGTGCAAACATACACGCCCAAGTATTATGCAAACCCAAAACATGATGTTTAAACAATCATAATCCAAAACAATGTTTCATAACATGCTGACAAACACCATGATGCTGACTCGTGTGACGTGCTCCTAGGCAATAACAACCTTAACCTGAGAATAGCATACTAAAAGAGTCAACACAATGGTTGTGGAGTTCAAGAGTTTGCATTTAAACATAAACCAATAACAGTTGCAAAATATAAGATATGTATTGGAATAGATAGCTAGTCTATAAACAAATAGTAATAGTCATAGTGATTTCGCGATTGAAGCTGACTGTGTTACGTTTGTTGCCTCCTGCCACTACTTACCAGGTTGTGACAAATGTTCGTTAGGACAATATTGCACCCGTTTGACCTCGAGTCGCACAGGTGGGGCTCATCAGACCCAGTAGTACTACACAATATTTCCCGCTAACCATCATTATTAACAATCTGAAAGTGTGAGGACTTTCATGGTAATCAACACTATATTATACCATACATAACTTATCATGATAAAGCGTTTGTAAAAACTAGTATGCTATCTCCCCCAAAAGAGAGTAAGTAAAAGAGTGGGGCATGAACTCACCTGTTGCACGCAAGAATTAACTTAAAGCTTAACTTGAAAGAAAGAGTGGAAAGACAACCTTCAAAGGTCACCTAGAACACATGAGTACATAAGTACATGTACACATAATCAATATGAAACCCTAAGTGCTCTACAAACCAAGGAACTCAAGGTTTAAGAAAGACAAGACACATTTGACCCAGTTGACCCATTTGACCCATTGGTGACATTAAAGGTGAAATTTCATTCAAACAAGCAAAACAGTACATCACACATGGTTAACATACAAGCTGATCACCTATGACACTTCATTACCCACATGTACTACCTAGTTCATCATACAACCAGATATCATACAAGTCATTTCGAATCTCAAACAATTATCATGCTCAACATAACTACAACACAACCAAAGCACCATACATAGGATCAGATCATGCTTAACATGCCATGTGAAGCCACTCACGACTTCACGCCCTAAACCCTGCCAATCCTACTAAGTAGGGGCCTCAGATTCGCACGCGTGTATGATGATCATCAACATACCATTTAACAGAAATTATATCATCCAAAATCTTCAACCATGATCAACCACAAACCAACAATAGTCCTAACATACCCATATGACCCATTACCATGAATTCCCACAAACAGGCCAAATCAGATAACTAACCAACTAAACATTCATACAACCCAAACAATACATTCTACCATCTTAGAAATCATCCATGAACATGCTAACATGATCCTAATGTCCCAAACATGTTCAAATCCTCATACTCAAGAATTTGTGCAAATAAAGTTTCCCTTTTGGGAAAGCACATCCCAAATTCTATCAAACATCCAAGACATTCAATAATATGCCAATTCAAGCTCATGATAACATCTAGACATGATCAACAACATCCAATTATCACAATTCATCAACCTTCCTAGCCAAAAGTTACTATCTTTAGTAAGGCATGAACTACAACATCAATTATCAACAATCTAACATCCAAATCAACAATCTAACATCCAATTATCATCAAAAACACATCAACAACATCAATTCAACATCAAATCTTGAATTCCAAGAACAAAAAGTTTCCTCTTAAGGCAATGTATGAACTACATGATAAATCCATGGATTTCTTGCAAAATCAACATAATCTAACATTCATACAACCTAACTAACATCATATCAACATCTAATAATCATCAATTTCATGTTTCCATCACCACTTTTGGATTTAGGGTTCATCATGAATCAAAAACTATGAACAACAAGATAAAACATACCTTTAAACGTGTAGAATCAAGAATTGGACTTGCTAGCACTATGGAACACTTGAAACTAGATCAAAATCGATTATTTTATGCTTGTTGTTGATCAAATTCAAAAGGTGGGAGGTGGGAGAAGGGTTCGGCCGCAATGAGGGGGTTTGGGAGGGTTAGGGTTTGATTTTTGATTAATTATGGTAACTTTTAGTTAGAAGGTAATTACAAATTAAACCCCTTGATTTTTATTTTATAAAAACCAATCATTTTAACACTTTTTAAATAATTTTAACTATCAATTACAAGTATTATTAGCCAATAATCATAACCATAAACATTTACAATAAGTCACCCAACACATGAAATATATATAACACATTGTCACATTATCGCGTAAATTCACAAAATAACTATTTAAAATTCTATAAATTCATGAATCACATAATCACAACCAATAATCAACATTATTAATTAGATTATTATTTGTTATCATAGATTATTATTATTGAGTCACCAACGTTCAACGACAACTAGTGTGTCCTCACGACACGTGTTTGCAAGACTTAACGGAACTAACGGAGTTTGGTAACGGAAAATTACCGAATTTCACAATGACTTTCCAATGATACCTCCATCTTCTGCAAATCAACCTGATGAAGAAGTTCCATTGCAAGCTGATCCTATTAGACAATAAGTACAAAATCAGAGTGTCTCAACTGAGTTTCATCCTGAAAATTGCGTTACATTGTGAGTGTTCCATCACTGGTCTACTGCATTGGCACAATGTAATCGAAATCGAGTGAGTTTTGGGTGAGTTGTCACATCATCCCCATGTTGAAAGAAATTTCTTCCCAAAATTTAAATCAGTACATTCGTCGGCTGACATCGTCCTTTCGAATAGCTGAGGATACTTAAGCTTCATCTGGTCCTCACGTTCCCACATGAATTCTGGTCCACCTCTCGAGTTCCAACGAACCTTGACTATGGGTTTCTTGCTTTGCTTAAGTGTCTGCACCTCATGATCCATCACTTCGACCGGTTCCTCAATGAAGTGTAATTGTTCGTCTACTTGAACTTCTTCCAGCGGTACGACCATTGTTTCATCCGTTAAGCACTTCTTCAGATTCAAAACATGGAATACATCATGGATTCGATTTAGCGAATCATGTAGGGCTAATCGATAAGCCACTGGACCTATTCTTTCCAAGATCTCAAATGGTCCAACGTATCTCGGATTTAGCTTTCCTCGCTTACCAAACCGAATCACACCTTTCCATGGTGAGACCTTCAGTAAGACTTTATCACGAACCTGAAATTCTAGAGGTTTCCGTCGCTTGTCAGCATAACTTTTCTGTCTGTCGCGCGCTGCAGCCATACGGTTCCTTATTTTCATAATCTTTTCAGTGGTCTCGTGTACTAACTCAGGACCCGTTAGCTGGCTGTCACCAATTTCAGCCCAACAAACTGGTGATCTACATTTTCTCCCATATAACGCTTCGAAAGGTGCCGCCTTTATGCTAGTGTGATAACTGTTGTTGTAAGAAAATTCCACCAATGGTAGGTGAACTTCCCAGTTATTCCCAAAGTCAATCACACAAGCATGTAAAATGTCCTCCAAAGTCTGTATAGTACGCTCGCTTTGACCATCAGTCTGTGGATGATAAGCAGTACTCATATCCAATCATGTACCTAAAGATTTCTGTAGTGATTGCCAGAAGTGCGATGTGAAGCGAGCATTGCGGTCAGAAATAATTGAGATCGGTACTCCATGCCTCGAAATGATCTCCTTGACATAGAGTCGGGTTACTTTCTCCATCTTGTCTGTTTCCTTTATCGCTAGGAAATGAGCAGACTTTTTTAATCTATCCACGATAACCCATATTGTGTCACAACCAGTAGAAGTTAGAGGTAGCTTGGTAATGAAATCCATTGAGATCTGATCCCACTTCCACATAGGGATCTTGGGTTGTTGCAATAGTCCAGACGGTTTCTGATACTCCACTTTAACCTTTGAGCAGGTCAGACACTTGCTCACATATGTAGCTACATCCGCCTTCATGTTAGGCCACCAGTAGTGCGCCTTCAAATCATGGTACATCTTGTCAGATCCAGGATGTATAGAGTACTTAAACTTGTGTGCCTCACTCATGACCAAGTCTCTCAGATTTCCGTGTATAGGTACCCAAAGTCTATCCATGAAGTAATGAATTCCATCCGCTTTTACCTCGAGCTGCTTGTCCATTCCTCTTATGGATTAGAACCCAATGTTTTCTACTTTCAAGGCTTCCGTCTAAGCCTCTTGGATTTGTTCCGGTAACTGTGTGCTAATGGTAAGTTGCAAAGCTCACACGTGTCGAGGCTTAGCAGTTTCTTTCCTACTTAGCGCGTCAGCGACTACATTTTCTTTCCCCAGATGATATCTGATTTCACAATCATAATCGTTCAACAATTCCACCCAGCGTCTTTGCCTCATGTTCAACTCCTTTTGCTCAAAGATGTACTGGAGGCTCTTGTGATCGGTGTAAATAGTGCATTTGATACCGTACAAGTAATGTCTCCATATCTTTAAGGCAAAAACTACTGTACCCAGTTCCAAGTCATGAGTGGTATAGTTCTTCTCATGAATCTTCAACTGTCTAGAGGCATAAGCTATCACCTTATCCCTCTACATCAGGACACATCCAAGCCCTTGAATGGAAGCGTCACAATAGACTATGAAATCATCACTACCATCCGGTAATGCTAATATTGGTGCACTACACAATTTTTGTTTCAGCAACTGGAAAGCAGATTCCGACTCTCACCCCATTTGTATGCGGTTCCCTTGTGAGTCAAGGCTGTGAGAGGTTGTGCAATCTTAGAGAATCCTTCGATAAACCGTCGATAATATCCCGCTATTCCAAGGAATTGTCGTATCTCACTTGGTGTCTTAGGAACAGACCAATTCTTTATCGCTGCAATCTTTACAGGATCAACATGTATTCCCTTCTCGTTGACAATATGACCCAAGAATTGCACCTCACGTATCCAGAAATCACACTTAGAAAACTTTGCGTACAGTTGTTCCTTTCTAAGTAATTTCAAGATTAAACGTAAGTGCTTCTCATGTTCTTCCACAGTCTTGGAGTAGATCAGTATGTCATCAATAAAGACGATAACAAACTGATCAAGATAGGGTTTGCACACGCGATTCATAAGGTCCATGAATACTGCTGGTGCATTCGTCAACCCAAATGGCATGACCAAAAATTCATAGTGACCATATCGTGTACGAAAGGCAGTCTTCGAGATGTCCTCTTCTCGAACTCTCAACTGATGATAACCTGACCTCAGATCAATCTTAGAGTAATAGCTTGATCCTTGCAGTTGATCAAACAAATCATCTATACGAGGTAAGGGATATCTATTTTTGATCTTGACTTTGTTCAGTTCCCTATAGTCAATGCACATTCGAAATGTACCATCCTTCTTCTTGACAAATAGAACTGGCGCTCCCCAGGGCGACGAACTCGGTCGGATAAACCCTTTATCCAACAGCTCTTGTAGTTGGGTGGATAATTCCTGCAGTTCGTTCGGAGCTAACTGGTAAGGTGCTCTCGTAATTGGACTACAAAACATAGTGGACACGAAACTTCTATCAGCTCCGGTATCGAATAATACGTTAGCAAAACGACCATTACCGAAAATTTACCAGTTTCTGTTATAGGATCGTCTAGAGCCTCACCTGAGCCACTCACGACTACAACACAACCAAAGCACCATACGTAGGATCAGATCATGCACAACATGTCATGTGAAGCCACTCACGACTTCACACCCTAAACCCTGCCAATCCTACTAAGTAGGGGCCTCAGATTCGTACGCGTGTATGATGATCATCAACATACCATTTAACAGAAATCATATCATCTAAAATGTTCAACCATGATCAACCACAAACCAACAATAGTCCTAACATACCCATATGACCCATTACCATGAATTCCCACAAACAGGCCAAATCAGATAACTAACCAACTAAACATTCATACAACCCAAACAATACATTCTACCACCTTAGAAATCATCCATGAACATGCTAACATGATCCTAATGTCCCAAACATGTTCAAATCCTCACACTCAAGAATTTGTGCAAATAAAGTTTCCCTTTTGGTTAAGCACATCCCAAAATCTATCAAACATCCAAGACATTCATGGATTCATCAATAATATACCAATTCAAGCTCATGATAACATCTAGACATGATCAACAACATCCAATTATCACAATTCATCAATCTTCCTAGCCAAAAGTTACTATCTTTAGTAAGGCATGAACTACAACATCAATTATCAACAATCTAACATGCAAATCAACAATCTAACATCCAATTATGATCACAAACACATCAACAACATCAATTCATCATCAAATCATGAATTCCAAGAACAAAGCGTTTCCTCTTAAGGCAACGTATGAACTACATGATAAATCCATGGATTTCTTGCAAAATCAACATAATCTAACATTCATACAACCTAACTAACATCATATCAACATCTAATAATCATCAATTTCATGTTTCCATCACCACTTTCAGATTTAGGGTTCATCATGAATCAAAACTATGAACAACAAGATAAAACATACCTTTAAACGTGTAGAATCAAGAATTGAACTTGCTAGCACTATGGAACACTTGAAACTAGATCAAAATCTACTATTTTGTTCTTCTTGTTGATCAAATTTGAAAGGTGGGAGGTGGGTGAAGGGTTCGGCCATAATAAGGGGGTTTGGGAGGGTTAGGGTTTGATTTTTGATTAATTATGGTAACTTTTAGTTAAAAGGTAATTACATATTAAACCCCTTGATTTTTATTTTATAAAAACCAATCTTTTTAACACTTTTTAAATAATTTTAACTATCAATTACAAGTATTATTAGCCAATAATCATAACCATAAACATTTACAATAAGTCACCCAACACATGAAATATATATAACATGTTGTCACATTATCGCGTAAATTCACAAAATAACTATTTAAAATTCTATAAATTCATGAATCACATAATCACAACCAATAATCAACATTATTAATTAGATTATTATTGTTTATCATAGATTATTATTATTGAGTCACCAACGTTCAACGACAACTAGTGTGTGCTCACGACATGTGTATGCAAGACTTAACGGAACTAACAGAGTTTGGTAACGGAAAATTACCGGATGTCACAATGACTTTCCAATGATACCTCCATCTTCTGCAAATCAACATCATGAAGAAGATCCATTGCAAGCTTATCTTATTAGACAAGAAGTACAAAATCAGAGTGTCTCAACTGAGGCTGGTCCTAGTACACTGCCCACTCCTTCAGCAGAACCGTCTACTGAAGTTAGAAATCCAGAACCAGCTACTGTGCCAGTTGAAACAGAAGTGAATGCAAATGACGAAAGTCTTCAAAGTGCTACTGATGCTGAAGCTGAAGCTGGTGAAGCGATTGATTACTTTCATAATTCTCTTACATCATAACCTGAAGGTGCCTCTCGTCAAGATGACCTGAATGTCCCCAACCTTTGAATCATCCTATGTCAAGCATCATTGGTGAATTAGATGAGCGAGTGACATGAAGCAAGTTAAGTATTGCAAACATCTATTTGTTTTTTTATTTTTTGTGTTAAACAGTACCCAAGAATATAAAAGAGGCTCTACAAGACAACAACTGGATCGAGGCAATGCAAGAAGAATTGCTCGGGTTCAAGAAACAAGATCTATGGCAGCTGGAAGACCTTCCCGAAGGACAATACCCTATCGGTACTAGGTGGTTATACAGAAACAAGACTGATGACAAGGGTATTGTTATCAGACATAAGGCAAGATTGATTGCACAAGGATACACCTAAGAAGAAGGAATAGACTATGATGAGGTGTTTGCACCTGTTGCCAGATTAGAAGCCATCAAACTTTTTCTTGCTTACTCTGCATCCATGAAATTCACTATGATCAAATGGATGTAAAGTGTGTATTTTTTATGGCAAAATCTTTAAAGAAGTCTATGTGAGTCAACCACCAGGCTTTAAGAACCTGGATTTCCCTCACAGGGTGTACAAGCTTGATAAAGCTTTGTATGGTCTACATCAAGCCCCACGAAAGTGATACGAGACTCTTTCATCTTTCCTTCTTGCCCACTGGTATGAGAGAGGAAAGATTGATTAGACTACGTGGATGATATCATCTTTGGATCAACAAACAAACAACTTTGCAAAGATTTTGAAGGCCTTATGCACTCCAAGATCCAGATGAGTGCAATGGGGGAGCTTACATTCTTCTTAGGATTGCAAGTACAGCAAACAACAGATGGAATCTTCATCAATCAATCAAAATACGTGGAATCCTTATTGAAGAAATTTCATTTTGCAGATTGTCAGTCTATCAGAACTCCTGTTGATACAAAAATGAAGATTGGTCCAGACTCAGATGGAAAATCAATAGATCAGACTCACTATCGATCAATGATAGGGTCGCTCATGTATTTAACAGCAAGCAGACCTGACATAATGTTTGGTGTACGTGTTTGTGCTAGATATCAAGCAGATCCCAAAGAATCATATGTAAATGCTATAAAGAGGATATTTAGATATCTCAAGGGCAAGCCTGCACTTGGATTATGGTATCCAAAGGAGGGAGATTTCAACCTCTATGCCTACACAGAAAATGACTACGGGGAATGCAACTTCAATCGGAAGTCCACTTCTGGGGGTTGTCAATTTGTTGGTCCCAGACTGGTCTCCTGGTAGTGCAAGAAGCAGACAAATGTGTCTGTTTCCATAGCAGAAGCTGAGTACATAGCAGCATCAGCATCTTTATTTAAAGTTCTTTGGATTCAAAACCAGATGTTTGATTATGGTTATAACTTCTTGCACACACCAATTCACATTGACAACACAGCCGCCATGTTCATAACAAACAATCCAATTCAACACTTAAAAACCAAACATATTGAAATTAGATATCACTTTTTGAGAGACTGTACTGAAAAAAGGTTAATCAAGTTGATACAGGGTCCACACGGATAATCAATTAGCTGATTTGTTCACTAAGGCATTTGACCCTAGTCGGTTTGAATTCTTAGTTCAATCAATTTGCATGATTAACCTTGAGCGAAAATCAAAATCATCAAAATTTGCAAAAACATTCAAATATTAAAAAAATACAAAAAGGAGTTATTTTTGTTGAAGAATATGTATTGTACTTCGGTTGGGAAATGATATAATTACAATCATTATATCATTCAATGTGCTTATTTCAAAATCTTAAAAGGCTGACATGACTTATCTGATATGCGGGTAGGCCTCGCTTGGAAAAGAAGATACATGATGTGATGAACTAAAGCTCATATTCAGCTGTGAAGCCATCATCTCATGTATGAGTAAGTATTAGCCTAACCAAGTGTGTGTGTGTGTGTGTAGTAACCTAAACACACTAGGTAATGATGCCTTATGAATCTCATTCACCCATATCAGTTTCTCCTCTGTTTTGCTATGCAAAGACCTAGAGAAATAGGCATAAAGTGCTGATGTCATGATCCAAAAAGATTTCTAATGTGAAACACATCCAAAATGGATGAATTAATAAAATCAAAAAAATTCCAAAGAGGATCACCTTCCAAAGTGAAGTGCAAAACAAATCCCAATATGGATCAAATATTTATTAGGATCAAAGTAAATAAATTCCAATGAGGATCACCCTTACCCAAAACCAGATGAGATTTCATAATTTAAATGACTTGGCCATGTAAGTTGTGAAGAAGTTCTACCATTCATTTTATGCGGGTCGTTGATCTTACCATGCATTTGAGTGTTAGGTACATGTTGAATATTTAATCCACTCAAAACATGATCAAGATCACTAGCATTAAAATATTAACCAAGTATGAGTTTAAGAGGACAAACATACCTACAATCAATATGTTTATGATTATGTCTATTTTACTAACAATTGCGTGTACTTGTGAACGGTAAGATTGATATGATCCCAAGTAAGGTATACTTCTTCTTCATGTCCAGATAAGAAAATCAAAACTTATAAAAAATATATTTTGCTTTCAAAATTTTAAAATCTTTAAAGTTTTTATCCCATATGGATATAAACTTTAGAGGGAGAAATTAAAATTTAATGAAAATATTCACAAAAACATGAAAAATTTGCAAAATCTCAAAAATATTTTAATTACTTTGTACAGTTGCTACTTTTCTAGAAAATATAAAATTAGAAAAATGGATGTGTTGGTATGGAAGATATACTATAGTATCTCAGTATATGCAAATATTTGGAAGCACAAAAGTCCAAGATCAGTTAAATCTGTAAAATTTGTATCACACCGGGTGTACAATTCAATCCAAGCAAGAATTGACAATCCATGCAACAGTCAAAACTTCATAAAAATCCAAGCAACAGTAAAAACTTCATAAAATTCAAAGCATCAGTGCAAAATTTGTCAAAACCATCCACAACAAAAACATTAATTTTTGACAAGTTCGAAATTTAATGCGGGTAAGAGTATTGATTAATGCGGGTAAAGGTAACCCAGACATTTAACCAATGCGGGTAATACTTTTTAGCAAATCAAAGTGAATCTAATGCGGATAAGTTAAGTCATCCATATTTGTTTCCAAATAAATGCGTACAACAATGTCTCATGGCAGAAAACTTATGTGGACAAATTTTGTTCTTCCACATTTATCAATGTGGATAAGTTTTTGTTTATCCACATTTCCTTAATGTCGATGACATGATCAATGCGGGTAACATTGTTGTGTATTTTACCAAAAATAAAACATGTGCTTTCACTCTTCTATCATTTTGTGTTTGAATCTCAGTTAATACGGATAGAAGTTTATGAAATGCGGAAAACTGAATTGTTCATCCGCATTTGTTACAGTTCATGTGGACAACTAAATTGTTCATCTGCATTTGTTGCTACAACAATGAAAGTTCTGATGTAAGTGCGGACATGTCCAAATGTTCTTCTGCATTTGTTACAAAGCCAATGCGGTCAAGTTTATGCTTCCGCATTTGTCTCAGTACTCAAATGCGTATATCTTAAAACATCCGCATTTGCTACAGGACAAAAATTAAAACTTCTGCATTTGTTCATTCACTTGCAAAATTTGAGAAATTCATTAAATTGACTATTTAAACATATTAATCAGAGTCATTTATTACTTTTCAAATTTGAGTGAACCAAAGTGAGACGAGCATTGTTCTGCTGTTCATCATCAAACATCCAAAACACCATAAACCTTGCGTGTTGATTGTTCATTCAGCTTCAGTTCATCTATATTTAGATTCTTAGCACAAGTAGTATCAAAACAAGGTGATTCTCGGTGGATTTGCATACTTTGAATACCAAACCTGTAATGAACATAGAACGCTAGTTTAGAACAATCAAAATTAACCATAAACAGTGGATTTCAATGACATTTTCGAGTTCAATGCAACTGATTTCGATGCTTACAACAAGTAATAATCGATTCAGAAACCCTAGGTTAACCACGATGAACAGGGGAAACCGATACTTAAAATGTTGAAATTAAATCCAATGTTTCAGTTTAATAAGATGTTCAAAACAATGAACATAATCAAAATTCATCATAAAAACATAACACAAATGGTTAAACAACATAAAATCAAAGATAGGTCAAATTGCTATGCAATAGTGACCTTGAACTCTCAATTTTGACCTGAGAAAGTCATACTGAGAAAGTCAAACCTGTTCTTACTTGCACAATCTGTTATTTGCTAGTACATTTCTAACACATGTGTCTTTATTATAGAATCTATGGTAAACCTTTCTTGGAGCAAACTCCATAATGATAGTGGATGTCTTGATCCAGATGTGCCAGAATCTGAGGGTTTGAAAGACATGATCAGATTCATCTCAATAAGAAGAATAGCACATGCAATCACTGATGAAATCAACCTAATAGTGTGATGTTAATGAACTTAGACATACAATGAAGAACATAAAAAGGTTGATTCCTCCTAAGGATCTTTTCAAATCTCTCAAACAAAAATATAACAACAGATTGTTATACTTGTATTCAACAAACAATAATCATGGTATGGAAACCCATGATTAGTGCTATGATATCAGTGTGTGTGAGTGATTATTAGTGATTGTTAGTGCTTGAATGATAATAACTGCTTGTTTGTATTGATTATTCAAAAAGCTTACAAAGGATTAGGGTAGTATGCTATTTATAGTCTATACACAGAGCTATATACAATTACTGAACTACCCTTATGTAAAAAAATATTACATAACTAATCCCAAGTCTATAAGCTGTCCGCTGTGAATGATTAGATGTCCGCTATGGATGTTAAGCTGTCCGCTATGGAAGTCAGATAACATGTCCGTTGTGCCTTGGATGTTGTCCGCTATGAACACTTGTGTCTTTGCTTGTATGTTGTCCGCTGTGGAATGTTCATCCGCTAAGGATGAACATCCGATATGAACACTTGTGTGTGTTTGCTTGTATGTTTTCCGCTGTGGAATGTTCATTCGCTGTGGGTGAACATTCGCTGTGAACACTTGTGTGTTTTTTGGTTGTATGTTGTTCGTTGTGGAATGTTCATCCACTCTGGATGAACATCCGCTATGAACACTTATGTGTGTTTGCTTTGTATGTTGTCCGCTGTGGAAATGTTCATATGCTATGGATTTAGTTATCCGTTATGTGTGTTGTTCATCCGCTGTGGGCTCTTGGACTTGATCTTCATCCGTTGCATCTTCTTAGTCATCCGCTGTGGAAAACTCTTCATCCCTGTAGACACTTAGCAAAAATTCCTTTTTATCTACAAACCTGAAAAAGAAATTTAAGCAATATTAGTGTATGTTATGAGTGTTAATGATACTAATGTGTTAGTTAATGATTGTTTGAATGTAAGAACACATTATGTTTGATTATGGAAAGCATTATCCTTTTTAAGCATTAATCTATTAATGCACTTGTTGAGTCAAACAATACCCCCCCCTTAAGGATGATGCTGCCATCTATTTAATGTTTGCTTGTTAATGTTTTGTTTGTTAGTAACAATGTGTGTGTTGATGCTTGTTAATGATGTTGCCATCTCTTCTGTTGATGATTGCATGTGTGAATGTTATGCATGATTAATTGTTTGACTTGTATGATTGTATGATTGAATATTTATCTGTTTGCATGTATGATTGATTGTATGTTTACATGTATAATGTGGTATGTGTATGATTGATAGTTGTTGTTTGTTATGTATGTTTGGATGGTTGTTTGTTGATTGGTTACATTGTTTGTTTTTTTGTTTGTTTGTTAGAAACCTTTATGTGTGTGATGGACCAGCTTCATCAACTGTCTTCAGAACTTCAGCTATTGACTTCAAGGACTCTTTAATATCTTTCTCAAGCTCTTGATCTTTGGTAGCTTATTATACTTGATCAGATAAAGGAGTAATCCTCAGTGTATTTCTGCAGTTCACTATGTGCTCTATAAAATAATCAATTGCACTTTTCTGATCATTATATTTGCTCTCTATTATGAGATGAACCAGCTGTTCTAGAGTTGATTGGTCTAGGCTCTACACATCTATGTTACTAACCAATGTAATCAAAACATGTTTACCTTTCAGGATTCAAGATTGTTATTGTCTGATATCCTTATTCCTATCATGCCTTCTATGTGTGTTAATGTTTGTTGATTGGTTTGCAGTCTCTTTTTTAGTGCAGCCTTCACATAAATAGTCCCTAAAATTCTGAGCATGTGAATGAAGTAGTAGCAATCTCCCTTTCATAATACATCTTCAATTGCAGGGAATGTCTTGGTTTTAAAAAATGAGACATATGATGGATGAAGGAGTTTGATTTCCACAGGATCAAACAACCTTATGTCTGGTGCTTCCTTCCCTTCTAGCTTTTCTCAAGTACCTCAATGGGTACATCGGATACAGCTCATGCAATGATTGATTTACTTATGTTCACAGTGGATGACTACTTGGTCATGCGCTGTGGACAATTGTTTGAAATTGGATGATTGTACCGGTTATACAGCGGATGATAGCTTAG
Organism: Flaveria sonorensis; assembly: GCA_025506505.1. Lineage (NCBI taxonomy): Eukaryota > Viridiplantae > Streptophyta > Magnoliopsida > Asterales > Asteraceae > Flaveria > Flaveria sonorensis. Next base: position 30,482,784 of record CM046440.1, on the reverse strand, counting down.
TCATGCGCTGTGGACTCTGATTGATTTACTTATGTTCACAGTGGATGACTACTTGGTCATGCGCTGTGGACAATTGTTTGAAATTGTTTGCTTGTTCACAGCGGATGCACATTTGTTCATGCACTGTGGACCCTTGAAAACTTGTTTGGTTGTTCACAGCGGATGAACATTTGTTCATGCGCTGTGGACCCTTGGATGTGATATGTGAATGTTGTTGGATCTTATATGCCCAAGACATATACAAGATTGATGTGGTTAGTACGTCATGATCCAAGTCGGGTCATACCCAATAACAAGCTAGGCAAACACCGATAAATATTTATTTGCTGATATGATCAAGCAAATAAATATTGACACCAATTTAGAAAATAGGTTTTCTGAAATTATTGCATTTGAGATAGAACAAACTATATGGATGTTTTGTTCATGAGATATCATTTATATTGTTATTTAAATTATTCATGAGATATCATTTGAGATAGAACAAACTATATGGTGGGAAACCATTTCAAAATCTCGGCCGCCCTCTTTGGTGTCTTGGTATTCGTTGTCTTGTTTTAATACAAGACTTTAATCATTTGGAAGTAACACTCAACCACACTCTCTCTCTCATACATGCAAGAACTCTTTCTTCTCCAATTTTGCTCTCCTCATATCCACGGATCTAGAGCTTGATAAAGAATGTTTTGGGTGTTAACTTCCTAACTAGTTTGGTGCTTTGCAAGAGCTTGTGGGTATACAAGCTTGAGGTCTTCTCTTTTGAAGAATAGACATTCAAGAAACATCATCTCCCTCCTCTCATCCGTATCTAACTTCCTTGTTCAAGAAAGGTAGTATTCATGTACATCCTATGGTTGGTTTTGATAGCACTTCTTTTCACATATATATGATCCTTGTTCTTGGGTTTGTTTTCTTGAACATATAAATGTTTATTTTCAGAATATAAAACAAGTTTTAAACCCCTTATGCGTTTTGTTGTTTAAATGGTTAAACATCTTTGTTAAAACTTGTAAAAACCCAACAATGGCATCTAGAGCCGGTTATGTGGAAAACTTGCTTCAAAAGTCCTAGAAAAGTTAGTTTTGTTGGACTTTTTCAACCCATTAGGGGCTGTTTTGTTGTGGATGAATGAATCCCTTATCTTTCAAAGTTTTATCTTACATGCTTTAGAATAAACCTTGAAAGATTAACATCAAGAGGTTGATTGTTTTGTTTAGTCTAAACCCTAAAGTTTGGGTTTATGTTGGCCGAAACTTTAAGGGTTAAAAGGGAGTTCATGGTTGTTCTTGGATGTTGTATTTGATACATATTTTGGTGCATAACATAGCCTTGACCTAATGTGTTTTGGATTTGGATGAATGTGATTGTCATGTTTGGTTTTATTCATTAAAGGGTTGTAATAATAATTTTGGTGTTTGTATCTTTTGGGTTGTAATTTATTTATTCATTGGTTTGTAATAAATAGATTAGGTGCATTTCTTTTATTAGAAAAATTGTATTAGGATATGATTTTTGTAAAAGAAGATGCACAAGTTGGAGACTCAAGGGAAGATACAAAGGAAGAACTCAAAAGACATGGACACTTGAAGCATTTGGATGCGGATTCGAGTGGGAGTTCTTGGACACATTTTAATGTGTCATTATTAACCCTTAGGAAAGACCAAATGACAACACTTGTGATGGCAAACAAGTGTGGTCACCTTAGTGGCTATGGTTATGCACTTATGATTGAATGGTTGTGCTTGTTTGGTTGTTTTGTTTTATGTTGGATGTTTGATATATGGATATGCATAACAAACAAATTTATAAACATAACAAGCTGAAAATAAATGGTTCTTAATCATTAAGTGGTTAATAAAAGGTTATTAAAAGGATTAATGATTTTAAATAAAAGGGGTTTTATTAAAAGAACCATAGGGTACCATGTATTTGAAAGCATGCAAATACAAGGTACATAGAGTTTTCTAAACTAGAATTATGAAAACTTAAAATGTCTTTTGAAAACAAGTTTATCACCATCCTTTTACACAACACTTGAGTCACTTGAAAACTCTTAATGGGATAAAGGTCACCTAACCATTTTGAGGGAACTTGTGATTTGAGGTGGGAATGCCATATTTGTGGGATAAAGATCACCTAACACTTATATTGGTAAACTCACATGTGTGTGTAAGTAGGGTAACTTGATTTGCAAACCATGTTAAATGGATCACCTACAATGTGGTTTACAAAAGGTGTTGATGGGATTAACATGCCGACTATACATATGATGTTTAAGTCGATCCCATACCTCTAGAAGTTGCAAAGGGTTGCAATTGTCAAACGTTGACTACCTTGTTAATTTAAATAATGGGATAAAGGTCACCTAACCACTATTTAAATGTAACGTTGGATTCTAGAATTTTATTTTGTGTATGACACATAAAAGGTATTTATAATTAAATATGATAATATCGTAAATACTAAAATTGAACCTTGTTAAATTTTGTAGATGGCCACCAACCACAATGAAAATAATGATATTCCATCCGCTCATACCCTATCACTAAGAACCATTCTCCAAAAGGAGCGTCTAAACCATAACAATTTCATTGATTGGTTTCGAAACTTGAGAATTGTTCTCAAGCAAGAGAAACGGTCATATATCTTAGACGATCCGATTCCCGATGAACCCAATGAGGAAGATGAAGAGGCCTACATGAATTGGGTGAAATACACTGAGGACTCGGTCCAAGTGTCTTGCCTCATGTTGGCAAGTATGACTCCGGATCTCCAAAAGGAGTACGAACATCACGGAGCATACGACATGATAACCCAGTTGAAGGAAACGTTCCAACAACAAGCAAGGGTAGAGCGCTTCGAAACGGTTCGAGCACTCCATGCATGTCGTATGGATGATACCCAATCGGTCTCGTCTTATGTACTTAAGATGAAGAGCCACATAGACCGCCTCGAAAGGCTGAATTGTCCCGTCTCGAAAGAGTTGGCTACGGATTTGATCCTCAACTCTTTGTCAAAAAGGTTTGACAATTTTGTTATGAATTATAACATGAACGGTTGGGACAAGAACATAACTGAGCTTCACTCTATGCTCAAAACAGCCGAGGCGGCCATGGGTAAAAGGAGTTTACCCGTTCTCACCATCAATGAAGGTGGGAACAAGAAGAGGCCTCACCCCGCATCCAAGGCAAGTGTTGCCAAAGGTAAAGGGTACGTTGGGAGAAAGGGAAAGGGAGTGGTAAAAGTGCCACCACCAAAACCAGCGGAGAAGAAGCAAAAGGTTGCTTCGGATGACCCATGCTTTAAGTGTGGGGAGATAGGACATTGGGCAAGAAATTGTCCTGTCCATCTCAAAGAGTTGAAAGCTAAGAGGGATGCCGGGCAGACCTCAGGTACAATTTTCATGATTCATATTGATCTCAATTTAATATCCTCTAACACATGGGTATTGGATACCGGATGTGGGACTCATATTTGCAATTTGTTGCAGGGGTTCAAAAGAAGTAAAGACTTCAAGAAAGGGGATGTTAGCCTCTACATGGGCAATGGGGCAAAAGTTCAAGTTGAAGCCCGAGGGGACTACATCTGAAGCTTCCAAATGGTTTGGAAGCAATTTTGAACAATGTTTTGTATGCTCCTAGTTTGACTAGGAACATTATTTCAGTTGCCCAATTAAGACAATATGGTTATGTTTTGACGTTTATTGAAAATGAAATTCATGTTTCTTTAAATGACATCTTTTATTTTAAAGCTACTCCTATTAATGGTATTTATGAATTGGTTCGTGAAAACACATTATATGATAGCTCGTTGTACCAAACCACCACCAAGAAGCTCAAATTAGATTTGAGTGACACCTATCTTTGGCATTGCCGTCTTGGTCATATAAACAAGAAGCGCATACAAACACTTCAAAAGAATGGTCTTTTAAAAGCAAGTGAATATGATTCATTTGATGTATGTGAATCTTGTTTACAAGGCAAAATGACTAAGGCACCTTTTAGTGGCAAAACCGAAAGGGCAAAAGATTTATTAGGTATCATACATTCGGATGTATGTGGTCCTTTTAAGCCAATGACTAGGTATAATGAAAGATACTTCATTACCTTACCGACGACTATAGTAGGTATGGGTATGTGTACTTGTTAAGACACAAAGATGAAGCTTTTGAAATGTTCAAAACCTTCCAAAATGAAGTAGAAAATCAACTCAACAAATCAATAAAAATTCTCCGCACCGATAGAGGAGGTGAATACCTAAGTGATGCTTTTAGAGATCATCTTAGAAGTTGTGGGATTATCTCACAACTATCTCCACCTGGAACACCACAACACAATGGTGTGTCCGAAAGGAGAAATCGAACTCTATTAGATATGGTTCGATCTATGATGGCTGGAAGCTCATTGCCTCTATCATTTTGGGGTTTCGCTTTGCTCTCTGCGGCCCGTATTTTGAATATGGCCCCAACCAAGAAAGTGGAAAAGACACCTTTTGAAATATGGCATGGAAGGGTTCCATCTCTATCATATTTAAAGGTGTGGGGATGTGAGGCTTATGTAAAGACTCCCACCTCAAACAAGTTAGAAAGTCGTTCCACTAAGTGTATTTTTATTGGATATCCTAGAGATTCTATGGGATATTATTTCTATGATCCATTGGAACAAAAGGAGTTTGTTGCCAAGAAGGTGAGTTCTTGGAAGCCAAGTTCCTTATGGAAGGAGCTAGCAGTAGAACAGTGGATCTTGAGGAGGATCAAGAACCACAACCCGATACACGTTTGGTTGACACTAGCACTCAACATGAGGATGTTGAGAATGATCAAATGGTTGATCAATACACACAAAACGTTCGCAAATCTGGTAGAACTAGTAATCCACCTGAAAGATATGGATTTTTCATGGATGGGTGCTATGTGGTTGATTCCGATGAACCAATCACATACCATGATGCAGTGTCCAATTTGGATTGTGACAAATGGCTTGAAGCCATGAATGTTGAGATGCAATCCATGTATGACAACCAAGTGTGGGACTTGGTTGTACCACCTCTTAGCTCCAAGGTAGTTGGAAGTAAGTGGGTTTTCAAAAGAAAACCGATATGCATGGAAACTTGGATACTTATAAAGCTAGACTTGTAGCAAAAGGTTTCACTCAAACTCAAGGGGTTGATTATGATGAGACTTTTTCGCCTGTTGCAATGCTAAAGTCTATTAGGATATTATTTGCCATAGCTGCTCATTATGATTATGAGATTTGGCAAATGGATGTCAAAACCGCTTTTCTAAATGGATATCTTGAGGAAGATGTCTATATGGTTCAGCCTGAAGGTTTTGTCGACCCAAAACATCCTAACAAAGTATGCAAGTTAAAGAAATCAATCTATGGATTGAAGCAAGCGTCAAGAAGTTGGAATCACCATTTTGATGAAGAGGTAATTAAATTTGGGTTCATCAAAAACGCTGATGAGGCTTGTGTGTATAAAAAGGCTAGTGGGAGCATCATCACTTTCCTAGTATTGTATGTCGATGACATCCTACTATTTGGAAATGACATTCCAACCTTGGAAGGTGTAAAAACCTGGCTTGGAAGCTGTTTTTCCATTAAGGATCTTGGTGAAGCCGCCTACATTTTGGGAATAAAGATCTATAGGGATAGATCAAGGCGGTTGATAGGTTTAAATCAAAGTGCATACATTGATAAGATCTTGAAAAGGTTCAAGATGGAGAACTCTAAGAAAGGTACGGTACCTATTCAAAGAGGAACGATATTGAGTACGACTCAATGTCCAAGCTCAAAGGATGAGCAAGATAAAATGAAGGAAATCCCGTATGCATCTGCTATAGGATCCATCATGTATGCAATGATATGCACTAGGCCGGACGTGTCATGCGCTTTGAGCATGACAAGCCGATACCAGCAAAATCCTGGAACTAGTCATTGGATGGCTGTTAAGAACATACTTAAGTACCTAGGAGGACTAAAGATATGTTCCTAATCTATGGATCTGGTGAGGAGGAACTCGTGGTAAAAGGTTACACGGATGCGAGTTTCCAAACTGATCGCGATGACTCACGATCACAATCGGGATACATTTTCATCCTAAATGGAGGAGCTGCTCTTGGAAGAGCTCTAAACAAGATGTGGTGGCATTATCAACTACAGAGTCAGAATACATCGCCGCTTCATTAGCAGCTCAAGAAGCTGCATGGTTGAAGAAATTCATTGCCGATCTAGGGGTTGTCCCTTCCATTCAGGACCCCCTAGAAATTCTTTGTGATAATGAGGGTGCGATTGCTCAAATCAAGGAACCCCGTGCACATCAAAAGACTAGGCACATTGAGCGGAGATTCAACTACATAAGGGATGAAGTTGAAAAGGGAAAGATATGTATTCGCAAAGTTCACACGGATCAAACATTGCGGATCCACTCACGAAGTTCCTTGAAAAGGCAAAGCATGAAGGTCATACTTGTGCCATGGGACTTCGATATTCTAGTGACTGGATTTGATCTTGTAATTTTGTATTTGGATATTGGAACCTTTTATTATTTGAATGAATTATTTGGTTATAATGCTTCAACTAATGTTCCAATTTTGCATGTTTAATCCATGAGTAAATTATTTACTCTAAACGTCCGTAGTCGTTCATACTTGTGGGAACAAGTATGAGGGTAAGACTATTATGAACTTGGATTGGTTAATATTCATATGGATGAATATATAGCAAAGGGTTGCTGCCAAAGTTCATAGATATTTATGGGATACAAATATTGGACTGACCCGCGTCTCAAATATTTCTACATGGAATCTTCTTGATTGGTCATAAGTAAATTTGAGTAAAGGCGAACATCATTTGGTATCCTCTGACCTGAGATACATATTGGGTCTTCATATTCATCGGGTATTATACTTTGACTTAGTTCTTTGCTATTCTGAAACACATCAGTACATAAGACTAAATTCAGGTATAGCACGAGGTAATTGTGAGAGACATATGTAATCAAGATGGGATTTGTCCCTCTTATTCGTTGAGAGTAAGATGTCTAAGGCCTGTTTAAGTTAAGTCAATGGAGAATGATCATTCTATGTCTCTAAGAGTTAACATGACATCTGTGACAAAAGGATAGATGATTGATTCACCTAAAACATTTTCGAGTAAGATACTTGAAGGGGATGATGTTATTGAATGGCTCTTAGTCATACGTATTAAGGGTAGTGAACCGTTGTTAGGCGGTATTTACTGCTTGCATCAATCTTCTGTGAATCTTGTGCAAGTGGGAGATTGTTGGATCTTATATGCCCAAGACACATACAAGATTGATGTGGTTAGTACGTCATGATCCAAGTCGGTCATACCCAATAACAAGCTAGGCAAACACCGATAAATATTTATTTGCTGATATGATCAAGCAAATAAATATTGACACCAATTTAGAAAATGTTTTTTCTAAAATTATTGCATTTCAGATAGAACAAACTATATGGATGTTTTGTTCATGAGATATCATTTATATTGTTATTTAAATTAGTTAAATAAAAATAAGTAAAAGTGTGTTTAGGTTATAAAATTAAAAGGGGTTTAATTTTATAAACTTGTAACTTCTAATTAAAAGTGAAAATTTTAAAATGGTGGGAAACCATTTCAAAATCTCGGCCGCCCTCTTTGGTGTCTTGGGATTCCTTGTCTTGTTTTAATACAAGACTTTAATCACTAGGAAGTAACACTCAACCACACTCTCTCTCCCATACATGCAAGAACTCTTTCTTCTCCAATTTTGCTCTCCTCATATCCACGGATCTAGAGCTTGAAAAAGAAGGTTTTGGGTGTTAACTTCCTAACTAGTTTGGTGCTTTGCAAGAGCTTGTGGGTATACAAGCTTGAGGTCTTCTCTTTTGAAGACTAGACATTCAAGAAACATCATCTCCCTCCTCTCATCCGTATCTAACTTCCTTGTTCAAGAAAGGTAGTATTCATGTACATCCTATGGTTGGTTTTGATAGCACTTCTTTTCACATATATATGATCCTTGTTCTTGGGTTTGTTTTCTTGAACATATAAATGTTTATTTTCAGAATATAAAACAAGTTTTAAACCCCTTATATCCGCTGCGTTTTGTTGTTTAAATGGTTAAACATCTTTGTTAAAACTTGTAAAAACCCAACAATGGCATTTAGAGCCGGTTATGTGGAAAACTTGCTTCAAAAGTCCTAGAAAAGTTAGTTTTGTTGGACTTTTTCAACCCATTAGGGGCTGTTTTGTTGTGGATGAATGAATCCCTTATCTTTCAAAGTTTTATCTTACATGCTTTAGAATAAACCTTGAAAGATTAACATCAAGAGGTTGATTGTTTTGTTTAGTCTAAACCCTAAAGTTTGGGTTTATGTTGGCCGAAACTTTAAGGGTTAAAAGGGAGTTCATGGTTGTTCTTGGATGTTGTATTTGATACATATTTTGGTGCATAACATAGCCTTGACCTAATGTGTTTTGGATTTGGATGAATGTGATTGTCATGTTTGGTTTTATTCATTAAAGGGTTGTAATAATAATTTTGGTGTTTGTATCTTTTGGGTTGTAATTTATTTATTCATTGGTTTTGTAATAAATAGATTAGGTGCATTTCTTTTATTAGAAAAAATTGTATTAGGATATGATTTTTGTAAAAGAAGATGCATAAGTTGGAGACTCAAGGGAAGATACAAAGGAAGAACTCAAAAGACATGGACACTTGAAGCATTTGGATGCGGATTCGAGTGGGAGTTCTTGGACACATTTTAATGTGTCATTATTAACCCTTAGGAAAGACCAAATGAGAACACTTGTGATGGCAAACAAGTGTGGTCACCTTAGTGGCTATGGTTATGCACTTATGATTGAATGGTTGTGCTTGTTTGGTTGTTTTGTTTTATGTTGGAAGTTTGATATATGGATATGCATAACAAACAAATTTATAAACATAACAAGCTGAAAATAAATGGTTCTTAATCATTAAGTGGTTAATAAAAGGTTATTAAAAGGATTAATGATTTTAAATAAAAGGAGTTTTATTAAAAGAACCATAGGGTACCATGTATTTGAAAGCATGCAAATACAAGGTACATAGAGTTTTTTAAACTAGAATTATGAAAACTTAAAATGTCTTTTGAAAACAAGTTTATCACCATCATTTTACACAACACTTGAGTTACTTGAAAACTCTTAATGGGATAAAGGTCACCTAACCATTTTAAGGGAACTTGTGATTTGAGGTGGGAATGCCATATTTGTGGGATAAAGATCACCTAACTACTTATATTGGTAAACTCACATGTGTGTGTAAGTAGGGTAACTTGATTTGCAAACCATGTTAAATGGATCACCTACAATGTGGTTTACAAAAGGTGTTGATGGGATTAACATGCCGACTATACATATGATGTTTAAGTCGATCCCATACCTCTAGAAGTTGCAAAGGGTTGCAATTGTCAAACGTTGACTACCTTGTTAATTTAAATAATGGGATAAAGGTCACCTAACTACTATTTAAATGTAACGTTGGATTCTAGAATTTTATTTTGTGTATGACACATAAAAGGTATTTATAATTAAATATGATAATATCGTAAATACTAAAATTGAACCTTGTTAAATTTTTTAGATGGCCACCAACCACAATGAAAATAATGATATTCCATCCGCTCATACCCTATCACTAAGAACCATTCTCCAAAAGGAGCGTCTAAACCATAACAATTTCGTTGATTGGTTTCCAAACTTGAGAATTGTTCTCAAGCAAGAGAAACGGTCATATATCTTAGACGATCCGATTCCCGATGAACCCAATGAGGAAGATGAAGAGGCCTACATGAATTGGGTGAAATACACTGAGGACTCGGTCCAAGTGTCTTGCCTCATGTTGGCAAGTATGACTCCGGATCTCCAAAAGGAGTACGAACATCACGGAGCATACGACATGATAACCCATTTGAAGGAAACATTCCAACAACAAGCAAGGGTAGAGCGCTTCGAAAAGGTTCGAGCACTCCATGCATGTCGTATGGATGATACCCAATTGGTCTCGTCTTATGTACTTAAGATGAAGAGCCACATAGACCGCCTCGAAAGGCTGAATTGTCCTGTCTTGAAAGAGTTGGCTATGGATTTGATCCTCAACTCTTTGTCAAAAAGGTTTGACAATTTTGTTATGAATTATAACATGAACTGTTGGGACAAGAACATAACTGAGCTTCACTCTATGCTCAAAACAACCGAGGCGGCCATAGGTAAAAGGAGATTACCCGTTCTCACCATCAATGAAGGTGGGAACAAGAAGGTGACAATGAAGGTGACAACAGTTGTCAAATTTTCAAAAATTTTGAAAAATCTTGAATAATTTTCTTCCGAATCAAATGTTTGTTTTGAAATGATTTCCTCCAAAGCTAATTTTGAAAAATTTTCTTCCGAAGCTTATGTTTGATAAAATTTCTTTCAAAGTTTATGTTTGATAAAATTTCTTCCAAAGCTTATGTTTGATAAAATTTTCAAAGATTTTGTTTGTTTGAAAAATGATTCTAAATTGTTTCAAAAATTGAATGCTTGTTAAAATTTTAGAATTTTAACATGATCAATCTATGGATGTTAAAGAATCACTAACAAGCAATATTGTGCAATATTGTACATATGTATATGTGTCAAACTGCTGTGTGTTTGGGTGCTTACTTGACTTGGCTTTATTTAAAACTCAAAATTTTAAAAATTTCTAATTTTAAAATTATATGATTATTCACATTTTTGTTGCTTTTGATATTTCAATGTTTATTTTCTCCCCCTAATTTTAAATTGTATGTGTTAGAATGGAAATTATCAAAGTCCAATTGATTGCTTGCTTGATAAATGTTAGAAAGCTAATGTCTTATCTAACTAATAAATGAATGATTTTCATGTTTGAACATGAATCATTTGCACATAACATGAGATCATACTAGTCTTAAATTCTCACTGAGCTATTTGAATGTTTTTGAGAATAGACATAGACTAATACAATGTAGATTGCAGATATTTTGATCCACTTAAACTCATGCATAGTATTAATGATTGATTGAAACAGTGAGTGATTATCATGTTTTGAGTTGATTGATATGAGTTGTATGTACCCCACATCTGATTGTATGTTTAGAACAACCCTCCTCAAGGTATGCTAGAAAGCACTTTCAATACTTAAGACCTAGCTACTTAGGAGTATAAATGCTCAATTTGATCCATGTTGTTTGATCCTCATTGGGATTCTTTTTCTCTTCACTTTGGAAGGTGATCCTCTTTGAGATTCTTTTGATTCATTCATAAGGAATGTAGTATAAAAGACTTTATTGATTATTCATCCAAGATGGATGTGTTCCTCATTGGGAATCTTTTTGGATCATGATTTAGGTCATTTAGGTCTGTGCTTAGCACAACAAAGAATGCCTTGGTGTACTACAAGTCAATGAAAATCATAACAGAGGAGACACTCGTATGATTGTTCAATTTGTAAACTGTTTCACTTGGTGTATTGTTGTTACTTTACAAGCAACCTATGTTGGATAGATCAATACTCACCATAAACCAAGATGTGTTGTTGACCACACAATCATGAGAATTTAGTTCTTCACTATTATATGTGATGTTAGGTGTCCCATGCTGAGCCTATCCACATATCAAACAAAGTACTGTCAGTCTTTATTAGTGAAAATGACCCAAGTGAAGAATGAGCTAGTGTACTATCATTTCTCATGAGTGGTATGTGTGATTCAAGATGTTTGATTATAAGAAAACATGAATGTTTGTTTGATATCTTGATTTTGAAATATGCTTGTTGATGTTTAATTTGGAGTTTAACAAAATCAAGCTTGTTTGAAATTAATGTTATCAAAACATTACTGCTTTAATTCTAGTTGATCATACCAAGTGACTGAACCAGAAATTCAAATCTTGTTGAATCAAATGGTTTGGTAAACAGGTCAGCCAATTGATTGTCGATATGGACTTTGATCAACTTTATCAGACCCTTTTATAAGCGATCTCTTAGAAAGTGATATCTGATATCTATGTGTTTGGTTTTTGAATGTTGAACTAGATTGTCAGTGATAAACATGGCAGCAGAATTGTCAATGTGTATGGGTGTTTGAAGAAAATTAAAGCCATAATCAAGCATTTGGTTTTGAATCCAAAGCGCTTGAGAACAACATGCAAAAGCAGCTATGTATTTTGCTTTAACTGTTGACACAGAGACATTTGTTTGTTTCTTGCACTGCCAGGAGATCAATCTTGATACAAGAAACTGACAATCTCCTGTTGTGGATTTTTTGTTGTTGTTGCATCCATCATAATCACTGTCTATGTAGGGATATAAAGAAAAATCTCCATCTTTTGGATACCATAGCCCAAGAGCTGGTATGCCTTTTAAATATCAAAGATTCTCTTTACAGCATTTATGTGTGATTCTTTTGGATCTGCTTGGTATCTGGCACACATGCATACTGCATACATGATGTCTGGTCTACTTGCTGGTAGGTACATCAGTGAGCCTATCATTGATCTATAGAGTTTTTGATCAACTGATGTTCCTTCTGGATCGGGTCCAAACTTCAATCCTGTCGCAAATGGCGTCTTGCTAGATGTGCAATCAGACATATCGTATCTCTTTAATATCTGATTGACATAGTTGCTCTGGTTGATAAAAATTCGTTCATCTGATTGTTTAACTTGAAGACCAAGGAAGAATGTAAGCTCTCCCATTGAACTCATTTGGAATTTTAATTGCATAAGAGTTTCAAACTCTTTGCAAAGTTGGATGTTTATGGAGCCAAAAATTATGTCATCCACATAGACTTGAACTACTAACTAGTCTTGTTCTTTTTGTTTTAAGAATAATGTATGATCTATTTTCCCTTGGGTGTACCCATTCTATAGTAGAAACTTAGATAAAGTTTCATACCACTTCCTAGGTGCTTGATGAAGACCGTATAGAGCTTTATCTAACTTGTAGACTCTTTGAGGGAAATCCGGATTTTCAAACCCTGGTGGTTGAGCAATATATACCTCTTCATCTATCTTTCCATATAGGAATGCACACTTGACATCTATTTAGAATACTTTGAGGTTTTTGGATGAGGCATATGGAAGCAACATATACCTCCTCATCCATTTGTTTCTGAAGAGCCATCTTGTGCCAATGGCGTATTGACCTTCAGGTAGATCAACCAGCTTCCATAGCTCATGCTTTCTGAATTGTTGTAATTCTTCTTGCATTGCTTCTATCCAACTGTTGTCTTTAAGTGCTTCTATGATGTTTTTGGGTACAGATAGATATAGGAAGCAGGAGTACAAACAAATGTTTGTTGTGTCAGATTGACTTCATGTCAACCTGGTATTAAGGTCACCAATGGTGTTTTCTATAGGATGATCTTTGTGAACTCTGGTTGTTGTAATCTAATCAACAGGGATGGTTGAATCAAGATTAGTGATTGTTTGGTTAGGTGTTAATGGATGACCAAGGGTATTTATGGTTGTTTGTTTATCTGGCTGTGATGGTTCATTGAATGTTTATGGTGAATCATGAAAGAAATCTAAGATTTCATCTTCATAATGTGCAATCAGGTAATGAATGATAGTCATCATCTTCTTCAACTGCGGTTGGATGTTGTGGTTGGGTGGTCATAGGTGTTGATGAATATGTTGTGTTTGATGATGTTCTTTTGATGTGATTGTTTGTTCTGGAGGAGTTGAAACTATGGTACTCGAAGGAGTAATGTTTGTTCTCCTTGGAGGATCATCAGTTAAAGGAACATCTATGGTTGTTGGTGTAACCATGAGATACTCATAGTCATCCTTGGTACCTGAAACATCAAAGTAAGATATGTCAAATGATTTTGTTAATGAGTCAATATCAAACAACCAATCTGATCCAATGACTTTCTTAGTGAAAGAGTGTTCATTAAAAACAACATCTGTTGTTTCTTCCACTATGTGCAGTCTTAGATTGTATACTCGGTAAGCTTTGGAGCTTCCTGAGTATCCAACAAAAAATCCATCATCTGCTTTTTGAGCAAACTTAGATAATTGTTCTCTGGTTTTTAATATTGAAACAAAACATCCAAACGCTTTAAGAAATCCAATGAAAGGTTTTCTTTTATACATTAATTCAAATGGTGTTTTGGAATATTCTTTGATGATCAATGTTCTGTTTTGAATGTAGCAAGCTTTATTGATTGCTTCAGCCCAAAAAGATATGGGTAATAGTGAGTTTGCTAGAATTGATCTAGCAGCTTCTATTAATGTTCTGTTCCTCCTTTTAGCAACTCTATTTTGCTGAGAAGTCCCTGCTACACTAAATTGATGACTGATTCCTTTCTTTGCACAAAAAGAAGAAATAGAGTCATTTTTAAATTCAGTACCATTATCACTTTTTAAAGATTTAACTTTAAGATCCAATTGATTCTCAATTTTAGTGATAAATGATTTGATGATTTTTGATATTTCTGACTTGTGTAGTAGAAAGAAAACCCATGTGAATCTTGAGTAATCATCTACTATAACAAGATAGTATTGCTTGTTTCCTATATATGGATGTTTGTGGGCCAAAAAGGTCCATGTGAAGCAATTTGAGTGGCGTTTTGTTAGAGTTTACCAATTTTGACTTATGAGACATTCTATGTTGTTTGCCTTTCAGACATACAGTGTAGTGGTCTGTATAGAAAAATTCTTTTTTTGGTAAACCTATTACTAAGTCACCTTTTACAAGTTGATTCATTATGTTATAATTAGAGTGTCCCAATCGTCTGTGCCATAATTGGGAAACATCTTTTGATGCTTTTGATAGTAGACATGTTTTAGGGGTTGATGCTGAAACAATGTTCATATCAACAATGTATGTGTTGTTATGACATGGTGTTTTCAAAAGTATATATTCTTTAGGAATTTTAAAACCCGTCTCGAGTATGTAGCAATTGTTGGAGTCAAATAAGGTGGCATATCCTTTATCATAGATTTGGGATACACTAAGAAGATTGAACTGGAGGTTGGAGCAGTAGTTGACATTTTCAAAGCTAATCAACCCATTTGTTACTATTCCTTCAAAAGTTATCTTTCCACCTGTCTTGTCACCTCCAAAGGCTATATTTCCTCCATGTTTGCTTTTAAAATCCTAAAGGAGGGAACAATTGCCAGTCATGTGACGGGAACATTCACTGTCAACATACCAGATGTTGTCAGGCCTTCTTTGATGTCCCTGTAAAATCAAAGAAAGTAGTTAGATGGTGCAACCTAAGACAAGATGGTCTTGGGTTTTCTGTCTTTTCCCATAACATGAATTTCTTCTAATATGGCATTGTCTGATGGTTTAGGAATTCTAGTGGCACTAGATTTCCTCTGATTGGTTTTAGCTTTGTTAGGAGAAGTACTTTGAGCTCTTCTCCTTTGAGCGCTTATGTCTGTTTACTGTCTGTTTTGAGACTTATGTCTCATGTTTGATTGTTTAAAGTTGTTATAAAAAGTTTTATCATTATTTAAAACAAGTTTTTGATGAGGAGTTTGTCTTGGTGCTCCTCCTTTGTTCTTGTTAGGAACAACTATCTGTTTCTCAGTTGATTTCTCAACTTGAGGCTGTTTGTTTTGTTTTTTGTTTTTCTTATTGAAAAAACAGTTTGCAGTGCTATGATTGTTTCTTTCACATATTGAACAATAATTGTGAAAATGGCATCATTCAGTACTGTGATTGTTCATGTGATAGTACTTGCAATATTTACCATATTTGCATTTTTAGTAGTGTGAGTGTATTAATCACACCATTTACAGTATGGTAGATTTGTATTGCCTTGTTTGTTAATAACTTTTGATTTTAAATTTGATTTTAAAGGTAAGTCAAAAGTTACAGTTGCTTGTTTTTACTAAATGGGAGCTTTGCCTTTCCCTTTGTTTGTTTGAATAGGAGAGGCAGTGGAAGATCCAGCTTTTCTTCCATCTTAGCATATGTCAATACCTTTTGTCTGCTTTGATTGTATGTTTTGTGTATCAACCACACTTGAAACTTTTGAAGTTTCAGTTTTTGGTTGATATGACTCATCATCCAATAGATCAACATCATCTTCATCTATTGTTTGTTCATCAAATTCATTATTTTCTCCTTGATAAAAATCTGTTGATTTGATTTGTTGAGGTGCTTGGCTTTTAACAAATTTTATCAAAGGTGTTTTTGATATTAATGATGATTTTGATGATGATGATGATGATGATTGTTGTGAATCATCAGCCCAGTCATGTTGGTCAAGAGACTCACCCTGTGTGTTTGTCATGGAGTCAGGTAAAGGAACATAATTGTCATTATAAGGTGTGTTGACCTTATTATATCCTAAACCTGAAGGGTCTTTGAATGCCCTTTGCTGAGCAAGAAGTTCTTCAAACTTCTTGTTGCTACCTGAAATTTCTAAAGTTTCACTTCAGTTTCAGCCTGTAAGGCTTTTAACAAAGTCAAAGATTAAGAGAGTTGCTCTACTTGAGCTGCTAGTGTTAACTTTTTAAACGTTAATTTGTCCAAATCATTTTGTAATGAAAGAATTTTTGCTCCATATTGTTTTTGTTTAGATTTTAGACTTTCATTTAAAATGTTTGTTTTAATTACTTTCTTGGAAAGGTTGTTTGCATGTTCTTTGTATCTGTTGACTTTATCAATGCATGCTTGTGTACAGGGGTTATCCCTTACCTCTTTCGGGATTTCTAAAATCTTATCTTCCATGTTTGCCATGAGTGCATGATCAGGAGATTGGATCTCAGCCTCGTACATACTCCAATCACACTCACCATCTTGTTTGATAATCATTGCTGATGATTTGGAGTATTGATTTGGATTGTATTGTGTGATTTGAGGTGGAGTTGGTGTAGCTGGAATACTGATTGAAGGTGGGATTTGTCTGTTTGAGTGGTTGCTGCTAGATGCTTGTGTTTGATTGTTGTTTCTGTCAACTCTTGGTTGTTGGCATTCTCTTGAGAAAGATCATACAATTGATAGTTGTAGCATCTCACCTTCGTTTTAACAAAACCAATTTTGGTTTTCTTGTCCATGCTCAATCCTCTATTTCTCTGAAGAAATCTTTTTGATCTATAGGCAATCATTGTTATAGACCACTGAAGATCCATTTCTTCAACCATGTCTGGTGGTAACTCATCCAGGTCCTGTTGGATGATTTGAAATGGTGTGGGACTAGCACCCAAGTATGGTTCAAAGCTAGTTGAGAAAGCTGTATAGGCTGCTTTTTGCTATTCACTTTGTAAAATGATAGTGAGAGCATCCATGGGTTTCTTAATAGGAAGCATGAACACCAGTCTTTTTTGACTTCTGTTTGGTACTGGATGATTCAGGAGCTGAGAAGAAGGATGTTTCACTTGAATCTAAAAATTCTTCATCTTCATCTTCTCCATTGCATGTCAAAAATGCACTGTCTGTTTGTTGTAGTTCCTTAAACTTGTAGGATTCTACGTGTCTAATTGTGTTCTTATTCCTGGATCTTTCGTCTAGTTCTAATGCTTCAACTTTAGCAACTAGAGCATCTAGGGACAATGCTTCAAGATCCAATATTGCTTTCATCAGAAACACTGATTAAGTCCAACTCTCTGGTAGTGTATGCAACATCTTTTTTCTCCACAGATTCATACTTGAGACCATAGACAATCATCTCATTTACTAACTGTACAAATCTGTAAAGTTGTTGTGGAATTGATTCTCCCTAAACGTGAGGTTTCATACTGGGTCCTTAATTTTTCTTTCTTGATTTCCCTGATTTCCTCACTTCCTTCACACATGGTGTGAAGTACCTTCCATAGTTCATGTGTTGTTTTGAAATTTTCAACCCGTGTTAAAATTTCAAATGGAAAAGTCGTTGCTAATATGTTGTATGCTTTCATGTCTATGTTTGACCTTCTTGAGGTCATCACCAGCTACGCTTTTCAAGCTTACCGGTTTTTGTATGTTGTAATCAGGCCCAAAAGTCAAAGGAATTAATGGTCACTCGGTTATGGATGTCCATAGGTTCGGGTCATGGAAAATTATCCAATTTCTGACCATTATTTTCCACTGTTTGAAATCAGCTTTGTTCTTGAGTTTTGGTGGTTTGAGACTACTGTTTATTCCTGAAATTTCATCAGACATGTTTGTTAATTTTTAACTTATCATTTTAAGTCAAATTTGTTTGATATTTTAGCTCGGTGCTAAAATTTGCTTTTATCCTAAAGTCACTCGGATTTGTTTGTTACTGTGTTTGTTTTTTACCATATAAAGGAAACTAATTAATTTATTTTCAAATTAATTAATGTCTAATGTTAAGTCACTTTCAAATGTTGGTGAAAAGAAAGGAATATTCTATTAGGGAATGTCAACTTTTAATGATATCAGTCAATGAAAGTCAAAACCCTAAAAGCACAGAAAATGTTTTAACAGTTAACTTTTTGGATCAAAAAGTAACTTTTTAAGAAAATTCAAAGAAGATTATGTTTCTTCTTTGATTTTGATGATAAACCAACAAAAATCATCGTAGATTTTTGAAGGATATGTATGAACAAAAACTAGGGTTTATCCTAGGGTTTGTTGATGGCAATGAAAACTTGAACAAAACAACAATCGGTTTGTTGTTTGTAGAAGATTAATCGCCTGTTTTGAGTGATGTTTAAATACAATGAACAGATTCAAAGTATCCAAATGAGTGTTTGTTTGATGAAAACTAGATAGAACAATAACCGGGTACTGTTTTATCCGAAAACCCTTAGAAACCAACGAGGTTTACAGAGTTTTATGATGAACACGTTTGAAAATCATGTATGAAAGATTTTTAGAGCTGTAAACACACAAAATCTTCTACAAAATGAACAAAAATAGATTATTCAATCATGTTTTGAACATTTAGTGAATGTTTAAAGTAGAAGAAGGTTTTTGTGAAGATTTTCAGCTCGAATATGTATGTTTTGAAGCTAATGAAACACGGATATTATATTGTTGAAAGAGAGGATCGAAAAAGATTGTATGATTTGAGCCAAGTCTCTGATAACACCTGATGAAATCAACCCAACAGCATGATGTTTATGAACTTAGACAAACAATGAAGAACATAAACATGTTGATTCCTCCCAAGGATCTTTTCAAATATTTCAAACAAAAATATAACAACAAATTGTTATACTTGTATTCAACAAACAATAATCATGGTGCGGAAACCCATGATTAATGCTATGATATCAGTGTGTGTGAGTGATTGCTAGTGCTTGAACGATAATAACTGCATGTTTTTATTGATTGTTCAAAAAGCTTACAAAGGATTAAGGTAGTATGCTATTTATAGCCTATACATAGAGCTATATACAATTATTGAACTACCCTTATGTAAACAAATATTAAATAACTAATCCCAAGTCTATAAGTTGTCTGCTGTGAATGATTAGCTGTCCGTTATGGAATTTAAGCTGTCCGCTGTGGAAGGTAGATAACATGTCCGCTGTGCCTTGGATGCTGTCTACTGTGAACACTTGTGTGTTTGCTTGTATGTTGTCCGCTGTGGATGAACATCCGCTATGAACACTTGTGTGTGTTTGCTTGTATGTTATCCGCTGGGGAATGTTTGTCCGCTGTGGATGAACATCCGCTGTGAAAACTTGTGTGTGTTTGCTTGTATGTTGTCCGCTGTGGAATGTTCATCCGCTATGGATGAACATCCGCTATGAACACTTGTGTGTGTTTGCTTTGTATGTTGTCTGCTGTGGAAATGTTCATCAGCTGTGGACTTCGGCATCCGTTGTGTCTGTTGTTCATCTGCTGTGGGCTCTTGGTTCCTGATCTTCATCTGCTGCATCTTCTTAGTCATCCGCCATGGAAAACTCTTCATCTGCTGCCTGCACTTAGCAAAAATTCCTTTTTATCTACAAACTTGGAAAAGAAATTTAAGCAATATTAGTGTATGTCATGAGTGTTAATGATACTAATGTGTTAGTTAATGATTGTTAGAATGTTAGAACACATTATGTTTGATTATGGCAAGTATTATCCTTTTTAAGCATTAGTCTATTATTGCACTTGTTGAGTCCAACAATCACTGTTACACCCATTATCTATGAGAACTTCATCAGATTATTTTAGGGAACAGCTGAAGTGAATGAAGTAGATGGTGTGAGGACCATATCTGGAAGGATCGATGCTGATCACACTCTAGTTATCTCTGAACAAACTATGAGATAGTGTCCATAGTTTGGGGATGATGCCAACTCCCCCCTAGAACTAGAAGAAGGTGACATTCTTACCTTCTTTGCCAACATTGGTTATAAAGGGGGATTTGAAGGAAAACAAATTGTCAAGGGGTTAGTTGACTTGCAATAGAGATTTCTGATTCATCTGTTCCAACATTGCTTGTCAAAAAGGAAGACTGGTTGGAATGACATCCCCATCACTACATCATTAGCTATTTTTGCCTTGTGCACTAAAGACAATTTAATATGTTTGCTTATGTGTTTAATTGCCTGTTGTCAAACATTAAGGAAGGAAGAAGGCATATGTTCCTAATGTATCCCAGATTTATTCAATGCATCATCAATGAAGCATTACCTAATCTTGTAGCAGAAGGCCTTGTTTTGGACATTCCTCACTACAATGCCAAATCCTACAAGTACATCAAGAAGAGAGATCCAAGGAACTTTTACAATGGAACTTTCTTTCCTTTACTTCCATGGATTCTACAACAGATCAATCCAGAAGAAGCCCATGAAGAAGAAGCTGAGGAAGTTGTTCCTGATGTTGAGGAACAAGCTCATGATGATGTTCCTGCTGATGTGCATGTGATTATAGAGGAATATCTAGCTGCTAATGGTCAATAAACTGATGAAGAGCATGTTGAACTAGAAGAAAAAGAACCGAGGCAGTATCACAACAGGTTGATGTCGATGGTGATCTTCACATTGTGCCTTCAGCTCAAGATGCTGATATCCTATCACCTTTCAGAATGTCGCATGTCCACTCTCATCATGTATCTCCTGTTATTCTTCACCAGAAGTTGTTGCTGCATCTCTTGAATCTGGTGAATCTACCAGTTCATCAGATAGGTCTAAATCATCTTCGAATGAGGAGGATCCTCATTCAAGTTTTAAAATACCTGTGAGACAAGTATACCCAGAGGCCAGTCCTTTAGAAAGCTTTGTAGAATCTAAATTCAACCGACCTATTGCTAAGGATGAAATGATCTCTGAGCTATTACTGAAGGTAGCTAGAATGGAGAAACTTTTGGATAGAAGATCTGGCATCATAAGATATAGTCTTGTTGAACTAGATAAGAAGAAGAAAGAGTTAAAAGAACTAAAAGCAAAATATCAATCTGATAAAGAAGAAAAGGATAAAGAGATTGATAGACTTAAAGCAACACTAGAACAAGCCAGACAAGAAATCAGTGGACACTTAGATGCTGCAAACATGCAAACTCTTGCCATGAAAGAACAAGAGAATCTTCTTGATGTCTAAACTGATATATTCTCTGATCTCCACAAAAAGATAGAAGCTCTAACAAAGAGAGTGTCTGAACTTGAGATGTTGATTAAGATTAAAGAAGAATTAGCCAAAGAAAAGGATGAGAAGGGTGATGATGAGAATGATAAAGACAAGGATGATGAGCCTGAAAAGGAAAAAGAATCAAAAGAAAATGAAGATGTGTCTGGTGGGAGTAGTAATGATGATGATGGCTCTACACCTTCAAAGAGACAAAGGATGACAGAAACTTTTCAGCAATCCCAACACAATGCGTTTAGGGAGGAAGATGAAAGCCTATCTATGGTTGTCTATTTTGTTCCAACTTCTGAAGAAAGACTTGATGAGGAATCTGAGATGAAGGAGTTAATTGAAGACTTATACATTTATTCATCTGGAGAGTTTATCATTGATGAAGACTTCTGGGACTTTATCAGGAATTCAAAGCTCTAATTGAACCAATAGTTGTGATTCCCCCTAACCATGTGCAATTAAAAGAAGAATTAAGCTTACAACTTGTTCCTGCAGTCACTTTAACTGATGTGCAAAAGGAACTTGTCATGAAGCTATGTGAAGAAGTTAAAGAAAAAGAAGCTGCTAAAAAGCAAAAGAAAGTAGTTGAAAGACTTGAGAATGAAAAGAAAGAAAAGGAAGTCAAAGCCTTAGTAGCCTCTTCTACTGGTCCTCGATTTCAAACCTACTCCAGGAAGAGAAAGTACTTATCTGAGAAGGCCAAAGGCAAACTGCCAATGGTAGAAGAGGAACCGGCTCCCAAAAGACAAAAAGATGATCAAAGAAGCCTTGCTGCAATTGCTCAGTTTCTGGGTGAGCATGAGACGGCTGAGGAACAATTGAAGAAGAAAATTGAGGTGATTGTCTAGGAAGAAGGAGAGATAGAGGGAGGATATGATGTAAGCATTCTTGATGACCCTTTGTTCTGGGATAGTCCTGCAAAGGTTGAGTCATCTGTTGAGGAGATTGTTAAGAAGGCACAAACTGATGATCTGATGGTTAAAGCCATGTACTTGATTAATCATGGTTATGATGCTGATGAAGTGTTTGGAATGACCTATGAGAGAATGGTAGGGGAAGTGAACAAGATGTACAAACTTCTAGATCCTATCTTTGTGATTGAGTATGAAAAGAAGAGAACTGAGAAGGAAACAAAGCTGAAAAAGCATGATGTGACAGTCAGATACCCAATCTTATTCACTCCAACACAACCTCAATAGACCCAAGTGTCTCAATCCTAATATCTTGTTCCTACATCATGACATGTAGGGAAATGAAGGATTATCTCTCTGATCAAGGATTCACCAATAGAATGTTGGGTAACATGAAGACAAATTTCCTCCGGGCTGCAATCCTCAAGATAGTCAAGGAAAAGAATGAAGGATTGAAGACTATAGAAGAAGAGGTTGTAGGGAGGAAGCCCAGAACAAGAATTTTAGATCAAGATATCCAATTCACTATGAAAGACCATGATTTCTTGGCACCCATGGTACACAAACATCCTAAATGGTTTATTGAATCCTCTCAAGTGGAGTTACATGAAGGGTTAACCACTTCAGAAATGATTAGGGGTGTGTCTGCTATAGAAGGTAAAGTAGATGTGAAAATAATAGCCTAGAAGTATGATAGTGATTGGAATATTTTTATGGTAAAAAGGATCTCAGGGCTAGTTCAGTTCTTCACTAAGTATACTGCTTTAGCGAACTCCCTACAGATACGTGATCTAAAAGAATTAGCTGAGCTGGAATTGATCAATCATAATGCTATGTACAGAGGATATGAGTTTGAAGATATACTGAAGATGTTCAAGAAAAAAAACAACTTCAAGTCTCTAAAGGCAATATGCATAAGAAAAAACAAATCTTTCAACAATCCTCTGGAAAAGAAGAAGAAGAAAGGAACTAAAGAGTTGGCATTTCAAGAGTTGAATGTAAAACCAACTGAATCACTAAAAACAAAGATGGTTTCTGGAACCCACAAGTCCAAACCAGTCTCCAATGTATTCTAAGATGAGAAGACTTATGAGTTGGTGATTGAAAGGAAATAAGGAGGAAAAGAAGGTTCTGAGATAAGGCTATTTAGTGGATATGAGGTAAGATTGCTAGATGAATCCTATATCCACTATATGTTCACAAAACACTTCAGAGAAATCAATAACAAGCCAGGAGAAGCTGATATGTATTTCTTTTTGAAATGCATCAAGATACTCAAGATAGCCTATGACAGAATCAATAGAAAGAAAGAACAAAAGAAAAGAAAAAGAGTTCCTCTTCAGCTAGGAAACTTTGTTTAGTTGGAAGTTGATGCTAATGGTTCCTTGCTGATCATAGAGATGGGATGTCCACTGTATTTGGGTGGGAACCCATATCTCTAAGACAGATGCCTATTGAGGCAATTCACACCATGAGTCAAATGAAGATCCATGTTCTTAGTAGAGACAAGATGAATGATGCGAAAGACTTCTCAAATATGATCAAAGCAATACTAGTTCATTCACTGGCTGAACCACAACAGTCTTCTAAGCCTAAACCAGCACCAGCTCCATCAACAGTCCAAGCTCCTGAAAGGCAAACACCTGCACTAGAAGAACCTCTAGAATCTTCACAACCTCCGCCACACTTAAACCGTTGAAGTACATAGGCTGTATAATCCTTAGGGGAGTATTGTTGGACCCTG
The DNA here is from genome assembly GCA_025506505.1 of Flaveria sonorensis. Taxonomy (NCBI): domain Eukaryota; kingdom Viridiplantae; phylum Streptophyta; class Magnoliopsida; order Asterales; family Asteraceae; genus Flaveria; species Flaveria sonorensis. The sequence goes on along the minus strand of CM046440.1, from coordinate 30,458,598 downwards.
AAAGGATCATACATGCTAATTCAATAGCTAGTTGAAGGTTGTTCTGGTTGGTAGAATCTGCACAAGTCCAAGATGTAATGCGAGTGAAGAGTATAGAAGAAAAAGACCAAGTGTCGGTTGTCCGCATTAGTCAATGCGGATGAGAAAGAACAAATACGGCCAAGTATTTGTTCATCCGCATTTACTAATGCGGATAAGCATAACCACATGCAGCTAAGTATTTGGTCATCTGCATTAGTCGATGCTGATGACATACTTAATGCAGATGCACAACTGAAGAAATGCTGATGAAGATCAACACATCCACCTTAACTAATACGGATGTTCATTACAAATGCAAATCATTATTTTGTACTTAGACTATTATTCTGATGTATAGTTGTCAGGGTAGTTTAGTCATTTTGTACAGGCATTGTATTTGCCTATAAATAGAATAGTATACACTATATGTAAAGTGGGGGGAAGTTTCTGTTTTATGCTGGAAACCCTAGCACACTTTGTATCTTGTTTACCAATATCAATATACAAAGCATTTATTAGTATTTTTAACATTAAATGTTCTTTGATTTTGTATTTTCGCTACATAATCATAGACTCAATCATCATATTCGATCCTAGTTGAGTCACATCAACTGAAATTCACATCTCGGACCCGGTCAGATCACTCAGCAAGTTCACTGGAAAACTTATTTTTCATATTGTGAACTTTAACAATCACCAGTGAAGTTACATGTTCGCTGGCGATTTTACCTTTCATCTGGCGAACTTGTTTACCGAACTTATTTTGTTAATTAATTAATTTAATAATAACAATAATAAAATATATATATAATTAAATAAAAAAAATAAAAAAAAAATTGTAATTAAGTTTATCATTATGTTTCAATTGTTTTTTCAACATAAAATCTAAGAAACTCTCACTCAAACAACAAAATACCCAACATATCAATCAATTCATTAAAACTGATTTTTATCAAAAGTTTTTGTGAAAATATTAGCCTTTTGATTTTTAGTTTCAATAGGGATAATATTGATAAAACCCTTTTTCTGTGCATCTCGAATTGCATGAATTCGAGTTTCGAGGTGTTTTGTCTGGTTATGATGGATTGGGTTCTTGGCAATGCCAACTGCTACTTCGTTATCATAAAACAATAAAGTATGTAGAAAATTAATTCCATAATCCATCATTTGATGTTGAATCTATAACACTTGACAGCAGCAGCTGGAAGTAGCAATATATTTAGCTTCCCATGTGGAAAGAGAAACTGTGGTTTGTTTTTTGCTTTACCAAGAAATGAGTCATTGGCATCAAAACTGACATCCACCTGAGATTGATTTTTTGTCAAGCCTACACCCACAAGAATCACTATCAGAGTAAGTATGTAAATCAAAGTTGCCACCTTTTGGATACCACAAACCAAGTTTCGGGGTCCTTTCAGATAGCAGAAGATTATCTTGACAGCCTTCTCATGAGATTCCTTGGGATTTGCTTGATAACAAGCACAGTAACAGACTGTAAATATGATATCATGATGACTGACATTTAGAAACATCAATGAGCCGATCATTGATCTATACATATGGGCATTAACATATTTTCCAGCTTCATCAGAGTGAAGAGAAGATTGGGCTATGAATGGAGTAGACTCTACTGAACAGTCAGACATATGATATTTTTCTAATATCTCATGGATGTATTTGGCTTGATGAATCAAGATTGCAAATGGCTTTTGAACTACCTTCAATCCAAGATTGAAACACATCTCCCCTATCATACTCATCTCGAAGGGTTCTTTCATCACATCTTCGAATTCTCTGCACAGATTCTCATTGGATAACCCAAATATAATATCATCAACATACACCTGAACAATCAACACATCATCCCCAATGGTTTTCTTGAACAAAGTCATATCGATCTGTCACATCCTCAAAATCCGCGTGCGGGGTTTTACCGCGAGGCGCGTGACATACCAGGATCTCAGTCATTAGTTACCAAGAACGACTCTATATGACTAATAAACAAAACCAGAGTTAACATTTAAAATACTACAGAAGCGTTTTTAAAACCAGAAAACCCAAAACAAGCAGTATGTAAAGAGAATGCGCAAAACATACGCGCCCCAAACACAATTGTTTAATATGAAAATAATCCCAAATTTGTAAACAAGGCAAATGTAGACGACTCAACAATGCTGACGTGCGTGCTCCTAGGCAACTGGCAACCTTAACCTGAGAATAGCATACTAAACAAGTCAACACATGGTTGGTGAGTTCAAGAGTTTGCATTAATAGGTAAACCAATAAACAGTTTTCAAATCATAAGTAGTGTATTGCAATAGATAGCAAGTCTATTAACATAAAAATATTAATCATAGTGATTTCGCGATTGAAGCTGACTGTGATAGTTTGTGCCTCCCGTCATGACTTACCAGGTCGTCACGAATATATGTTAGGACAAAATTGCACCCGTATGACCTCGAGTCACACAGGTGGGGCTCATCAGACCCAGTAGTACTACCCAAAATTTCCCCGCTAGTCAATATTAACAATCCGAAAGTGTGAGGACTTTCCATGGTAAACAACACTATATCAATATTATACACACTCATATATAAAAGCGTTTGTGATCAACAGTATGCTATCTCCCCCAAAAGAGATTATGTAAAATGAGTGGGGCAAGAACTCACCTGATGCGCGCAAGAATTAACTTAGAGCTTAACTTGAAAGAAAGAGGGGAAAGACAACCTTCAAAGTTCACCTAGAACACATGAGTACATAAGTACGTGTACACATAATCAATATGAAACCCTAAGTGCTCAACAAACCAAGGAACTCAAAGTTTACGAATAACAAGACACATTTGACCCAGTTGACCCGTTTGACCCGTTGGTGACATTATAGGTGATAACTCGTTAATACTAACACAACAGCATATCATACCTGATCAACATACAACTTGATATCATACAAACCATGCGAATCTCAACTATTATCATGCTCATAACATCTAAAATGTTCATTCTTAATCAATCATCAATCCACAAAAGTCCTAGCTTACCTATATAACTCATACCATGACTTTTGCACAAACAGGCCAAAACAGATAACAAACCAAATCAACATTCATACAACCTAAACAACACATTTAATCACCTTAGAAATCATCCATGAACACACTAGCATGGTCCTAATATCCCAAACATGCTCAATTTATCCAATTCACGGATTTGCACAAATAAAGTTTCCTTTTTGGGAAAGTTCATCCCAAATTCATCAAACTCACACTACATTTATGAATTCATCAATTATATACCAATCCAAATCCATGACAACATTTAAACATGATCAACAACATCTAATTATCATGATTCATCAACTTTCATACCCAAAAGTTACTATCTTTAGTAAGGTATGAACTACAACATGCATTCTTGAATTCCAAACATTCATATCAACCATCTAGCATCTATCATCATCACAAACACATCCATAACATTCATACATCATCAAATCATCAATTCATGCAAAATAAAGTTACTATTCTTAGTAACCTATGAACCATGAATCAAAATCATAGATTTCTTGCATAATCGACGTTAACTAGCATATATACAATCCAACTAACATAATAACACCAACCAACATCAAGAAATCGGCCTCCAATTGCAAGTTTCAAACTAGGGTTTCGGCCCTAATGTAAATCCCATAAGAACTTGTAAAAATCCAACCTTTATTGCATACTTGACGTTAATTAACATGTAATCTACCTAACATACACATTAGCAACAACAAACAAGCATCAATCGACCATCAATTGCAGATTTCGAATGGAACTTTCGGTCAACATGAAAAATCATCAAAAACATGTAACAATATAACCTTTAAACGTGTAATGGACAAGATTTGATGTTTCTAACGTGTTGCAATGCTTGTAATCGATCACACCCGAAGCTTTCTTGCTTGTTCTTGCTGAAATTCGAAGAGAGGGAGAGGGGAGGTCGATCTCGGCCGATGGGGGTTATTAGGGTTGGGTTTTGTGTTTTAAACAATATAATTTTGCATAATTACCCTTTAAACCCTTGCATTTTGTATTTTATAAAAATTAGACTCTTTGAATAGTTTTTAAATAATTTTTAACTACTAAAACAATTATCATTAGTCACAAATAATAATCATGCATAATTTCCATTTGCCACAAAACACACGAAATAAATATACACGTTTCCACGTTACGCGATAAAATTCACAATAAACATTTAAATCACATAATCACAACTAATAATCAACATAGAAATTATTGTTTAACATTATTAATTATTATTCAGTCACCAACGTTCAACGACAACTAGTGTGTGCTCCCGACACGTGTATGCAAGACTTAACGGAACTAACGGAGTTTGGTAACGGAAAATTACCGGATGTCACACGATCGAACCTCGAACAACCCTTTGCCAATAAGATATTGCATTAATGTTTCGTACCAGATTCTTGGTGCTTGGTGTAATCCGTACAATGACTTATCAAGCTTGTACACCTTTTCGGAAAGTATGGGTCTTTTAATCCTGGAAGCTAACACACATAAATTTCCTCATTGATATCTCCATATAAAAAGGCTCATTTCACATCCATCTGGAACACTTTAAAGCTTTTATGGGCAATTTGAGCAATAAAGATAAGAACGGCTTCAATACGCACAACTGGAGCAAACACCTCTGTATAATCAATCCCTTCTTCTTGAGTAAAAACTTGTACAAGTCTCGCTTTGTTTCGCACCACAACAGCATGATCATCTGGTTTGTTCTTGTAAATCCTTTTTGTACCAATTGGACACTTGTTGGGAGGCAAATCGACGAGTTCCCAAACTTTTAACTTTCTGAATTGTTGAAGTTCATCTTGCATGGCATCGACCCAACTTGGTTCTTGAAGTGCCATGGAGTTATTTTTTGGAACTATTTAGGATGAAAAACAGGTATACAAGCATTCATTTATCGGACCTGATTGACTTCATATGCGAACACCATCTGAGATAGATCCAATATATTTTTATGAGGATGATCTTTCAAGGATTTAAAGACTAGACCAATAACTGATGAGGGGGGAGGATTTATTGAGGTGGTATGAGAAGACGATACATGAGAAGTCAAGTTGGTAGAAGTTGATGAAACTGGGATGTTGGATGGTGGTAATGGAGATGGAGGAGTTGTAAGAACCGAGTTGATTGGAGTAGTGGTCATAGATGGTTGCGAGGGTTGGTGAGACTGATATTTCTCAAATGGATCATGCATGAATTGAATCATATCAGGAATTAAGAAAAAAGATGTACAATGAACCTCATCTTCATAAATTGGAAGATTGAAAGACCTGAAGACTGTATCTGCATCATAAAACCATGTTGGATCTTATCCTGTGTTAGTAGAATTCGACTCCTACCAATCTACATAGAATGATTCCTGAATGATTCTGGTACGCTTGTTATATACTCGATAAGTCTTCTGAGATGAGGAATATCCTACAAAGAAACATTCATCAGAAACTGTAATTTAACAAAGTGCAAGAACAACCAAATGACTTGAAGAAGTTAATTAGTGGTTTTCTATTATGAAAAAGTTCATATGAAGTTTTCATTTTATCTTTAACCACCAAGACACGATTTAAGACATAAGATGCACAATTAACTGATTCAGTCCAAAAGGGTATAGGTAGATGAGAATGAATTAGCATTGTTCGAGCATAATCAATAAGAGTGTTGTTCTTTCGTTCTGCAACACCATTTTGTTGAGGTGTGTGAGCGGCGCTAAATTGTCTCAATACACACTTTTCTACACAAAATGAATCAAAAATTTGATTCTTGAACTCAGATCCGTTGTCGCTTCCGATTGCTTTCACCTTCTTATTGCAGATGGAATCAATCTCTAAGATCAAACTCTTCAGATTTTCCGTTGTTTCTCCTTTGTGTGCAAGAAAGTTAACCCATGAATACCTGGAAAAATCATATGTAACAACAAGACAATATGATTTCTTACCAATGTTGTTGACACTAACTAGACCAAACAAATCAGTGTGCAATAGTTGCAAAGGTTAATTGATAGAATTTTCCAATTTAGATTTATGAGACTTCTTGTGCTATTTGCCTTTTGTACATGCTAAACATTTTTCATTGACAACCAATTCTTTTAACGGCAAACCACGAACCAGATTTATTTTACCAATTAATTAATATTTTTGAAATTCACATGACCCAAACGTCTCTGCCATAGAAATGATTCAAAATCGGTAGCTTTTGACAACAAACATGTTAAAGTATCTGACCCCCCAGAATTCATGTCAATCACATAAGTGTGATTCTTCCTCGATGCTCACATTAAGATTAAATCTTCAGAAATTGAAAACTCAGGCTTTAGAAACAAGCTTTCAGTTTTATTGAACATAATAGGGACGGATTTATCGCAAATTTGAGAAACACTTAATAAGTTAAAAAGAAGTTATGGAACATGATTTACCTTTTCCAATGTTAGACAAACATTGGAAACCTCACCTTAACCAATCATCTTACCTCCCTTCTTGTCTCTGGCAAAAGCAACAAGTTTGGATAGGAGATCTTTCAAACCGGTCATATAGCGAGAACACCCACTATCTACATGCCATAGACTTGTTAGGACTAGATGTAATGTATAGGTTTAGATGTTTATTCATCTCTTGTAATGATCATTTGTAAATCTCTTTTCTTATGTAATGCAAGATATATATGTTAACCCAATTTTTTTTTGTTTTGATTTTATGTAATCGCAGGAAAACATCATACATGGTCAATTTGGAAAATTGACCAACTACAAGAACTATCTGCAGATGAACAAGTTTCTTCTTCCGTAGATGTTCTACGGAGCATAAATGAACAAGTCAATGTGCATTAGTGGATCTCCAGCGGAAGCACAATCGCATCTACTGAAGAACAAGTTCAGAGATCATGTTGCTGCTACTGCGGAATAGCTTGCTCCTGAGGAAGAATTTCAAGATTATAAAAGAGCTAACTCCTACGGAAGGCTAACTCCTATGGAAGGCCAATTCCTACGGAAGAACAAAATACTTGTATGATCTCCAATCATGCAAGTACAACATATGAAGTCAACAAGTCAAGCAAACTGAAGTGATGTCATCAAGTCAACATCTACGGAAGACTTCAATTTAGTCAAAATCGAATATTTCATGTCATGTCATGATTTTTACCTTTTACCCATGTAAAAGTGAATCCCTCTGCCTATAAATAGAAGGCATGGGTGCACACTTTTAGGGCAACCCAGAAACCCAACAAACCAAAACAATACCAATATCAATCATAACAATTAACCAACAATCATCAAATAGCAATAGCTATAGCAGAACACCAAGAACACCCAGCAATTACCAGATCATCCAAATATCAAAATCAATTGTAACCGTTTCATTATTAATGGAAATCAATTGAAGGAAACTTGTTTATCACATTACTTTATCTTGTTTTCTATTTCTATTATTTGTTGTTCATCAATTTGTGTTACAATTACATTTATCAAACAGTTAATTAGACATCAAGTTATGATAATTCCACGATCATCATTTGTTCAATCAAACTGATAATTCCTATTTTGATCCTTGGATTCATAGGTGGTATCAGAGCCTCATGCTCATTGATTTAGATCAACTGATATATCAGTTTGATTAGTCGAATTAGTTGTTTATTTCATTAGATCTATCAGTTTCTTATTAGATATGATTATTGTAGCTTCAAATTGCTTTTGAGTGTTCATCACAGCTTGAGAGTTCATAACTCAGATTTAAATGTGATTGGTGAATGATTTAATCAAAACACAAGTTGATTTTAGCTAATCAATAGCTAACAAAGGTATTTTACTTAACGATTTTGGTTTAATTTGTTAAAATCATCAAACACTTTTTATATCTATCATCGAGTACTGTTCCATTGGTTGATTAACCTTGATGTACATCAAAATCATTTTGATTCATGGATTTGTGATATTGATTCGATATTTCTAGGTTGTTTAAACAAATTTGATCAAAAATATCATCATCTATCATTTCAAATTTCAAATCATCTGAGAATTCACTGAGCGATTTGACTAATTTTAATCATAACTTCTTAATTGTTAAGAGTTTGTCATTAATTAGCTTATTCACAACAGAAGTCATTAATTCTAAGGAATTTTTGTCTTAGTTGATTTGAATTCAATATTATCAGTGATTTGTTATTGCTGTGTGAGTGTGTCTGTGTTTCATTTACTTTTCACATTCATAGAGTATTAGATCTGTTGATAATTTGATAATTAACAAGTTAATTGAAATGAGTAATTCAATTGTTGGCTTAGCTTACCAACCCCCAAAGTTGGAGAACAAAGCTGATTTTAAAACATGGAAAATCAGATTCAGGAAACATGTTAATTATACTGATTCTGACTTATGGGTGTCCAATACTGAAGGTCCTTACATTCCACCTGCTCTTGGACCTGATTACAATGAGGACAATCAGCCCATAAGTTTGAAAGATCTGTCTCCTGATGATTGTAAGAAGGTCAAAATTGATATCAAGGCCTATAGTATGCTTACTATATATTTACCTAAAGACCACTTAATCAGATATGAATCATACAAAACAGCCAACTCATTAGGGAAAATTCTTCACACTTTGTGTGAGGGAAGTGATGAGATCAGAAGTATCTGGAAGGATACCCTCCATTCATAGTATGAGATATTTCATCATATTCAGGGTGAATCTATTCCTCAATAACTCCACAGATACATGCAACTTTTTACTGAGATGAATATCCTTGAGTTGAAGTATATCAATGAGGAGTTGAACAAAAAGATGCTCCACTCCTAGCCTGAAAGTTTGACTCAAACTATGTCTATGTTCAAAAATACCCTTGATCTAAAGGCAATTGGACTAGATACTTTGGTATCAAAGGTAGAAGCATTGGAGTTGGATAAGAAAATAAGAAACAAGAGTATAAAAGCACCAATAGCACCATATAAATTCAAATAAACAAAGGGTGCTGGAAGTGCATTCATCTCCAATGGTGATGATAAAAGCTCTTGTATTAAGAGTGATTATGAAGAAGAAGCTGGTTTCTATGCAGCAAAGTCCTCTAAATATAACTTTCAAAGCAGTTCTAACAAGAAGGTGAAAGGAAAACCAAATGATTCAAAGAGCTCAAATGCTAAAGCAGCAAAGGGATCATCAAACAACAAAAGCAACACCAAATTAGAACCAATTACTATGGTTCTTGAATCAGAAGAACAGAAAGCAGAATTTGCAGCCTTCAGTTCAAGCTTTCAAGCTTATTTGGGTAGTACTCTAACTCCTGCTCACATCTTCCAACAAAACCTTGAAGAACTTCATCTGAAGTGAAGTAGAAAGAAATGGATTCACAATGGCAAATGGCCATGATTGCTTACAGAGCCAAGATGTATATGAGAATGAACAAGAGACTATCTGTTGCAGGAAGAACAACAAAAATTGGTGTTGATAAATCAAAAGTGAGGTACTACAAGTCTAATTTGTATGGTCACTTTTCAAGGGAGTGCAATCAGTAATCAACAAATGACATGAGACAAGCAAATCAAAGGAGCTTCAAGCAACCTCAACTTACAAACTCATCTCCACTAGCCACAGGTTCTTCAGTAGGTACCAGTAACTCTAAAGAAACTAGGTTGATTATTTTACAGGATGGTACCTGTGACTGTAGCATGTATGAGAAGGAAGTCCATGAAGAGAATGAGGCATTGATGGCTAATATGGAGAACAAAATTCCACTTATGGCAAGGGAGGTAAGGGATAGGTCATGTTCTTCCAGATGTGTTGAAAAGGTTGAAAGATACAGGGTCCATGCTCAACATTTGGGTGATAAAGTCAAAGAAACAATGATTTTGAATGAATCTTATATAAGAGAACGTAAACTGTATCAGGTCAAAATCACTTCCTTACAAAAGGATTTAGATAAACTTGTTTCTGAAAATTATAATTTAAAATCACAAGTTGAGCATCTGACCACCTCTTTATCAAAATCAATGTCTGATCATGCATCTACTGAAGAGAAACTACAGAAGTTCCAATTATCATCATAGCAATATGTGAAACTGTTAAACTCTCATATTGAATCAAAGAATAGGTATGGGTTGGGATTTCATACTGTTGCACCACCAGTGAATGATAACTACACCACCCTTCCTAAGTCCAAGACCAGCAATCTGTCAATTCATTTTGTATCTAGCACCAAAACTGAATCAAAAGTTGAAAATAATGAATTGGTAAATGGTGAAGATACTGAAGTCAGTGAAACTGATTCATCCGAATCAGAATTTTAAAAAAAAATGAATCAGAATTTGACTTTGATGACTATGATGATTTGGATGAGGTTGATGAGCCTAATGAACAAGAATGTACTAGTTTAGGTAAGGGTAAGAATGTATTATTGAACATATAATTCCCAAAGTTCTTGATGAGATCAAGCTGCCTTATCCTCCCAAACAAAGAAATTTGTTGAAGACCATCTACACAAGAATTGGTTAGCTAAATGATGGAATTCATGAGCTCAACAAAAGCATAAAAGTCAGTCAGCAAAAAGAACTATGGAGGAGGAAGAGAGAATCACTTCTGCAAAACACCTGCGGAAGAAGAAGACATGTCCAGAACCATCCGTAGAAAAGCAAAAGAAGAAATCATCTGATTCAAAACAATCTTCAGTAGAAGATCTATGGAAGAAGCAATCATTTGCATCAAAACAGTCATACGTAGAAGATCTACGGAAAAAGAAATCATCTGCGAAATCACAAACTGACATCAAGAAAGAAAAGAAATAGAGAGTTGTGAATCCTAAGCAACAAGAACTAGGTGACATCATGCCAGGAAGAGGTAAATATTCTTCAACTGCAAAGCTTGAGAAAAAATTAAAGATACAGAAGAAGAAGGTGATAGAGTCTGAGAGTGAAGCTGATGAAAAATATTGCAAGTGGTGTGACATGTACAACCACAATACAATTGATTGTTACTTTAACAGGACTGTGCCATCTGCAACATGAAGAACCATTCTACTCAAGAATGTTACTTCAACAAAAAGAACAAAACAAAAGTGCCAAAGAAGCAACAATCTAAAACTGTTGAATCAGACTCACAATCTTCTGAGAATGATGATTCAAAGGTTCAAAAATAGAAGAGGCAGCAACCAAAATAGAAGGTTCCAAAAGCAAAAATGCCATCATCTGTTGATCAAACAAAGAAGAAGAAGGAGAAGCAAAATTCTCAAAGCAAGACGCCTCATAAGAAGGTAGATTTGAAGGAAGATGAAGCTTTCTATGATCACTTTGAGAAAGGAAATCAAGTGCCAAAATCAATGACAAAAGATGCTGAAACCTTCTCTACACAAGTATCATCATCAAGTTTAAAGAAGAAGATACTCAAATAAGAGGTAACAGAAGAAGTGATTGAGGATCAAGAACAAAGTACTTCAAGTTCATCTTCAACAGACTCATCCATGAGACATCTAGGCTCATCCATGAGAGAGTAACAATACTAGATAACAATGGCAAGCCCTAGACCATTAAGGCTTAGGCTCCACGCTCTAATTGATTTCATTATTATGTAGGAACATCCATGGAGGACTGATAACAAGTGGTATGTTGATAGTGGTTGTTCCAGGCATATAACAGGAAACTGTTCTCTCCTCCATGATTTCAAACATTAAAATGCTTCATGTGTGACATTTGGTGGAGATAAGAAGGGAGGTAGAGTTGTTGGTGAAGGAATGGTAACAAATGGTGTACTCAAATTTAAGAAAGTAAGTTTTTGTGAAAATTTACAATACAACTTATTAAGTGTATCTCAAATTTGTAATCAAAATTATACCACATTATTTGATAACACTTTTTGTTATATTCTTAAGCCAGGTTTTCAAAACCTAGCAGTTTGGATCCTTCTTAAAGCACCAACAAAAGGAAACACATATGTAATGAAACCTGTCTGATTTCGAAGTCATCAGAAGATGAAGCTCAACTGTGGCATAGAAGGATGGTTTACTCAAACATGAAGAACATGAACAAGTTGGTCAAAAATGACTTAGTCATTGGCCTTCCCAAGAAATAATTTTACTATTCTAATCATTGATCATCATGTAATAAAGGAAAACAACATAGGGGGTCACATAAGTCCAAAACTATCAACACAAACACAACACCACTCAAAATGCTACACAAGGATCTTTTTGGTCCAACTAATGTATTGAGCATTGGTAAAAGGCAATATTGTTTGGTGATTGTTGACGATTTCACTAGATTCACATGGGTCTTTTTCTTAAAACATAAAAGTGAAACATCAGAAACAGTAATGGAGTTTATCACTAAGATTGAAAATCAACTTGATTTAAAGATCAAATCTTAAGAAGTGATAATGGATCTGAATTTGTTAATCATGTTTTAGATTACTTTTGCAGGAACAAAGGCATTGCCTGACAATTTAGTTCACCAAGAACTCCAAAACAAAATGGAATTGCGGAAAGAAGATACATAACTCTAATTGAAGCAACAAGAACAATGCTAGCTGATTCATAATTGCCAATCACATTTTGGGCAGAAGCAGTGAACATAGCATATCACAACAGAACATTAATTGTCAAAGAACATAATAAAACACCTTATGAACTTATGTTTATAAGAAAACCTTTTATAGGCTATCTTAGAGCTTTTGGGTGTCATGTGTCTATTTTAAACACCAAAGATCAATTAAGAAAGTTTGATGAAAAAGCTTATGACGGCTTTGTTGGTTTACTCATCAACATATAAATCATATAGAGTCTAAATTCCACATCATAACATTATGGACGAAACATCTAACATATCTTTTGATGAATCCTTATTTTCAAATTTTGTAATAGGATCATCTTGGTTGTTTGATATAGATGCATTAACAAATTCATTTAACTCTGGTTATTTGAATGTTGCAAGTCCTACGGATACATGTTATCCTTATGTACCTCTAAGTTTGAGTGAAGTGCCACTAACTGTTGATCCTCCAAGATTATTTCATTCCCACACTTTAAGTGTTGCTGATCCAGGCCCTTTATCTCAAAAAAGCAATGAAAATTCTGGTGGAAATGGAAATTCAACTTCAGAAGAGGTGACAAATGCATCAGCAGAAGTTAACAATGCTTCCACAGAAGATCCATCTACATCCATAGAAGTTCCATCTACTTCCGGAGATGATTCATTTCCTTCAACTAAAGTTCCCAATCCATCAGAAAACATTCAAACAACATTCACATCTGCAGATCAACAAACTACAACATCTGTAGTTGTTCCTGTAACTGTTGCGGAAGTTGTACCTACATCTGTGGAAACACAAAATCATGAAGATGGATTTCATTCAGCATCAAAAGACCAAAATGATGAGGATTTTGACCATTTTGTTGATTCCCCGTCTCAGCTGGATCAATCTCCATCAACCAACATCATTAACTTGGAATCATCAATTCTTATAGAATCAATTCCAACAACAAGAATTCATAAGTATCATCCAATAGAAAACATTATTGGTGATCTTAATGAAAGAACCATAAGAAGTCAAGAGGGAGCTGCCAATATTTGTCTGTTCTCCTGTTTTCTATCACAAGTGGTTCCTCCCAACATAACTCTGCATTAAAAGACAATAGTTGGATTGAAGCAATGCAAGAAAAACTTCAGCAATTCAGAACGCAAAAAGTTTGGAATCTAGTTGATCTTCTTGAAGGCCAATATCCAATTGGTACAAGGGGGCTTTTCAAAAACAAACTAGATGACAGAGTTATCATTATCAGAAACAAAGCAAGGCTAATAGCACAAGGGTATACTCAAGAAGAAGGGATAGACTATGATGAAGTCTTTGCTCCAGTTGCAAGGATTGAAGCTATTAGAGTCTTCCTAGCCTATGCTTCACAAAATAAGTTCACAGTTTACCAAATGGATGTAAAATATGTCTTCATATATGGTAAAATTGATGAAGAAGTCTATGTTGCCCAACCACCAGGCTTTGAGGATCTTGATTACCTACACAGGGTATACAAGCTTGCCAAACCTTTGTATGGTCTTCATCAGGCACCAAGAAAGTGGTATGAAACATTGTCTTCTTTCTTTCACAAGCATGGTTACAAAAGGGGAACCATTAGTCAAACTCTCTTCCTCAAACATGATCAACAAGACCTCTTGGTTGTCCAAATCTATGTGGATGATATAATTTTTAGGTCAACAAACAAGAGATTATGTGAAGACTTTGAATCTTTGATGAAATCTGAGTTCCAATGAGTTCCATTGGAGAATTAACATTCTTCCTTGGTTTACAAGTTCATCCGAAATCAGATGGCATATTCATCAATCAGGAAAAGTATGTGCACTAAATCTTGAAGAAGTATAACCTTGCTGAGTCTTCTTCATGCAAAACACCAGCATCAACAATAGATAAGATTGTACCTGATCCTAAAGGGAAGTCAGTTGATCAAAGACTATATAGATCTATGATAGGATCTTTAATGTACTTAACTACCAGCAGACCTGACATAATGTTTGCTGTATGTGTTTGTGCTAAGTACCAATCAGATCCAAAGGAGTCACATCTGAATGCAGTTACAAGGGAAGCCAGCTCTTGGGCTTTGGTATCCCAAAGAAGGATATTTCAACCTCTACTCATATTCTGATAGTGACTTTGCAGGTTGCAACAACAACAAAAAATCAACAACTGGAGGTTGTCAATTCATAGACCAAGACTAGTTTCTTGGCAGTGCAAAAAGCAAACAAATGTATCAGTATCCACAGGTAAGGCTAAGTACATAGCTGCTTCAGCTGGTTTCTCTCAAGTTTTGTGGTTGCAAAACCAACTACTTGATTATGGTTACAATTTTCTTCAAACACCTATTTTCATAGATAACAGCTGCTAAGTTCATAAATGCTAATCCAGTGCAACATAGTAAAACAAAACACATAGAAATCAGATACCATTTTTTGAGAGACTACTCAGAAAAAGGTTTAATCAAGTTAATCAAAGTGGTTACAACAAATTAGCTTGCTAATTTATTCACTAAAGCCTCTGACTCAGTGAGATTTAACTTCTTAATTGTGTCCTTAGGCATGATCAACTTAGATTAGTTTTCATCACAAAGAAAAGCATGTTTTGTCTGTCAAATTCATTATATGAAAAAGCTAAAAAACATCTATAAAACATATAAAAATCCAAAAATATTTTCTTATTAATATGTTTTTCTTGAAAAAGCATTTCATATTTTGGGAAATGATAGTACACTATACCTTTGCTTACTTTCCTGAATTTTATCACACAACAAAGACTGATCAGATATGATTTGATATGTAAGTAGGTTTAGCTTGAGTGGAAAATAAAAAAGTTCATGCATAACATAATGCAAAGGTGACTAATTGTGGACAATTCCATTTTGTGGAACAAGCAAGTAAGTCTTATCCTGCTATGATCAACTTACTCACCTAAGCACACTATGTTATGAAACTTTATAACCTCTATCTTTGCACATCATGGACCCTTTGTTTTGTTTAAACAAAGACCTGGGTTTACAGGCGCCTCTGTTTTACGTAAGTAAAGACCTGGTGTCCTGATACTGATCATCAAGAAGTTCCAAAAAAGAATAGCTCTAAAGAATCCAATGTGATCAATTGTATATTATCTCAAAGAGCATCAAAAATCATATCAGCATTAATAAGATTTCAAAGAAATCTTAAGATAGAGCGTATAACTTAAGGAACAGAGTTTTAAGTTTGAAAAATTGATAAATTGACTCATAAACGGAGGACAAACTCTAATCTGAATTGAATGTGGAGTCCATATTTGTCTATCTTTAATCCATACCAGAACATGATAAATAGCATGACAAGTTGAAACTATACTCTTGCTTGAATTTATGTGGATCATAATACTTGCAATCAGCACTAGATTTATGTCTACTATCATCAAACAAAAATGTTTTAGGAAGTTGCTTAGTGTCATAGTATGATCCTATTATATGATGTAAATGCTTGTAAATATATTTAAGTTTCTGCTTATAATAAAAAATACAAAAAGATTTTGTTTTTGATCCTTTCTTTGCTAATAAGATGGACAGCATACTGCTTTTATCTGAAGTTAACAAAATCAATCTTGCACATTTGCTAATAAATACAAAACATCTGAGTTTATCTCAACTAAATGAAGAAAATTGGAACTTGAGCATTAAGTTGGCTGCAGGATATCTGAAGTTAACTAAATAAATCTTGCACATTTGCCATGAAGTCAACAAGGTCCAACAGCAAACAACAAATGATCTAACAACATGTTAGGATCATACAGGGAAAATCATAAGTTTTGCCTTCCGTAGATGTTCTGCAGAAGAATTAACCTATTGATACGGATAAACAGAAAAGTTTGTCTTCCGTAGATGTTCTGCGGAAGAATTAACTTGTGGATAACCACAAAAGGGTAATGAGAGTTAAGGTCCCACAACATTAAATAAAAATCTTTAAATTATCAGAGGGAGTATAAATGATAACCTTGGCAATTGTCTTTTTCATTCACTTTTTCAGAAAATTTTCAGACCTAGAAAAATGCTCTCAACCCAAAAACCCCTTTCTTCGCCAACTTTCAAATTTTCAAATCCACATAACAATCCACACTAAAATCACCCCTATTTTCACAACAACATCATCAAAATGGGCAATAGATTCGCAAAAGATCATAATGTTTGTGCCTTTCTTAATCCAGATGATTCAGTATCCAAGGGATGCAGGGATATAATCAACTACTTGAGAAGATCAAGAATATTCTATGCATTATCTGTGGATCCAATCATCTATCAATCATATATGATAGATTTTTGGAATACAGCAAGGATTGAGGAAGAGAATGATGGAAGGGTGATCTACGCCACAATTGGAAATGAAGAGTTAAGGGTGGATGAACAAACTATCAGGAGGGTACTAGAGTTTGGAGAACAAGAAGAGGGGCACCCAGATGTGTTCGATCATGAATACATTCATAAAGTCTTTCATTTAATGGGATATGATGGTGACTCCAGAATTAGTGAAATCAAGAAGGGAAGATTGTGCAAGCCTTACAGATTTCTATGTCATATGTATCTGAAATGTATGTCAAATAGAATGTCCGGTTTGGATAGGTTTTCAAGGCACGTTTCATCTGGGATCATTGGTGTGTTTGAAAGGAGAACATATAACTATGCAAAATACATTCTTGGATGCTTATATGACCATATAAGGATGCAAAAAGAAGACAAGATGTATATGTTTCCTAGATTCATTCAGCTGATCATAAATGAGACAATGACAAACATTGAAAGAGAAGGTGAAGTCCTTGTTCAAGCTCACCTTGGAAGATCTGTGCTAAACAAGATGAGTGGGCAGTATCAAGGAGAAGAAATGGAGATGTTTGCTCATGTCATTGATGAGAATGTAGACATTCCCTAAAAAATTCTATACCTTGATCAACAACAACAACAAACACCACCAGCTCCACAACAAGAACCCCATCCACTATCACCACCTGTTCATCCTAACTCACCACCAAGTGAACACACCAAACCTTTATCTTCTTCCCATTCACAATCATCTTTGAATACAGCTGAAACATAAGTATTCTTACCTGATAACATACAACAATCACCACCACATCCATCACCATAACAAGAACCACATTTTCCACCACCAACACCTTTAACAGATTTACCAGAAACACCACCAGCTCAACTGAACTCACTATCCAGTGAGCATACCCAACCTTTCTCCCCTTCCCTATCTCAATCATCACTCAATACTGCTGCCACAAAACCTATCTCATCCATTCTCAACCAAACTCCTTATCATCCAACAACACAACCAACTTCCCCACCCCTATCTACTGAACTCACTTCTCCAACTGAAAGCCCAACACTCACTAAATAGTCAACCTTGATGATGATGAGCATGATGTAGTAAAGGATGGTGCTACAGAAGAAATCTGTTTAGAAGTTGAGGGGAAGAATGCACAGGAAGTTGAAGAACATCATGAAGCTTCTGTGATGGAACAACAAGATGAGAGTGATAGTCACTTTATTGACATCACTGCTTTTGATGAAAATGATCTGAGAGAAGAGGAAATCAATGTAAGCAAAAGTTTTCTTGTTTCTAAATACAACAATCTCATCATCAAAAGTAATAAAAAATTGGACAAGTTTAGAAAACTAAAAAGGGAGATGAAAGAGAAAGATGAAACAATTGCACCTCTAGAAGGAACAATCAAGATGCTGAGAGAAGAGATTGAAACAAGCAATGAAGTGGTTGATACTATGGATAAGCTAGTAACTGAGTCCCGTGAATCTGCTGAGATAGAAAATCAAGAGAAGGAGAAAGTCATGGTTGAGCTAAACAATGCAATGAAAACTATCTCTAAGCAATTAGATCTGCTAAAAGCTAAAGATGATGAGATGGAAGTCTTAAAGAAGAAGGTGACTGAATAGGAAGTGGGTAGTCATCAAGAACAAAGCAAAGAAGCTGCTGACATTCCTATGATAAAAGCAAAAGAACCAACCATCAAATACAATAGGAAAAGAAAGTATTTGGGAAGAACTCAAGATAAAGCTGTTGAAATTGAAGATACCCCAAAGAAAACAAAAAGAATGTCTCCTAAGCACACTCTATCAGTTGATCTTTCAACTCTTAAATCAATTGAAGACATTGAAGAAGAGAGTGAGGCTGAGTGGGAAGAGTTAACAAAAGATCAAGCTCCTAAAGATGCTGAAGAAGAAAGGGATGATGACTTGCTGTCTACTGATGATATTTTTGAGGAAAGTGCTCAATCCTACATGTTCATGGATCTGATTAATAATGGACTTCCATATGACAGGGTGGAAAAGATGAACATGAATGAAATGTTTCAAGTACTGAAAGAGTTTGATGTAGCTAGATTAATGCTACTAGTGTGCAACTTTGAGACCTTCACAAACTTCAAATCTGCTGAGAAGTTAAAACATGAATAGGGTCACTGTGACACCAAGAAGCTCACCAAGTATAACATGATCTGTTGGCTGCAAAGTCACAATTATGAATCTCATGAATTGAAAGGAAGAACAATAGCTGAGCTTTGAAGCATGATGCAGTATGTGATGAAGGTTGAATTAGAGACTGGAGTAAGATTTAGGACTGGGGCACCTAATCCTGCTTACAAACAACAATCAAAACAATCTCCTGCTGAGCCAATAGTAGTTGAAAGCAAAGACAAGCACAAAAGCAAAGAAAAACTGATCAGGGAGCCAAGAGATGTAATCCCCAACAAAATTTGGCCACTAGGAACAGCAGTGGGAGAGATAACAGAACAAAAATCTACTCTGATCCAACTGTTTGAGAATATGACAACTCCAAGATCAGTAGAAGATAATAGAATTATAGCTTGGAGGTATGACCCAGAATGGGACTGTGCTTCTATAAAAAGAGCATCCGGGATGGTACAATACTTTCCGTGGATGGAGACTCTTCTCACACTTCTAGATTTAGACCTTTCCAGTCTATAAAACATCCCTATCATCAACTACCCAATCAACCCAAGAGGGAGAGACTTCTCAGGGATTATTGAAAAATTAAGACACAAGTTCAAAGGAGATGTGATAAAAGAAGCAAAAAAGGATGATGCAGAACATAAAAGAAGAAAACAAAAATAGAAAAGATCTCATTTCAGTTCTTCTCAAGTTGTTGATGATGAATTTCTAAGGAGAATTAGATATGCAGACAAGGCTGAAGCATCAATCAAGACCATTGAAGGAAATCAATATGCATATCCTATTACCGAATGAGGATATGTAGAAAGAACAAAAGAGTTGGTGCTGTAAAGAAATGACCCACACAAGAAGGCATCAAGCATCAGACTGTTTGATCCAATGGAGATAAAGCTGCTTCATCCAAGCTACACATCTTATTTGCATGATAAGTTTTTTCCTATGTTAAATGATAAAGTTTCTTAAGGTGACATATGCTTATATGTGCACATCATACAAGTGATAGACAAGCTTCATGCCAAAGCATACTAGAGAAAAAAATTTGAGGCTGGTCAGCTCATGGATATGAAATCCCTTCTATCACTGATCTTAGAATGTCTGAACAGTATGACCTGGAAGTGGTGTCACACAACAGTGTTGTTGCGACACTAACTACGAAAGAAGACATTCTTTGGCTGAATTACAAGACTTTGAAGAAAATAAGTAGATTGAAGATCAAGTATCCATATCAAGATTAGAATGATGTTGTTGAATACTTTAACTCAAGAATTTTGACCAGAGTTCAAGAGTTGAAAGAGCTAAACAGATGATTACAAGAGTCTAAACCTAAGGGGGGGTATTGTTAGGACTAGATCTAATGTATAGGTTTAGATGTTTATTCATCTCTTGTAATGATCATTTGTAAATCTCTTTTCTTATGTAATGCAAGATATATATGTTAACCCAAATCTTATTTGTGTTGATTTTATGTAATTGTAGGAAAACATCATACTTGGTCAATTTGGAAAATTGACCAAGTACAAGAACTATCTACGGATGAACAAGTTTGTTCTTCTGTAGATGTTCTATGGAGCATCAATGAACAAGTCAATGTGCATCAATGGATCTTTGCGGAAGCACAATCACATCTACTAAAGAACAAGTTTAGAGATCAAGTTGCTGCTGCTGCGGAAGAGCTTGCTCCTGAGGATGAATTTCAAGATTATCAAAGAGCTAACTCCTACGGAAGAACAAAATACTTGCATGATCTCCAATCATGCAAGTACAACATATGAAGTCAACAAGTCAAGCTGACTGAAGTGATGTCATCAAGTCAACATCTACGGAAGACTTCAATTTAGTCAAAATCAAATATTTCATGTCATGTCATGATTTTTACCTTTTACCGATGTAAAAATGAATTCCTCTGCCTATAAATAGAAGGCATGGGTGCACACTTTTAGGACAATCCAAAAACCTAACAAACCAAAAAAAATACCAATATCAATCATAATAATTAACCAACAAACATCAAATAGCAATAGCTATAGCAGAACACCAAGAACACCTAGCAATTACCAGATCATCCAAATATCAAAATCAATTGTAACCGGTTCATTATTAATGGAAATCAATTGAACGAAACATGCTTATCATATTACTTTATCTTGTTTTCCATTTCTATTATCTGTTGTTCATTAATTTGTGTTACAATTACGTTTATCAAACAATTAATTAGACATCGAGTTATGATAATTCCGCGATCATCATTCGTTCAATCAAACTGATAATTCCTATTTTGATCCTTGGATTCACAAGACTGTTGGGATTCTTTTTACACCCATCCGAGATGAACATGTAATTTTTATTAGATATCGACACGCAAACTTGTTTCACCTTAGGAGTTCTAGATGATTTATTATGATTTGATCTTTTTCTGAAATTTCTTACAAAACTTTTGAGATTCTCTAAGTAGCTGTGTAAGTTATTCTCGTCAGATTTTTCTCACTTGATTTAGAATGTTTAACAAGGTGTCCCTCTTGACCACATCTGTAACAATATTTCTTGAATCTTTGTTCCCGGATGTAGTTTTGAGATTTTTGGTATTTCAATTTTAATCCTTTTCTTTTCTTAATTTTAAATAATCTGATTATTAAAAGATTTATTATTAGATACAGTAACTGATTTTGGTTTTTGAATCCTTATGGGAACAAATGTGGGAATATCTAGAGTGAGAAACTTACCAATAGAATTATTTCTCAAACTAGAGGAAATATCATTTGATTCATTAAACAACGAAATAACATCATTAACTTTGTCTACACTAGACTTCATTGAACAATCAAAACTATAGCTAGAATTCTCATATCCCAAACCAGCACTTCCACCAAAACCATATTCTTCCCGCATTTCCTTACGATTAGCACCTTATAGCATGTTATTAGTAAAATTCAAACAAATAATTTTTAGGATGAGGTTTAGGTAAGAGTGAATAAGTTCCAGATGTTGGTAGAGAAAAACATTTTCATTCTTTTCTTCATATCCAATTCCATCTTTTTTGAAAACCACTCTATGTTTAGAAAGAATTTCATTATGTTTCATTTGAGAAATAGACCATTTGTGTAATTTAGTTTGCAAATTAGTGATTTCAAATTGAGCAAGATTTAATCTTTCAAAAATCATATTTATTTCAATATTTCTTTCATAAACCTGTTTTTTTAAAAGTTCATATTCAGCAAAAGCTTTGTTAAGCTTTATCTGATATGCAACTTTATTTTTTGTAGGCTCTTTATTAATTACCCTTAACTCCTCTTTTTCTTGTATCAAAATGGTATTATCTTGAATGATGTTCAAGGTTGTATGACATGTAGAAGAACACATGTCTTGCATTGCCTTATAAGGAGCTTCAAGAAATTTCTTCTCCACCATCAAAGCTTCACAAGACCCACTAACATGTTTGACTTCCGCATTCTCCATTTTTTCCTTCTTTGATTCTTCAATGATATCGAACATTTAGGCTTGATTCACTTCTTCTTCCATATCAGCAATCTTGACACTCCAATCTAAATCAATAATAAGTGCTTTCTCAGCTTGTTTTGTTGAGCTTTCCCCCTTGTTAGTGATTGAGAGAATCTTTGAATTTGTTGTAGCTTTTGAAGGAGTGGTTGGATTGTCATTGACGACAGGCAGAGGACAATCACGTTTAAAATGATCAAGTTCTTTATAATTGAACATCTTAGTTTTGATCTGTCAAAGCCAATTCCGTTTGCTGAACTTGTTTTTCCCGGTCTTCTCTATAAACCTTCTAGCTCTCAAAGTTAACATAGCCATTTGCCATTGTAGATCCATTTCTTCCATGTCATCAGGATTTACTTGCATCATGTCTTCAGTCATCATTCCCCTTCCTTTTAATTATCCAGCCATTAACGCCTCATAACTATGAACAAACATACCAAATAATGCCATTGTCTCAGACGGAACTTAATTAACACTCGACTTGATACTCCCAAGATTCACATTCTTGATACTTGATCCACCAGTTTCTCCACCCACTAAAATATACAATGCATCATTTTGAATGGTACTGATCGGAGTGCACATTGATTGATTGTACTCTCTCCTTTTGATATATAGCTCAAAAGATTTCATCTTGTTGATAACCTCACTGAGCTTATAATCAGGAAAAGCTCTTTCCTGTTTCAACATCCAAACCTATAGACTGCATTCAGGGGGAAGAGAATCGAGAAGCTTTTGAACTTGTTCATGATTGGTCAACTTTTCATCATACCTTTTAAGATTGCTTGAAATAGTTAGGAAATGGTCAGTGAGATCACTCAACTTCTCATTTTTCATGCTGGTGAATGAGTTGAACTGTTTCTGTGCAAGAAAACTTCTATTAGCTTTAAGATCCTCATTTCCATCATAAAACTCACACAATGCATCATACAAGGCTTTAGCAGTCTTATGTTCACCAAAACGGTTAATAACATCTGAAGTCAAGCACATTTTGAGGGCACCGTAAGCCTTGAAATCTTGATCAATAAGTTTCTTATCCTTTTTAGAATAAGTTTCGGGATTTGTATTAGTAACACTTCGTTAATTGTTTGTCGCCATAGGAGCGTGTGGTCCTTTGATGATGGATTCACATTAGTTAAGATCAGTGTAGAGAAAAAAGGCCTTGACATGGTTTTTCCAATTCTCATAATCATCTGCACTCAACAACTTAGGTGGTCGAGTGGGACTTCCGGCTTCGATATCAGCTATGGTTAATGACATTTTTTGAAATTTCAAAAATTACAGGAAATAAACCATAAGTACTCATGACGATATTAAGCAACTTTGCTAGATCAACAAACAAAATCGCCAACAACTTTGCTCAAATAACAAACAAAATCGCAAACACCTTTGATGAAGATATTGAGCAAGTTCACTCAATAAGCTTCTCAAATCACTAGAACTTTCATTCAAGATCAAAATCTCCAAATAACAGTTTTCTTAACAAATTCGCTGACAGCAACTTCGCTGAGAAACTGACAAGTGCCGTAATAAGTTTGCCTGCAAATTCGCTAAACGAGCTGAAACAACCCCTTTTCACCAAAACATAATAAAAACAGCTTCAAATCCTTAAAAAATGACTCAAATTATTTCCAAAATGGTTCAGAAGTTTCGAAATAACAATACTAAGCAATCCAAATACAACTTTTGCGCAAATTTATAGAAATCAGAAGGAATTTGAATCAAATAAAGTGAACACCAAAACTATTCCAAAATGACCAGAATCAAGAGCACTATTGCCTCTAATACCATATTGTTGTTCCAACGATTGAAATAGTAGGGCTAATGATAACACAAACTTGAACAAATAAGCAATTTATCAATTGATTTGATAAATTGCCATAGTTTTGATTAGAAAAAGACTTTGAAGATGAAGAAAAATACAATACAAAGGAAACTAACTCAACATAAAATATAATATCATTGCTCAAATGAAATTGATTATAAAGCACCTAGAAAATGACTCACAATCCAAATCAGTGACAACTTTAACAGGGTAACTATGATTTCTAGAAGTCTGCCAATTACACAAAATGATGAGCTATTTATAGAACCAAACAGGGCACATGTTTGCCCACATCTTCGCTGGCAAGTTCGCTGTGTACCATAACGAACATGATAAGGTCACGAGCGAAGATGCAGGTGAACTTACAAGTTCTCCCGTAAACTCTCCCGAACACAAAATTAACCAAATTACAAACTGACTTAACCAACAAACAATACAATCGAAGTCCCAAGTGATCATCAACCTATCTTCATCGCACAATATTTAACTACCTCTATATGTGTGTTTGTTTATGACACTTTGAATTCACATAAAACATGATATAAAACTTCATGAATAATTTGAAAAAAAACATAACATCTATTTAGAAATTTGATATGTGAGAAGGAGCTAAAGACTATGAAGGAATTTGCTTCTTTGTTTCTTATGATGTATTGGCTTATGATATACTGTGTTTGCTCCTATTTAGAACATGATATGTGACAATGAGCTAGATACTATGCATAAATTTGGTTCTTCCTTTCATATGATATATTGGCGCTGATGTACTTTGTGTTTGTTTGTTGTACTAGTTTTTATCAAAAAGAGATGTTATGCTAAACATTTTTTGTTTTTCTTATTGTGCTGAATTTTCAATGTTTTTGTTAGTGTGCGGGATTTTTCTTTTTTGAATGTGCTAGATTTTTATGTGATGATTTGTATTTAAATTTCTTAATATGTTGGATTATACTATTTTTTAAGTATACTTAATTGTGTTGTTAAATTAACACCAGATTGTGTAGTTTTACTCTAAAACGACACAACCTGTTTTGCGTTAAAGTAGCACAGAGCAGCTGTTTTGTGTTAAAGTAGCAAAAAGTATGTTTTTTATATTAAAGCAACTTATATCATCCTATTTTATGTTAGAGAAGTTTAGGAAAGCCTTATTTTGTGCTAAAGTAGCACAAAACATGTAGTTTTACGTTGTTTTTATGGTTAATTCCCACATAACATGCTATTTTATGTTGTTTTACGATAAAACATCACAACACGTGCAATATTTTTGTTTCTTCTAAATGTACTTAAGTGTGCTAGATTTTCGCTTAATGCACACAAATATTCTATAGTTTTAATAAGAACAAAACTACAACATGATTGTAAGAATTACACTTAGAGGATGATACAACCAA
The DNA here is from genome assembly GCA_025506505.1 of Flaveria sonorensis. Taxonomy (NCBI): domain Eukaryota; kingdom Viridiplantae; phylum Streptophyta; class Magnoliopsida; order Asterales; family Asteraceae; genus Flaveria; species Flaveria sonorensis. Next base: position 30,432,835 of record CM046440.1, on the reverse strand, counting down.
AGAGCGTTCAGCATGCACATGTGAAGTACGAGGAAGTTACTTTGGAAGATTTGATACAAATCAATGAAATATACTAAGTATTAAATCTTTCGAAGCCAAAAGACCATTTCTTTTGAAGCAAAGATGAAGTCTTCCTAAGCTTCAAGACAATGTCTTCAAAAGCCATAGGACTGGTTTCTTCCAAAGACAGAGAAGACATGCTTTCTCTTAATTACTTTTGACAAAAGCTAAAACCACTTTCCGCAGCCATCTCTGATGACTCACCAACTTATACAAGTTGGTGAAACATCAATACTTTTGTCAACTATTGAATATGATCTTAGAGTCTATAACTTTTTACTCTTGTACTTTTATCCTTTTTCTAATTTATTAGGATGTGAGCTATGGCATGTCATAGTTACCAGTCAAAGACAATTTGCCTTTTGACTTTACATTGATCCTGTTGTCTAGATTAGTGTTTCTAGCTGGCGTTGAAAGTATGGTCGGCTGTAGGATGTAGTATAAAGCATCTCAGGTACTTGTCATTAGAACTAAGCTTTGTAACATTTTGTAAAAGAAACTTGAGAGCAATATACAGCATTCTTGAAAACCATCTTATCGTGTTCTTGTTCTTTTACTTGTGTTCTTTGTTTCACCTTTAAGCCGGTTTCCTATTTGATCAGCTAAGTGTTCTAAGTCTCTCCAAACATTGTGAAACTGTTGCATTGAACCCCCTTCCCTGGTCCTACAACTGGTATCAGAGTTGTTTAGGCTTTTGATTGTAAGATCTCACCATCTTAAATCCCTTCTGTTTCACAATACATTTATCAGCTCAAATGGCAGCTCTTTCAAAGGCTGATATGGAAACTGGTACCATGACAAAGTCTTCACCGATCACTTCTAATGTCTTTGACACTTGATGTCAATGTATGGAAGGGTTCATCAAGTCTGATGACAGCAGGATGTGGAGATCCATTGTCACAGGACCTCACATCCAAAGCCCCACTTCAGCTACTGCTGGTGGTAGGATAATACCAAAGGAAGTGGCTGACTATTCTGAAGAAGATTTGAAGAAAATAGACATAGATCAGATGGCGATGACCGCTCTTCAAACTCTCTTCCTAACTCCATATACAAAGGCTTTAAGATGTGCAAAACTGCTAAGCAACTTTGGGATGCACTAAAGCTCATGTATGAGGGGTCTAATATGGCTAAAGAAAACAAAAAGGACCATATGAAGCAGCAGTTTTAGAACTTCACATACAAGACAGGTGAGACTCTGACTCAATAATACTTCAGGTATGTTGTGATTGTACATACTCTCATGGAAGTTGGAGTCAAGCTTAAGAATAGGGACATTATGAGAAAGTTCATGTTCTCTCTTTCCAGACAATTGACTTACTACTATGTGGCCATTAAGAGAACTAAGAACCTTTCCACCATTACTCTTATAGAGCTGTATGGTATCCTTAATGGCTACCAGATGGCGATGAACATGCAGAATATATCAAGCAGCTCTTCCAACAATCAACAGAGATTAGCCATTCATGTGGTTGAAAGGGATAGTATAGAACCATAACATGATCTTATTTGCTTCTCTAACAACTCATAAAAGGGACCTTTCATCACCTTCCCTAAGACATAAAGGGAGAGCTATATCCAAGGAAGCCCATTCTAAGAGACAAGCTCATCACAAGCCTTTATGTCTGCTAATGAAAGTTGTGGAAACTTTCTCTTTACTCTTGAAGACTTGGATTGCATCCATCTAGATGATTTGGAATACATGGAGATAGTCCAGCAAATGGCTCTTCCCACTCAAAGAGTTAAGAAGTTCTACACTAGAACAGGTAGAAAGTTTCCAAGCAATATGGCCAGTGGAAAGTTTGGCCTAGATAAAAGCAAGGTGAAGTGTTATAACTGTAACCAAATAGGACACTTGCTAGGGAGTGCAAGGCACCAATGAAAAATGGTGGCTAAGCATAATCTGGACCAAACTATACTGATGCAGCTCCCAGATCTGAGAAGCCCATCCAACCAAAACAACAAGCTGTTGTTGTTGTTGAAGAAGGAGGCTTTGACTGAAGCTTTCAGGATGAAGATGTTTCTCCCAACCAAGCACTGATGGCTGACCATGAAGAAGCCAAGGTATTGGAACATCTTTGTACACATGAATGCATTGCTAAAGTTAACATGTATAGGTCTTATAACTTGAAAGTGATATCTAACTTTGAGTCCTTGAATATTTTAAAAGCTGATTTCAAAAGAGTAGGAAATGATTATAAACTTAAAATAGAAGATTTAGAGAAAACAATTTCTAACTTAAGTATGAGCACACAAATTAAAGGACTCAAATCAAAGATCTCATAACCAAGTTAACTGAATGGTAAGCTGAGCCTATGATCAGCAAAGCCAAGGCATAAAAATGTGTTCTTGAAGAGGAAACCTTCAACAACATAATATCTTCATCCTTGAATGAAAAGATTTGTTATCAGAATAGGCAGGACTAGGTTCAAGTGAGATAGCTCCTCCACACACAGAATTTCTGTAAAGTCTCTAAGGTGTGAAACTTGTCAAGATGAGTTGCCACCTATTGATCCTATCCAAGAAGCGGATGAAGATGAAGAGGCGATAGTGAAGGATGAACTTGAAATGAGTGAAAAGGGTTATCCTAAGAAGGGTCACTATTCTCCTGGAGAGAAGAAAGAACCAGGGATGACCAAGTCTGCAAGGAAGAACTAGACCCAGGCAGCCAAAAGAAAATCAAAGAAAGCGCAAGAGATCAAGGCCACTATCAAATCCAAGCAAAAACAAGTGTTTTTTTAAACTCCAAGGACACTCTAAACTATGGACTCTAGTATCAAGAGTCCTAGTTCATGTCCAAATCATCCTGGTCAAGAGAAGAACACTGATCAAATGTCCACCATTGTTGCATAGCCTAAGCCATCTAGTTCAAAGATCAAGCCTACCTAGAGAAGCTTGTTGCATCATCTATGAAGATGAAGAAGGAAGTGGAAGAGATCAAGCTTAGTCCTCCACTCATAGTAAGACTCTCAGAAGTATGCAAGTTGAATGCATCATGTGTGGTGGTACCTCTCACTTTGCTAAGGATTGTATCTACAATCCTAAGAGTACCATCCATATGACCAAGAAGAACACTTCTATGAAGAAGAAGAAGATAGTTTTAGAAGAAAAAAATTTCCTTTTGGAAGCTCCAAAGTGAGGAAGAAGATAGGTGAAAAATTACCTTCGGAAGAAATTTTGGTCGCGGAAGAATGGAATGCTTCCGAAGTATTGAAGTCTGCTGCAGGGGATGCAAAAGCTTCCAAAGGTCCAGTCTCCAAACTTCCGAAGTCTTCAAAACTTTTGAAGTCTTGAAGGCTAAGTCTACTTTTCCAAAGATGGTATGAAAGATGAAGGAAAGCCTTGTGACTAAAAGTTCTTCATCAACAACAGCAAATGATCCTCATATATTACAATAGGATCAATAACTGTTGAACTATCTTTAGTTCACTTTGTTGAACAATCTATACATGAACAACTAAAGACTAAAGAAAATGTATGGATCATTAAGAGTGGCTGTTCCAGGCACATGACAAGCAATGGCTCTTTGCTTCAGAAGTTTGAGAAAATTGATGGAGGGCCAGTTGCTTTTGGAGGAGAATCAGATGGTTACATCACTGGAAGGGGCAGACTCAAAAATGGTAAAGCTCAACATTTAAAAGGTAAACTATGTTAAGGAGCTTGGGTACAATCCTTTAAGTGTATCCTAACTTTGTGACCAAATACATAACAAGCTCTTCACTGGGCATGAGTGCATTTTTCTCAAGCCTGGGGTGGTTATTTCTCAAGAGCATAGCTTGCTCAGAGCCCCTAGCAAAGGAAACATGTACAAGATGGATTTGCAGGAAACCTCCCCATCTGGAGAAGTTTCTTGCTTTCTATCTAAAGCCAATATTGATGAGTCTTTTCTTTGGCATAAAAGAATGTGCCATGTAAACTTTAAGAAAATGAGTAAACTAATTAAGAATAATTTGGTAACTGGAATGCTAATGAATGAGTTTACAAGTGATGACCACTGTGTTGCATGACTGAAAGGAAAGCAACACAAGGTGTCTCACAAGCTAAAGGAAAGAAACTCCATCACTAATCCCATACACTTATTACATACGGATCTCTTTGGCCCCACCAATGTAATGAGTTTAGGAAGAACTTCATATTGCCTTGTGATCACAAATGATTTCATAGGATACACTAGGGTCTTCTTTCATAGAACTAAGGATAAGACCCCTAAGATCTAAAGGAACTTCATTCTGAAATTGAGATCAATGTGATCATAAGGTCGAAATAACAAGATGTGATAAAGGAACCAAATTCAAGAACCAAATCCTTGACACATTTTATGATGAAAAGGGTATTACAAGAGAAGATAGTTCTCCTAGGACTCCTTAGAAAAATGGTGTTGCTGAGAAGAGAAACATGACACTTATTAAGGCTGGAAGGACCATGTTTTCTGACTATAAGCTGCCCATCACCATTGGGGCAAAGGCAGTCAACACTGTCTGCTATGTGCAGAACACAGTTTTAGTAGTCAAGACTCATGATAAGACTCCTTATGAGCTATGGCACAAAAGTAGACTTTTTATTGGTTTCCTCAGGTCATTTGGATGTCCATGCATCATCTTGAATACCAAAGATCAGATAGCCAAATTTGTTGAGAAATCAGATGATGGAAATTTTATTTGATACTCTTCCCAAGCTAAGGCTTATAGAGTATATAATCTCAAAACTAGAGTACTTAAGAAGTCAGCCATCGTGACCTTCAATGAGCACACACCCAATGTGAAAGGTTCTAGTCCTAATTAGAGGTTTGATCTTGATATAGTTACCAATTGTTTCAACAAATCTTATGAGGATGTTTTAGGATCTACAAGTAGCTTATCAACAGGAGATCCTGACCCAAGATTTGAGCTGTTGGATCATATAAGGCTGGTTCAACCAAAACAACACTTACAATATTTTTGAAGTACCATTAAAGAAGTCTTTTGATGCGAAAGCTGCTTTCCTGAAGACAAGTTGAAGATCTTCTGAAGCTTAAATATGAAGAACTTCTAAAGGAAAAACTAAGTTTTCCGAGACTAAGTAGTTTTACTTCCAAAGTATATGAAGAACTTCCAAAGGTAGAATTAAGTCTTCCAAAGTATATGAAGACCAAGTAATTCTCCTTCCGAAGCATTCACACTTAGAAGATCCAAGACAAAGTCTTCTGAAGAATGAAGTCACAAAGACTTGCAGTAGACTTGGAAGAAGTTGATTCTTTCAAAGTATAAATGGCCATGGAAGAACTTATTCTTCTGAAGCCATTTCGCCTTCGGAAGAATCAACTATGAACCAGTGGACATAAGTATGGGCTGTCTGACATCCGCTTACAACTCTGATACACTACATGGTGTTTTTCCACTCCCACGTAGTTGACCATACTTTAATCCACTGTTTACCTTTTTCAGTTAATATAGTTATCATACTTAGTTGGTGACAAAAGGTAAGTCATGGACCTATCATGACTACCTAATCTAGGATATTATTTTATCTTAAATGTTTTAGTTCTAGCAATGTAGTATTTGCTTAGCGGTAAATTCCAGCTGGTTTTCCAAATATAACTGGTTGTAGATAGTAGTATATATATACTTTCTCATTGTAACTTATGTAACCATGCTTGTAAGAGTCATGTAATACTAAGTTGAGAAATAATATATACATGTATCTTGAAAACCATTCTTGTGTATATCAACTTATTATATTATTGTCAACTTAGTTAGAGATTCCTCTTCATCCTTGCAAGCCCAGCAGGTGATGAACCCACACCAGACACTACCACTCAAATGCCAGTCACTTCTTCCCACACAATCAAGACTACATACACTAGACACCCCAAACGAACCCCTAATCAATCTACTCTGATTGGTTAGGTCCCCTCTGTTCTATCCAAAAAGGCTCGAGTGGAACTTGGGGCTCCCACTCAACCAGAGGTCTGACCATCCTCCACGATTGACCTCAATGTTAGCATTGAGTCTCCTCAGTCACAAGCTAACGAGCCCACAACCCAAGCCTTTAGACCTCAGGGTGAGTCCTAGCACTCCCCTGAGCAGCCAAAAAGGGACACCAACATCATTGAGTCTTCTGCTCTCGCAGAAGAACCCTTAGGTGCTGATCAAGGTCCCGGATCATTAGATTTAACCTCCCTATACCCTATTGACCTATCAACCCTACCTGATGAGGACATTATGTTTCATTTGGGCTGTGATGTTGATCTACCATACCACTCTTTAGATCAACTGAGCCCCAGGGAATCTCTAATGTCTAGCCCACATTAGCAATACCTAACTAAGGTAAGTAAAACTGGTGTGGAGGTGACTTATATAGGCTAAACTACCACTATTAAGAGTGTTTCAATAACCTCTCAGGATAGTGGTAACATAAGTGGGACTGAGTCTATAGCAACCTTGCCACCTGATGACTTTGAAAGAGACATCAGCAAGAAAGGATATCCAGGGCACTGAGAAACCACTACTAGTGGTGATGATGAACATACCAGGTATGTTATCTCATATCCTGATGATTCGTCTAAAGAAGATGAGGGTAGCTTGAAACTCATTATCAGAGACCTAGTTTCTGAAGTCTCAAACCTTGAATCAAAGGTAAACACTTTAGAGGATAGGTCTGCCACGCAGCAACTTGAGATTGAAGATCTCAAGACACAACTAGCTGAGACACAGATTGAGAAGTCTGTTAGGCATGTACATACTTAAGTTTCTGTAGGTTCTTCCTCAAGCTCATTTACTTCTCAAGACGATGCTACCAAAAAGGGGAGACTGTACAGAAACAAAGACATGAGGAACCCTGCCTTCCCATAATAACAACTTCCTTTGATGCTATATCTTCTTTTTACACCACACAGCAACACCCGACAACTACCTTCCCTCAACCAGCTCCCATCACTTTTCAAGTGGATCCAAAAATGCTTATAAACCTCAGCAGGTTTTTAACCACATTTTTTATAAGCTCATCCATTGAATAACCATCCCCTGTTATAGCCGTTGCCTACTTTGGAGCTGAGGAGCTTCAAAGACTGAGTGCACCACCTACCTCTGAAAAGGAAGCTGGTTAACCCATGGTCTCTGTTGAACCCGAGATTAACTTTGAAGGGGATACACAGACTCATGGCCCAGCAACCAATTTGGAAGGGACAGGTAGTGCAGTTCTAATTACTACTGAAGCTGAAATACAAGCTGCGAAATGAATAATTGAACTGTCATCATCGTCCAATGATCTGTTCATCATAGAGGTTATTTTGGACCTAGCCTCTTAAGTAAACAGTGAGGACATCCTTATAACCCCTCTATCCCAAACACCACAAGTCCAACCCCACTCTCCCACACCAGAATCTTCTAAACTTGAGTCTCCAAAGGCTGAATCTTCCTCTGATCCTAAGGGTAAGAGGAAGCTCACTGCTAAGGAGCTTCCAGAGGAGGAAAGGTTGGAAAAGCTTAAGAAGAAGGGAAGAATTGATACTGGGAACTGTTGGCTGCAAGCAGCAAAACAACAATAGCCACTCAAGAAAGTATCAACAACAAGAGGAGAGTGGAGGTTATTGACAGGATCATCATCTTAGGAGTAGTCAATGAAGACATCCTTCTACTCCCACTTGATGAGCTTGTAAGGCTAGAGGAGGCAACCTTGCTACAAAAGTAATAGGAAGAAGCAGCAAGGTTAGCCGACGAGGAGGAGAAAAGGAAGAGGCTATGGAAAGGGAAAGGAAGGAGAGAATAGCCTTTCTCTACTCAAGAGGCTATTCTTAAGAGGAGTTGGCACCTCATGATTATGACACGACCTTGTTCATTTTCCACAAAGAGCAAGATCAAATCAATAAAGAGAGAAATAGGAGTGCAAGGGAAAAGCTGAGGGGGAGAAAGAAGAAGGAGGAAGAGGCAAAACTTGCCGTTGCTAAGAAGGTGGGTGATAAGGAGTGGATGAAAGCCTATCGTAAAGCCCAAAGCTTCAACGGCAGGCAAGTGGGTCCTATGTCTGAGAAGACCCTACAACGACATCTCAGTGTCATCAAGGCTGACATTTGCTTAGGAAGAAGGCAGGAAGTAAGTCAATCATCAAGTGTTCAGAAGAAGGCACCCAAACCAACACCAACACCCAAACCAGCACAACCTACACCGACACCTCTTCCCTTCTCCATCAAAACCAAACCAACTACTGAGCCTTACCCTAGTGAACCCACACCATCAGCCTTACTTACACCCTCAACCACTGCTTCCTAACAACTACCACCACCTATCCTTAAACCCAAAACATAACCCATAGCCCAATCTTTACCCAAATCTTCTTCTGAACCTTCTAAGCCCCTAACCTTAGAATAATTCAAAGAGATCAAGATGAAGCTCATCAACTGCACAACATTGATCAACATCTCTTGAGGGGAAGAGTCAATTAACCTGTAATACACTGATGGCAAAAAAATAGTCCATTGGAGGTTCGATGAACCTTCCCATAGCTTTGTTGTGAAAAGAGATAATGGTGAGGTAAACAGGGTTGATTCCTCATCTCTACTACACTCCAGTAGATTTGACCTTACTGAGTTAGCAGAGAAACCATTCTCCAATCCCTCTAACTTTCAGGTTGTTGCTCACATCAGAAATCATCTGAGCAGTCTTCATCTAGCTGAGCTCACAAAGAAGGCCAAGACTAAAGAAGAGTTGAAAAAGAGAGCAAAGGATAAGGAAGAAGGCACAACTACAAAAGGAAAATCATTCCTTTAGATGGTTGAAGGCTTAACTTTTGATCCTACAGTTAGATGGGAGTATGACTACAATTCCCATCAACTAACTCTGTTCAGAGGGACGCAACAAAGGGTGAATGTCATTCAAAACAATAGGGTCGATCTACTATCTACGAATGACTTGTACCAGCTCCTCACCACCACATCAGGGAAGAACAAGGAAACAGATAAATATCTTCTTTCCCTGGTGTTGAAGACTTTAAGGAGCAGAGGAAGTGAAGTTTTGGTAGCATCAGCCTAGGGGGAGTTTGTTGGATCATATGAGGCTAGTGCAACCAAAACAATACTTAGAATATTTTTGAAGTACAATTGAATAAGTCTTCCGAAGTTAAAGCTACTCTTTCGAAGACAAGTTAAAGATCTTCTGAAGCTTAAGTATGAAGTACTTTCGAAGGAAAAACTAAGTCTTCCTAGACTAAGTAGTTTTACTTCCAAAGTATATGAAGAACTTCCGAAGGTAGAATCAAGTCTTCAGAAGTATATGAAGACCAAGTAATTCTCCTTCCGAAGCATTCACACTTAGAAGATCCAAGACAAAGTCTTCTGAAGAATGAAGTCATAAAGACTTGCAGAAGACTTGGAAGAAGTTGATTCCTCTGAAGTATAAATGGCCTCGGAAGAAATTATTATTCTGAAGCCATTTTGCATTCATAAGAATCAGCTATGAACAAGTGGACATAAGTATGGGTTGTCTGACATCCGCTGAAAACTCTGGTACACTGCATGGCATTTTCCCACTCCATGTAGTTGACCATACTTTAGTCCACTATTTACCTTTTTCAGTTAGTACAGTTACCATACTTAGTTGGTGACAAAAGGTAAGTCATGGACCTATCATAACTACCTAAGCTAGGAGATTATTTATCTTAGATATTTTACTTCTAGCAATCTAGTATTTGCTTAGTGGTTAATTCCAGTTGGTTTTCTAAGTATAACCGGCTGTAGATAGTAGTATATATAGTTTCTCATTGTAACTTATGTAACCATGCTTGTAAGAGTCTTGTAATATTGAGTTGAGAAATAATATATACAAGTATCTTGAAAACCATTCTTGTGTTCATCAACTTATTATATTATTGTCAACTTAGTTATAGATTCCTCTTCGTCAACCGAGTGAGTCTTAGTGAGTTTATGAGATACAAAACTTGTGTTGAGAGACCAACATTGATCCTGTAATTGGTATCAGAGCTTTTTAGGCTCTTGATTATGAGATCTAACCATCTCAAATCACCCTTGTTCTTCATACTTACTCACTTCACTCAAATGGATCTTAACCAAAAGTTTTCTGAGTCCGAGATGGGAACCATGAACAAGGATCCTATCATCACCCCTGATGATTTTGGAACCTGGTGCAAACATATTGAAGGTTTATCAAGTATCATGACAGCCGCATGTGGAGATCCGTCACTGATGGTCCTTATAAGCCAAAGGTAGCGGACACGGCTGGTAATGGCGCCATGATTGAAAGCTATTGAAGACCACTCTGATGAAGACTTTAAGAGGATGGACATCGACTACAAAGCAATGACCATGTTGCTTACTACCATAATGGCAGACTTTAAGCAATGCGAGACCGCCAAAGAACTCTTTGATGCTTTCATGCTGATGTACTCTGGTTCCACTAAATCCAAGGAAAATAAGAAGGATATGCTAAAGCAGAAGTTTGAGAACTTCACTTATGTTGTTAGTGAGACCTTGAGCTAACAATACTTCAGGTATATGGACTTGATCACCTCTTTTCAGACTATGGGAGTTGCTCTTGAGAAAAAAGACATAGTTAGAAAATTCATGAGTGCACTTCCTCATGAGTGGTCTTTTTACTGTGTCTCAATCAAGAGAACCGAAAATCTCAAAACTCTCACTATGACTGAACTATATGGAATCCTTGATGGATATCATATGGAGCTGGAGACTCAGAAGAGCCAACAGATGAACAGACACTCAAATCTTGCAATCAACAATGCTCTACATGTTACTAAAGGATCAAGAACTCCCCAGCCTCTGTTGTACCTGAACTACCCCTAACAACAATCATCCTCTTTTGGGTTATACATCACTTTCCCTGAGACACCCAGGTCTCAACAGGCTCAACGCACTCCCTTCCAGGAGAGTTGTGCTTTTGTTTCAAGGAATGAGCACTCTAGAGATTTTCGATACTGTTTTGATGATCTAGAGTGTTTCAGCCCAGATGATGTTAATATATGGACATTGTCCAACAATGGCTTTTTTAACCTATAGAGCAAAGAAGTTCTTCAAAGAACTAAAAGGCAGTTTCCTCATAACCCAACTAATAGCATATTCGGGTTTGACAAGAGCAAGGCCAAATGCTACAACTATAACCAACTTGGTCACTTTGCTAGGGAATGTAAAGCTCCAAGATCTAATCCTGGAGCTACTCAAGCCTCCTAAAATCCTACTACCTCAAAGGCTACAACCAAACCCATTAAGCCACAAACTGCTACTATAGCTCATGAGGGTGACTGGAGCTTTATGGTGCAAGATGTCACTCCTGCTCAAGCTCTCATGGCTGGAACTGAAGACAGCAAGGTATATGAACATTATGTACTCCAGCCTGTATTGCTAAGTTTAAATTGTATTAGGGCTACAACATGGAAATTAGATCTGATATTGAGTCTTTAAATATCCTAAAATCTAATTTTAAGAGAGCAGAATCTCACTATAAGCTCAAAAGAGAAGAGTTAGAGAAAACTATGTCCTCTTTAAGACATGAACATACCAGCTATATGACTCAAATAAAAGATCTAATATCCAAGTTGATTGAAGCTCAAGTCCAGCTACTCACAGCTGAGGCTAAAGCAGAGAAGTATGCTATTCAAGAGCATAACTTGAACACCATTATAGTATCATCCTCCTACTCCAAGGTATTCTATCAAAACAAAAGTGGGTTGGGATCTAATGAAATTGCTCCACCATACTCTCTTGTGTCTATTAGACAGCCAAGATGTGGTACTGATGAGCAAGAGGTTCCAACTACTAACCCACTACCTATTGAGCAGAAGAATGATGCAATAATGGAAACCACCATAAAGAAGAATAAGGTAGAAAACCTCATCCCCACAGTTGATAAACCCTTGACCACCAAAGCCAGAAAGAACCAGATCAGGGCAGCAAGAAAAACTGCCAAAAAGGTGGTTGAGACTAAGAGGAAAACAGACCCAAGGAAAAAGGGTGTATTGATCTCAGCTAGATTCCAAGTGGTTGAAAGTTCTGATTCAGGAAATGAGAGTAGAACCAGCACTCCTATCCAGCTGAAGGATCAGAAGCTAAAGGGAAAAGCTGTTAAAGAAGAGAAGAAGTGCAAGAAACAATAGCCCACATGTCCCACCAAGATTGAGTGCGTAATCTGTGGCCTACATAACCATATGGCTAAGATTGTTACTACAACCCAGCAAGCACATATTATGCAACCAATGTTAAGAAAGAAGGAGTCAAGGATGGTTTCACATTTGGACCTTACCATATGGTCCAAGTGTTATGGAAAGGAAAGCTTGTTTCCCAAGCCAAGTTGCTTTCTGAAGAAACTCATTCTATCGAAAGGAAAATAGCTTCGAAAGACAAGCCAAAGAACAACCAAAGAAATAAAAACATTTCCTTGAAACCTTCCAAGAAGAAGGCTGCTTCAGAACAAAAGGTGGTGAAGACTTCTTCCGAAAAGAAAGAAGCTTCGGAAACAAGTCATGCTGCATAAGCCTCCTCAGGCTTATCAACACAGGTCAACCATAGGATGGAATGGAAGACAAGAAAAGATGTTGCAGCCTAAGCCTCTTCTTCACAAACCATAATTGAGCCCCCATGCATACAATTTGGTTCAGTTACATCATCTGCATTGGAAGAACCCAAGACCAACAAGGCTTGGGTTTCTAACAATAACTAATCGTTTCACCTTATGTGCAGGGACTTCCACATGATAAGAATGGAAATGTCTGGATTATGAATAGTAGATCCTCCAGGCACATGACAAGGAACTGATCTCTCCTACAACAATTTGAACATTTTGATGGAGTTCCTGTTTAGTTTGGAGGTGAAGCCGAAGGATACATTTCTGGTAGAGGTAGTGTATCCAATGGTAAGTTAAACATTGACAAAGTAAACTTTGTCAAATAGCTTGAACTCAATCTCTTAAGTGTTTCTCAATTCTATGATCAAAAGCACTAAATGCTTTTCACAGAACATGAGTGCATTATCCTCAAACCCAGGATGATAATTCCTCAGGAATTGGTGCTTATTAGATCTCCCAGGAGAGAGGATATGTACAAGTTGATATGAACAATGCTTCTCCACTGGGTGAAGTATCATGCATTCTTTCCAAAGCTAATGGTGATGAGTAAACTCTTTGGCATAAAAGAATGTGCCATGTTAATTTTAAAACCATGAATAAGCTGGTTAAAAATAATTTGGTTCATGGTGTGCCTAAAAAGGAATTTTTCGGTAAAGAAAACTATGTTGCTTGCCTAAAAGGAAAGCAACATAAGGTTTCTCACAAATCCAAAGAAGTTAACTCCATCACCATTCAATTACAGTTATTGCACATGGATCTTTTTGGTCCCACAGGTATAATGAGCATTGGAAGGAAATCATATTGCCTTGTGATTGTTGATGATTTTACAAGATTTACATGGGTATTCTTTTTAAGAAATAAAGATGAAACGGTTGAAACTTTAAAATATTTTATTCTTAAATTAGAAAATCTAAAGGATCACAAGGTAAAAATCATTAGAAGTGATCAAGGGACTGAGCTTAAGAATCAAGTTCTTCACTGATTCTACAACTCAAAAGGGGTCGCCAGACAATATAGTGCTCCTAGAACCCCTTAATGAAATGGTGTTGCTGAGAGGAGGAATATGACACTTATTGAGGCTGCAAGAACTATGTTAGCTGATTCAAAGTTGCCTCTAACTTTTTGGGCAGAGGCAGTCAGCACTGCATGCTATATGATGAACAGGGTTCTTATTGTTAAGCCCATGGAAAGACCCCTTATGAGTTATGGAACAAGAGGCCACCATTCATTGGCTTTCTTATGTCCTTTGGCAGCAGGTGTACCATACTCAACACAATAAACAATTTAGAAAAATTTGATGAAAAGTCAGATGATTCTATCTTTGTTAGATAATCCTCAACCTCTATTACTTATAGAGTGTATAATATTAAAAATCAACAATTTGGGGAATCATCCAACATTGTTGTTAATTAGCACACTCCTTGTGTTAGAGGGAATGGGCCTGATCATATCTTCAATCTAGAATTGTTTCCAAACTATTCTATACTATCTTGTGAGAATGTTTTAGCTATAACAAGAACTCAAAGTGACATCTATGAAGATCAAATGTTTGAGTTACCTAGACCTATTCCCAGTTCTCCAACAGGAATTGAAGAACAAGCTCCCACTACTAGAACTCCTGAAAGCTTGAACATCTCAAGAAATCATGGAGCTTCAACAAGTTTTCAGCCAACTAAGCATCAAAACTCATCAGCTGACAACTCCAGTATTCGACACCATGCTGATGAAGACAAGAATCTAGAGGAACAGGAAACTGTTGACACTACTTCTCAGCAGAATATCATTGATACTGTCACACATTCATTCAATCAGTCCTTATTGAATGAGTGTGAGACATTAGCTGGTCATGGTGTTCAAAGCACTGAGCAAAACTTCTCAAACCTGGATCTATCTATGCAACTAAATGTGACTCCTAGGCTCAGGATACACAACACTAACCCAGCTGAGAACATCATTAGGGATGTCTCAAAAGGTCTGAGAACTAGGGGTCAGACCCATAATGGGAATGTCTGCTTGTACTCATGCTTTATCTCTCAAATAGAACCAAAGAAGGTAGAAGAAGCCCTAAAGGACAACAATTAGATTGAAGCTATGCAAGAGGAGTTGCTTCAGTTCAAGAGGCAAAAGGTATGGAACTTATGTCCATTGCCACCTGGCCAAGTCCCTATTAGCACCAAGTAGGTGTTCATAAACAAGAGAGATGATAAAGGTTTGATCATCAAGAACAAGGCAAGACTTGTTATTAAAGGATACACACAGGAGGAAGGAATAGATTACACTGATGTCTTTGCACCTGTTGTAAGACTTGAGGCTGTGAGAATCTTCCTTGCTTTTGCAGCATCCAAGAACTTCACTATCTATCAACTTGATGTCAAATGTGCATTTTTATATTGGGATATTGATAGAGAAGTCTATGTGTGTCAGCCACATGGATTTGAAGACCCACAACACCTCAACTATGTGTGCAAACTGGATAAAGTTCTCTATGGGCTGCATCAAGCACCTAGGCTATGCTATAAGACCCTGTCTCAGTTTCTTCTTAAAAATGGGTACATCAGAGGCACCATAAACAAGACATTGTTGATAAATAAGTTCAGGAAGGACATGCTGCTTGTTCAAGTCTATGTTGATCACATCATATTTCGTTCCTCAAATGACCAAATGTGCAAACACTTTGAAAACATCATGAGGAAGAATTTTGAGATGAGTTCAATAGGAAAGATGGATTTCTTCCTTGGAATTCAAGTAAAGCAGATGGAAGAAGGGTTCTTCATCAATCAATCTAAGTATGTCAAGGACATCTTAGAAAGATTTGAGATGAAAGATTGTAAGCCAGCTAAGACACCCATACCTAGAAATCACAATCTTTGTGCTGAATCCGAGGGGGAGGATACTGATCAGCATCAATACAGGGCGATTATTGGATCTCTAATGTATCTCACTATAAGTAGACCTAATATCAACCTGCATCTGTGTAAGATATCAGGCTGCTCCCAAGGTGTCTCACCTAATTACTGCCAAGAGAATTCTTAGATACCTTAAAGGAGCTCCTAAACTGGGTCTTTGGTATCCTAAGAATAAAGACTTCAATATCTGTGGGTATACTAAAAGTGATTATGGTGGCCGCAACATCAACAAGAAATCTACATCCGGAGGATGTCAATTTCATGGTGGAAGGATTATCTCCTGGCAATGCAAGAAGCAATCATGTGTCTCAACATCAACTGTTGAAGTTGAATACATTACTGCTAGGAGCTGCTGTGCTTAACTGCTTGGATTCAAAATTAGATGTTGGACTATGGTTTCAACTTAATGCAAACTCCTATCCACATAGACAACAAGAGTGCCATTTCTATCACAGAAAATCCGGTCAAGCACTCAAAGACAAAGAATATTGACATCATCTATCATTTCCTTAGAGATATTCAAGAGAAAAATCTAATAAAGCTAGCCAAAGTGAATTCAAATGAACAATATGCTGACTTGTTCACCAAAGCATTTGATGAACAAATATTTAAATATTTAATTACAGCTATTGGGATGATTAATGTAACCTTTCGTATTTTCGTTAATTAATAGTTAACCCTGTTATGTTCTTGTAAGGACCATTTATGTCATTTAAGAAACTATATGGGTTGTTTATGAATGTTTCTTTTATGGAGCATTAATTCATTAATTTAAGAGTTAATAATTTTTTTTACTATAATAAGCATAATAATAATAATAGTCAAATAAAATAAAAATAATAATAATAATAGAAATAATAATTTGTAAAAGTTAAATAATTAATATGTCAGAATAATGTTAAAAACTTAAAGTTTAATTAAGTTCAGGGGGCATTATTGTCAATTTAGAAACATTAAATATAAAGTTCTTACATAAAATAGTAACATTTAAAAACTACAGGGACCAATGTGCAAATTCCTTATAACCACCCCTTGACCCCAGTATTTCCGGCGGCCACTCTCCGGCCACCCTCCGGCGGCTTCGAAACTCACTAATCTCCTTCAAATTCCGACCCCAATCGTTTCCAACCGCTTCGTGAAGATGTTTCGAACCCCGAGATGAACTTTAATTGAATTAAAACGACAGTTACGAACTCGAAACACCGATTAACCGTAGCCTTTAATCATAGACCCGTTTGATCATTAAAACTCAATAATAATCAAATTAAATGAATCATAATCGAACATTTAACTAATCCTAAGCTACTATCAAACATAATTTCATTTGAAACATACTCAAACATCCCAAACAAGTCACACTCTTCATCGCGTCTGCATCCATGGTGTTCATCGACCTTCGAGTGATCTTAGTTGAAATTGATAGGGGGCTTTCGTTCATTGGGACCGGTAGAAGCTTTCTGTGCAACAAATTTGGTTATCATCATCATTTGCACATCGATTGATTATAGCTTCGGTCGCAGCCTGTTCTTCGTCTGCCTTATCATCAATTCGACTTAAACCGGGTAATTTAACCCACCTACATACTCGATTTTACATGGGGAACAAAAGCCCCATGATCATTAGCGTTAACAGTAACGAATTGATCTTCAATTTGGTTCAAATAGTTCTAGGGTTCATATGGTCTGAGGGTTTCTTTGTATTTGTGTTTTTAAGAATTAAAACCCATTTCCTAACAGGCATAGGCGCCCCAGCCTAATGGTAACAGATCACTCTTCTATCCTTGAGGTCCCGGGTTCGAACCCGGGCACCCTCAACCTATTTTTTTAAAGGGTTTTCTGCAATTATTTTAATTACAGAAATTTTTAATTATTATAAAAATCATTTTTTGTAAACCTTAATTAATTTAAAAGTGACCAAATTATTTTCTGCAAATTTTTTTAAATTAAATACTTATATAATCTTTTAATAAAACAATATAACAAAAAATATTTTTAGTTATTTCTTATAAAATGGATTTAAAATGACAGTTTAAATTAATAAATTATTATTACCCCAAACGTTACTTTTAGTTTAATCATGTTATTTTAAATAATTATAGAAATTATTTACACTTTATATTTAATTTTACCGTTGTTATAAATTCTTTAATTTCGTTAAATTATCTAAATGGTATAATACCTTCCGTTGAAATAAAATATAATTGATTCCATTATTAAATTCCATCAATATCAAAAACCCCAAAATCTCTATTGAAACCCTAGTTCACGTTTAATTGTTAATCTTGTTGTTAAACTTAATCTTGGAATATATACATTTAGGTATCTTGTAAAAGAAATCGTTGGAGCACCATTTACATTACTTGATATTACCTTTAACACCAACTTATACCATGTGAGTTTTCATGCCCCTCTTTTACTTTATTTCACACCTTTTGGGGTGAAACATGTTAACTTGTAAATTTGCACTTGTAAACATCTTGGTACTTGTAAATGCACATGCAATTCATCTTTACTTTTTGTCATGGTTATTTGTAATATTGTGAGTCTTATATGATGGACATTATATGTTGACAATCATTAACTATTGCTAGCCTGGCGTCGTCATAGATCTATGGGCCTGACAAGCCTATTTGGTGCTAAAGCCGAGGTTATTGCCTGCTCCTGATGACGTATGCTTGTTCATCATGGGAACCAAGTACACTTAGCTAATCGTTGTAACTTGTAAATGATATTCTTTGTCAAAGTTTGATTGTAGCTATATGTTATCTATAAACTTGCTTTACTTGTAACCATTGACATGAATTGCTACTTGTAAACTTATATATATATGTATGCTTAACCCATGGAAACTCACCAACTTTGAAAGTTGACCTTTATTTTTAACATGTTTCAGGAAATGCACAAGGTTGATGATTATCTTTTGAAGCATGCTTACACTTAGGATTTGGACCTAGGAAAAATAAATAAAATATCTTGAAACTTGGAAGCTGAACTTTGTTTACTTTATTTTGTTGAGACATTTGGTTGTAATGTTTATTTCAACTTATGAATAATTATATTTACAATTTATGGTAGTGTTATGTGGCTGTGAACAATCTTAACCCTCACATCTTGACGTTTCTGCCGTTAAGGTTGGGGTGTGATAGATTGGTATCAGAGCCCATAACTATAGGGATTTAGGTTATTAGAAATGGTGACCTAGACTATAGTTGATGCCTGAACCTCATAAGAAAAATCTTTATGATCTTGTAAATATATATTGTTGTATGCTACATGATGCTACCTATTTTGGAAAGCCTCTTAATCTGCAACTTGATGCCTTTAGTAAGGATTGCCTTGTAATTGAGAAACTTGGTTGCCTTGTCTCCCCTAAAACTTATTCTTAATCCTTTATTCTCTCGATGATGAAATCTCTTAAACTTATTCTCGACGACACGTGGGAACGTACGCTTTATATCGAAAGGTTCAAATCTTTAGACTTTATGTCTAATCTATGAAAATCTCATCAAGGTTTTAATTCCATGAACCTAAAGAAATATTGTGTGACACATAGATACCTGTATTCTGGATTTCCTGGCAAAAAGCCTTCGGGCTAAGGTAAGCATTTCGCATAAATCCCGTGGGACTAGTTATGCTTACCTGGGGATTTCTGGGATGAGTGATAAACTATGGTCAATATACACAAGTTTCTAAGGCAATTGGAGTTAACTCACCTTGACGTGTCAACATTTCCTAATGGTAATGCATTACCAAATGAATCATTCCATGTGTGTTTTACAAGTCTTGAATAATCTTTGTTTGATTTATTATCTTCTACCTCCAATTTTCTGTGACTAACTTACTTTGTATCCAGCATGTCTCGTCATCATGGAAAGCGTGGTAGCTCTGACCACAAATTAGCCGCCATGATTGCCCGTTAAATGGCTGTTGTCATTCGACTATGGTTGCCGAACTGAGTAGCACCTTGATGGCCAACGCTAGTAACAACACCAATGGTAATGGGCAAGGAGAGAATAGTGCGAACCAAGGGCGAAACAACCAAACCTAAACGTTCAAGCACTTTAGCTCCTGCAAACCCACTAGCTTTAGTGTAAAGGAAGGAGCCACTGGACTTCTCGAGTGGTTCGAAAGCATGGAAAACACCTTCATTAACTGTCAGTGTCCCGAGGCGCTCAAAGTCCGTTATGCCACGAGTATGTTTCAACAAAGGGCACTTACATGGTGGAATAGTGAGAAGAGGAACCGTGGTGCTGATGCAGTGTTGACACTAACTTGGGATGAATTCAAGAATATTGCCATCCAAAAGTTCTGTCCGAGAAGTGAGCTGCAAAAGTTGGAGGAGGAGTTTTGGAATCTCAAGCAAGATGGTGGAGGTCATTTGGCCTATCCAACTAGGCATCATGAGTTGAGCATCCTGTTACCTCACATGGTTGACACTGTTCCTAGAAACATTTAGAAGTTTATCAAGGGGGTGCCACCTCAAATCCAAGATGCCGTAGTGGGAAGTAGACCCACAACTTTGGAAGATGCCATTACCATCACCGCTGAACTTACTGAAAACCATATTCGAGCGGGCACCTTGTCTGTCAAAGGTGCTAAAAAGACTGAAAGGACGGTTCCTGAAGCAACTAATGATAGTAAGAATGAACCATCCTACAATAACAAGAAGCGCAAGTTCACACCGACCCGAAACTTTGCTGTGGCTACACCCAAAGTACCACAAAGGCAACCCACTCCTGTTACACAAGCACCTGCTGCTAGGGCCTATGCTGGTCCTCTACCATTGTGTAATGTCTATAGGTATCATCATGCGGGTAATAACCCGTGCCGCATCTGTACACTGTGCGGTAAGTATGGACACTTGGTGGCTACTTGTCACCGTGCACCAAACAATGCCGCGTTGGTATCTAATCGTGCTTGCTACAATTATGGGGAACCTGGTCATTTTTGCCCACAATGCCCTCGTCTTGTGAGTAATGTACCACAAGCCCGAGGATGTCCCTTCAACATCAATGCAAACCAAGCACAAGCAAACAATGATGTGGTGAACGGTATGTCAAATCCAACCCCAACTTTATGATCTAAGTTCTTTTGTTGCTTTACCTGTATCGTTAAACATCTTTAAAACTGAACAGGTATGTTTCTTATTAATAATTCCTATGCCTACGTTCTGTTTGATTCGGGAACCGATAAGAGTTTTGTCTCGTTAGAATTTGAGCCTATACTTGCTAAGCCACATACGAAATTAGAAAGACCTCTTACTGTCGAAGTCACCGATGGAGAACCCATCACCTTTGATGTTGTTATTTGTTATTGCATTTTGAGCCTAAACGAGCATGATTTCTTTATCGACCTTATTCCTATGAAACTTGGAAGCTTTGATGTTATCATTGGCATGGATTGGTTAGCCAAACATCATGCTGAAATTATTTGTTTCGAGAAGTGCATTCGAATTCCTTTGCCTTCGGGGGATACATTGAAAGTATTCGGCGAAAAATCCTCCAAAGGACTCAAACTCATGTCGTGTACTCAAGCCCGAAAATGTCTAAGCAAGAATTACATGGCTTTCTTGGCCTACGTGGTCAACACAAAAGCCAAAGGGAAAGACCTTAAGGATGTCCCGATTGTACGAGACTTTCCTGAAGTGTTTCCCGATGACCTTAGTGGTTTACCTCCCGTGCGAGAAGTCGAGTTTAAGATCGATTTGATTCCGGGAGCAAACCCCGTGGCTAAGTCACCATATCGACTTGCACCATTGGAAATGCAAGAGCTAGCTAGTCAACTTTAAGAACTGTCCGACAAGGGCTTTATCCGTCCTAGCTCATCGCCTTGGGGCGCACCTGTTCTGTTCGTAAACAAGAAAGATGGATCGTTTCGTATGTGCATCAATTATCATGAGCTTAACAAACTTACCATCAAGAACCGCTACCCTCTTCCTCGCATCGATGATCTTTTTGACCAACTTCAAGGAGCTGTTATTTTCTCAAAGATTGAATTACGTTCTGGCTATCATCAATTACGAGTTCATGATGATGATATCCCAAAAACTGCGTTCCATACTCGATATGGACACTATAAGTTCATGGTTATGCCCTTTGGTTTAACAAATGCTCATGCTGTCTTTATGGATCTCATGAATCGAGTATGCAAGCCGTATCTAGACAAGTTTGTGATTGTCTTTATTGACGACATACTTATCTATTCCAAGTCCAAAACCGATCACGAACTTCACTTGCGACAAGTTCTTGAGCTATTGAAGAAAGAACAACTGTATGCAAAGTTCTCAAAGTGTGAATTTTGGCTTGAGGAGGTCCAATTTCTAGGACACATGGTGAATAGCCAAGGAATTCACGTTGACCCTGCAAAGGTGGAAGCTGTGAAAAATTGGTGTGTTCCTACAACTCCAACCGAAGTTCATTCTTTCCTTGGTCTTGCTGGCTATTATCGACGTTTCATTGCCAACTTATCTAGAATCGCGAAGCCGCTTACTTCCTTGACTCAAAAGAATAAACCATTCGAGTGGGGGTCTGAACAAGAGGAAGCCTTTGAAGCATTAAAGCACAAGTTGTGTAATGCTCCTATCTTGACCCTTCCGATGGAAACGATGATTTCACCGTGTATTGTGATGCATCTAAACAAGGCCTTGGTTGTGTTCTCATGCAATGAGGAAAGGTCATAGCATATGCATCGAGGCAAATGAAGGTCCATGAGGTGAATTACACAACACATGATCTTGAACTTGGTGCTGTGGTTTTTGCCCTAAATTTGGAGACATTACCTTTATGGCACGCAATGTATAGTCTACACCGATTACAAAAGCCTACAACACGTTTTCAATCAAAAGGATCTCAATATGAGACAACGTCGTTGGGTTGAGTTGATTAGTGATTATGACTGTGACATTCGTTACCACCCTGGAAAGGCAAATGTCGTAGCCGATGCACTAAGTCGTAAGATTCATAACAAGATGATCTCGTTTCAAGAAATTTGCAATCGACGATAATGGTTTGATACCTTGGGAGAATTTGATACTGAGATTCGTCTGGATGTTAACGAGACTACGGTGCTACTGCAAAATTTGAGGATTGAGAATGACATTGAGACTTGTATCATAGAGGCTCAACAAGCGGTTCAAGAAGAAGGAAAAATGGGAGAGGAATTGGAGTACAATCTCGAGCTCAACTGGAAACGAAACCCAATGGGTTGATGTATTTCTTGAATCTAATTTGGGTTCCAAACTGTGAAAATCTTCGTACGTTTATCATGAATAAAGCTCATCAAACTCGTTACTCAATTCATCCTGGTTCCGATATGATGTATATGGATCTGCGTGGTCAATACTGGTGGCCTGGAATGAAGAAAGACATAGCAACATACGTAGCTATGTGTCTTACGTGTATGAAGGCTAAAGCTGAACATCAACGTCCTAGTGGATTGCTTGAACTACCCGAGATTCCTATGTGGAAATGGGAACACATATCTATGGACATCATAACCAAACTACCTCGCACCTCTCGTGGTCATGATAGCATATGGGTGATCGTTGACCGATTGACCAAGTCGGCACATTTCATACTCATATGTGACACTTACAAAACATCAAGGTTAGCTCGTATATAGATTGATGAGATTATGAGTTGTCATGGCGTACCTTTGCATATCATATCCGACCGAGACGCTCGTTTCACTTCGCACTTTTGGTCGTCTATGCAAGAACTCTTGGGTACTCAACTGGATTTAAGCACGGCTTACCATCCTCAAACGGACAGTCAAACCGAGCGAACCATTCAAACCTTAGAGGATTTGCTACGTCTTTGTGTGCTTGACTTTGGTGGTGACTGGGATACGCATTTACCTCTCGCGGAATTTTCGTATAATAATAGTTACCACTCGAGTATCAACATGGCACCTTTCGAAGCGCTTTATGGTCGTAAATGTCGTTCCCCGATTTGCTGGACTGACATTGGTGAAAATTTCATTACTGGTCCTGATCTCATACAAGAAATGACCGATAAAGTCTCCATGATTTGCAAGAACCTAAAAGTGGCTAGAAGTCCACAAAAGAGTTATGCCGATAAACGACGCAAGCCGTTGGAATTCCAAGTTGGGGATATGGTTCTTCTTAAAGTCTTACCATGTAAGGGAGTCTTTCGCTTTGGGAAGAAGGGTAAACTAGCTCCACGATTTGTAGGACCTTTCAAAATCCTGAAAAGGATTGGGAAAGTGGCTTATAAACTGGAAATACCTTCTGATCTTAGCGGGGTTCATCCTGTTTTCCTTGTCTCAAATTTGAGGAAGTGTTTGGCTGACGAAATTCTGCATGTTCCATTGGATGACATCCAGTCGACGAGTCATTACATGTTGTTAAGAAACCCGTTGAAGTTATGGACCACATCATGAAGAAGACTAGAACCACTACCAACCCAATCGTCAAGGTTCGTTCGGAGAATAAGCTTGGACCTGAGTTTACTTGGGAGCGTGAGGAGCATATGAAGAAGAAATACCCGTATTTGTTCGTTTAGTTCATTCTTAATTTCGGGACGAAATTCTTAAAAGTCGAGGTGACTGTAACCTTTCGTGTTTTCATTAATTAATAGTTAACCCTATTATGTTTTTGTAAGGACCACTTATGTCATTTAAGAAACTATATGGGTTGTTTGTGAATGTTTCTTTTATGGAGCATTAATTCATTAATTTAAGAGTTAATAATTTGATTTTACTATAATAAGCATAATAATAATAATAGTCAAAATAAAATAAAAATAATAATAATAATAGAAATAATAATTTGTAAAAGTTAAATAATTAATAAGTTAGAATAATGTTAAAAACTTAATGTTTAATTAAGTTCAAGGGGCATTATTGTCAATTTAGAAACTATAAATATAAAGTTCTTACATAAAATAGTAACAGTTATAAACTACAGGGACCAATGTGCAAATTCCTTATAACCACCCCTTGACCCCCGTATTTCCGGCGGCCACTCTCCAGCCACCCTCCGGCGGCTTCGAAACCCACTAATCTCCTTCAAATTCCGACCCCAATCGTTTCCAACCTCTTCGTGAAGATGTTTCGAACCCCGAGATGAACTTTAATTGAATTAAAACGACGGTTACGAACTCGAATCACCGATTAACCGTAGCCTTAATCATAGAACCGTTTGATCATTAAAACTCAATAATAATCAAATTAAATGAATCATAATCGAACGTTTAACTAATCCTAAGCTACTATCAAACATAATTTCATCTGAAACACACTCAAACATCCCAAACAAGTCACACTCTTCATCGCGTCTGCATCCGTGGTGCTCATCGGCCTTCGAGTGAACTTAGTTGAAATTGATAGGGGCTTTCGTTAATTGGGACCAGTAGAAGTTTTCTGTGCAACGAATTTGGTTATCATCATCATTTGCACATCGATTGATTTTAGCTTCTGTCGCAGCCTGTTCTTCGTCTGCCTTATCATCAATTCGACTTAAACCGGGTAATTTAACCCACCTACATACTTGATTTTACATGGGGAACAAAAGCCCCATGATCATTAGCGTTAACAGTAACGAATTGATCTTCAATTTGGTTCAAATCGTTTAAGGGTTCATATGGTTTGGGGGTTTCTTTGTATTTGTATTTTTAAGAATTAAAACCCATTTCCTAACAGGCATAGGCACCCCAGCCTAATGGTAACACATCATTCTTCTATCCTTGAGGTCCCGGGTTCGAACCCGGGCATCTTCAACATATTTTTTTAAAGGGTTTCTGCAATTATTTTAATTACAGAAATCTTTAATTATTATAAAAATCATTTTTTGTAAAGTTTAATTAATTTTAAAGTGACCAAATTATTTTCTGTAATTTTTTTTAAAAATTAAATACTTATATAATCTTTTAATAAAACAATATAACAAAAATTATTTTTAGTTATTTCATATAAAATGGATTTAAAATGATAGTTTAAATTAATAATTTGTTATTGGCCCAAACGTTACTTTTAGTTTAATTGTGTTATTTAAAATAATTATAGAAATTATTTACTCTTTTATTTAATTTTACCGTTGTTATAAATACTTTAATTTCGTTAAATTATCTAAATGGTATAATACCTTCCGTTGAAATAAAATATAATTGATTCCACTATTAAATTCCATCTATATCAAAAACCCCCCAAAATCTCTATTGAAACCCTAGTTCACGTTTAATCGTTAATCTTGTTTTTAAACTTAATCTTGGAATATATACATTTAGGTATCTTGTAAAATAAATCGTTGGAGCACCATTTACATTACTTGATATTACCTTTAACACCAACTTATTCATGTGAGTTTTCATGCCCCTCTTTTACTTTATTTCACACCTTTTGGGGTGAAACATGTTAACTTTATAAACTTGCACTTGTAAACATCTTGGTACTTGTAAATGCACATGTAATTCATCTTTACTTTTTGTCATGGTTATTTGTAATATTGTGAGTCTTATATGATGGACATTATATGTTGACAATCATTAACTATTGCTAGCCTTGCGACGTCATAGATCTATGGGCCTGACAAGCCTATTTGGTGCGAAAGCCGAGGTTATTGCCTGCTCCTGATGACGTATGCTTGTTTATCATGGGAACCAAGTACACTTAGCTAATCGTTATAACTTTTAAATGATATTCTTGGTCAAGGTTTGATTGTAGCTATATGTTATCTATAAACTTGCTTTACTTGTAACCATTGATATGAATTGCTACTTGTAAACTTTTATATATATATGTATGCTTAACCCATGGAAACTCACCAACTTTCAAAGTTGACCTTTATTTTTGACATGTTTCAGGAAATGTACAAGGTTGATGATTATCTTTTGAAGCATGCTTACACTTAGGATTTGGACCTAGGAAAAATAAATAAAATATCTTGAAACTTGGAAGCTGAACTTTGTTTACTTTATTTCATTGAGACATTTGGTTTTAATGTTTATTTCAACTTATGAATAATTATATTTACAATTTATGGTAGTGTTATGTGGCTGTGAACAATCTTAACCCACACATCTCGACGTTTCCACCGTTAAGGTTGGGGTGTGACAATTAACATTGACTAGTTATTCTCTTTTGAAAAACCTTTTAAAAATATGTCATGTCTATGTTGTCTAACTACAATCTAAGCCCTGTTACAAAAAGGTGTTCTTCAAAAAAAATCTAAGTGTAAATACTTCCGAAGATAAATTTACCCTCGGAAGAAATCTTTATTCTTCTTCCGAAGGAAAATTCCTCTGCCTAAATATTATCTTTCGAAGAGTTTTTAGCCTCGGAAGAACAATTGATCATATATCAAATTTACTTCCGAAGCTTACTAACTTCTATTCTCAGAAGAAGATTGTACTCTCGGAAGCAAACTTGTCATTAAGACATGGTTTACTTTCGGAAGTAAAAATGACTTCGAAAGATAATATTAAGAAATACATGTGTTTTCTCTCGGAAGCAAGTTTACCTTCGGTAAAACATCTTTATTGTGTAACGGAAATCTTTGGGCCCCACTCTATAAAAAGTAAGATTTTATTGATGATTGTCGGAATATTTTAAATGTTTTATCTTACTGCCTCTGTCAAATCGAAACCTAAACTGTCCTTTCACCTTATCAGTTTGATATTTAACCCCCATTTAAAATTTCTGACTCTCTCTCTTTACTTTCTTTACCACAGCAAATGCCCCAAATTACAACAATCTTCTTCACTCACTCTCAAATTTCTTCAATCCTACCATACCTCTTAACAATGGCCCTAAATCCCCAACATAATCAGGTCACTATCCTTGACTCTTGCCGACTTTGCCCCTATCATCGAATTTCTGTCCCAATCGGCATACTTCACACCCCTCACCGTTAACCCCACTATCTACTTTAACCACATGGCTGAAATTTAGGCCAATGGTCAAGATGAAACGCTAAATGGTGAACGGCTCATCCGTTCGAGGATCTCCGGACAAGAGATCATCATTGCTGAATCAACCATCATGGAGCATCTGGAGCTTCATAATGAGGGCGCCCCTACTGAGTTTCGCCAATCTGAGTTGGAAGACACTTACAATCATATGGGATATGGTGGCGATATGCACAAGTCTACAGTCTACAAGTTCAACTTCTCTTACAATTGGAAGTTCTTGTTGCATATTATCCCACACTACCTATCCAATAAATCCGGGGAATGGGATCGAATCCCATATGATTTGGGCTACCTCATCCACGAGTTGGTAAAGGGACTACGCTTCAACTACTCAAGATTTGTGCTGAATAATCTAAGAGGCAATCTCACCTGGGATCCATTCTACATCTATCCCCGGTTCATTCAGCACATAATCAACTATGAGTTAGACCAGTACTGATTATATTGTGCAAATGTTCTACTGGTCCATCACATGCGGCCTGGCATCTTCAGGAACTTAAAGAAGGTGTCAACCAACTTCTCTAGAAGATTCACCGATCCTCTTCCAGGTATGCGCAAGCCAACGGCTCCTAGTGACATCCCTGCAAGCCCAGCAAGTGATTAACCCACACCAGACACCACCACTCAAATGCCAATCACTTCTTCCCACCCAATCAAGATTACATACACTAGACGCCCCAAACGAACCCTTGATCAATCTACTCTGATTGGTCAGGTCCCCTCTATTCTATCCAAAAAGGCTTGAGTGGAACTCAGGGCTCCCACTCAGCCAGAGGTCCGACCATCCTCCACCATTAACCTCAATGTCAGTGTTGAGTCTCCTCAGTCTCAAGCGGACTAGCCCACAACCCAAGCCTTTAGACCTCAGGGTGAGTCCCAACACTCCCCTGAGCAGCCAAAAAGGGACACAAACATCATTGGGTCATGTGCTCTCGCAGAAGAACCCTTAGGTGCTGATCAAGGTCCCGGGTCATTATATTTAACCTCCCTATCCCTTATTGACCTATCAGTCCTACCTGATAAGGACATTATGTTTCATCTGGGCCATGATGTTGATCTACCATACCACTCTTTAGATCAACTGAGCCCCAAGGAACCTCTAATGTCTAGCCCACATCAGAAATATGTAATTGAGGTGAGTCAAACTGGTGTGGAGGTGACTAAGGTAGGCTCAGATGCCGCTACTGAGAGTGTCTCAATAACCTCTCAGGACAGTGGTAACATAAGTGGGACTGAGTCCACGGCAATCTTACCTCTTGATGACTCTGAAAGAGACATCAGCAAGCAAGGGTATCCAGGACGCCGAGAAACCACTACTGGTGGTGATGATGAACATACTAGGTATGTTATCTCATATCCCGATGATTCTTTTAATGAAGATGAGGGTAGCTTGAAACTCATTATCAGAGACATGATTTCTAAAGTCTCAAACCTTGAATCAAAGTTTAAGACATTGTTAGAGAGGTCTGCCACTCAGCAACTTGAGATTGAAGATCTCAAGGCACAACTAGCTGAGTCACAAATTGAGAAGTCTGTTAGGCATGTAAATACTCAGGTTTCTGTAAGTTTTTCCTCTAGCTCGTCTACTTCTCAAGATGATGCTACAAAAAAGGGGGAGAATGTATAGAAACAAAGACATGAGGAACCCTGCATTGCCATCACATCAACTTCCTTGGATGCCATATCTTCTTTGTACCCCATTCAACAACACCCGACAACTACCTTCCGTCAACTAGCTCCCATCAATTTTCAAGTGGATCCAAAAATGCTTACAGACTTCAGTAGGTTTTTAACCACATTTTTGATAAGCTCATCCATTGAACAACCTTCCCCTGATGTAGTCATTGCCTACTTTGGAGCTGAGGAGCTTCAAAGACTGAGTGCACCACCTACCTCTGAAAGGAAGTTGGTCAACCTAAGGTCTCTATTGAACCCAAGATTATCTTCGTAGGGGATACACAGACTCATGGCCGAGCAACCAATTTGGAAGGGAGAGGTAGTGCAGTTCTAATTACTTCTAATCCAGAAATACAAGCTGCATAAGGAATAGTTGAACTATCTTCCTCGTCCAATGATCTGTTCATTATAGAGGCTATTCTGGACATAGCCTCTGAGGTAAACAGTGATGACTTCCTTACAAACCTTCTCTCCCAAACACCACAAGTCAAACCCTACTCTCCCCAACCTGAATCTTCTAAACTTGAGACTCCAAAGGCTGAATCTTCCACTGATCCTAAAGGGAAGAGGAAGCTCACTGCTAAGGAGCTTCTAGAGGAGGAAAGGTTGGAAAAGCTTAAGAATAAGGGAAGAACTAGTATTGGAAAGTTGTTGGCTGCAAGCAGCAAAGCAGCAGCAGCAGCAAAGCAGCAGCAGCAGCAAAGCAGCAGCAGCCACTCAAGAAAATATCAACAACAAGAGGAGAGTTGAGGTTATTGACAGGATCATCAGCTTGGGAGTAGTCAATGAAGACATCCTTCTACTCCCACTTGATGAGCTTGTAAGGCTAGAGAAGGTATCCTTGCTATAAAAGGAAAAGGAAGAAGCAGAGGTTGGCCGAAGTGGAGGAGAAAAGGAAGAGGAAGGAAGATGCAACGAAATGGGAAAGGAAGGAGAGAATAGCCTTTCTTTGCTCAAGAGGCTATTCTCAAGGGAGCTGGCACCTCATGATTATGACACGATCTTGTTTCTGTTCCACAAAGAGCAAGATTAAGTCAACAAAGAAAGGAAGAGGAGTGCCAGGGAAAAGCTGAGGGAGAGAAAGAAGAAGGAGGAAGAGGCACAACTTTCCGCTACCAAGAAGGTGGGAGATAAGGAGTGGATGAAAGCCTATCTCAAAGCCTATGGCTTCACCGGTAGGCAAGTGGGTCCTATGTCTGAGAAGACCCTACAGAGACATGTCAGTGACATCAAGGCTGACATTCCCTTAGGAAGAAGGCAGGAGGTAAGTAAATTGTCAAATGTTCAGAAGAAGGCACCTAAACCGACACCAACACCCAACCAGCACAACTTACACCCACACCTCTTCCCTTCCCTATCAAAACCAAACCAACCACTGAGCCTTACACCCCTGAACCCACACCATCAGCCTTACCTACAACCTCACCCACTGCTTCGTAACAACCAGCACCACCACCTATCCTTAAACCCAAAACACAACCCAGAACCCAATCTTTATCCAAACCTTCTTCTGAACCTTCTAAGCCCCTGACCTTAGAAGAATTCAAAGAGATCAAGATGAAGCTCATCAAATGCGCAACATTGATCGACATCTCTTGAGAGGAAGAGTCAATTAACCTGTAATACACTGATGGCTCTTCCAGTTCCCTTACAAAAGAAGCATTCCTTGATCTACCATGGGGAGCACTTGACCAAGCTCTCCAACTTCTTGCAACCAACTCAGATATTCTTACAGAAGAAGAGAAGAAGTTAAGGAGGAGGCAGGTTACTCTACTGGATACTAGGAAGGGGGACAAGCTTTTATCCAAACCCCTCTATCCTATATAAAAATAGTCCAGTGGAGGTTTGATGAACCTTCCCACAGCTTTGTTGTAGAAAGAGAGAATGGTGAGGTAAACAAGGTTGATACCTCATCTCTGCTAACTCTCAGATTGCTGCTCACATCAGTAATCATCTGAGCAGTCTTCATCTAGCTGAGCTCACAAAGAAGGCCAAGACTAAAGAAGTGTTGAAAAGGAGAGAAAATGATGAGGAAGAAGGTATAACAATAAAAGGAAAACCATTCCTTCTAGTGGTTGAAGGCTCAACTTCTGATCCTATAGTTAGATGGGAGTATGACTACAATTCCCATCAACTAACTCTCTTCTGAGGGACACAACAAAGGGTGCATGTTATTCAAAACAACATGCTCGATTTACTATCTACGAATGACTTGTACCAGCTCCTCACCACCACATTAGGGAGGAAAAAGGAAACAGATAAATATCTTCTTTCCCTGGTGTTGAAGACTTTAAGGAGCAGAAGAAGTGAAGGTTTGGTAGCATCAGCCTAGGGGGAGTTCGTTGGATCATATGAGGCTGGTGCAACCAAAACAACACTTAAAGAAGTCTTCCGAAGCTAAAGCTGCTCTTCCAAAGACAAGTTGAAGATCTTCCAAGCTTAAGTATGAAGAACTTCTGACAGAAAAACTAAGTCTTCCGAGAGTAAGTAGTTTTACTTCTGAAGTATATGAAGAACTTTTGAAGGTAGAATCAAGTCTTCCAAAGTATATGAAGACCAAGTGATTCTCCTTCCGAAGCATTCACACTTAGAAGATTCAAGACAAAGTCTTCCAAAGAATGAAGTTACAAAGACTTACAGAAGACTTGGAAGAAGTTGATTCTTTCGAAGTATAAATGGCCTAGGAAGAACTTATTCTTTCAAAGCCATTTTGCCTTCGGAAGAATCAACTATGGACTAGTGGATATAAGTATGGGCTGTCTGACATCGGCTAACAACTCTTATACACTGCATGATGTTTTCCCACTCCCATGTAGTTGACCATACTTTAATCCATTGATTACCTTTTTCAGTTAGTACAGTTACCAAAATTAGTTGGTGACAAAAGGTAAGTCATGGACCTGTCATGACTAACTAATCTAAGATATTATTTTATCTTAGATATTTTACTTCTAGCAATGTAGTATTTGCTTAGCGGTAAATTCCAACTTGTTTTCCAAGTATAACCGGCTGTAGATAGTAGTATATATAGTTTCTCATTGTAACTTATGTAACCATGCTTGTAAGAGTCTTGTAATACTGAGTTGAGAAATAATATATACAAGTATCTTGAAAACCATTCATGTGTTCATCAACTTGTTATATTATTGTTAACTTAGTTAGAGATTCCTCTTCATCAACCGAGTAAGACTTAGTGAGTTTGTGAGATACAAAACTTATGTTGAGAGACCAACATCGATCCTGCATGACCTAAGAAGACCAAGTGATAAAACTATTTCAGCTTTAATGATAACAAGCCTTGTAGTTGGAAATCCTGTCAGCATAACAATGACAAACTCTGCATATACATCTGAGGTGCCTATAAATTCCAACACAAAGCCACTGAAGTCAAATGAAGAAGTTGATTCTTCTGAAGTATAAATGGCCTAGGAAGAACTTATTCTTCCAAATCCATCTTGCCTTCGAAAGAATCAACTATGGACTAGTGGATCTAAGTATGGGCTGTCTGACATCCGCTGACAACTCTTATACACTACATGACGTTTTCCCAATCCCATGTAGTTGACCATACTTTAATCCATTCATTACCTTTTTTAGTTAGTACAGTTACCATACTTAGTTGATGACAAAAGGTAAGTCATGGACCTATCACGACTAACTAATCTAGGATATTATTTTATCTTAGATATTTTACTTCTAGCAATGTAGTATTTGCTTAGCGGTAAATTCCAGCTGGTTTTCCAAGTATAACCGGTTGTAGATAATAGTATATATAGTTTCTCATTGTAACTTATGTAACCATGCTTGTAAGAGTCTTGTAATACTGAGTTGAGAAATAATATATACAAGTATCTTGAAAACCATTCTTGTGTTCATCAACTTATTATATTATTGTTAACTTAGTTAGAGATTCCTCTTCATCAACCGAGTGAGACTTAGTGTGTTTGTGAGATACAAAACTTATGTTGAGAGACCAACACCGATCCTGCATGAGCTAAGAAGACCAAGTGATAAAACTATTTCAGCTTCAGTGGTAACAAGCCATGTAGTTGGAAATCCTGTCAGCACAGCAATGACAAACTCTTCAGCATATACGTGTGAGGTGCCTATAAATTCCAATACAAAGGCACTGAAGTCAAATGAAAGGGTTTCCAATGTAGGAGGAGATGGAGGTGGTGATAGTGATCAAGAATTTCTTGATGCTGATAACCACTCCATAGAAGACAACATCAATGATGTCACACACTCATTAGATCAAGTTTCTTTTGATAAGTGTGTTGATGTGGTGGGTGATACTCAATCACCAGATCTGAATTTCACTACTTTAGATCTGTCAAACCAACTTGCTGTGATTCCTTAACTAAGAATCCACAAGTCACATCCCACTATAAACATCATTGGACATGTTAAGACAGGGGTGAGAACAAGAGGACAAACCCATGAAATAAATGTTTGTATGTACTCTTGTTTCTTGTCCCAGATTGAGCTAAAGAGGGTTGATGAGGCTCTGAATGATAGAAATTGGGTTGAAGCAATATAGGCGGAGCTACTTTAATTCAAAAGACAAGATTTTTAGAACCTTTACTCTCTTCCTTAATGGAAGACACCCAATAGGTACCAAGTGGATTTTTAAGAATAAGGATGATAGATGACTTGCCATCAAGAACAAGGCAAGACTAGTTGTTCAAGGGTACACATAAGAAGAATGGATTGACTACATAGATGTTTTTGCTCCTGTAGCAAGACTTGAAGCTGTTAGGATATTCCTTGCTTTTGCTGCATCCAAGGATTTCAAGGTCTA
Organism: Flaveria sonorensis; assembly: GCA_025506505.1. NCBI lineage: Eukaryota > Viridiplantae > Streptophyta > Magnoliopsida > Asterales > Asteraceae > Flaveria > Flaveria sonorensis. Next base: position 30,398,902 of record CM046440.1, on the reverse strand, counting down.
CTAACTTGATGTCAAGTGTGCATTTTTATATGGAGTGATAGATGAAGAAGTGTATATTAAACAACTAGCTAGCATTGAAGAACTAGATCATCCTGATTATACCTATAAGCTTGATAAAGCTCTCAATGGGCTACATCAAGCTCCATGGAAGTGGTATGAGACACTGTCACAGTACCTTGTTCAGTATGGCTACAAGAGGTTACTATTGATAGCATACTCTTCATTAAAGGAACAAATAATGATTTGATGCTAGTTCAAGTTTATGAAGATGACATCATCTATAGGTCACCTAATCCAAAGCTCTACAAAAACTTTGAGAAGCTGATGAAGAATAGATTTGAAATGAGTGCCATGGGGGAACTCAATTTCTATCTAGGAATCAAGTGAAGCAGGTTGATAATGGCATCTTCATAAACCAGCCAAAGTATGTGCATGACATACTTACCAGATTTCATCTAACTAAGTGCAAGGTTGCTAATACACCAATAGCTAGAAACCACTCTCTAGGACATGATCTTAAGGGGGAGTGATCTGCTCTAAATAATACATAAGACTCCTATCAAAAGCACATAAATTATCCTTAATATCTTCCTTAAAATGATGAAAATATACTTAAAAATGATAAATTATTTTTTCAGGTGTTAAAAAGGGCAAGATGGATAAAAGAAGCATATTTTACAAGAATTTAAAGAAAGCCAAGCTTCAAAGTCCAAGCACAGGGCCGTGCCTCATTAAGCACGCCCCCATGACTTTCCTAAAACACACCCCGATGCTTAAATTGCCACACCCTGTGTTTAGACATCTGGCAAGTCAAAAACTACTATTCCCTAATATTAAACATGAGGTATTGCCGCACGAGTCACAGGGTCGTGCCCCACCTCAAACACGGGGCCGTGCCCGACAACTCCTACACGTATGAACCGACCAACTTTCGTAAGCATTGTACTAGCATGGGTTCATGCTTAAACACTCCAGAAAGCCAGTAAATAAAGGACTATGTCCATTATTTGGAAGAGCTTTTGGTGGGGGAGTTACTCTACTAAATTTTCTTGCGAATCAGGTCTTGATGACCATTTTGAGGCTTGGGAGGTGCATACAACACTTGGAAGAAGCTTGGGATTGTCTAAATATCATCCATTGTGGATCACCAGTTTGATTGTTCCATTTCACCGATGATTTCATATATCTCTTCTAGGTTACTTGTCGTTATGTTCAAGCTCATTATGAGCTATACTATCTTTATCATCTTAATTGGATGAAACTTATGTAATTTGTGATGATCTAATGTTGTGATTTATGTTATGTTAATGTTATGGTAATCTTAGGTAATCTTTTGATGGGTAGCATCTACATTTGAACAGGAAGTTATCAACTTATGCTTTGTAATTGTGAATGCCATACAAGGTTGAAAAACATATAAACTAGCTTTTATTCGTGAAACCGGTCTTCATAACAAATTTATGGCTAATGAACTAGAAATGGTTATTAGAAATCATATAACTTTAGCTTTATGATCATTTGCGGGTTCCCTGTTATTAGTCTGAGAAATCTATAGTAATTGTAATGGTTTTCTAAAATTAATGGTATGTTAAAATGGAATTTGATCAACTCTCTTTCTAACATTAAGTTATGTTTTCAGAAATCATATGTTAAAATATTACACTAGCTTTACCTACACTACTAGGGGTTTTGATTGATCAGTACTATGAGTTACTCATGATGGTGTCCTTGTTACTACTGTTGGACTTAACAAGTGCATTAAAAATTAATATATAAAAGTATGATGCTTGCCATATCAGACATATATCAAACATGATGTGTTCTAACATTCCAACAATTATTTACTAACACATTAGCATCATTATCATTCATAACAAACACTAATATTTTTTAATTTTTTTTTCAGAATTGTAGATAAAAGAAATTTTGACCAAGTGTCGGTAGCGGATGAATAACTGCCCACAGCGGATGTACAAGAAGATGCAGCGGATGAAGATCAAGTCCAAGTGCCCACACCGGATGAACAACACATACAGCGGATGCCTAACTCCACAGTTGATGAACATTCCACAGCGGACAACATACAAGTAAACACACACAAGTGTTCATAGCGGATGATCATCCACAGTGGATGAACATTTCACAGCGGACAACATACAAGCAAAAACCCAAGTGTTCACAGCGGACAACATCCACGGCATAGCGGACATGCTATCTGACTTCCACAGTGGACAGCTAATCATCCACAGCGGACAGCTCAAAAGCAGCTAGAACCATGCTAGCTGACCCTGTATTGCCTATATCCTTTTGGGCGGAAGCCATAAACATAGCTTGCTATATTCAAAACAGAACATTAATCATTAAAGAACATTCCAAAACACCTTATGAATTATTGTTTAAAAGAAAACCATATATCGGATTTCTTAAGGCCTTTGGATGTTCTGTATCAATATTAAACACCAGAGAACAATTATCCAAATTTGCTCCAAAAGCAGATGATGGATTCTTTATTGGATACTCTGGAAGCTCAAAAGCTTACAGAGTATACAATCCAAGACTGAATATAGTGGAAGAAACAATAGATGTTGTAATGAACATTCTTTCACTAAGAAAGTCATTAGATCAAGCTGGTTGTTTGATATTGATGCTTTCTTTCTTAAGAAAGTCATTAGATCAAGCTGGTTGTTTGATATTGATGCTTTAACCAACTTATTTATTTTGATGTTTCAGGTACCACAGATAACAATGAGTATCCAATGGTTCCACTAGCAACCATTGATGTTCCGTTGACTGCTGATCCTCCAAGGTGATCTACTAACACTCCTTCAAGTATAACAGTTTCAACTCCACCCGACCAACCAAACACATCAAGAGGAACATCATCAACCTCACCAGTATCTTTATCTCCTGCACCCAACCAACCACAAGAAACCAACAAACCACAACAACATCAACCACACGCTGTTGATGAGGATGAAGATTACCATTCACTACTAGACACACATCATGAAGATGAAATCTTAGATTTCTTTCATGATTCCCCACAAACATTCCCTGAGATCCCTCTACCAGACAATCACACATTACCCAATACACTTGCTCAACAATCATCACATGATCAGACAATCACTAATCTTGATTCAACAATTCATGTTGATCAGATCACCAAAACAAGAGTTCACAAAGATCATCCAATAGAAAACATCATAGGTGACCTCAACACCAGATTGACTCGTAGTCAATCTGATACAGCAAACATTTGCTTGTATTCTTGTTTCTTATCCTTAACCGTACCCAAAAACATTACTGAAGCACTCAAAGATAACAGTTGGATAGAAGCCATGCAAGAGGAACTACAACAATTCATGAAGCAAGAAGTATGGAAGCTGGTAAATCTACCTGAAGGTCAATATGCAATTAGCACAAGGTGGCTCTTTAGAAACAAAGCAGATCACAAAGGGATTGTCATAAGAAACAAAGCAAGGCTTATAGCCTAGGGTTATACTCAAGAGGAAGGCATTGACTATGATGATGTCTTTGCTCACGTAGCAAGACTAGAAGCCATCCACGTATTCCTTGCTTATGCCTCATCACAGAAGTAAACTGTCTACCAAATAGATGTCAAATGTGCATTCCTTTATGGTCAGATAGATGAAGAGGTATATGTTGCTCAACCACCAGGGTTTGAAGCCCCGTAATTTCCTCACAGAGTCTACAAGTTAGATAAAGCTCTGTATGGTCTTCATCAAGCACCCAGGAAGTGGTATGAAACTTTATCAAAGTTTCTACTACAGAATGGATACTCCTTTGGGAAAATTGACCAAACATTGTTCTTAAAAAGAAAAGAACAAGACTTTTTAGTAGTGCAAGTCTATGTGGATGACATAATATTTGGCTCCATAAACACACAGCTTTGTAAAGAGTTTGAAACTCTTATGCAATCTAAATTCCAAATGAGCTCAATGGGAGAACTTACATTCTTTCTAGGTCTACAAGTTCATCATTCAGCTAAAGGAGTTTTCATCAATCAAAGCAAATATGTGAATCGAATCTTTAAAAAGTATAACATGTCAGATTGCACATCAAGCAAACCACCATTCGCAACTGGATTGAAGTTTGGACCAGATCCAGAAGGAACGTCAGTTGACCAGAAGCTTTACAGATCTATGATAGGTTCACTGATGTACCTTACAGCAACCAGACCAGATATCATGTATGCAGTATGCATGTATACAAGATATCAAGCAGATCCCAAAGAATCACACATTAATGCAGTGAAGAGAATCTTTAGATACTTGAAAGGCAAACCAGCACTTGGTTTGTGGTATCCCAAAGATGGAGATTTCTCTTTATATGCATACACTGACAGTGATTATAGAGGATGCAACAATAATAGGAAATCCACCAGTGGAGGCTATCAATTTCTTGGATCAAGATTGATCTCTTGGCAGTGCAAGAAACAAACCAATTTCTCTGTGTCAACAGCCGAAGCAGAATACATAGCTGCTTCTGCATGTTGTTCTCAAGTGTTATGGATTCAAAACCAAATGCTTGAATAGGCCTTTAATTTTCTTAAAACACCCATACACATTGACAATTCTGCAGTCATGTTTATCACTGACAATCCTGTTCAACATTCAAAAATAAAACACATAGATATCAGATATCACTTTCTGAGAGATTGCTCAGAAAAGGGTCTGATCAAGTTGATCAAGGTCCATACAGACAATCAATTGGCTGACCTCTTTACAAAACCATTTGACTCAACAAGATTTGAATTTTTGGTTCAGTCACTTGGTATGATCAACTATGAGTCAACAAATTAATGTTTTTCAAAACATTAAAATCAATCATGCTTTATTTTGTCGGAGTCCATGATTAACACCAAACTTACCTTTTTCAAAATCAAGAAATCATGCAAATCATTCATTTTTAATATTGAATCACACATACATCTCATGAGAAATGATAGTAAACTAGCTTAATTCTTCACTTGAGTCTTTTTCCACTAATAAGACTGACACTACTTTGTTTGATATGTGGATAGGCTCAGCATGGAACACCTAGCATCACATACAACAGTGAAGAACTAAATTCTCTTGATTGTATGGTCAACAACACATCTTGGTTTATAGTGAGTATTAATCTATCCAATATAAATTGCTTAATCATACAAGTGTCTCCTCTGTTATAATAATCATAGACCTGGAGTACACCTAGGCATTCTTTGTTGTGCTAAGCACAGATCTAAATGACCTACATCATGATCCAAAAAGATTCCCAAAGAGGAACACATCCAGTTTGGATGAAAAACCAATAAAGTCTTTAGACTACATTCCTTGTGAATGAATCAAAAGAATCCCAAAGAGGATCACCTTCCAAAGTGAAGTGAAAAAGAATCCCAATGAGGATCAAACAACATTGATCAAATTGAGCATTTATAATCTTAAGTAGCTAGGTTTTAAGTATTGAAAGTGCTTTGTAGCATATCTTGAGGAGGGTTGTACCAATCATACAATCAGATGTGGGGTACATACAACTCATGTCAATCAACTCAAAACAAGATAATCACTCACTATTTCAATCAATCATTAATACCATGCATGAGTTTAAGTGGATCACAATATGTGCAATCAATATTGTACTTGTCTATGTCTATTCTCAAAACCATACAAACAACTCAGTGAGAAATGTAAACTAGTATGATCTCATGGTATATGCAAAAGATTCATGTTCAAACATGAAAATCATTCATTTATTAGTTAGATAAGCCATTATCTTTCTAACTTTTATCAAGCAAGCAATCAATTAGACTTTGATAATTTCCACTCAAATACATACAAATTTTTGTCATTTTGTAAAAGATTTTTATAACTATGCAAAACTTTAGGGGGAGAAATTGAACATGGAAATATCAAAGGCAGTAGAATTATGCATTGTCATACATTTTAAAATTTGAAATTTTCTAAATTTTGAGTTTTAAACAAAGCCATGTCAAGCCAACACCCAAACATAGCAATTTGACACACATACATTTGTTTATTTTATTGCATAATATTGCTTATGAGTGATATCTTATCATTCATATATTAAATATGTTAAAATTCAATATTTTAACATACATTTTAAATCAAAGATTTAAACAAACATTTTGATTTAAACAAGTGTCATCAAACAAATGTTCTTTCGGAAGAAAATTTTATCAAACATATGCTTTAGAAGACATTAGTTCAAAACAAACAAAAATCTGAAATTTTTGAAAAATGTTGTCACAGCGGACACACAAACATACATCCGCTGTAGTTACAGTAACCATCATAACATGCAAAATACACCAAGTGTATATCACGGACAAAACAAACAAACATCCGCTATGCACTTGTGAACATACAAGTATTCACAGCACATGATGTTGGTAAGGCATCCACTGTGAATACAGTGCCATTCCACAGCGCATGACTAACATAAGTCATCCGTTGTAGAAACAGTGCAAGTGTATACAGCCTATGCACATAGGTAATCATACGTTGTAAACATTCACACATCACATCCAAGTGTCCACAACGCATGAACAAATGTTCATCCACTATGAATAATCATCAAAACATTTCATGTGTCCACAGCGCATGAACAAATGTTCATCCGCTGTGAACAAACAATCAAATGTTTCAATGATCCACAGCCCATGAACAAATGTTCATCAGCTGTGAACAAACAAACCATTTCAATAACATACAATCATGCAATCAAACAGTTTAAGAGATAACACACAATCAGTACAATCTTTCATATCCAACACACACACACATTTTCCTAATAAACAAATCATTCATAACAACCAACACACACATATTACTAACAAACAAAATAGTAACAAGCAAACATAAAGAGTTGGCAACATCATACTTAGGGGGAGTATTGTTGGACTCAACAAGTGCATTAAGAATTAATGCATAAAAGTATGATGCTTGCCATATCAGACATATATCAAACATGATTTGTTCTAACATTCAAACAATCATTTACTAACACATTAGCATCATTATCATTCATAACAAACACTAATATTTGTTTAAATTTCTTTTTCAGAATTATAGATAAAAGGAATTTTGACCAAGTGTCGACATCGGATGAATAACTGCCCACAACGGATGTATAAGAAGATGCAGCAGATGAAGATCAAGTCCAAGTGCCCACAGTGGATGAACATTCCACAGCGGACAATATACAAGCAAACACAGTGGACAACATCCACGACATAGCGGACTTGCTATCTGACTTCCACAGTGGACAGCTTAACATCCACAGCAGACAGCTAATCATCCACAACAGACAGCTTATAGACTAAGGATTATTTATGTAATATTCGTTTACATAAGGGTAGTTCAGTAATTGTATATAGCTATATGTATAGGCTATAAATAGCATGCTTCCCTAATCCTTTATAAGCTTTTGAACGAATTCAATACAAACAAGTAGTTATTTGATTGTGCTTTTGCACACACACCACACACACATCAACACACACACACACACTGATTTCATACTCTATTATCATGGGTTTCCACACCATGATTCTAGTTTTTTGAAGTTTGAGACATATTGAAAAGATCCTTGGCGGAATCAACCTTTTATTCTTTTTGAATATGTTAATTTTCATCATGAGTTTAAGCTGATTTCATCAACTACGGAGCTGGCAGGCGAGAAATTCGCATTGGCTCACGTTTATAAACATTAATATAACTACTTAAACTTATATCTTTACTCACACAATGATATTTATCATAGTTACATAAGTGTAATCTAATTAGGATGATAACCTTAGTCCCTGTTTTAAAGCCCAAAAGTTTCAATCTTGTTTTTACTTTTATTTATTATCTTTAAACTCTAAATAAGTCTTCTTATATCAATGCAACTTATCATTTTCCTAAAACAAAATCAAATCTAGTAGTCAATCATAAAGGTTGTTGAGTAGGCTTGGTGTATCCACGGATTGATACTTGGTTCTTACCATCACTATATTACCACACGACAGGTAGACTTGCCTTTTGTGTATGTAGTTTAGTGTTAGTAATAACCAATCAAAACTGAATCCGTGCGAAAAATCTTTATGAAATATATATACCTTTCAAACGCATCAAGTTTTTGGCGCCGTTACCGAGGACACACGGCAGTTTTGAAAGACAATCTGAATTTTGACTATCTTGTTTATATCATGTTAATATATTTTTGTTCTACTTGTTTTATTTTATTAGTTAGACTAGTTAGTTTGCCTTAGTTAGTTAGTTTAGTTATATTTCCCTAATTTATTCTAAGTCTTAGGTAGTATATGCTTCTTTGGGTTAGTGTATGTCCGACTCATCTAGTCCTGAACTTGTTTCGCCTCTTTTGGAACCCGAACAATTTTTCCGTTTAAGGTAATGTGAAAGACCATGACAAACAACAACAATCATTGAAGAAGACGTTTTGGAAGGTACACCATCCAAAGAAGACAAGGCTAACCAAGACTAGGAAATGAAGATGACACACTATGCCACACCGTCAATAGATGGTTATGAGTCTAACATTGTCCAACCAGCAATAGCGGCCAAGAATTTCAAGATTAAGTCTAGTATTATCCAACTCATAGAAAACTATGTTTAGTTCCATGGATTGCAAGACGAAGATCCTAACGCTCACATCTCACAATTCCTTCGTATGCATGCAACCTTCAAAATCAACAGTTGTTTAGACGATGCAATTAGAGTAAGACTTTTTCAATTTTCACTTCGAGGCCGAGCCACTGACTAGCTTGATTAGCTTCTGCCTGGTTCCATCACTACATGGGCAGAAATGGCTGAAGAATTCCTTTTGAAATACTTTCCACCCCATCACACAGCCAAACTAAGAAGTAGCATCACAAGCTTTCGCTAAGACGATGATGAATAATTACATGGAGCATGGGAGAGATATAAAAGTCACCTTCGGAGACGCCCACATCACGGACTTGATCTGTGGCTTTAGTTTCAAAACTTTTATGATGCAATCAGTGGAGAACACACACAAGCTATCGATCAAAGTATGGGAGGAGATTTCGGAAGTGTCATGCCAACCAAAGCATACCAATCCCTAGAAAGAGCAGTTAAGAAGTGCTTTGTTTATAATCCCTTAAGAAACAAACCTAGTTCTAAAGGCACTCATCAAGTAGGCTCCAAAACCCTAGTTGCAACCCAATTAGAAGCCCTAACCAAATTAGTTTAACAATTGCAAGCCAAACTAAAGAAAACTACAACACGATGCAACACATGCGGAAATTCACACAAGACCAGGGAATGCCCATAAAGCATGAAGATGGTTGAAGATGTTGATTACGTATGAGGCCCATGTAATTCACATAACAACAACTCAAATTGGAGAAATAACTCAAACTATAGAGAATCTGGCAAGAACAAATCATCAACAGGGTTCAACCGAAGGCCACCCTACTAACAACGGAAACCACCATATCAAGGTCGAAGCAGTAGTAACCAAGACCGTGGAGCATCATCAATGGAAGACTTATTGAAGCAATTGTTGATAACCACACAAGCCAGAGATGAATACATCAGAAATCTGATCGAAGAAATACGGACAGGTTCCAAAGAAAAGAAGCAAACATCAAAAGAAACAAAGTATAATTGCAAACCATTGAACACAAATTATGTCAGATAGCACAACTATCTAAGAAACCCCAAGGTGCTTTACCTAGCAATACTGTGACAAATCCTAATGCACAAGTGAAAGCCATCACCACATGGAGTGGAAAAACCACTCAAGGTGATGTATCTGCATTTCAACCAATCCTTGAAGATATAGAACCCGAAACCCCAAGTAATGCACGTGATAAGCAAAAGAAATCTGTTGCTGTTAAAGAAACAGCCAAGAAATACGTACCACCACCACCCAATGTTCCACCACCCATATATCCTGTACGTTTGAGACAACAACGAATGGAGGCACAATATGTCAAATTCTTAGGGTTATTCAAGTAACTCCACATCAATCTGCCATTGGTGGAAGCCTTAGCCCAAATGCCAAATTACGCTAAGTATTTAAAGGGCGTGTTATCAAACAAAAAGAAACTGGAAGAGTTATCACACGTAGTTTTGAATGAGGAATGCTTTGCAGTTCTTCAAAACAAACTACCTCAAAAGATGACTAATCAGTGAGCTTTTCCATACCTTGCCTAATAGGAAATCCTTCTGTTAGTAATGATTTAGCTGACTTAGGTTCTAGCATTAACCTTATACCTTATGTGTTTTTCAAAAAGTTAAATTTAGGTGTACCAAGACCTACCCGTATGAGCATCCAGTTAGCTTATCGTTCCGTCAAATATCCGAGGGGCATCGTTGAAAGCATTTTAGTAAAATTGATAAATTCGTATTTCTCATTGATTTTTTGATCCTTGACATGGATGAGGACAAGAATGTTCCTCTTAGCCTAGGTTGTCCTTTGTTAGCAACCACTCAAGCTCTTAATGATGTTTGCACCAGCAGACTTATGCTTCAAGTGGATGAGAAGGAAGTGGCATTGACATAGGACGATCCATGAAACATTCTCAACATGATGATGACTCACTCTATTACATTGATGTTTGCGATTCAATCATAAGCTGTCATTTAATGGAATCCTTTAAAACTGAAGCTTGCAGCACTCAACTAATAGAAGTCCAAACAACCGATCCCATCTATGAAAATCAAATCATTCCAGAACCAAAAGTTAATTAAACATCATCTCATCAAGAAGCATTTGAGATTATCGAACAAGAACTTGAACCTAAGGATAAACCATCCATCGAAGATCCTCTGGTTTTAGAACTCAAAGAACTTCCATCTCATCTCGAATACGCCTTTATTGAAAACATATCTCAACTTCCTGTCATCATCTCATCCACCTTATCAAATGATGAGAAGAACCAGCTGCTCAATATGCTTAAGGCATATAAATAAGCAATTGCTTAGAAAATCATGGACATTAAGGGAATCAATCCATCCTTTTGCACTCACGAAACACTAATGGAGGAGAACTTTAAATCTTTCATTCAACCTTAAAGTTGTTTAAATCCGAGCATGCAAGAAGTTGTGAAGAAAGAAATAATCAAACTACGAGATGCCGGTTTGATTTACCTTGTTTCTGATTCGCCTTCAGTCAGTCCTGTCCAAGTTGTTCCAAAGAAAAAAGGAATGATTGTTGTAACTAACTAGAAGAATGAGCTTATTCCAACTCATACGGTTACATGATGGAGAGTTTGCATCGACTATCACAAACTCAATGATGCCACAAGGAAACATCACTTCCCTCTGCCCTTCATCGATCAAATGCTTGAAAGATTATCTAGAAAAATGCTCTATTGTTTCCTCGATGGTTTCTCAGGTTATTTCCAAATTCCTATTGCTCCTGAAGATCAAGAGAAAAACGACATTCACATGTCCATATGGCACATTTGCTTATCGACGAACGCCTTTTGGATTATGTAATGCCCATGCTACATTTCAAAGATGCATGGTAGCAATCTTTCACGACATGATCGAACATTCTATGGAAGTTTTCATGGATGACTTTTCCATCTTTGGAAACTCATTTGAACAATGTCTTGAAAATCTAGAAAAGATGTTGGTTAGATGTGAAGACTCTAACCTTGTCTTAAATTGGAAAAAGTGCCACTTCATGGTTAATGAAGGAATAGTTTTAGGACATAGATCTCTCGAGCAGGGCTTGAGGTGGATCAAGCCAAAGTCGGCACTATTTCCAAACTTGTGCATCCCTTAACCGTGAAAGCAATCAAAAGGTTTCTAGGTCATGCTGGATAATACTAACGATTCATCAATGATTTCTCAAAAATCGCATGACCAATGAATCAACTCCTCGAGAAAGACACACAATTTTTATTTTCTGATGAATGCATTAGTGTATTCAATTTACTGAAGGAAAGATTGGTAATAGCACCGATCATGGTTTCCCCTGATTGGACATTACCATTCGAACTCATGAGTGATGCAGGTGATTTCGCGGTAGGAACCGCGTTAGGCTAACGAAAAAACAAGTAATTCCACCAAACATTCTATGAGAGCAAAACCCTAAACGATGCGCAAGAAAACTACACCACCATCGAGAAAGAGCTTCTTGCAGTAGTTTTCGCATTTGACAAATTCCACTCGTATTTAGTCCTTTCAAAATCAATTGTTTACACTGATCATGCAGCACTTCGTTATCTGTTCAACAAACAAGATGCAAAACCGAGATTGATTCGTTGGATACTTCTGCTTCAAGAATTTGACATTGAAATTTGTGATAAAAAGGAGTAGAAAATCTAGTGGCTGATCATTTCTTGCATCTTTAAGATTCAAATCCTTCACAATCTAAGGAATCCAAGATAAATGACAATTTTCCTCACCAATTCTTTATGCACATCCAATCCTCAATTGATGAACATCCTTGGTTTGCTGATTTCACGAATTACTTAGCAAGCGGAATCCTCCTCAAAGGAATATAACTTATCAACAAAAGAAGAAATTCTTTGCTGACATTAAGCATTACTATTGACAAGATCCGTATTTGTTCAGAATAGGTGCAGACCAGCTTATCTGAAGATGCGTATACGGAAGCGAAGCAAAACAACTTCTAAATCACTGTCATGAAGGACCTATAGGAGGATACCATAAAGCAAACCCTAACAGCCAAGAAAGTCTTTGACTCTAGATTCTACTGGCCCACAATCTTCAAGGATGCTCACAACATGGTACGCACTTATGATGCATGTCAAAGAGAAACCAATATCTCAAAACGGGATGAGATGCCCTTAGAAACCCATTCAAGTATGTGAGGTATTTGATATATGGGGTATTGATTTCATGGGGCCATTCCTGGTTTCCTTTGGCCATCGTTACATCTTGGTAGTAGTCGATTATGTCTCAAAATGGGCCGAAGCTCAAGCCCTACCTACCAACGATACAAGAAACGTTGTCTGATTCCTCAAGAAACTATTCTCTCATTTTGGTGCTGTAAAAGATTTAATTAGTGATCGCGTAACGTATTTCTGTAATAACTAACTCGAAAGAGCAATGGCTCATTATGGTATGCACCATCGCTTTACAACTACTTATCATCCACAAGCAAATGGGCAAGCTAAAGTCACTAACCGAGGCATCAAGTGAATCCTCGAGAAAACCATAGGTCAAAATCACAATGATTGGTCTACCAAGCTAGATGATAAACTATCGGCTTTTCGAACAACCTATAAGACTCCTATCGGAATAACACCATTTAAACTAGTTTACATATGTCATGTCATCTACATGTGGAGCTCGAACACAGCCTATTGGGCACTCACAACAGCAAACCTTGACCAAAATGTTATGCGTAAAAATTGATTTATACAAATCCACGAACTCGAGGAACTGAGAGAGCAAGCATAAGAGAACTCTAGGATTTACAAGGAAAAAACAAGGAAATTCCATGATTCCAGATATAAGAACACTAAATGATTTCATATAGGAGAACATGTCTTACTGTATAACTCTCATTTACGTTTGTTTCCAGTAAAGCTGAAATCACGTTGGTCCAGACCTTACACGATTAAAGACGTTTTTCCGAACAGTGCCATCGAAATTGAAAACCATCACGGTTTAAGTTTCAAGGTAAATGTCATTATTTGAAACCATATACCAATAGGCAACCAATATCTTCTTGGAGGAATTGCACCTCTGCCCCAACGAAGATTAAGTATGGGGAAGAGTCGCACCGAAGACCTGAAACTGAAACACAGCACTAGTACATAGGTTTTTCTTTAGATTTTTAACTTTTTGTAGGACATCTCAAGCCAATCACGAGGCCATGCCCCATGAAGCACACCCCCGTGCCTCTAGAAAATTTTTTCCACGATCTCCAGTGATGGCTCTAAAACGTTGCAGGTCAAATTTAAGATAAAATCTGACAAACACGATGTCATGCCTGGCCAAGCACGCTTCTGTGATCAACTTCCCCAACCTATATATAAATACCACACTTGTTCCAGGCTTTCATCACACTAACTCTTACTTAAAAACGTCAAAAAAATGAAAGAATCATGTCACGGAAGTTCAAGCTGGAACCCTGCAAAGAAGCCGCGTTTTGAAACGCGAGAGTCGACGCTGCAAGAATATTTCTTAAAGTTACATGAAGTAAACAAGCAATTGACTGAAATGAACCTAGTAGCATCCCAACGCCTAGCTGACCTTATCCAAAAGTTAAGGAGATGGGCGAAAAACTCGTTTCCATCAACCGTCAACTTGTGAAATTAAGCAACCGCACTTCATACTATCCCATCCCGAACTTTCCAGATGAAATATGTGGAGGCTTCTTCTCAGAATTTCGTGATGTGTTTTATGCGCTGGCGCGGGTTAAACATTTTAATTTTATTTGGCTTGTTTTAATTAACTCTAGGACTACTTTCGTACCTTTTCTGGTGATTTGGAAGTGATCAAACTTAACCGGAAAAATAACGTAATACGCAACGCAAAAAAAACGGATCAACAAAAATTGAAACCCGGTAGCACAAGGGGGGCACGCCCCTATGCCTAAGGAGGCATGCCAGTTATCTTCCGCTTCCACTTCCATTCTCATCACCATTTTCATTTTCCTTTCTTATTTTGAATTCTTCTTCCATTTCCTTTCAAGTTGATTATTTAAGAGGTTAGTATTTTTAGTTCCATGATGTAATGATATGTGAAACCTTGTGACTAATGTTATATGGAATGATGAATACTATAAGCCTTCTTGTTAACATTTATATTAGTAGTTAATTAGTATCTTAATGATTATGTTTAGTTTGATTATTTTTGTTTACGCTTTTCCTTAGGTTGTTAATATGACTATCTTTATAAATCCTGGTTGAATCATTATTAAGCACATTCAAGTTACAAAGGTTTAATTTGTCAAACAAGTGGTGTTAACACTTTATATTTTGAGTAACATGAATTATTAACAAGTGATTAAAATGATACATATGTAATCTTTGATTTTTCAAGCAAGGAAATGTTAAAACCATGGTTAATCAATGGTTTACAAACATAACCACACGTGCTTGGGTCAAAATTTTACACCTCAAAATGTTGATCGAACCCCCATGTTTCATAAGGCATACCCTAATGTTTAACAGTTTTTCTTGAATATCAAAATTTTTACTGTTTTAAACATGAATCCAACATATGTGATGTGATGTCTCATCAAACCCATGTCTGTGTATAGACGTAATGAAACTGTTCCAGAAATTCTGTGGAATTCGATACTGATGGATCGAATATTACAATCGTATTGTTGCCATTTATTAGATCTGTGATGATTTCAAGTGAAGATCTATTGCAAGATCTAATATATGATGATGAATGAATGATGAACAATTCAAGAACACATATTCATAAAAATTTCATTCATTCATATGGATGATCATGCTAGGAGATTACAAAGAGAGTTTGTAAGAAAATTCTCTCTCACACACACTCAACCTAATTGTTCCTCTCACTAGACTAATTCTCTCTACTTTATTTTTGTTAGTGCTTACAATGCTTCTAGTCTAAAAAAGACTACATTTAGTCAATTTATACACTTTACATAAATGAACAAAATTACGTTTAAGCCCTAAAGATTACATAAATATTCTTCTAAGTCTGATAAATTCTCTGTTGATGATGCGTGACTGCCGGGTGCTGACGTCATTCGGGACGACCGCTGATGTTGGCCGTTGACTTTGGCCACGGTTGACCAACTTTGACCAAGTTTGACTTTGGTCAATTTTCTTCGTTTTGATCATATTTTCAGCATAGCTTCGTCGTGTTAGTTTTGGTAATCATCATGAGATTATACACTTAGGTTTTGGTGAGTATCATCTTTAAATAGTCCAACAATACTCCCCCTAAGATGATGATGCCAAAACCTCATGATTATCAAAAACCTAGGATGTTGATTAATGTGCAGTCTTGAAGTGCAGTCTTCTCCCCCTTTTTGATAGAATCTTCTTAGAGGCTTTAGAAAAAAAAGGCATTGAGAAAAAGACTTTGTTTTGGCACATACAGAATTTGTTTTGGCACTTGATAGATGTTTCATCAGCTTGATCTTCTAGTCTCATTTTGAAGACATAAAAATACACCCATTTGCAAACACTGTGGATTGCACACGTAGCAATATCAGCAACTTTATCTTTACTTCAGAAGTGAAGGAGAAGCATAAGACAATCTTCAGACTTGACATATACTCTCCCTCAGCAAAAGCTTTAGAGGGTGATGAACTTTTATGTATAAGACACCAAGAGGAGGATTCTTAGTTCTCAGCAACTGGCAGGAGATCATTGAAAGAAGGAGTGTTCACTTAACATCTTGAACTGAATAAGAAACCCAGGCATGTTGTGCAATTCATCACCTGAAAAAGTCTAAATCCTCTCGGTAGAGGTATTGCATGGAAGTTTCACTCCTAAATCAATAACACATGTAAATCTGCCAAAACTAAGAAAAATATTAGAAATGGCAAATATTTTTGGAATTTTAGATTTTTTAAATTTATGATATTTACAAGCATGAATCCTTCAACTGCAATGAGATCATGCTAATCTAAAATCCTCTACATCTATGAAGTTAAAATTAGAATAGACATAGACAAAGAACAAAGTTGACTGTAAGTATGTTTGTCCACTTAAACTCTTGCAAGGATCTATTTTCAACACTTTATGATATTTATCATGTTTAGGTTTGATTAGATATGCTAATTGAGTACCCCACACTTAGAAGTATGGAAGAATAACCCTCCTCATGAAATACAAGGTGGAACTTTATCACAACTTGAACAAGGCTACTTAGAGTATAAATTCTCATGATATGATCCACTTTGGGATTCTTTTTGGATTTTATCCATATCAAGATTCTTTTATACTTCACTTCGGAAGTTGATCCTCAGTGGGATTCCTTTAGCTTTGATCAACATTGTGATTCTTTTCTTTGCCTTTTTAGCATGCATCAACACTTTTAGTGCAAGGTCAACTAGGTTTGTGCTCAGCACAACAGAAGTTGTCCTTATGTTTAATCTAGGTCTGTATTTACATACAACAGAGAAATAGATGCTTTTATCAATGAGAAATTTATAAACCATTTTCTCATGGTGTGTTTAGGTAACCACGCAAGCAAACACTTAGAAAAGTCATTTCTTACCAATACCCTAGGATGGTTTTGGTCCACAGTGCATATTGATTTAGTTCATCATAAATATGTTTATCTTGAATCCAAGCTAAGCCTACTGACATATCAAATGAAGCCTTGTAAGTCTTTATTGATTTGAGAAATAGATGTAGAAGATAGTAGATGAGTGTACTATCATATCTTATGTAAATGCAAGAAGATTCAAAAATAATTACAAATAATAATATTTTTGGACTTTTCTTGATTTTCTAATTTCTTTTTAGGATTTTCGGTTTTGAGAAAATAAAGAAATGACATATGTTTTTTCAAATCAATAGAGATCATCAACAATTAGTCCATGTAGCAATGTAATCAGACTAAGCAGATGGAATGAAACATCGATTGTTTCTTGCATTACCATCATAGTTTCTATGAATGATTGACGTCCCGTATTGAATCATGGTTAATTTTTGCTCCATTTGGCTTAGTTACATCATAAACATCATGAGCAGGAAGAACGTTCCTGTCATGGGAAGGGATCAACCACTGCTAACTTTTCTTTTATTGGCAGGCCTCCATAACTATCCCTAATACACTAGCAAATCAGTTAGATATTTTAACCCAGGCCATTACTGTCCTGAGCTGTCCATTAGCATCTTTATATGTGACTTGCTGATATGTGTATGATTTTGCTTTATCTGTTGATGTATCAGACTCACCTCCTGAAATTGTTTTCTTTCTCCAACATTGTTTTGATTTTGAACCAACTAACTCAACTTTAGTTTGTTTAACAAAAGGAGTTTGTTTGGCTTTTGAAGATCTTTTAGTTGGTTTAGAAAATCTATTTTTCTTTTGAAAGTTTTGTGGAGGTGTAGCAAAGGATGTTTGTACTTGATCATGTTTGTTTCTTCTGGGCATATGATCATATTCATCATAAGAATTATAATCATAATTATAATAATTTGATGGATGTTAGCAATTATTCTAAGTATTATTGCTATATCTGTCATACTTATGTTATGTGTATGACCTAGGATAATGTCTTGGTGCCCAATAATCATGAATATCATAATGTTTAAAATCATACCCATGCCGATATGATTGAGGAGAAGAGTAGATATGATGTCTGTTATAGTACTCATGCTTCGATCTCGGTGAGTATGACTCTGATGGATGATAAGATCTTTGACCTCTTTTATGTTGTGATGTTTGAGAGTTGTTGTATGAACACTCTGAAGTGATAAGATTCTTCATGTCATAATTTAAGCAATAAAGAGAAGGTCTGGATCTTCTTCCCTTAGGCTTGAATGATGAAGTTGGATTTGCTTGGAACTTCACAGCCTTTTGTCTTGGTTGTTTTTGTTGCTTTCTCTTGTGAGGACATATATATGTATCACTCTCGGTGTTTTTACACTCAGACATGTTATGTGAATCTAAATTGAATGTCTTGTAGAGAATTGGTTGTTGTTTTGGAGTTTCTAATGTAGCTTTTGAGGTTGATGGTTGGCTTGGATTAGGTGTAGAAGACTTGGTCTGATTTTTCTTCTTTCTTTTAGATTTGGTTTTCTTACTCTTGACATGGTCTTTGATTTCTTGTACCTTATGCTTCTGCTTATTCTTTAACTCCATCTTAATCTTTGCCTTTAGTTCGGCCTTTATGAATTCTGGTTCAAGATATCCAGCTGGTTTGAATTTCTCATAGAGAACCACAACCTTTTGTTTGTTGTCAGGCTTTACTGCTTTAGATTTCTGTGGCTGTGTTTGTTTTGGATTGATTTCTTCAATGACATGGTTAGTACATGTCAATGTTGCTTTATTTGGTTGGTTGATTTCTTCATCACTATCATCACTTGTAGGATCTCCATATTGACCATCACAGGAATGAAAGGTTTCATTCTATGGTGATACAGGTTGAGGTACAACTTTGATGATGTTTTAGGAGAAGTGATTTAAGTGATAGTAGATGGTTTGACTGTTGGAGGATGATCATGCATATTTGAATCTTCATTGACTAGACTTGTCATTGATGTAGGTATTTCTATGTAGTTATCATTGTAAGAAGGGGGAACAACATGGTATGTAGTTCCAACACTCTTCTTTTGATCTCTTTGTGCATCAAGTAGTTCTTCCAACTTGCTAGCAATCAGCTTTAAATTTTCAAGTTCAACTTCTGTTGATGCATGATCTGCTTTTGTTTTTGTTATAGACTCAGTGAGTCTTCTAAGTTGAGCTTGAAGACTATATCTTTCTCCAAGGAGTTTGTCTACATCCTTTAGCATAGAAATGATTTTATCTTCAAAAGCTTTATGTTGTATCTTTAATTCTGCATTCATAGCCTTTTCTGTATTGATTGCTTGATTTAAATGCTCAATGTAATGTTGCAAGTTATTGATTGTTTTGGTTGTACTTGCTTCTGATATTTTGGCTTCAACTTCAGCCTTTGTGTTTGTTAACTTCATAGAGAGTTTAGTTGCATGAGCATTCAGCTTGTGGTTTTCTTTAAGCAAGTTATCAACTTCTTTCTCTAGTGAACCGATTTGTTTAGCAGAAGTTTGTAGTTCCTCTACATGTGAAGCTCTTTCCTCCTTTATTATGTGTGCTATATTGTTGCAATATTTCCGATATGCTTGTACTTCATCTATGCTTGCTAATGAGCATAGATTGATCTCTCTATCTTCAGGAATTTCGAGCAATGGAGGAATGTTTGTGTTGTTGATGTTTGTGGTTTTTGCAAGCTCAGCAGTTAACTCTTCAAGTTTGATTTCTTGTTGAACCATTTTGTCTTGCAACTAGTACATCTCTTGAGCTAAACTGATGTTTTGTTGATTCAACATCTTGATTCGTCCTTGATCATTTCTTTGTGATTGTTCGATCTCTGACCTGCATTTGATCAAATCATTAGACAATGTGTTGTTTGAGTTTGCAAGATCAAACAAATGTAAATGCATCAGTTCTTTCTCAATGTGACTCATGTACAACTGAATATTTGTCTTGTCAAACAATGAATTGTTGTTATTGTTTGATATGTTGTAGTTGTTTGGTTGGTTGCCGCTTTTGTTTGATTTGCTGCTGTTGTTTGGTTGGTTGCAGCAGCTTGGTTTGCTTTGTTTTAATTCTTGAAACCTCTTTCTACCTGCAGCAAGAAAGATAGCTCGGTTTCTCGAAACACGAGTGTTACTGAATGATGTTAAATTTTCCATTTTGTTTAAAAACAAAAATGATTTAACAATTTTTTTTGTGTTTCAAACAAAATCAAATTTTAAAATTTTAATTGAATCTAAAGAATGTCAAAAGTCAATTTAATTAGATCAACCTAATAAAAGTGTTAACTCAGTTCAATTACAATTTAGTTAAGTTGGACTAAGATTAATCTAGCTTAATTCAAAAGTAACAATATTTGAATCGTCTTAATTAAAATTTAAATGATTTTGTGACTTGATTGAAAATAACTCAACTCTTCCGAAGTATATATGTCTTGATCAACACGAAGTCAAAAGGCAGTTCCCAAATCTTCAGAGAACAACTTATAAATTTTGTTAAAATGAAAAGCTTTCGAGAACAACTTTATAGTTAGTCAAGTTGAAAACTTTCGATAACAAGCTTTAAAGGTTTGTCAAATTTAAAAGCTTCCGAACAAGGAATTCTTTCGAGTTCAAAAACTTTCGAGAACAATCTAAAACCTTCCAAGAACAACAAAATCTTCTGAGAACAAACTTTTGATACTGTGATATTTACACGTCCGCTGTAAGTTGTGTTCTAAAGCGGATGAAAATGAAAGTAACGCCCGCTATGAGTTGTTGTGGTTTGTATAACGTCTGCTGTGGATGTGGTTGTTTGTTTCTGTCTGCTGTGAAGTTACACTTCCGCTGTGGACAGATGAATGTCCACTGTGGACAGATGAATGTCAACTGTGGACCTGTTGTGTTTGTTGCGGACTGTTGTGTCCACTATGGACTGTTGTTTCCATTATGGACTGTTGTGTCCGCTGTGGGTTTTAACACATCAGTTGTGAATGAATTAGTTCATCAGCTATGAACACTTGGACAAAAATTGAATTCCAAGTGTACTTTGTGTATTCTTTGTAAAATTCGATTATGAATGGAATTTCACTTGCAAATACACAAATTGATGTTTGAATGATTGTTGAATGATACTTGAATGATTGAATGATGAAAAACTGAATCGAAATCCGGATTAAATCATGAATTTGGCTGAATTTTGAGATTTCAAAACTGTTTGACTTTGAAAAAGTCCAACTTCATTTTCTTGAATGAACAAACTTTTGATTCTTGGGTTTCTGATGGAATTTGATAAAACCAATTGTTATAATAGCTATAGATAAGTTATTCTAAGCTAAAACAACAGTCAATTTCATATAATCATCAACTAAACTCGGATTTAGATGGTGAACTCATGAAGAACACAATGAAGAACAAAAACCCAGATATAAGAATCAAATGTTCAAAAATGGATGAATTGGTTGTTAAAAATGATAAACAAACCTTAGATTTGATGTTTCTAAGATAAAACCACTATTAATTTCAGCTAAACAACATCAGATTTGTGATTTTTGATGATTTTTCCTCAGGAACAGTAAACTTTTCTCAAGAACACAAAATTTTCAAAAATCTTCAAATTCAAGAGTTGTGGATGTTCAATTGATATGAAACTTTGTAGATGTAATAGTTATCACAAACTAAAGCTATTAGAACCTTAAATTCGATCAAACAACAACAAAATCAAAATTTCATGTTTATGAACATTTGAAGAGTTGAAGAACAAGTTTGCTTAAATCTTCAAATTAATGGCTCAAATGAACTTCAATTGATGTGAAAACTTGCAAATCTTCACGAAATAACAAATCTAAGATAATGGTAGCTTGATTTCATAAAAAAACCACAACAATTTGTAGATCAAACTTGTGGTTCAAATTTTTATGAAAAATTTGAAGGACAAGGAGCCAATGCACTGATACCAACTGTGGAAATCGATACTGATGGATCGAATATTGCAATAGTATTGTTGCCGTTTATCAGATTTGTGATGCAGAATCTCATAGACCTATTGATGATTTCAAGTGAAGATCTGTTGCAAGATTTACTGTATGATAATGAATGAATGATGAACAATTCAAGAACACATATTCATAAAAATTTCATTCATTCATATGGATGATCATGCTAGGAGATTACAAAGGGAGTTTGTAAGAAAGTTTTCTCTCACACACACTCAATCTAATTGTTTCTCTCACTAGACTAATTCTCTCTAATTTGTTATTGTTAGTGCTTATAATGCTTCTTGTCTAAAAAATACTACATTTAGTCAATTTATACTGTTTACATAAATGAACAAAATTACATTTATGCCCTAATGATACACAAATATTCTTATATGTCTGATAAATTCTCTATTGCTGATGCGTGACTACTGGGTACTGACGTCATTTGGGACAACCGCTGATGTTGACTGTTGACTTTGACCACGGCTGACCAAGTTTGACCAAGTTTGACTTTGGTCAATTTGCTTTGTTTTGTTCATATTTTCAGCATAGCTTCACCGTGTTGGTTTTGGTAATCATCAAGAGATTTGGCATTTAGGTTTTGGTAAGTATCATCTTCAAATAGTCCAACAAATTCATTTTGTATAGCTTAATTAATTTGTTTAGAATTTCAGGAATATGAATCATCCTTATCTACAATTAAAGAGAAGCCGTGAAGGATGGTGTCATGACAGGTTACAAAGACTGTTACAGAGACTTAAAAGATCAAATTTACAAGTCGATGATGAAACCTTAACGGCTATTGGACAACTTGAAAGATACAATAATTTATTAAGTGATCAGTGGAAACGTCTGTTTTCACAAAACAAACCTTCTTTTATGAACTGACTCTTGGATTTTTGGAATCTTTGAGATTCAGCATGAAAGACTCTGACCCATAGGATGATCAAGCAGTTTCATTTAGACTTGGGGGACGTTGGCGAAAAACATCCATTTGCTTTGTTCGGTGTCTATCTAGGTATCTATACGGAACAAGAAATGGAGAAGGAAGCAATAGCAGGAATACCAGCATACCATACCTTTCCAGATGAGTGTTTAACTCAAGGAAAACCAAAAGAGGTCAAATATGAGACCCGCTATGACGTTACTTACATCGTCTCCTTAGCCATTCGATAAAAGCTCGTGGTCAAAGTGAGGGAGTTGTTAGTTTGAGAGACTTATTCATTTTATATTTTATGGTGAATCATATAAAATGCAATGTTGGATATTTGTTCTGTAATTTGTTTGCTAGAAATGCGACTGCAGGTGCTCCGACACATATGTTTGGAGGAAGCTGGATTCTGAACTTGTACGAGAGATATGTGTGCAGCACGGAGGGAACTGAAGGAGTAATGCAAGGATTATTGGACTTAAGCATTTTCATAAGTATGTACATCATCACAAACTTACCAAAAGGATAGTCGAGGTTTATGGATAAAAAGAGACAAATCTGGGATTCGGCGGATCCTGAAGAAATAATCATGGGCCTCGATATGCCAGCACAGCATGAAGAAGCCAGGGCTTCCAGTTCACACACTGGTGAATTCCTGAGTATGTTAGACCTTTATGAGGCGATCCAAACCACCAGGAACCATGAAAGGCGATCATTTGAATACGCACAACAAGCATTCAACCGAGTTGAAAAACTACATTCCCAAGTTAATGACCTGAGTAATGATGTCACGTATATCAGGAACCTGATGTATCATGAGTGGGGGAATATCCCGCCACAATGCCCTAGAAAACCGTATCACTTTCGGGGCCCGGGGCATAGCCGTTTCGTGCCAATATTTCTTTTAATTTATGTCATTTTATTATATTTTGTGTGCTTAGGATTTTAATGTTTTCAATAAATTGATGATATTTTTGGTGATCGCGATGATTCATAAAATTAAAGGTGGATATGGGTACCGAGCACAAGTGTCCAATTCATCATTTTTAGGAGAGTTCTTTCGCTACCATTCCTTGTTTTAAATTGTTAATCACATTGTGGACAATGTGATTTTTAAGTGTGGGGATGGGTATTTACACATTTGATACTTTGCTAAAAATGGCCCAAATTTAAAATTTTTATAAAAATCACTTAAGCGTTAATTTTTGTGACAAAACACCAAAAATTTTAAAAAAAATTTATGAACCAAATTATAAATATATAGTTTCAGGAAATAAAAAAGTAAATAAATAAAATCCAAATAAACTTGAAAATTATTTATTGTGATATCCTTAAAAGCAATGATTTAGTAAAACTATTTAAACATATAAAATGAAACACTTTTATCCTATTCCATCCGTATGTAAGTTTATTTTTTAGCCTTAAACAACTTTTGCATTTATACAATTCTACTTTCATTGTAGATTTAATTGAGGGTGCCTTATGATATATGTGATTAGAACTTGCTTTGGGTATACATTTCAATACCTTAATTACTAATTTATTGCCAAAAGAATTATTTAGGCATTAGGAAGCCTTAACTATTCAAGCCCCAACCATTTTTCTTGTAATTTTCCTTACCCGAACGTTAACCCTAGTTAGCCCCATTGAGCTTAAACATTTTAATTTCTCGATCACCCGAACCACTAAGTCACTTAATTAAAAAGCCTTCAACAAAACCTGTTTTTCATTAAAGATACATTTTTGGCTTATTTTATGAAAAGAATTTTGGTCTTTTACCGGCAGACCTAAAAGAACTAGAATGCATTCTTTTGATATTAATTTACTTTGTTACCTTCACCACGTAAAACCGGGACTTCCCCCGGAAATCCGCAAACAAATTTTCAACCTCACGTTCGATGCAAGAAAGAAATTGCAATAAAATGAACAAGTTCCGCCATTTTGTCGAATTTCAAAAAGTGCTATAAGGAGGCGGGAAGGATGATACAAAAGATGACCGAACTGTGGGAACTGGTCGCATGATGGAAAATGCAAAAGGAACCAAACCGAGTCCCAATACAGATATACGGAACTGATCCGATTGGGTGCTATTAGGCTTCAAGTCGAACGATCCGTACAAAAGGAGAGTTTCGTGTATCTTTGGGTAAAAGACGAAGTAAGGTTTTTGAAAGCAATGTACGGTTTTGACAATCTTTGATGAACAGAATTATAAATATATATTTTTAGGAAATAAATAAGTAAATAAATAAAATCCAAATAAACTTGAAAAATGTTTTTTGTGATATCCTTAAGTGCAATGATCTAGCAAAAATATTTAAACATATAAAATGAAACATTTTTACCCAATTTCATCCGTATGTAAGTTTATTTTTTAGCCTTAAACAACTTTTGTATTTATCCAATTTACTTTCATTCTAGATTTAATTGAGGGTGCCTTATGATACATGTGATTAGAACTTGCTTTGGGTATATATATTTCAAGACCATAATTAGTATTTATTGCCAAAAGAATGATTTAGGTATTGGGAAACCTTAACCATTCAAGCCCCAACCATTTTTCTTGTAATTTTCCTTACCCAAACGTTAACCCTAGTTAGCCCCATTGAGCTTAAACGTTTTTATTTCTCGATCACCCTAACCACTAAGTCACTTAATTGAAAAGCCTTCAACAAAACCAGTTTTTCGTTAAAGACACGTTTTTGGCTTATTTTATGAAAATAATTTTGGTATTTTATCGGCAAACCTAAAAGAACTAGAATGCATTCTTTTGATTTTAATTTACTTTGTTGCCTTCACTACGTAAAACCGGGACTTCCCCCGAAATCCGCAAACAAATTTTCAACCTCACGTTCCATGCAAGAAAGAAATGGCGAAAAAAATAACAAGTTTCGTCATTTTGGGGAATTTCAAAAACTGCTATAAAGAGAAGGGAAAAATGATACAAAAGATGCCCGAACTGTGGGAACTGGTCCCACGATCGAAAATGCAAAAGGACCCAAACTGAGTCCCAATACGAATATACGGAATTTATCCAATTGGGTGCTATTAGGCTTCAAGTCGAACGATCCTTACGAAAGGAGAGTCCTCAAGTTAGCATATCCCTTCTAGCTTGAAGTATTGTATAGGAAACCTTTTATTGCTTTCCTTGTAGTTTATGTTATAAAAATATGCCAAGACCGTCGTCTTCAGCATTTAGCCACTTTTTTCAAATAATCCATACCCGAGCCCGAGCCAAGTTAAAACCCCTCAAAGACCTAATTATTTTTGTAAGTAAATATCTAAATAGGTGGAGATTTGATTCCTTAACAAGCATATGAGTTCACACGTATTCATACTAGGCAATTGAGCGTATTAGTCATATTTAACCTTGATTATTACTCCATATATTTAGCCGAGTGTGAGTGCATCTTGTGAGAAGTGTGGATTTTTACATGTTAATAACCTTTACCAACTAATCTATTGCTTAATAGGGTATCATTCTACATATGCATACAATGTTTATATTTGATAAAATAAGTTTACTTGCGTATTTCCCGAAAGACATATTTATCATTTGATTTATTTGGTTTTTGGTTGAATTGTCATTTTAAGTGATTTTGATTGAGGACAAGCAATGTTTGAGTGTGAGGATGTTTGATGTGTTCTAAATTATTCATAAATATCCTATCAAAAGCACATGAATTATTCCTTAATACCTTCCTTAAAATGATGAAAATCTACTTAAAAATGATAAATGGTGTTTTCAGGTGATAAAAAGGGCAAGATAGACAAAAAAAGTATATTTTACAAGAATTTAAAGAAAACCGAGCTTTGAAGTCCAAGTATGGGGACGTACCTCATTAGGCACGCCCCCATGACTTCCGTGAAACACACCCCGTGCTTAAATTGGCACACCGCCACGTTTGGACATCTGAAATGACAAAAAGTACAGTTCCCCAAAAGTAAACACGAGGCCGTGCCCCATGAGTCACGGGGCCATTCCCGGCCTCAAACACGAGGTCGTGCCCCATTTAACACGGGGCCATGCCCGACACCTCCTCCATATACGAACCGACCAAGTTTCGTAAGCATTGTACTAGCATGGGGATGTGCATGAACACTCCATAAAGCCTATAAATAGAGGCCTAAGTTCATTATTTAGAAAAGCTTTTGGTGGGGGAGTTACTCTACTGGATTCTTTTGGGAATCAGGTCATGAAGACCATTTGGGGGCTCGGGAGGTGCATACAACACTTGGAAGAAGCTTAGGATTGTCTAAACATCATCCATTGTGGATCACCAGTTTGATTGTTCCATTTCACCGATGATTTCATATTTATCTTCTATGTTACTTGTCATTATGTTCAAGCTCATTATGAGCTAAACTCTCTTTATCATCTTAATTGGATGAAACATATGTAATTTTATATGAACTAATGGTGTGATTTATGTTATGTTAATGTTATTGTAATCTTGGGTAAGCTTTTGATTGGTAGCATCTACATTTGAACTTGAAGTTATGAACTTATGGTTTGTAATTGTGAATGTCATACAAGGTTGAAAAACATATGAACTAGCTTTTATTTGCGAAACTAGTCTTCATAACAAATATATGGCTAATGAACTCTAAAGGGTTATTAGAAATCATATAACTTTAGCTTTATGATCATTTGTGGGTTCCCTATTATTAGTCTGAGAAATCTACAGTAATTGTTATGGTTTTCTAAAATTAATGGTATGTTAATAAGGAACTTGATCAACTCTCTTTCTAACATTAAATTATGTTTTCAAAAATCGTATTTTAAAAGATTACACTAGATTTATCTACATTACTATTGGCTTTGATTGATCAGTACTGTAAGTTACTCATGCTGGTGTCCTTGTCATTACGGAGCCGGTAGACGAGAAATCCGCATTGGCTCATTACCTAAAGTTATATCTTTACTCACACCATGATATTCATCACAGTTACATAAGTATAATCTAATTAAGATGATAGCCTTAATTACCTGTTTTTAAAGCCCAAAAGTTTTAATCTTGTTTTTACTTCTATTTATTATCTTTAAACTCTAAAAAATATTTGTTATATCAATGTAACTTATCTTTTTCCAAAAACAAAATCAAATTTGGTAGTCAATCATAAAGGTTGAGGAGTGGGCTAGGTGTGTTAACGAAGTAATACTCGGTTCTTACCATCACTATATTACCACACGACAGGTATACTTTCTTTTTGTATGTGTAGTTTAGTATTAGTAATAACCAATTAAAACTGAATCTGTGCGAAAAATCTTTATGAAAATATATATACCTTTCACACGCATCAGGGAGTCTGTTGATGAACATCTCTACATGGCATGTTGATGAACATCTTTACAGGGCAATGATTTGGTCTCTTATGTACCTCATACCCAGCAGGCCTGATATCATGTTTGCCACATGTATTTGTGCAAGATATCAATCCAACTCCAAGATGTCATACCTGGTTATTGTCAACATGATTATTAGTCATCTCAAAGTTGCTCCCAAACTAGGCCTTTGGTATCCAAAATTTTTTGACTTCAATCTGTATGCTTATATAGATAGTGACTATGGTAGCTGCAACATGACTGCAAAGTCTATATCTGGGGGATGTCAATTCCTTCGTGGAAGGATAGTCTTATGGCGATGTAAGAAACAATCCTATGTGTTTGCATCAACTACTGAAGCTGAATACATTGATGCTGCAAGCTGCTGTGCTAAAGTGCTTTGTATTCAGAATCAGATGCTGGACTATGTGTCACACCCTCAAATTCCACATGCGGGGTTTTACCGTGAGGCGTTCGAACAAACCAGGATCTCAATTATTAGTTACTCGAAGAACGACTCCATATGCAACATTTAAACAAATCAGAGTTTAAAACTTTAAAATATTTGCGGAAGCGCTTTGTAAATAACCCAAACACAAGGTACTAAAGGTAAACTGCGCAAAACACGCGCCCAAACCAAAATACGTAAGTAAATGCTAAATTAAAAGTAAACAATGTTTGAACAAAGCATGCTTGACACGTGTGAGCTCCTATGGGCAGCTGCTAGAAACAACCTAAGAAAAGCATACTAAAAGTGTCAACACGATGGTTGGTGAGTTCAAGTGTTTGTAATCAATCATAAGCAGTTGTGTTAGTAAAACATAAAAAAGTGCATTGAAATAGATAGCTAGTCTAATCTACATAGATTAACATTCTTACAACATAACTAACCTCATATCATCATCAAATCATCATCAATTTCGACATTCATCACAATTTTCAGCCTAGGGTTCATCAATAATCAAAAACCATGAAAAGTCAATCAAAATCTAACCTTTAAGTGTTCAAAGATGATGATTAACACTTGCTAATCACTTGTAATGCTTGAAACTCAATCAAAATCGATGAATGATTCTTGTTCTTGATCAAATCGCATGGGAGAGGGGGTATGGGGAGGGGTTACGACCGCAAAGGAGGAGAGGGGGCTAGGGTTGGGTTTTTACCAAATTTAAGTTTTGTAGTTTTTACAAATTAATCCCTCCTTGATCACATTTTATAAAAACATAAACTTTTTACCATTTTTAACAATCTTTAACTACAAAATACAAGTATTATTAACCAACAATGATAATCATGTATATTTTCCGCTAGTAACAAAACAGATGAAATAATTATAACACGTTGACACGTTACAAGGTAAAATTCACAAATAATACTTAAATTCACAAATCACATAACTACAAATTAATAATCAACATTATTAATCAAGTTATTATCAGATAACCATTGTTAATTATTATTAAGTCACCAACGTTCAACGACAACTAGTGTGTGCTCACGACACGTGTATGCAAGACCTAACGGAACTAACGGAGTTTGGTAATGGAAAATTACCGGATGTCACACTATGGATTCAAATTCAAAGAGACTCACATCCACATAGACAACAATAGTGCTATCTCCATCGTAGAGAATCCTGTGCAGCACTCTAAGATAAATCACATCAACATCAGGTATTATTTGATAAGAGAAAATTTTGAGAAAGGGTTGATAAAACTAGTCAAAGTTACCACAAATGAACAATATGCTGATCGGTTCACAAAAGCTTTTGATGAACAGAGATTTAAGTATCTTGTATCAGCTATTGGGATGACTAACTTTAAGTAGATTTTTCATAAATTAATTTCAAGATTACTTTTCAAACATGTGTGTCTTAAGTTGTCTATATTATCACCTATATAAGCCCTGTTTACATTGGAATTTTTTTTTTCAAAATGATATTCCTTAAAATTTTGAGAATCTAAGATATGTTTTCTTTAGGAAGACATCAAGTTGACTTTGGAAAGAAAATTATGTCTTCAAAACTAATAACTACTTTTACAAAATTTACCTTCACAAGAAATTTTGATATATCTTCCGAAGCTTAAATATGCTTCTAAGTACTTATATGATTTGAAGGATAATTTTCTTTCGAAAACAATTATGTCTTAAAAGCTTTATTCATACTTTGAATAAAATATCTGATGCTTGATATTTTCCAAAAAAAAACTTGTCTAAGAAGTAAAAATACTTTAAGTTTTTTTCTTCCGAAGCCATTCTTATCAGACTAAAAATATCTTCTGAAGACAAATTGGCTTCGGAAGTTTTCTTAAAACTTCCAAAGACAAATTACCTTAGAAGATTTTAGACTTCCAAGAAACATATCTTTTTGGACACTTTTTCAGAGGTGGGATCGATATTAACCTTTTGTATTAACTTTGTCTCAAATCCTTACCATATAAATATTTGTACAACAGTTCCCCATCTTTCACCTTCCTCTTCATCTACAAAAGTTCTAACCATAAATTCACCCACAAACCGATTTTGTTCTTAGTTTTCTTCACTTTAAGGCTTTCCAAACTGGCCAACCCTAAACCCCAAAACCAATCAACTCTTATCTAAGGCTGGATGATACAGAAGGTGAGCTGTCCTTCACCAAATCTGCTATTAATGAGTCATTCCAGCAGATGGGCTATGATGGGGACTACACAGTCAGAACCTTCAAAAAAGGTAAGGCCTCCTACTAGTGGAAGTACCTCCTCCATGTTGTCATCCTTATCTAACAAACATGGTGGATTGGACCAAATTCCTAAGGACTTATCCTATATATTCCATGGAATGGTTCAAGGGGTCAACTTTAGGTACTCACAGTTTGTCTATAGAAACTTACTTGCAAACTTGAACTCCTTAGAGTACTATATGTTCCCGAGAATTGTACAACATACTCTTAACTGTGAACTGGGCTCACAGTTAAGGGGGGCAGTAATACTCTTAAATTGGGATAGATGAGAAAGACTACTTTTGGCTTCTAAGGGGTAGAAGCAGCCCTGGTCCCAAAAATGTTATTACTCAAGGTGAAAACTTGGCAGCACCAGCCAATGTTGAACCCATACCTTCAACATCTACACCACCCACACAGCCACAAATAACCATCACCCAAACCAGAAAATCCAAACGAACCCCTACTCAGTCTACTCAGATTAAGTAGGTCCCCATACAACCACCCATGCAGGAGGAAGTGGAACCAAGAGCTCCTACTTCCCCTGAGGAGTAGACCACTTACTTTACTTCATTGATAAGTGTTGAGGTTCCTCATGCTCAGTCTAATGAGCTTATTACCCCAGCCTTAAGCCATTACTCTGAGTATCAAAACTCAAGTGACCAACCTTCAGGGGAAAGCTACCATCCCAAACTGTTAGACTTAAACCAACCCATCCCTGACCTCCAATTCTATGATGATGAGGATATGGGCTTTAGTGAGTACCATGAGTCTCTCTTCTCCCACCCAGCTCAAGGAGAGATAAGTGCTTTTGAATCACCCATTTCTAGCCAACATCATCCACCCAAACTGAGGAGGACTTCCCTGAACATGTTTAGGAGGTCCAAATTGAAAAGGCTCTCACTTTTGCAAGTGATATGTAAGGAATACACTTAAAGGTTGATGCAACCAGAGAACAACCAAAGAGCTCTCAGCATGCACATGTAAAGTACTAGGAAAGTACTTCGGAAGATTTGATATAACTCAATGTATTATGCTAAGTATCAAATCTTCTGAATTCAAAAGGCCAATTCTTCCAAAGCCAAAGATGAAGTCTTCCGAAGCTTGAAAGACAAAGTCTTCCAAAGCCAAAGACTGATTTCTTCTGAAGACAGAGAAGGCACGTCTACTGTGACATACTTTTGACAAAAGTTGAAACACCTTTCTGCTGCCATCTCTAAAGACTCACCAACTAGCATGTGTTGGTAAAAATTCCATGCTTTTATTAATTGTAGCTTAAGATGTTGAGTCTGTAACTTTCCAAGTATGTACTTTTATCCTTTTTGTATTAGATAAGGATATGAGCTATGGCATGTCACAGTCACTAGTTAAAAGGCAATCTACCTTTTGACTTTACATTGATCTTGTTGTCTAGATTAGTGTTTACAGCTGGCCTTCAAAGTATTGCTAGTTGTAGGATGTAGTATAAAGTATCTCAAGTACTTATATTTAGAATTATGATTTGTAACACTTGTAAGAACTTGAGAGAAATGTACAACATTGTTAAAAACCATATTATCTTGTTCTTGTTCTTGTTCTTTTACTTGTGTTCATTGTTTCATCATATAAGCTGGTTCCTTATTTGATTTACTAAGCATTCTAACTCTCTCCACCTTGTGAAACTATTGCATTGACCACCCTTCAATGGTCCTGCAATTGGTATCAGAGCTTTTAAGGCTCTTGATTTTAAGATCTCACCATCTTAGATCTCTTCAGTTTCATAAAACACTTATCAATTCAAATGGCAGCTATCTCTAAGGCAGATATGGAAACCGATACCATGACAAAGTCTCTACTTATCACTCCTGATGACTTTGATACTTGGTGCCATCGTATGAAAGGGTTCATCAAGTCTCAAGACAGCAGTATATGGAGATCTGTTGTTGAAGGACCTCACACCCCAAGCACCTCTTCAGCCACTGTTGGAGGTGGGATGATTCCAAAGAAAACAACTAACTACTCTGAAGAAGATTGGAAGAAATATATGTAGATCAGAAAGCCATGACCGCTCTTCGAACTCCATATACAGAGGCTTCAAGAAATACAAAACTGCTAAGCAGCTTTGGGAGGAACTAAAGCTTATGTATGAGGGGTCTAAGGAAGCCAAGGAAAACAAGAAAGTCATTATGAAGCAGCAGTTTGAGAACTTAACCTACAAGACAGGTGAAACCATGACTCAACAATACTTCAGGTACGTTGAGGTTGTGGATACTCTAAAGGATGTTGTAATCAAGCTTGAGAATAGGGACATAGTGAGGAAGTTCCTGTTCTCTCTTCCCAAACAATGGACTCACTACTATGTGGCCATCAAGAGAACTGAGAACCTCTCTACTCTTACTCTCACAGAGCTGTATGGTATCCTTAATGGTTACCAGATGGAGATGAACTTGCAAAATCCATCAAGCAGCTCTTCCACCAATCAACAAAGTTCAGCCCATCAAGCAAATACAAAAATAGAAAATTGCAAAATCAAAAGAGAAAAATATAAAACAAAAAGCTACAAAAATAGAGTTTTTCTTCTTAGTTAATTATTTAGGATTGAATTTTTCTTTGCAATTTGTGAGAAAAGATAGATACATTAGCTCTGATCGGTTGCATTTCTCATTCGCTACTAAAGTCTGACGTGATCAGATATGATGTGTAGGTAAGCTCATATAATTATATTGAAAAAGTAAATTCTTGTGATCAAACTAAATCAATCATGCATTCATGTTTGTCCATTTTAGTACCAATGAGTAGTGTTGACTACTCAAATCGATTGCTTGTAAAGTCATAAACTCACACCTGGTGGCGATATGAATAACCATTGAGCTCTAATTATTTAAAGCATCTATTCACTTTTTTGTTATGAGTCATCATAGATCGTAAGTGATGAGATATCCTTTGTTGTAAGTCATTACAGACCTGGATATTCTCACTTGATTCAAAAGATGCCAATGTGTACAATCTAAACATGAGATCTGGTTATAAGTATATGTCAGGTTAACAAGTTGAGAAAAGTGAGTTCTTGCATATCTTGATGAGAGTTGAACTCTCTAACTCTAAGTGTGTCTTACATTATGTCATATCTAATCATACCTTAATCAATCAAAGAACTGAAAAAGTAAGTGTGCTGAGTATCTTGCCAAAAGCACTCATTTTCTGTCCTTAGATCTCATGTCTCCTTTGCTGCAGAAATGCTGACCTGGAACACACTTGATCAGGATTTAATCACTGTCTACGACTATCCATCATTTTATTTTCTTTTAATATGCTGATCTTAACTGATATGATCGCACTGCAGTCATGTGATTCAAATGTATATAGTAGATTTTTTATTCTGCTTTAATTTTGATTTTTGCATGATATTCTGTGTGCAGGCATGTTGATAATGATTAGTTTGCTCTACTTGAAAAATAAAAGAAACTTCTATGTTTGTGAACTTAAAAGTTTAGGGGGAGTAAAAATTGTAAAAGAGAAAATCAATGGAAAATTTTCAAAATGTGAAAATGAAATAAAAAATAAAGTGTTTTGGATGAAAGGTTGAAGCTATATATTCAAGCATGTGTGTCTTTGATATGTTGAAAAAATAAACTTGAAAAGAATTTAAAAGTGGAAAAGCTTCTTGCAAACAAAATGAGATTATTTGAAAAGTTTTTAAAAGAAAGACTATAATGACGGGAAATTGTTTGAAAAATAAAATTTTGTTTCAAAGTTGATTTTGAAAATATGATTGATTGGTGATTAATTCGAAAATTCATGTTCATAAAAAAAAAATTGAATTTCACATGATGTGTAATTGAGGGTAAATAATGATTTTTTTGAGTGATAGTCAAAAATTTAACCAAGTGTTGAGATAATGCGCATAAAGAGTGCTAATGCGCATAAACAGTGCTAATGCACATAAACAGTGCTAATGCGCATAAACAATGCTAATGCGCATAAACAGTGTTCATATGGATCTTGTGAAAATTTCAAAGTGTTAGACTTTTGGAAGGTTCTCATGCGCCTGAATAGTTCTGAAAAATCCAAATCAGGAGCATGGTGAATTTCGGAAATTTGTACAGGTGTTGAGCGTTTTACTCTGGTCCATGCGCCTAAACAGTTGTGATGTTGTAAAAATGTTCAAGTATTGGGCGTATCAACATATGCTTATGCGCCTGAACAGTCAAACTTTCCAATGTGGTTCGACGTTTGAAAGTGATGATTTCTCCAAGTGTTAGGCGTTTCATCAATTCTTATGCGCCTGAACAGTGCCCATGCGCCTAAACAGTACTTGAGCGTCTGAACAGTGCTCATGCATCTCATCCAAATGTGCCTTCATAGTGCTGGTGGGAAATGTAGTCTCATGTGCCTTCACGGTGCTCATACGCCTAAGGACTTTTACACTTATATATATTCAACACTTGTGTAGTTTTCATTCACTCATTCACAAACTAAAACACTCTGATTCACTCGATCGAACACCCGATACACTCATTCTCTCAACATTCGATTGTTAACAGTTAATCCTTGTGATTTATAGGTATAATCCATGATTCTAAACGTCATGTTGATCTTAAAACATCTGATTTCATTACCTATTTTAATCTCTGATTGGGCGTTTGAACTCTATTCAGGCGTTCGAACCCTAGTTATTGAGAAATTTGAAATCTGTGATTCGAAAGTGATATGATAACTGAAACTGAACATCAATTGATGATTACAACATGTTTTCGAATAGTTTGTGAGAATCAAATCTCATTTTCATCAAAATGTGTTCTTGATGATTCTGTTCATGCGTTGGTTCTTATGAACAAAAAATGAACAGTCAGTTAATAAATTTTTCATCAAAATTGCAAGTTAATCATCAAAATTCATCTATTAATCTGATATTGATAAGATTTTAATTGGTTTAGTGTATTTTAAATCATTTGAACCTTAATCTGAATATACTCTGTTTTTAATAGAGTATATTTAACACTTAGAAAATTTTAAGTGTAACAGTTAGGTTTAATTTTTTTTAAAATGTGCTAATTAAATTGAAATTCAATCAATGTTCAAGTTACATGGTGTATTACCAGTTTTAATCATAAATTGAGTTAAATAAAAATTGTAACCAATATACACTCTGTTCATGTAATGGGATGTGCAAACACTTAGAAAACTTTTAAGTGGTTTTGGTTCAAGATTGATAATTCACAATATGATTAAAAGTTTTGCAAATTCTAATGTGATTAACATTTTGTTCTATGTTTGTAGATAGCAAATCTCAAGTTTGAGCCAAAGCAAAACGTAGCAGCTTATCTTAATGAAGATGTTCGTGAAGCTACTGGTTATGAAGAGATGATTAGATTTTTGCTGAGAACAAAATACGTGTATGCCATGTGTTCATAGCCAGTCGTATATGCTCGTCATATCAAGAAATTTTGGAGTACTGCTGAATTTGTTAGAGATGAAGAAGGAAGGAAAGTTGTTCAAGGTTTTATCACTAATGATCGTATGATTGAGGTCTTTGAGCAGTCAATCATAGAAGCTTTAAGACTTGGTGATAATGATCCACAAGACTTCGCTAAACTCTCTTCAATGAGTATAGAGAAAGTTTTATAGCTATGGGTCATCCTGATCATTTTCCAAAGAAACAATTCTTTAGTGCAAGAGTATATAATCATTGGAAACTCTTATGTTACATCTTTCAGCATGGTATGTCCAAAAGAAGTGCAGGATGGAATTCTTTTCCTGTTGATATTGCTTCTCTTATAGTTGCCATTGCAACTAACAGAAGATTTAATATGGCAAAGTGGATTATGAATGGATTTATCTTCAATTTGGAGAAAGGAGTCAGGAACAAATACCTGATGTATCCTAGATTTTTACAACTGATTATCAATGAAGCAAATCAAGATTTTCATGCCTATGGAGTAAGTGGTGAAAGATTGATTCTAGAGCACATGACTGAAACAGTTTATAAAAAACTTGCTATGATTACTAGAGCTCAGAATGTACCAATGTTTGATTACATAAGAGCGATAGCAAGAGATGATGTGAACATAAATGAAGATCATTTTCATTTGATTGATGACAAACTAATCGATCCCAATGATCTGATTAAAGAAGTTCCTCATGGACTGTCCGAGTCTAAAACTGAGGATAATGATGAAGAAAATGAAGATGATGATGAATTTGATGATGAAGAAAGTTCATCTTCAAGTAGTGATGATGATGATGATGATAATGATGGAGATGATGAAGTTGGTGAAATTAATGAAGGTGTTAATGAAGATGATGACATTACTGAGGTGAATGAAGATTTTAATGAAGAAAATATTCAATAACAAATGGAATTTGATTTTCTTATTGTTGATCTGTTGGAGTCAATTGAGCAAGAGAATGTGATTTCTAAGGAATCTTCTCTTGAGATTATTGATGTTGGAACTAGTTCACCTAGTCATGTGATAGAAGTAGGTGAAAGTTCAAAACAAGATGACAAAGTTCATACTGAGGAAGTGAACAATGAGATGATAATTGAATCTCTAAAAAAGAGAATTCCCTCCAGCTTAAGATAATAGAGAAGCTGAGAGATGAGAATGAACAATTGAAAGCAGAATTACTAAAGAAAGACTTGAAAATTGCTAATCTTGAAGAATATAAGAAACAAACTTAAAGAACTTTGAGGCTATGCTAAAAGATTATGATTTAATGGAAGAAAAATTCAAGAAGTTGAAAGAAGATCATGTTAAGTTGAAAGAAGAGTTTGAAAGTATGAAAGAAATCTCAAGTCTACAGTCACAAGACCTGATTGTTGTGTCTAAAGATCAACCAACTGATGTTAAAAGATCTTCTAAGGCTGATAAAGGAAAATGAAAGATAGATGATCCTGATGTTCAAACATTGGATGAATCTTCTTCTAACCCTCCTTCGAAAATACAGAAGATCGTGTCTAAAACTCTGAGTGTAGATGATACTTCCATATAGGTAATTGAAGAAGTTGAAGTTCAAGAGCAAATTGGAGCCGTAGATGATTTGGATCCAGAATTTTCTGACACCTTGTATGATGAAGTTTTGGAGGAAGAAAATATAGTTGAAGCTGCGTATTCTCCAACTGAAGCCACTGCAGAAGATATTCCGTTAGACATTGATGACAGATTTAACTATCTAATCAAGAAAAAATACAACCGTGTATTTTTGGATGGTCTTACTGTCTCTCAGATAAATGAAGAATAGGAAAAATGGATGATGGCAGAGTCTATAGCTCCGGTGGATCCAGATGAAATCATTATTGAACATGGAGAATCGATACCGATGCAAGAAAGCATTAATATTGAATAACTTTTAGCATCTGAGTTACACCATCCTGATCCAGAAAACATGATGACTGTTAATCTCAGACTATGGTTGCAATCAAGGAATTATCGACGAAAAAGGTTAAACAGATTGTAAGCTGAATCACTAAAAAATTTGGTGAGAAGTTTTCAAGAAACTGAAAAACAAAACAATAGAATGATTGTGCTTGATATGGATAATCCTCAATATTTGGAACTTACAAAGAGATCTAGAATTCCGAAGACTCATGAAATTAAAGAAATGGGATTAGTGAGACAAGGTCATGAGTGAAGAAAGGAATTGATGAGTATGTTCCCAGAAGCTGAGCAACAAGCCTATCAAGTTTCAGTTGATCAAAAACAACTATGGAACAAGGCAAGAACAGTAGGTGATTTGGTAAGAAATGTATTGCAAAGAGGCCAATCTATTTCTGAATTGCTGAATGCAATGATTGTGCCTGATAACACAAAGAATGTTAAGATCGTTGCTTGGAAATACGATGAGATTTTTATGCGTTTTTAATCAAACAAGTAAATGCTATTTGTGATGTGTATCATTTTTATTCAATTATCATAGCATTACCTGTTCAAGATCTCAAAGAGTTAGACAAATTACCTCTGATTAATCCAACAAAGTCTTTTTGAGGTGAAATTTTTGTGTAACTTCTAAATAGAGGTATTTCCATAATGGATTCTTTTCTCAAGACCCGATGTGATCAAGAGGACAAAGAATATTTCAAGTCAATAAAAAGTAAAAAAAAGTTAGCAGATCAACCAGAAGAAGAAGAACAATTTCTAGATGCTTACAGTGATCAATATTTTGAGAAAGTCACAAATCCGGGCTTAAAGGTGATAGACGAAACTCAAACTTCTAAACCGATTTTGAGATGGTTTTATCATGCGGACTTGTTCCATTTGAAGCTCGTTCATAATCTGAATGACTGGGATGAAGATATGATTTCCTTATTTGGAGTTTTTGAACTCAAACTTTTACGTCCAAGTTATATATCTTTCTTGTCCAATCAAAAATTTGAAAGAGTTGCGTCTGAAGTTGCTGATAACGATAGGAAGTACGTTATGGCGATTATCAAAGTGATGGATGCAGTAATGGAGAGAATTTCTTTGAGAAAAGCTTTAGCTTTTGCTAATATCATGAAGAGGAACATCAAGTCGATTGATTTTATGAGGATTTCGAGCAAAGGAGTATTGGAAGTGTACTCTCACGATCATCCCAAACCTTTTGAATTTTATGCTAACATAGACATTGCAGGTCTTACAAAAGAAACTCTGTAAGCATTGGACAAGATGGAAATTAAAACCAACGAGTCAAAGCCTCATCAAGCAATTCTAGCAAAGAAGTTCAAATCATCAACTAAGAAAGCATTGGAAGAATTAGAGATTTACAAAGAAAAGCCAATGTTCAAGATAAAAGAAGAACCAAAAGAATTTATTGAAGACTAAAGACAATATAAATCTTAGGGTGGGTATTGTTGAAGCTCTTAGAAGATTAACATTTTATCTATTTTGTCTTTTTAACTTTTTTGTCATAGTATAGGGACTTGTTTTGTAAATATATGTTCCTTTGTTTCTTGATAGTATAAATAGAATATTTTATGTATTGTGCAGGGGAGACATCTAAGATATCTAAGACATCTTGAAGACATCTTAGAGAGAAAAACAGCTAGAACAGAACGAACTGTAACCCTTACACATTATATCCTTTGCATTTGCTATTAATGAAATCTATGAATTTTTTTAATGTAATTGTATGTGTTTGATTACTTTGTGTTTGAACTGATCATTGCATTACGATATCATCATAGATTTGACCCTTTTGAACCGATCATGCTTCTAAACTGGGCCTTTGGTATCCAAAGAATTCTAACTTCAATCTGTATGCATATACAGATATTGACTATGGTGGCTGCAATATGACTACAAAGTCTATATCTGGGGGGATGTCAATTTCTTAGTGGAAGGATAGTCTCATGGAAATACAATAAACAATCATGTGTGTCTGCATCAACTACTGAAGCTGGATACATTGCTGCTGCAAGCTGCTGTTCTCAAGTGATTTGTATTCAAAATCAGATGTTAGACTATAGATTCAACTTCAAGGAGACTCCCATCCATATAGATAACAATAGTGTTATCTCTATTATAGAGAATCCTGTATAGCACTCAAAGACAAAGCACATCAACATCAGTTATCATTTGATTAGAGATTATTTTGAAAAAGGATTGATAAAACTAGTCAAAGTTAACACAAATGAATAATAAGCTGATGTGTTCACAAAAGCTTTTGATGAACAGAGATTCAAGTATTTTGTATTAGCTATTGGGATGATTAACTTTGAGTAGATTTTCTTAAAACTAAGTTCACGATTACTTTTTCAAATATGTGTGTCTTAAGTTGTCTATATCATCACCATATAAGCCTAGATTATTTTGGAAGGAACTTTTCAAAATGATATCCCTTAAATTTTGAAAATTTTGGATATGTTTTTTTTCGATGACATCAAATTTTCTTCGAAAGAAAGTTATTTCTTCAAAACAAATAACTACTTCTGAGAAATTAACGTTCAGAAGAAATTATGATATATCTTTCGAAGTTTAGATTTGTCACCAAGTACTTATATGTATTGAAGAATTATTTGCTTTTGAAAGAAATTTAGTCTCTAAAGTTTTATTCACTCAATGAATAAAATTTCTGATATTTGATATCTTCCGAAGTAAAATTTATCTGGGAAGTAAAAATACTCTAAGTAATTTTCTTTTGAAGCAAAATCTTGAAAAGCTAAGGAATATCTTCCCAAGCCAATAAGTTTTTCTCAAACCTTCCGAAGACAAATTACCTTCGAAAGATTTTAGACTTCCAAAAAAACTACTTTTTTGGGAACTTTCTTAGAGGTGGGACCGACATCCGGATTTCAAAGTTTATCCTTTTGCATTAACATTGTCTCAAATCAATTCATATAAATATACCTTTAACGGTTCCCCTTGTTTCACTTTCTTTCATCTGCAAAAGTTCATAACCTAAATTCACCTATAAACCACCTTTGTTCTTATCTTCCTTCACTTCTAAGCTAGTAAAAAATGGCCAACCCTGATCCCCGAAACCAACCCGATTTTTCCATGCAATTACACAGGCAACACAACCAAGTTGCTCTGTTATCATATGAGGAAGATCTAGGTTTCTCAGACGTTTACCGCTTCTTGTCTCTTTCAAACTACCTCACCGCGCTTACCATTGACCCTCCCTTGTATAAAGATCAACTTTTAGAGTTCTGGAGGACCTGCCAAGAGGTCATCTCGGAAGGTGAAAAGGCACTGTCTGACATAATGCAGGGGAAGATAATTTTTGTCACTCCAGCCACCATCAACTCTCATCTGAGGCTAGATGATGAAAAAGGTGAATTGTCCTTCCCAAAATCTGCTATAAACAACTCATTCCGGCAAATGGGCTATGAAGGGGACTACTCTGTTAGAACCTTCAAAAAGGGTAAGGTTTCCTCCCAATTGAAGTACTTCCTCCATGTGGTCATCCATTCTTTGTCTAACAAACATGGAGGTAAGGGACCAAATCCCTAAGGACTTCTCCAACAAACATGTGAGTTATGCATTTCATAGTCACCAGTCGAAAGACAATTTCCCTTTTAACTTTACATTGATCTTGTTGTCTAGATTAGTGTTTCTAGCTGTCCTTAAAAGTATGGCTTGCTGTAGGATGTAGTATAAAGTATCTCATGTAATTGTCATTAGAACTAAGCTTTGTAACACTTTGTAAAAGAAACTTAAGAGCAATATACAATATTTTTGAAAACCATATTATTGTGTTCTTGTTTTTTTACTTGTGTTCTTTGTTTGACCTTTAAGTCGATTCCATATTTGATCTGTTAAGTGTTCTAAGTCGATTCCCCGGTCCTGCAATGATAATTTACTAAATTTGAACTCAACATAAAAAATACAACATAGTTTTCATATTATT
Organism: Flaveria sonorensis; assembly: GCA_025506505.1. Taxonomy (NCBI): domain Eukaryota; kingdom Viridiplantae; phylum Streptophyta; class Magnoliopsida; order Asterales; family Asteraceae; genus Flaveria; species Flaveria sonorensis. The sequence goes on along the minus strand of CM046440.1, from coordinate 30,356,485 downwards.
TTAAATTGTCAATTTTGTATGGCAATAGTATATTTATTTTAAAGAGAAGAAAATGTTTGATTTTGGGGTATAATATTTTTAAATAATATCGTATGAAATTTTTTCGAAAGTTTTAAAATTATGAAGAAAAGTTAAGAAAAGGTTAACAAAAGGGTCTATGATCAAAATTCCTTTCTATTTTTTTCTACACAATAAACGCGAGGATAGCCATCTTTACCCCACCCTAATGTTTTAACTCTCTCTCCTCCACATCATTTATCATTCATCCAATCCTTAATCAACCTTAAACTATAGAATTTGTCTTTCACCAATCTTTCAACATTTTTTATTTTTATTTTAAAACAAAATATTCCATTCATAAAACTAAAATAACAACTAATAAAACAAATAAAAATACAACTATGAAATAATATTAAAAAAATAAATTATCAAATTAAAATGTACAAATACCAAATAGAAAACTAAATACTACTATTCGTCTAGAGATGGAATACGTGCATGTTCAATATGATAGATGAGATCGAGTAAAAAATTATTATTATCATTAATAATCCTTAACATTTTATCATTAAACTTTGGCTCATCATAAAAATAATCCTCAATAAGGCAATCATCTGAGTCACCACGATCCTATCTTCTAATATAAGTTTGAGTTTGAGGTGTCGCAAACATTGGAAGATATTACAACGTTGGTGATGGAAATGAGAAGATAAGTTATGTTGATTTATTTGAGAAAAATCATTGGAACTTGATCATGACAAACCTGAGATTGAATCATCGATTCTAAAGAAATAGAGTTTTTGAAAGTGTAAGTGTTCAATTGTGTAAACAAAATGGGGAATTTGCGTAAAAGAGTTTGTGTTATGTGTGTAGTTATAGTAAAGTAAAATTTTTAATTTTTTTAAGTTGGTCAAAAAGTCGTTGAGCTCATTTCCTAGGTCTCCAACTTTTGATTATTAATGGGCGGAGAGCAAGTTACCTAACCCGATATTGTTGTCTCGCATCAGACCCACACGGAGGGGATGAGGGGGGTTCCAACGATCCTTTAGCGGCTCCGCCCCACCTATCCCTTCACTCTAATCCTAAATATTGATTACAAACATAGACCCTAAATCCTAATATTAGTTCTTTGCCTTTTTAACGAAATATTAGTTTGTAGGTGAACTTCCTTTTATATATACATGTATATATATGTATATGAAGATCGGTTTATTTTTTTTATTTAGATCAAAAAATATTTATTATAATCCAAAGGATATTTTAGTCATTTCGTCAAAAACATAACAAAACATATGGATGGCGTTGTGAGACCAGAGTTAATTGAAACAAGAATAAAACTAGACAAAAGCTAACAAAAAAAACTGTTGAAGTAAAAGAATTATTTTGATTGAAACCACATTTAACTCTTAGTTCATTCTACTAGATTAAATTACATAAAGAGTACTTACAATTTTTAGAATGGAAAAATAGTTATTTTATATCAGTTTTAACATATTAATACTAAAAGTTTATTGTAAGAGTCTAAACATGAAAGCCACACATATCTTTAATATATAAACTTTAAATTTCCAATTTCAACTTAATCAAATAATTTATATAACTATATATAATAGTATGTTAGCTGCCTGTGCGGTACATGTGTTAGAAAAAACAACAAAATGCATAAATTCTAAAAAACACTCATTAATGTAATCATATCATAAGATGGCAAACTTTGTCTAGGGATAAATGGGTGAATACAAATATTACTGCCGCATATGATCACTACTTCTATAATCCATATATCATGAGAATCACCTATAATGTAGTTCCATAGCATAAGCTTTTTTTCTAGTAAATATTTCTTAACAACATTTCTGAAGCACCCTAATCTTTAAAAGTAACTTATGATTTGGCAACCTCATTATTTAAGTTTATTTAGAACATCAATTGAGTACAAACTTTTATTAAAGTAATCGTGAAAACAATCTAATTGACATATAGTATCCAACTAAGGTATTCATTTTCATCCATGGAAATAATGAAAGGAAACGATTATTAATATCTTCCACAACTTCATTGTTGATATCATTGTCGCTCTTTCTTAAAAGAAATTTTCATTGTTTAAATTTTAAAAATTGAAGAATCGACAAAGTCATTTAAATCAATTAAAAACTATAAATTTTATAATTAAGCATTCACTATGTATAATCTTAAAAACTTGAAAAAGATCCTATGAGTCGAAATAAATTTAAATAAATTAAGCAAAAAAATTATTATATGTATATTAAATACGAATTAAGCAACATATATATATATATATATATATATATATATATATATATATATTAAATAGGAAATGTTCAAATAAAAAGACCATTAAAACTAAAAAGTGTAAGAAATAATTTCAACCACCAATATCTTTAGGAATAAACATTTTTGTTGATTTACTACAAGTTTCTCCAAATTTTTAAATGTTCATAACTTTTATGTATAACACAATTTTTTTATAAAAATTATACCAGAAAAACAAGTTTTTTTATCTTTAAAACGCGTACAGTATTGTTATATAAAAATATATAATTTATGTTGCAAAATTTGCATTCATGTTTTTCTCAATATCTAATATATAAAACGTAATAATAAATTAATAAGTAATTAATCTAATACATTAAAAATAATTATAAAATAACACAATGTCTTATTGTGTTATCATGAACAATATTAGTTTTGAAAAATACATTGGTGAAACATCATTGTGTACTTGTAATTGTAAAACACAATGATAGACAACATGTTTATATAATCATTAAAAAACAATAACAATAATAGCACATTGTGTTATCTTTTACATTATAAGTTTTGAAAGCTACATTGGTGAAAGTATATCATTGTGTATTTCTAATTGTAAAACATAATGAAGACAACAAGTTTATATAATCTATTAAAACAATGATTAAAAATAACACAAAATAATCTAAAACACAAAACATAATGATGAATACATATCACAAATGATGTAAAATATATGACACACTAAACTGATATTTGACACAATAAACGTATAAGACATAATGAGCTGACGTATTTGACACAATGACGAAAATACCCTCAACTTAACAATACAAGGACATGTGTCATGCCCACAATTGTTCTTAGGATTTTTAGATTAAATATATCGTTTTTACTATAACTCTACCAATATTCAATAGCAACCTTATTGTTACCGTGTTGTTTTGAAATATTTAATATATCCATCATTGTTTGTAAAGTTTTACTATTTACCATTATCTTTAGTCCTTTTAGTCACATTATATATTAAGCATTAAACATAACCGATTATGAGCGGAAAACATCGTTGTTCGCATTAGTTATCTTAAATGCTTTCGTTATTAACTTCTATTTTATGCTGGATTGAAAAATGAAACAAGACTTTTTTACTGATCGGCAGCTAGTAAATGAGGAATCTTTACTAATTTCTTACTAACAAACACATAAATAATACTTGAATGATAACAACACAATAAGTTCTTTTAAAGTATTCAATTGATTATATTCACTTATTACACAATATAATAGTAGGAAAAACAAGTAAGCAAACTAGCTAACCTTAAAAACTATACAAGTGAGTGGTATTTATAATATAAAAGATAAACAGGTGTAAAGTTCGTTAATAATTCCAATAGATCGATCTCATGAATGAAACACAGAATGAATCAATCACGAAATATAGAAAGAACAAAAAGAAAGAGATTAAGTACAACACAAGTACAGTCTAAATAACTTCGATTGTATTGCTCTCTGATGATATGATTACAATAGTGTGGAATTTCACGATTTCTAAAAAAATGAACAACAAACACTGTTTATACCAAAAACAAACCATCTCACGCAAGAACTAGCTTTTCGCGCGGATCAAAGTTTTCGCGCAAACATATTCTTTAAAATCTTGTTTTTGATTTCATGAGCCTCTAGGTTCAATCCATACAATCTCCCCTTAGGCTCGGTGAATCAAACCATCAAAAGTGAACGTCTATAAGTTTGTAATTGCCAACATAAGCATACATCTTGTTATTTAGGGACTTCGTAATCAACCAACTGAACAGAACCGCGACAAAGTTAAAAGATTCATCAGCTTCTATTGGACAACCTGAAGCCTCATCAAATCTTCTCTTTCAAATTTAAGCAGATCAACAGGATCGATGATACGGTACTCTTTATCAAAACAATAGATGACTGCATGCCCAGTATTCTTTTCACAAACCCATGATCTTTATCGATTTGTTAGTGTTTCGGTCTTTCTTTTCACAAATTGTTAATCAGCACAGGAGCACTGATTGGAATCTTTCTTGCATAGTTGGGATGCTTGTACACTATGATCTTAATTGGTTTGTTGGTGTTTAGGTCTATGCAAGTCTTATCTTAAATGACTTTTGATTTTGAAGTAGTAAAGTCCTTGACGTTTGTTTTGCTTTGCCTCCAAATCATATTCCTTATCCAATTTGCCTTCCCATAGTGGGTTGGATTAAGAAATGGCACTATTCCTATAGCATATAAATCTGATGCTCTAAGTGTGTGGAAATCATACTCATCCTCATAATACTCATAGCTTTGGCTTTTCTTTTGGTAACATACATCTTGTCTTCAGCATCATAAGCCCGACTCAGAACTGGTTCCAGTTTCTATACTGGATGACAATTTTGGAAAGTCCCAAAGTATAAACATGATGAGGAGGTGGAGGAGTAAGTAATGAAAGATTCTTTGATTGACGTACAACTATCTTTTGTTAAACTCCATAGTCTATAGGTATCTCTCCTTCTTCTAATAAATTTTCTAAAAATAAGTTCTTCAGACTATTTCTAAATATGTTTATATAATCTATAGATTCTTCTAGATCATCAGAAGGACCCAAATCTTCATCAAACTCCTCAGCTAAGGTTTGTTGTTAAAACATGTAGAATTCTTTCTCATATAACTCCTCTATAGCAGCATCAAAAGGTTGGTAATCCTATAGATCATTAGTCCTTAGACCAAACACTTGTTTAAAACTTGATTATCTAGAAGGACCTACTGTTGAGACCAGATCTCCTCCTAGGTCATCATCACCATCATCTTTCTTCTCTTCTTTATATCCATTACAATCATCATCATCGTCATCAAACTCATCATCATCATCTCCATCATAATCCACTTTATCCAAACCATCATCTTCTTATTCAGGTTGTGTACTATGCATAATAAGCTCTGGAGTGACAATCACATCAATAGAAGCTTGCATTAAAGGTTGATTAGTAGTGACTTCCTCAGTAAAAATCACATTTGGCTTAGGATCAACTACAGTAGTCTCTGTATGCGTAGTCTCAATATGTATAGTCTCATGATTAGGATGATCAACTGAATGTTGTCTGCTTGATTCTCCAAACTCAGTGGATTTCTCATATTTGGTTGTACTGATGTAAATAAAGATGTGAAATCTTTAATATGACTTTCCATAATATGTATGTAGCTAAACAAATACTATAGCAGATGCTCTAAGCTCTTAATGTTGGAATCCTTCTTGTGTTTCTCAAAATGTAAGTAATTTATTAGCTTAGTCTTGTCTAACATTTCCCTCTTTAAAAGTTGAACCCTCTATTCCAATGTAGCTGGTGTTGGTGAACCTGAGGAAGTTCTTGTAGTATGTCTATGCTCAGGAGGAATGTTATAAGATAATCCATGTCAATTGCCTTATCTTTTTCTTGACTTTAAGGAGGTTTACTTTGGATATCTTCAACTATGGTCATAAGTGTATCTATGAAAGTAGTTGTTTATATAATAGTCACTTGAATATCATGATGAGTAGTCTCACTAAAGGTCACTGGAGGCTTATATAAAAGAATATCTCTAATTTGTGATATAGTGGACATTAAATCATAACACTTTTTCCTCTTCCCTTACCACGTATGCTAATATCAGGTGAAACTCTCTTCTTAGCAATAGTGTTCTTCTCTTCTTAGTGGCTGGTGAATCTTAAGGAGCAAAGTCTGTATAAGTATCATCTGCAGTGTGTCTAGGTTGTGTAACCGGCACTCTTGGTCTCTCTTATAAAATATAAGGCACTCTGTTGATGTCTTCACTAGTCATCTTATCAGCAGGGTTATCATCAAACCAAGACTTAATCTCTTCATCATCGGTCATAGCTCTCTTATGTGATGAACTACTATGAATATCATCAGTTTGTCTGGTAAGAGAAACAATATGCTTAGACTGATGTGGAATGTCTTTCTCTTGTTGTTGTTGCTGCTCAGGTTGTTGATCGTGTTGGAAATTATTAGAAAATCTGCTAAGTTTGGCAAAGTGATCTCCTTTCCATGCATTCCATTATGTACCCATCAAATAAGTAAATATATCTTTCATGATAAATATCTTCCTATCTGACTCAAGATAAGCAGCATTAATAATTAATTGGATAAATCTCTGATATATGATAAATATGTTCCTAGCTGATGCTAAAACATTCTTTTACATCTTGGCGAAGCTTTGAAAATTGTATATGGAAGATCTTCAACAAGATAAACCGGCAAGGACCCAGATATTGCACTAAGGCTATCTAAACAAGCCTTCAAGTTATTAAGATAGTGAACTACAACATCAAATTGAAACTTCCAGAATGTTGGTTGATACTTCTTCTTAAAAGAAGGATATCTATGATCACAACCCATTCTTTTTTGACAGTCTCTAGCAATAGCATCATCTATCGTTATTGGAGCATCAGGATGATCATTCAACTTTAGTCCACGGTTACTAATCTCATTGGTGATCATAACTCTTTTCTCTTTCACTATAGCTACAATACATTACTCCCCATCTTCATTCCTCTTATTAGCAACTGAGGTCCAAAAATCATCAATGACCTCAATATATATTGATGGATTAGCAGTGATAGAATAATGAATCCGTGATGTCTTAAGTCCTTCGATAAGTGAATGGAATAAGGCTTTATCATTAGCCATGTTTCTAAAATAAGCCATGATATTATGCTTTTTATTAAAAACCATTGATCTTGCCATCTGTAATCACAACAAACACTTAATTAGTTTTAAATTTCAATGAGAAATCAAACTTTAAATTTTTTAAATTTTTACAAAGTTAAACATGTCGCGTGAGAACATGAAACATTCGCATGTTAACATTTTGAACTAAATTTCAACTTGTCACGTGGGTAGTTACTTATCGCATGGAATACATTTGACCAAAAGTCAACCATTCACACAAATAATCAAGCATTTGCATGCTGTTAGTTTCATGCAATTCACGAAGTTCTCACGTCTGTTCATATTCTGGGTAACTATTTGTGTGCGAAACCCCTTTTTCACAAGATCAAATTTTCATATTTTCATAACTTTTAACCATTCATTTATGATTATTAAGTGTAGTTTATCATATATTTGAATTTTATCATTGCTAATTTCATCAAATGTCAAGTTAATTTTAAGATTATATATCCGACATCTGTTCAAGTTGTTCCAATACGCTTTCTAATCAAAGATATGCATTGATTATGTCTTAGTAACAATGTGACAAGTACAAGGAACAAAGAGTACCAATGAATCAGAACAATATATAGGCAAATTTGAAAGAGAGTTGGTAAGAGTATGCGATGTGAATGTGCTACTTGTTGTACAACTGTTACCTTTTATAGGGTTTTGACTTCTCGCGCGATAAGTCAACTTCGCATGTTAGAACTTTTCATGTACAAGAAGCTTTTGATATTTTAATATTCAAATTTTGTCAAATATTTTGATAATTTTGTAACACCTGGAAATTTTCAAAAAAAAAAAAGGAAAAAGAAAGAAAAGAAAAGAAAAGTAACGGAGCAAATAAGACATTATTTTAAAAACAAGGGTTAAAAGTGTACAAGGGCCAAACCGGCCCATAATGGGGTGTAAAAAGGAGGTAAGGCCGCCCATACTCTCCCCATGCACTCAAATCGTACGACTGGAGTGAGATAAAGTACTCCTATCAGTTCGAGAGTGAGAAAGTAGAAGAAATCTTCAAAAAGGTAAGATTTAATCGTGTTTCTTCTCGGATTTCAGTCGGGTTCTAGCCTCTGGACCGATTTCTATTTGCTTCTATGTGTTTCAGTTGCTTGTTTTCGTGTATTTAGGTGTTAGAACTGCAGGTTGCTCTCGGGTTGTGGTGTTTGGCTCGAAGGCAGTTTAAGGTGAGTTCTAGATCTCTTCTTTTACGTGTTTTCTACATTTTGGGGCTGATATGTGTATCAAAACTATGTTTCTTTTCAAACTATGTTTTTCTATGGTGAAGATGACTTTTACAAAAATATGAGTGTTTTTAAAGATTTTAGTGTTGATAACTGATATTCATGATGATCTAAGTGTGCTTCTTGTAGATCTAAGCTAAGTTTACGTTTTAAGGTGTTGTATGAGACTAGAATTCACATAAGCAAGAGATAAGTGTTAATGAAATTGTCCGTTGTGAACCTTGGTCGTCCGCTGTGGACTTTGGTCGTCCGCTGTGGACTTTGGTCATCCGTTATGAACACACTTAGTGTTTAGTTCATCCGCTACAGACTTTGGTCGTCCGCTGTGGACTTTGGTCATCCGCTATGGGCTTTGGCTATTAGCTATGGACTCTTAGCATTTAAGTCATCCGCTATGTATCTATTTCATGCACTGTGAACACTTAGGTTTATTCTAGAATTTTGGGTAATGAAATTAAGTGACTGGTGCTTATGTTTTAATGGCACTTAGCTTATGTTTGCAAATCTTCTGAAGCTTAGTTTTCTTCTAAAGCTTAGTTTTCTTCCGAATCATAGTTTCTTCCAAAGCTTAGTTTCTTCCAAAGCTTAAAATCTTCTGAAGCTTTGTTTCTTCCGAAGCTTAGTTTCTTCCGAAGCTTAAAATCTTCCGAATCATAAAACCTTCTGAAGCCTAAAATCTTCTGAAGCATAAAACCTTCCGAAGCTTAAAATCTTCCAAAGCTTATGGTTGCCTTCAGAAGTATTAGTTGTAGTTATATGATTGCTAATTGATAGATCGCATAAGTTTAGGGGCTTTAATTGTATGTTTGTTAAGTTGCATGTGTTGGGTGTTATAGTTAGTTGGTTAGTTTTGAACTAGGTATATAGTGTGAATTCTGACACTAGTGTTGTATTCTTTTCTTCTGTTCTGCTATTATGTATATTAATATTTCATGTTATGTGATTCTAATGACCGGATTACTTAAAAGTATTATGCATAATCAAGTGGTCACAAAGGAATAAAAGAAAGATAGTGTAACCTAATGAATATTACTCCTGGGCCCTTATGATGAATGAAAAGCCTTGCAAGCACAATGAATGGAGGTGCACGACCATGTTGTCGTTAACTCAACTGATGTGTTGCTGATTTTTCGATAGGGGTTCGGCATCTGTTGCCAACCAACAATATAGGCTCTTGCTTTGTGCAATCTTAGTTAATGAAAGAGAAAGATAATGAAAGAAAGAAAGATAAAGAATCTCATAATGAATGATTATGTATAATGATGGATGAACACCAAGTGAAGCTTACAAAAATGTATATTTTCTATATTATCAAAACTAGAACTCACTCAGCAACGCTGACTTTTTATATGCATATCAGTTGGCAGGTAATGATGTTGCTGGGGACGGCACGAGGTTGAAGCTACTTGGCAAATAAAGACCAGGATCCATGTTATGCAGAGATGATATTTTTGTCTTGTAATACAACTAAATGTTCTTTTGAAACTTGTAACAACGATGTATTTCTTCGCAAAAGTTATTATCAATGCATGAAATGGTTTTTGTGTAACTATTCCACTGCCATGTGTTCTTACTTTAATATATTTTAATGTGTAATGTGTTATGAATAACCAATTATGGGGTTTCCCGGGAATGGGGCCTTACAAGTTGGTATCAGAGCCAAAGTTTAAGAGAATTGGGTAAATTGTTTTCAAAACCTAAACTTAAATTGAAAATGGGACCAAATGGAGGGACGCCAGCCCAAGTAGCTACGTGCCATCAGGTAATTTTCTTAAAGTTAACCGGTATTATGTGCGTGTGCAATTTGATTTATGTGCTTAGTAGATTTGGATGCTGATGTAGTCAGGATAGGAAATGCTTGGGGAATGAAGAGTAAAGTACCCTACTCATGATTTGGACTTGGCGGTTGTGGTCTTTGAATTGAAGATATGGAGGCACTACTTGTACGGGACAAAGTCCACCATCTACACTAATCACAAAGGCTTGAAGTACTTTTTCGAGCAAAAGGATTTGAACATGAATCAAAGGAGATGGTTAGAGTTTATCAAGGATTATGATTGTGAGATCCATTACCATCCGGGCAAGGCCAATGTGGTGGCGGATGCCCTTAGCCGAAAGGAGAGACCTAAGCAGATTCGGGTGAAGGCTTATCAGTTGGTTATGACCTCCGATGTGATGAAGCAGGTCAATGAATTTCAGGATGAAGCGCTAAAAGAAGATCAGATTAACTCCGAAAGGATGAAAGGTCTAGTCACCAAGTTGGGGGAGAACACTCTTGGTGTCAGGACCCGATCGGGGTGGATGTGGATTCCTCGTTATGGGGATCTATGTAAGAAGATCATGGATGAGGCTCATAAGACTCGATACTCAATTCATCCTGGTGCTATGAAAATGTATCAGGATATGAAGAAGGATTATTAGTGGCCGGGAATGAAGTGCAATGTAGCGGAGTACGTGAGTATGTGCCTTAGTTGTCTGCAAATGAAGGTGAAGATCAAGTATAGGTTGGACTCACCATAGATTAGATATTATTTATGTTTAATTGTAATAGGTTTAATGTTAGTTTCCTTTTGTAAGTTTGTTATGTTTTCCTGCCCAGCGAAACTATGAGCGAAATAGTAGTTTCGCTCATAGCAAGCTGCAAGTTTCACACAACGAAACTGTCAGGCTCTACCGGGCGAAACTGTGTCAGTGGCAGAATAGTTTCGCTGACAGTGAAACTGTCAGCGAAACTATACCTACTATATATATTGTTTTATCTTGTTCTTTGTTGGAATCCTCGCAAAAACCCTAAACGTTTATCATTGTTGCAAGTCTCTTTGTAAGCTGGTTCTTCACAGAAATATATTGAGCTTTATTACCTTTTAATGTATCGAATCATTATTGCTTTATGATTGAATACTTTTAGTTATTCTTCTTCATCATTGTGTTTGTTGTTTGACATTATTGTTGAAATTGAACAAATCAACCACACAAGTGTAATGATATTCGATCAAATGGACCAAGAAAATGGTATCAGAGCCTTAGTGCTCTTGCTTGTTTGAGGTTTTTTTGGTTGTTTTTTTTCAAAATCAATATTTCATCATTTGGGGTCAAATATGGGTGTTTTTGTCTTGGAATTTGATTGAAATTGGTTTGTTCTTGGTTGGGAAAGCCTTGGTAATCATCAGTTCTAAAGTTCATCGAGATTTGGGTGATTTCAGATTGATTTTGTGTTCAAAAAGTTTTTCAGATTCAATTGGCGAAACTAGGGTTCTTCCAGCGAAACTATCAGCTTCATCCAGCGAAACTACAAGTGTTTTACATCTTGTGTTAGTTTTGAGCCTCTCAGCGAAAGTATAATTTTTGAACAAAAGTTCAGTGGTGCTAGTGTTCAACTTTCAAGCGAAATTGCCGCCGAAATTATCTCTGAACGAAAGTTCAAGCTTGTTTCTTGCGAAACTGTCGCCGAAACTAAGCATTTTCAGGGATTTGGCTAGCGAAACTGCTGCCAAAATTTCCAGTGAAACTGTCTGACGAAATTACTGCAGCGAAACTAGTGTCTCTTCTGCAAAACTAGATTACTCTAGTGTAATTGCATTTTTCTTCCTGCAAAACTAGTTCTATCCAGAGAAACTGCATTTTTCTTCTGCGAAACTATCATGGCTAAGATGACTACTCTCACTCTTGCTGATCTTGAAAGTGTGGCACCCAAAAGACCACCGAGACTCATCAACGGAGACAATTTTGAAGATTGGAAGAGATGTCTCAAGGCCTTTTTCTTCTACACGGATCAAAATCAATGGGAATCAATCATCTCTGGTCCACATATACCAACCGTTACTGTTGGTGATGTTGTCTCTCAGAACAAGGACCCAGCTACCTTCAATGAAAGAGATCTAAAGTTGATTGACAGAGATCAGAAAGCCTTTGGAGCCTTAACTCTGTGCCTAGCACCAGACATCTACAATCGTTTTGCTGAACACAAGAATGCTAAGTCTTTTTTTGATGCTCTCTGTGAGTTTTATGATGGAAATGATGAGTTGGTAAAAGATAAGAGTATTCAAGCTGAAAAGGATTTCAACTCTTTTGTGGGATACAAGAATGAGAGTCTCACAGATCTTACAAACCGGTTTCTGACAGTTTTAAGCACACTGAAGAAATATGATGAGAAACTTTCAAATAGTGAGCAGATGAACAGGTTATTAGACTCTCTCCCACCTCAGTGGAGTTTACAGGTGCGGATGTTAAAGCAAGAAAGAGGTTTCACTGACTATAAGCTTATGGACATCATTAATAAGCTTAAATCATTTGAATTGGACATGAAACGAAGGGAGTTCAATCAGACCTTGATGCCTTCACCTGGTTTCACTCAGAATGCTGCACTACTTTCTTCCGCTGCAAGCTCTCCAGTGAAGACATCATGACAAGGAGGAGTGAATAATGGTGATCATTCTGGTGGTAGTGTTGGTGGTGGTAGAGTTCAAGCCAACTCAATAGCAAATGCTGGAACGTCAATTCCATCTGAAACGATGGCTCTATTTGGCATGTTCGTTCAGAGTTATGAGGCATTAGTGGCTGGAGAGTTGAAAAGAAGAGGAATGACAATGGAGGATATGTATCAGGTGGATCCTGATGATCTAGAAGAGACTGACATTCAGTGGCAAATGGCGATGTTGACTCTCAGAGCTCGAAGATTTATGGAGAGAACTGGTAGAAAGAATTTTGGAGGTCAAGGCTCTAACTCCAAATTAGGATTTGATAAATCCAAACTAAGGTGCTTTAATTGCAAACAGTTAGGGCACTTCAAATGAGAATGTCCATTGCCAATTGGCACTGATCAAAGCAATTCAGGAATCCCAAGATTGACCTCAAGTGGAGATAAAGAAAAATTGAAACAGAAGAAAGAGACAGCTTTGATCTCTAACTTTGATTGGAGTGCAGAAGTAGAAGAGACGAAAGAAGAAATTAATCAAGCGTTGGTGGCTGACATTATTGAAGAAAACGAGAAGGTGAACTATGAGGAAAAGTTTGATCCATTCAAAGAATTTAGAAGTGAAGCGAAGTGGCTGGGGATAGTTAGAAGTGTGTAAAGATAGTTCAAGATGAAGACTTGAAAGCTGAGATTATGATAGAGGGTGAAGAGAAGAAGGGATTGAGAATTGGAAGCCAGACTACAGAGCAAAGGAACGAGAAATATGATGCTGCTACCACTGTAGAGGAAAACAAGCTGAGTACTCCGGTGTGTCAATGTGAGAAAGCTTTGGCTGCAGAAAAGGTGATAATGGGACTTCCATACGAGGTAATTCAGGATATGTGTTCCTCAGCATGGAAAATAAGATTATATAGTGTCTATAAAGCAAATCGTCTGTTAATCGATAATGAAAAAGATTTAAAACAAATTAATGAAGAGCTTAAAATAAACGAGTCAAAATATTTTGTTAAATTAAATGAAGCTTTAAAAGAAAATGATCATTTAAAAAGAATTGTTTTGGAAAGAAATATTGAAATTAACACTTTGATTGAAAGGGTCGCACTTGCTGAATTTGAAACAAGCAAACTTCAGTCAAAGCTTGATAAATGGACAATATTTGGGATGAAACATGATGATTTATGCAAATCTCAAAGGGGGGCTAGGATTAAAACCGGTTTAGGATATGATGATGCTAAGGTTTATCCTCCTCCCAGCACTTACTGTTATTCACCAATACCTGTTCCGCATCCTTCTAATGATTTGATCAAAATAGACACTAACAATATGTCTGCAGGTTTAGAAGGTGTGAACACTAAGCATGTACGTGAAGACTATGGTTATGGACGGACTAGCGGGCTTAGATGCAATAGTCTTAGTACAGCTGAATCTCAGCATTCTGTTTTAGATAATAAATCTAGCTTAAGTTCTGTTTTTGTTTCAAAACAATCTGTTTCAGACAATGTTTCATCTTGTTCTAGTGATATTTCTATTTCCTCTTTAGATAATTTGCACTGTAATGATGATGTCTCTGTTGTTTATGTTGATGTTGAGAATGATTCTACTGTGAAGAGTAAAGAACAAATTAAAAGTAATTGTTTTGAAAAATTCTTTTCTCATCCCATCCCATCTTTTACCCCAACTAATATTTTTTCATCTAATGAAAGGGTAACGTCATCATCTCATGCAAGTACAAGTGGCACTAGTACCATTCGTACTTCAGATGAAAACTCATCATCTAATGTAAATAACCACTCTTTTCCAAATCAAAATAGACCCAAAGACATGTACGTGACCTATAGTAATGTTGATTCGAGACTGTCTGAATGCGATGAGGAGATAATCATTAATAAAATTCCCACTTTATTGCATAACAGTCCTAGATTAAAATTGCACTGTTTTAGATGTGGTAAAGATGATCATGTCGTTTGGCAGTAGACTAACTCATTTGGTTAATAATTTCTTTTGCAAGAAATCTACTACTCCACGACCCAAAATTGTTCATTCATGGGTTCCTGTTTCACCAGGTTAATCTGTTCTTTGTATTCATGCAGGAGTCATCCACTAAAGTGGTAAATAGTGTATGGAATGTTAATAGTGGATGCTCCAGACACATGACGGGGTTGAAGGATCTACTGACAAACTACCGAATTATTAATGGAGGTTATGTCGCGTTTGGTGGCGACAAAAAGGGTGGCAAAATGATTGGTCAAGGAGATGTTTCCAACGGGTCTCTCACTTTGGAGAAAATGAATTATGTGCCAGAGCTAGCTTTCTATCTATTGAGTGTCTCTCAGATTTGTGATAAGGATATTCCGATCTTGTCAAATCTAATGAATGTATCTTTCTGAATTCTGAGATTGACATTCCAGAGGAGATGGTGCTTATGCGGGCTCCGAGAAAGAATGACACATATCTTCTTGACATGGCTTCAAGAGAATCAACGTCTAACGTCACCTGTCTTCTATCAAAAGCTTCTTCATCAGAATCCTTCTTATGGTGTCGCAGACTGGGCCATGTTAATTTTAAAACTATAAACAAATTAGTTAGAAATAATCTTGTGAGGGGATTACCTTCAAAAGACTTTTCATTGGTTGAAAAATGTATGGCATGTGCCAAAGGAAAACAACATAAGAAACCACATAAATCCAAACTTGAAAATAGCATATCTAATCCCCTCGAGTTGTTACATACTGATTTGTTTGGCCCAATAAGTGTTAAATCAATTGCTAAGAAATCCTTTTGTCTTGTTGTTACAGATGATTTTTCCAGGTATTCATGGGTGTGATTTCTTGCCCATAAAGGAGAGGTGGCTGACGAGCTGCAGATGTTGATTCTTTCTATTGAAATGATAAGCAAGAGGAATGTTATGGGGATTCGAAGTGACAATGGTACCGAATTTAGATATCAAATTTTTGATTCATTTTGTGCTGATAAAGGGATTCTAAGACAGTTTAGTGCTGCAAGAACACCTCAACAAAATGGTGTAGCTGAAAGAAAGAACCACACTCTTATTGAAGCTGCTCGTACTATGCTGATTGGGTCTTCCTTACCCATTATTTTCTGGGCTGAGGCGGTGAATTGTGCTACATATGTTATAAACAGAGTGTTGATTATCAAAGACAAAATGAAGACTACATATGAACTGTTTCATAAGAGGAAGCATTTGATTGATTTCTTTCGGCCTTTCGGATGCTCGTGCACTTTACTCAATACCCAGGCTCAGAAGACGAAATTCGGTGCTGTGTCTGATGAATGTTACTTTGTTGGCTATTCATCCTCTCAGAAAGCTTATCAGGTGTATAACAAGAGAACCCGTATTGTTCAAGAATCTTTCTATATTGATTGGCAGGAATTTAATTCTTCTGATGTCCGATCCGAGCCTGCATGGTTCTTTGACTCCAATACGGTTTTTAATTCATTCAATCTTCCAGTTCTTGATGATAATGCGTCCACTTAAACTATTCAAACTAACATCATCCCTTCGGACTCCTTACCCATTGCTAACTCCATTAATCAACCCATTCATAATTCACCTGTTGACAATGCTACATCTGTTGACATTGCATCTTCTTCATCATCCTTTGATATTCCACCTCCACCTATTTCTGATTCTATTCCCTCATCACCTACATCTACCTCATCTCAGCCTGTTCCATCCACATCACTTGTTGACTCTAACCAACCATCTTTCAATACCCTACCTCTAACCACCGATTTTAAAACCTTGAAAGATCACCCACATGATAACATTATCGGTTCCATTACCGATGGAGTGCGGACGCGGAGTCAGTCTAGTCTGATTAATGTATGTCTGTTCTCTTGTTTTATATCCCAAATCGTACCGAAAAATGTTCATGCGGCCCTTCAGGATCCTTGTTGGGTTGAATCGATGCAATTGAAGCTGCAACAATTCAGGAAGCTCAAGGTTTGGACCTTGGTTGATCTTCCACAAAACAAATACCCAATAGGCACGAAATGGGTGTTCAAAAACAATCCCGATGACCGTGGTATTATGGTTAGAAACAAGTCAAGATTGGTTGTTCAGGGATTTGCTCAAGAAGAAGGCATTGACTACACGGAAGTCTTTGCCCCCGTAGCTCGTCTTGAAGCTATTAGGATTTTTCTGGCTCATGCCGCCAACAAGCAGTTCAAAGTCTATCAAATGGATGTCAAATGTGCATTTCTCTATGGAGACATTGACAAAGAGATATACGTGTGTCAACCCCCAGGGTTTAAGGATCACGACTTTCCTGACAAAGTCTACAAGCTTGATAAATCCCTTTATGGTCTCCATCAAGCCCCTCGGATCTGGTACGAGACTCTAACACAATATCTGTTAAGCAATGGTTTTTCTCGCGGTACCATTGATATGACGTTATTCAAAAAGGAAGTGAATGGTGAGATGCTAATTGTGCAAGTCTACGTGGATGATATTATTTTTGGCTCCACCAATCCAAATCTGTGTTAGGAGTTTGAGGAAATCATGCGTAACCGTTTTGAAATGAGTATGATGGGGGAGATGTGCTTTTTCTTTGGGTTACAGGTTGAACAAAAACTAGAGGGAATTCTCATTCATCAGGTGAAGTTTATTAAAGATATTCTGAAGAAATTCAAGATGGATGATGCCTCTCTTGAACTCACTCCATTCACTGCTCAAACTTGCCTCACTCCAGACGAGAATGGGAAACCTGTTGATCCTCATCTTTACAAATCTATGATCGGTTCCCTTATGTATCTTACAGCAAGCCGTCCTGACATAACCTTTGCTGTAGGATACTATGCTCGGTACCAATCTGCCCCGAAAGAGTCTCATGAAAAGGCAGTCAAACGGATCTTTCGTTATCTTAAAGGCTCTTCTCGTTTAGGGCTTTGGTATCCTTATGGTGGGAATTTTGACTTACATGCTTATTCTGACAGTGATTCAAATGGTTGCAGGTTTAACAGAAAATCGATTACCGGAGGCTGTCAGTACCTAGGAGATTGTCTTGTATAATGGCAGAGCAAGAAACAAACTACTGTCTCTCTTTCCACGGGGGAGGCAGAGTATATTGCTGCTTCAAGCTGTTGCTCCCAAGTGCTCTGGATACAACATCAGATGATTGACTATGGCATCAACTTCCCCCATACACCGTTGTTCTGTGACAACGAAGCAGCCATTGGCATCGGAAAGAATCCTATTCATCATTCCCGAACCAAGCACATCGAGACACGGATTCATGCAATCCGTGATGCTCAGGATAAGGGTTTTATTGATATTATTCCTATTGACACTAAAAATCAATAAGCAGATCTTTTCACTAAAACTTTTGACAAACCTCGTTTTTATGAACTGATCTCTATGCTAGGTTTAATATCTTTTTAAATCTTTTCCTTTCTTTATCCTAGGTCTTGTGAATATTGTTTATTCTTTTGTTTCTCTGTTTCATCTGTTTAATTTGCCCTTTAACCCTTTATCTTTTCATATTAAAAAAAATAAAAAATAAAAATAAAAAATATTATATACTTTAGTTGAAATCTTTATTTTGAAATTTCTTCTATCTCGCTGATTTGTAGAAATTTCGGGAGAGAATAATAACTGTCTCTCTTGTTACCTTTTGCAGTATTCTCCTTAGTAAAAATTGTCTTGCCTGGATGATGTGAAGGAAGTCTATAGTTTTGGGCTGGGATACGCTTGATAGGTTCAGCCTGAAAGCAAAGTAGACAGTAATCTTATGGCTAAACTAACAGTATAAGATACTGGTTGATTCGGATTATTCCCTTGACATTCTTGGCCTTCACAAAGTTATAACTCCTTGTTCAAAAAGGGTTGAGAACATGACATCTCTGCGTTGATGTATTTGTTGTTTCCTGTCTTTGACAATAGCTATATGGCTGTTCGTCTTTGTTTCTAAGAAGCTCCTTACTGTATATTTCCTCGTGCTTATCTCCTCTGCTATGTGTAAACATTGACCTGGAGTGATGATCTCCTTTGCTGTACGATAGTACTGACCTGGAGCTCTCATCGGCACCATTTGATGATCTTCTCTATTATACGTAAGTATAGACCTGAAGCTCTCATCTGAAAGACTCAATTGATCATCTCCTCTTTTATACATGAGTATAGACCTGGAGCTCTCATCATTTGATGTCTTTAAGGATTGTGCTTCTCTTGTAAAAAGAATCTTTGTTTCTTTTTAAAGGGAAATAATCTATCAGGGATTGTCATTTGTTTAATATATCAAGAGGACAGGATAAGTCTCTTTGCCAAATGTCTGTGGGAACTGAGTCATTCAGTGTTCTTCTATCGAACCAAAACATGATAACTGTAGCTGCTGCTTATTTGTTGAAAAGAAGAATGCATGGACTTAAAAGGACAAATATATCAGCAATTCCACCAAACTATGACTCTCCAGAAGATCTCTTCTGCTTCTCGTTCTTATCTTCCTTTATTTTAATTCCTCTTTTATTATGTTAAAATTTTGTGTAGTCTGGTAAGGGCTTGTTGGGGCAAATCCTTTTTTTGTTTTCTTCTATTTTGTTACCTTTTAAAAAAAATAATAATAAAAAAAAATAAAAATAAATTTTTTTTTTTTGGTTTTCAGCGAAATGATACTTTCGCTGATAGTTTCGCAGGGTGAAATTGTAGATTCGCCGGCTCTTTTGCTCTTATCAGTGTCTTTTTGACCAAAACATTTACAGGCGAAACTATAGTTTCGCTCCAAGCGAAACTACATACTATATATCGCACCTTGCGAAATTAAGACTTTATTTTCGCACCATCGGGGTTTTAGGTCATCGTGTGTATACCGTGTCTATCTTGTGCGAATCTGTGGTTCTGAGCGTGTTTTCTTTGTTTGGTGGTCTTTTTCTCTTCTGTTGTGAGTTTCGAACCTTCGGTTGTAGTTTAATGTTGGTTTTAACCATTTTTTTTGGTCCGTTTGGACTGTGACTCTTCAGTGCCTTCGCAGTTCTTACCACGAAAGTACTGATAGTCCTGCGAAACTGAACGAAAGTTCAAAGGTTTTTCAGCGAAACTGTAAAGTCATGCTGTCCGAGCAAACTTCACAGTTTCGCTGGTCTTGTTTCAGTTTCGCTTTGCCGAATTTGCAGTTCCGGCACATGCTCCGTCATGCCGAAACTGCTTCTTGCTGGTTGCTGAAATTATATTTTCGCCTAGCGAATTTAAATTCGAATTTAAATTGCTTTTTCTTCTTTTTAATTCTTTTAATTATTTTTCTTTATTATTCATTTTAATATATCTTACTAATACATTTCATCTGTTTTTCAGATTAAATGGCTAATCTAAAGTTTGATGAGAGGAATAACATCACGGCCATCGGATGATACACATCCCAAAGCTGCGGGATTTAGAGACTGTATCCGTTGGCTTCAGAGTTCTCCCATTGCATATGCTATCACTCATTCTCCCACCAACTACGATCTACACATCAGAGATTTATGGCGTACTGCCAAGTACGACACAAGAGCCAATCCTCAATGGATTGTTGCGAGAGTACTGGAGAACAACATTGTTATTACTGCTGAGATCATTTAACGCGTGTTAAGACTTCAAGAGGATAGAGGGGATGAGGTCGTGTTGATAGACCAGGAGGCTTTTAATGCATTCAGGAGTTTTGGTTACGAGGGCCCTCCTTTTGGCACTAGAAAAGAGATCAAGAAGTCCTTTCTGTCCAAAGAGTGGAGATATATCGCTCATGTCTTCATCATGTGCTTAGATCACTGAAAAGGTGGATCCGATGGGCTAAATCTTGACTGGGCCAAAGCTATGGTTTTATTTTGTAGAGGGCAAAAGGCCAATATAGCCCAACTTATCTTTGACTGCATGGCGGAGAACGTAATGGCCCTAAAGAAAGATAAATGGTTGTTGTATCCTTGATTTCTGCAGATGATTATTGATGATCTTATTCCTAATGTTCCGAGGCACGGGGAGATAAAGAGATTAGTGCAGATGAACTCTCGCATTTTTGCCGACTGCTGCTCAATAAGGCACGATTTCAGTGGGATGGAATTATATTCGAAGGGTGGTTGAGTCAAAGGATAAGAGGGCTGAGGAGACGAGACATAAGCAGGTTGAATCTATAAAGGAACGGAGGAGATATGCAAAGGAAAAAGAGTATGACTTTGAAGAAGATATTTATGAGGCTGAGCAGGAGGTGAGAGCAGAAAAAGAAAGAAGAACAAAGAAAAAGGCTAAGGAGGGGGAGTTGGAGAGGAGAACAAAGCATAAGCATCAAGCATTCTCTGAGCCCTAGAGAAGGGATGAGAGGGCAGGGTTGGATGAGGACAATATCAGGAATCTCAACACCTCTTTAGCCAATGAGTTAAGCATGATTAAAACTAAGCTAACCAATCAAGAGCTGAGGGAGAAAAGAAAGGATGTGATGTTAGAGGGGATGTCCAAGATGCTGGTGGATTAGCAGAAGTTAATAAAGAAACTGTTGGTGGATGTGAATGAGATGAAGGCTGCAGCCGGCCTGCCCAATCAGCTAACTCAAACTGAGTTAGAAGCTGAGACAACAGGAGGTTCAGGAGGTTCTGAATGTGGGTACATCATCGAGAGCAGGAGAGGGCACTAGTGGTGCAGAAGCTGAGACAACAAGAGGTTCAGGTGTGAGAAAGGATGTTGAGACTGAGAATGTGACGGGAGGTTGAGGATGAAGAAGAGGTGATTGAGGCTGGGTTTGTGAATTTGGACTTTGATATAGAGAAGGATCTGGTGGGAGAGGAGGTTGTGAGAGATAATCCAGTGGAAAGGGCTGACAAGAGTTTGATAGATGAGCAGGTAGAGGATGAGCAGCTGCTTGACTATGATTCAGAACCTGATTATTATGAGGTGGTTGAACGACCATTGACCTATGTGGCCAAAAAGGGCTCGGATGAAAATGATTTGTTTGAAATGGATAAGGATGAGTGGTTCGTTAAGGAGAAGGAGGCTGAGGAAATAACCCCATTATTTCAAAATGTTCAAGGGCCCAGCAAGAAGGAGGCGGATAAGAAAATCATTAGCTGGAAATACAACCCTGGACTCAAAATGTTCATGATTAAGAGAAGAGGGGGAGGCATCTCTTACCTGCACAAAAGGAAGGCATTCAAGACCTTACCTAAATGGGATCTGAGGAGATTAGCTGCAATTCCTTTGATAGATTCCGATTTGAGTGAGAGGGCTAAGATGTTGGAGGAAGAAATAAAGAAAAGGCTGAATGATAACTTCAAGGGTTTTGGATTTATGAAGGCAGAGAGGCGGAGGTCAAAGAAGGATAAGGATTGGGAGATGGGAAAGGGTTGGATTGTGTTGAGAGTGAAGCCCCCGAAGACAGTGAGTCGAGTGAGGTTACCTAACCCCCTTCGCAAAAGGCTTGAGATGTTTGAAAAATGGTTTTATGATAACAACATGGGGGAGGCAGTGATTCGCGTAAAGGATGGAGCTGAAATGAGACTTTTTGATCCAATGGAGATATTTTCGTTTTCTGATGAAGATCTGGTGATGTTGTGTGAAAATCACATTAAAACTGGGCTGGAGCTGAGATGCGCAACGAAGCAAGCCTGTTTATGACGGTTGCTAACAAGGTAAGGGGTGTTAGAACTGAAGTGAGGGAGCTAGCCCAGAAGGTTTGGCAAGAAGATGTGTTGAGGATGGATGTGAGGGACTTAACAAGACAATTTGCTCAGGCAAGTGCACGTGCAGAGGATGAAGCCGCAGGAGGTAACGAAGAAAGATCTGACACGGTGGAAGATACCGGAGCTGAAAAGACAAATGAAGATTGATCAAGACGGTGAGATCCAACCTAGGGGGAGTATTGAAGATCAAGTATAGGTTGGACTCACCTAGATTAGATATTATTTATGTTTAATTGTAATAGGTTTAATGTTAGTTTCCTTTTGTAAGTTTGTTATGTTTTCCTTCCCAGCGAAACTATGAGCGAAACTATAGTTTCGCTCATAGCAAGCTGCTAGTTTCACCCGGCGAAACTGTGTCAGTGGCAGAATAGTTTCGCTGGCAGCGAAACTGTCAGCGAAACTATACCTACTATATATATTGTTTGATCTTGTTCTTTGTTGGAATCCTCGCAAAAACCCTAAACGTTTATCATTCTTGCAAGTCTTTTTGTAAGCTGGTTCTTCATAGAAATATAATGAGCTTTGTTACCTTTTAATGTATTGGATCATTATTGCTTTATGATTGAATACTTTTGGTTATTCTTCTTCATCATTGTGTTTGTTGTTTGGCATTATTGTTGAAATTGAACGAATCAACCACACAAGTGTACTGATATTCAATCAAATGGACCAACAGAAGGTAGTGCATCAGAAACCATACGGGAAGATCCAACCCTTGGATATACCCAAGTGGAAATGGGAGCACATCACCATGGACTTCATCATGAAATTACCTCACACTGTGAGAGGATGTGATACTATTTGGGTGATTATAGACCGCTTGACAAAGAGTGCTCACTTATTACCAATCCAAGAGACTTACTAGTCAGAAAGGTTGGCGGAGCTATTCATCAACGATATTGTAACTCGTCTTGGCATGCCGGTGTCTATTGTTTCTGATAGGGACACTCTGTTCACGTCCATGTTCTGGAAGAAATTTCATGATGCGATGGGAATGAGGTTACATATTAGAACAACTTACCACCCTCAGACAGATGGTCAATCAGAACGGACCATTCAGACCTTAGAGGACATGCTCCGGGCATGCATTATTAATTTTGGTGGAAGTTGGGATGAACACCTACCGTTGGCAGAGTTCCTACAACAATAGTTATCATGCCAGTATAGGCATGCCAGCATTCGAAATGTTGTATGCGAGACGATACAGAACTCTGGTATGTTGGGGTGATATTGGGCAGAAGGAGTTGGGAAGTATCATGACCATCGAGGCCATGTCGAAAAAATTGGAAAGAATCAAGGCCTTTATAAAAGCAGCAAAGGATCGGCAGAAGGCCTACGCTGATAAGAGAATGATGCCAATTGAGTTCCAAGTGGGAGATAAGGTGATGTTGAAAGTGTCTCCTTGGAAAGAGATTATCAGGTTTCGAAAGCGAGGGAAGTTGAGCCCAAGGTAAATCGGGCCATTAATAATTGTTGCCAGAGTTGGTGAGGTG
This sequence comes from Flaveria sonorensis, assembly GCA_025506505.1. Lineage (NCBI taxonomy): Eukaryota > Viridiplantae > Streptophyta > Magnoliopsida > Asterales > Asteraceae > Flaveria > Flaveria sonorensis. The sequence continues at coordinate 30,332,682 of CM046440.1, read as the reverse complement.
GCATATAGGCTGGAACTTCCCGATGAGCTACATGGGATTTATCCTACATTCCATGTATCTCACTTACAAAAGTGCTTGGCAGAAGGTGAGGTTGTTATTCCTCTCACAAACATTGAGGTTGATGAAAGGTTGAATTACGTGGAGCAACCAGTGGCTATTTTGGATCGGAAGGAGAAACGGTTAAGGAATAAAGTGATTAGCAAAGTAAAAGTGCAATGGAAGAATCGCAAGGGATAGGAGGCCACTTGGGAGTCAGGGGAAGAAATGAAACGACACTACCCAGATCTCTTTAAGGAGTAACAGGTTTCGGGGATGAAACCTATATAAGGGGGGTGGACTTGTAACACCCGGAAATTTCAAAAAAAGAAAAGAAAAGAAAACTAAGGGAGCAAATGGGATTTTATTTTAAAAAGCAAGGGTAAAAAGTGTACAAGGGCTAAACCGGCCCATAATGGGGTTTAAAAAGAAAGTAAAGCTGCCCATACTCTCTCCTCATGAACTTAAATCATACGGCTAAAGTGAGAGAAAGAAGCTCCCATCTGGTTCTAGAGAGAGAAAGTGGAAGAATTCTTCAAAGGTACAGTTTTAAGGTGATTTCTTCTCTGATCTATGTCGGGTTTAAGCTTATAAGCAGATTACTATGTGTTTCTATGTGTTTAGTTGCTTGTTTTCGTGTGTTTAGGTTTTTGAACTTCAGGTTTACTCTCGGGTTTGTGGCTTTCTGCTCGAAGGCTATTTAAGGTGAGTTCTAGATCCCCTCTTTTATATGTTTTCTACTTGTTTGGGGTATGTGTATTACAAAGATGTTTCTTAAACAAAAATTATGTTTTTCATGAAAATGATAACTTTATACGAATATTGCATGTGTTTCCATGATTCTATGATGATAAATGAGAGTACTAAGTGTGAATCTGGTAGATCTATGTTAAGAATACACTTAAGATGATGTATGGGATTAGAAACTGCATAAGTTGAATCGAAAGTGGTGAACATACTATCTGCGTGGACACTTGAACATTGTTAGAATGTCCGCTGTGGACACTTTAAGCATTTAGACTGTCTGCTATGGACTTGGCTATCCACTATGGACACTTATAATATTTAAGTCATCCGTTGTGGACATAAAAAGTGTTTTATTCATGCGTTGTGGACCATTAGGCATCAGCTGTGGACTTTGGTAGTCCACTATGGACACTTAACATTTAAGTCATCTGTTGTGGACATACTTAGTGTTTTATTCATGCGCTGTGGACCATTAGGCATCCGTTGTGGACTTTGGTCGTCCGCTGTGGACTTTGGCTGTCCGCTGTGGACACTTAACATTTAAGTCATCCGTTGTATGCCTATTTCATGTGCTGTGAACACTTAGGTTTATTCTGAAATTTTGGGAATAGAAATTAAGTGACTAGTACTTATTTTACTGGAAGTTTATGCTTGTTTTATTGTTTTTAATGTTTTATCAGTTTGTGGGCTGCTATTATGAATTATAATATTTCATGTTATGTATTATGATGTGACTTTACTTGGTATGATATGTGTAAGGTAATATCAGAAGATTATAAGCCTGATGCAACCAACGAAGCCAAACCAAAGGGTCTTCCTGCATGCATGCACTTGATGTACAAGGTAGAAGTTGCTTCTGGTGTTTTACACTCTCTATTAGAAAAATACTCTAAGTGTAAAATCTTCCAAAGCCAAAGTTCAAATCTTCTAAAGCCAAAGATGAAGTCTTCCGAAGCTTTAGAGACAAAGTCTTCCGAAGTCAATTTGCTATGAAGACAAATTTCTTCCGAAGACAGAGAAGACATGCTTTCTCTAATCTACTTTACATAAAGCTGACACACTTTCTGCTGCAACTCTAAAGACACACCAACTTATATGAGTTGGTGAAAAGTCCATGCTTTTGTAAACTATAGATTAAGGTCTTTGTCTGTAACTTTCTACTATTGTACCTGTAAACCTTTTTATATTAGAAAAGGATGTGAGCTATGGCATGTCATAGTCACTAGTCAAAAGGCAATATGCCTTTTGACTCTACATTGATCTTGCTGTCTAGATTAGTTTTTTCAACTGTCTTTCTAAGTATTGACGGTTGTAGGATGCAGTATAAAGTGTCTCACGTCCTTGTAATTCTTATATGCTTTGTAACACTTGTAATAGAACTTGAGAGCAATATACAACATCCTTCAAAACCATACTTTCTTTGTTCTTGTTCTTAGTTCTGTCTAACTACTTGTGTTCTTAGTATCATCATACTCAAACCTGGTTCGCCATTTGAATTGTTAAGTGTTCTAAATCTCCTCCTCATTGTAGACTACTATTGACCACCCTTCACATGGTCCTGCAATTGGTATCAGAGCATTTTAGACTCTTGATTGTAAGATCTCACCTTCTTTAATCCTTTCAGTCTCATAAAATACATAACTTATCAAATGGCAGCTATCACCAAGGCTGACATGGAAACTGGTACTATGACTAAGTCCCCACTGATCACTCTTGAAGACTTTGACACTTGGTGCCAAAGAATAGAAGGCTTTATCAAGTCTCAGGACTCCAGGATGTGGGGGTCAGTAGTCTTTGGACCTCATGTACCATCGACCCCTTCAGCTGCTGCTGGTGGTGGCATGATACCAAAGGAAGTGGCTGATTATTCTAATGAAGACTGGAAGAAGATTGTTATTGATCAGAAGGCCATGACCACCCTACAAACTGCTCTTCCAAACACTATCTACAGAGGCTTCAAGAAGTGCAAGACTACCAAGCAACTGTGGAATGCACTAAAGCTGATGTATGAGGGGTCCCATGAAGCTAAAGAGAACAAGAAGGATCTTTTGAAGCATCAGTTTGAGAACTTCACCTTCAAAGCAGGTGAACCATGACTCAACAGTACTTTAGGTATGTTGAGATTGTGGATACTCTTGTTGATATTGGAGTAACTCTTGAGAACAGGGATATTATGAGGAAGTTCATGTCCTCTCTTCCCAGACAATGGACACACTATTGTGTGCTCATTAAGAGGTCTGAAAACCTCAAGACCCTTTCTCTCACAGAGTTGTATGGTATACTCAGTGGCTACCAGATGAAGATGAATATGCAAAATTCATTTGGTAACTCCAGCATCTAACAGAGTTCAGCCCTTCATGTGGTTGAAAGGGACTGCAGAGAACCACAGCTCTATCTTATCTGCTACCCTGAAAACTCACTGAAGGGACCTTTCATCACCTTCTCGAAGATACCAAGGGAGAGCTACATCCCTGGATGCCCATTACTGGAGACAAGCTCTTCATAAGCTTTTGTGTCTTCTGATGAAAGTACATGCAACTTTCTCTTCACTCTTGAATACCTTGACTGTATCTATCCAGATGATCTGGAATATATAGAAATAGTCCAGCAGATGGCTCTTCTCACTCACAGGGCCAAGAAGTTATACAAGAGGACTGGGAGGAAGTTTCCTAGCAATATGTCCAGTGGAAAGTTTGGTCTGGACAAAGGCAAGGTGAAGTCTTACGATTGTAACCAAATGGGACACTTTGCCAGAGAATGCAAGGCACCAAAGTCAAATGGTGGCCAAGCATAAGCCAGGTCAAACTACACTAAAGGAGCTCACCATAATGAGAAGCCTAGGCAGTAAGCTGTAGTTATTATTGAAGAAGGAGGCTTTGACTGGAGCTTTTAGGTGGAGGATACTGCTCCAAACCAAGCACTTATTGCAGATCATGATGAAGCCAAGGTATTGAAACTTCTCTGTACTCCTGAATGTATTGCTAAAGTCAATAAATATAGGTCCTATAACTTAGAGATAAGATCGGATCTTGAGTCCTTAAATATCTTAAAAGCTTATTTCAAAAGAGCTAAAAATGATTACAAACTAAAAATAGAAGATTTAGAGAAAACCATTTCAACTCTAAAGCATGAACACACCAACTACAGGACTCAGATTAAAGATCTCATCACTAAGTTATATGAATACCATTGAGCTTGTGATCAGCAAAGCCCGGGCAGAAAAACTTGTTCTTGAAGAAGAGACCTTCGAGAACATGATATCCTCATCTCTGCATGTGCAAGTTTGTTATCAAAATAAGAAGGGACTATGATCCACTCAGATAGCTCCTCCACACACTCTTTTATCTGTAAGATCTCCAGGTGTGGAACTTGTGAAGATAAGCTTCCCCTCATAGACCCCATTGCTGAAGAGGATAAAGGAGATAGTGAAGGATGTTTTGAGAAGAGTGAAGAAGATCATCATAAGAAGGGACACTATTCTCCCGAGGAGAGAGATGAAAATGCTGGGATGACTAAGACTCAAAGAAAAAACTTGATCAGGAGAGCCAAGATAAAGGCAAAGAAGGCTCAAGAAATTAAAGCCTTTCAACTCTAAAAAGAAACAAGTGTTTTCTCTATAGGGTTTGAAGTGGTGAAGGCTGAAAGCTCAACTATGAACTCTAGTACCAGAGGTTCTAGTTCAGGTCCAAATCATCTCAGCAAGGAGAAGAAGGCTGATCAGCTGTGTACCATGACAACACAACCTGAACCATCCTGCTCTAAGAAAAAGCCTCTCCCTAAGAAGCTTAGTGCATCATCTATGAAGATGATGATGGAGATGGAAAGTGATCAAGTTCAGTCTTCCGCTCAGAAGAAGACTCTCAGAAGGAAGCAAATGGACTGCATCATGTGTGGTAGTACCTCTCATCTGGCTAAGGATTGCATCTACAATCATAAAAGTACTATCCACATGATCAAAGAGAAAACTTCTAAGAAGAAGAAGGAGAAGCTAGCTTCAGAAGGAAAATCTATTTCCTTCAGAAGCTCCAAGGGGAAAAAGAAGACAAGTGAAAACTTTCCTTCGGAAGAAAATTTGGTCTCAGAAGAAAGGAATGCTTTCGAAGTACTGAAGCCTGCTACAATGAAAGCAAGATCTTCCAAAGGTCCAGTCTCCAAAACTTCAGAAGTTGATAAAACTTTCGAGGTATTAAAGGTCAAGTCCAATCTTTCAAAGATGGTGTGGAAGATGAAGAGAGACTTGGTGACTGAAAGTTCTTCATCAACAGCAACTAATGATCCTCAAAGCTTGAATATAGGATCAGTTACTGTTACATTGTCTTTAGATCACTTTGAAAAGCCCAAGACCAATGAGGCTTGGGTTTCCAAGTGTAACTAACCACTTCCTTTTGTGCAGGAATAGCTATAGACCAAGGGAAATGTATAGATCATTGATAGTGGCTGTTCCAGGCACATGACTAGCAATGGTTTTCTGCTTCACAATTTTGAGAAAATTGATGGAGGACTAGTTGCTTTTAGAGGAGATACTAGTGGTTACATCACAGGAAGGGGCATGGTCATAAATGGTAAGCTCACCATTGAAAAGGTAAATTTTGTTAAGGAACTAGGGTACAATCTATTGAGTGTATCCCAAGATCATATCCTGCTCAAAGCCCCCAGGTAAGGGAACATGTACAAGATGGACTTGAAGGAAACATCTTCCTCAGGAAAGGTATCTTGCTTTCTATCTAATGCAAATAGTGATGAGTCTTTCCTCTGGCATAAAAGACTGTGCCATGTAAAGTTTAAGAGCATTAATAAAATAATTAAGAATGATTTGGTAACTGGAATGCCAAAGAAAGAGTTTACAAGTGATGACCATTGTGTTGCATGCCTGAAAGGGAAGCAACACAAAGTGTTTCATAAGCCAAAGGAGAAGAACTCTATCACTACTCCCCTACGCTTATTACACATGGATATCTTTAGCCCCACCAGTGCTCCCAGGACTCCTCAGCAAAATAGTGTTGTTGAGAGGAGAAATAGGACACTTATTGAGGCTGCAAGAACCATGATGTCTGACTCTAAACTGCCCATCACCTTCTGGGCAAAGGCTGTTAACACAGTCTGCTATGTGCAGAACAAATTTTTAGTAGTTAAGACTCATGGTAAGACTCCTTATGAGCTGTGGCACAAAAGGAGATCATTTATTGGTTTCCTTAGGTCATTTGGATGTCCCTGCACTAACTTGAATACTAAAGATCAGGTAGCCAAGTTTGCTGAGAAATCAGATGATAGACATTTTGTTAGATACTCTTCCCAAGCTAAGGATTATAGAGTATACAATCTCAGAACTAGAGTGTTGGATCTGAAAAAATATTCTAATATTATCAACATAGTCAAAGTCAACAAAAGTCAACATTAAAGTCAAAGTCAACAAAAATCACATTAAAGTCAAAGTCAAAGCAAAAGTCAAGACGACATGTTCGGAACGAAGATTTGTAGTGAGACGTTGAAGATACATAGAACACGGGTCTTAGAGTAAATATATTTGTTGTCAACAAAATATATATTAATCTTTATTTGTCTAGTTTGTGTCTTAATTGTAATTTCATAATTGTCATGCTTTAATCATATTCTAGGGGGCTATTTGTCATTAAGTCTAATTGTCATTAGACTATATATAGCTAGATTCATTAGTGTGTTGCAGAGCTTGAATGAGCCATTGATTGAGGGGCTTTCACTTTGTAATATCATTTAGCAATCAATTCAGATCAAACAAGGGTTTATTGATGTTCTTGATTTGTTCATCATTGTTCATCCATATTTTATAGTGTTTGATCTATATTTTACATAAATCATTGATATCTGTGTTATCAGTGGAATTTGTTTGTGTTTATCAATCAAGTGCACTATTATATTGATTAGAAGGACCAACAATATGGTATCAGAGCGATTGTGCTCTTGATTATTTGAGTTTTGTTTGGTTTTCTAGTTCTAAGTCACTGTTCCATTTATTTTCGATCTGATTTGAGTGTTTTGGATATGGAAATTGATTAAGGATTGCTTAATTTTGGTGTGGGAAGCTATAGGAATCATCAGATCTCAAATCCATTGAGATTTGGCTGAGTTTGAGCTGATTTCGTTCTGAAAAAGGCTGTCCAGATACGTCGGGCGAATTTACAGCTCGTCCAGCGAAATTACAGCATCTCTCAATGAAACTACATAGTTTCGCCTGGCAAAACTATGGTTCCTTCAACGAAACTAAGCTGTTCTTGGTTTTTGGATCTGGGTTCCTCGTTCCAGTGAAAGTACATGTGTTGAACGAAATTTCATAGTGTTTGTGTGTCAATCCCAGTGAAATTGCTACCAAATTGTTCTCTGAATGAAAGTTCAACTAGTTTCGAGCGAAACTACCCTACAAAACTAGCATCAGCGTGCCACTGCTGGGCAAAACTGCTATCGAAATTACTGGCGAAACTACTAGCGAAATTGCCAGTGAATTTAAGTGAAATTTCAGCGAAATTAATTTCTGATCATGTGAAAAATGGCTTTTCAGAAGTCCCTAATTCCTTTAAATCTGATAATCTAATATCGGCACAAAGTCAGTTTGATTCTTTTACAGCCATGAAAGATGAAAAGATATCTGATTTTGTTGATCGATTTCTGATGGTGGCAAGCAACCTTAAGAAGTATGATGACCAGCTGGGGAACCATGAACAAGTCACAAAATTTTGGAATCTCTCCTCCACAGTGGAGTCCACAAGTTAGATTGTAAAGCAGAAAATAAATTTTACTGACTACAAACTCATTGAAGTTATCAACAAGCTGAAGTCATTTGATTTGGATATGAAAGAGAGAGATAATCAATTCATGTATGGTGGTGTATCTTCAAGTGTTGAGATCAAGGAAACTAAAGAAGAAGTCAAACATGCATTGATGGCTGAGGTAGTAAATAGTGATGAGGATTCTATTGAAGATTTTAATCCTTTCAAAGAATTCAAGGGTGACACTCAAGGTGAGAGTGTTGGTGATGTTGGTGATTGTGCATGTCGGTGTAAAGTTCAGGATGAAGGAAAGCAAAAAGAAGTTCAAGCTGCAGAAGCTAAGAAGAGAGCTACTGAGGAGGAAGAATACAAAAAGAACACTCCTGTCTGTCAATGTGAAAAAGCCCTAGCTGCTGAAAGGGGCTTCTTATGAGGTTGTTCAAGACATGTGTTCTCCTCCCTGCAAAATTTGTTTATTTGGAGTTTATAAAGCTAATAGATTATTGTTAGAAATGAAAAAGAATTAAAACAAATAAACAAAGAAATTAAAATCAATGATTCCAAATATTTTATCAAACTAAAAGAAGTTTTAAAAGAAAATGATCTTTTAAAAAGAAATCTTTTAGAAAAGAATGTAGAGATTAATGTTTTGAGCGAACGTGTCACATTAGCGGAATTTGAGACTATTAAGCTTAAAACTAAACTTGATAAATAGACGATATCAGGGATGAAACAGGAAGAACTATTTGTAAGCAAAGGGGAGCTAGAATCAAAACGGGTGTGGGATGTGGTGAACTTCATATGTTTATCCTCCTCCTAGCACTCATTGTTACTCTCCTATGCCTCAACGTCATCCATCTAATGATTTAAATGAAGCTGCAGATAGTAAAAGTTTACATTCAGGTTTAAGCAGCGTTAATCACAAAGAGGTTCGAGATGAATATGATTTTCTTGCGGGTTTGGGGCTCATCAAGCAAGCATCTGATCTGCAAAATGATAATTCCAACTTTGATGCTTCATAACTAGTATTAGTTTTTTCACGTAACTTCTTTAACAAATTCAAAACAGGTAACATCCCTTCTTTGTTCCTGTCAAGTTTGTCAAAGAAGGAACAGCTATGGAATCATCAAGCAACTAGAACTCAACAACACAAACCAACACAACAAGTGTTATCAACCAAGATCCTTGGAAGCTGACTTGTGTATACAAGACTGGACAAGCTCTAATGATGAATCAGAGATCATCAAGTCACCTGAAGTTATCAAGTGCCAAATGCTTCCAAAAGTCAAATTAAGACCAATAAGAATATCATCTCCAACTGCTAAGCAAATCAGCAGTTCCTCCAAAGCTCAGCAGAAGCACTCACCATCTTCATCTGCTATCCATCATGATCTTCACAAATCTGCTTCCAAGTCAAACAAGTCACCAGTCATAAAAAAAGGTTCTAAGAAGAATGTTCAGATCTCAGCTCCTGGAACATCACAAATCAAATCACAGCCCAGTTCAAAATCCACATTTACAAAGCCTCAAATGGTTTAATTTCTTGATATCTAAAAGAAGAAGCTTCAAGGTTGTCAACAAGCTGTAACAACCAGTAGCCTCCACCTTCGCCTACTCTCCACCGGACTACAAAGAACCAAAAGCCTTTCAAGGCTTGCTCTAGATGTGGAAAAGAAGGTCATGTGCTAAAGAAGTGCCCTAAAGTTCAAAGGCAAGCTTCAAGAGGTAAAGATAACATAGGTTGCTTCTCGGGTTCAAAAGGTAAAAAGCATTTATCTTTGAATGGTTGGATGAAGAACAATCTATCCAACCTTCTCATGTGAAGCCGGATTCAAATGATTCAAAGATGAAAAAGGCCAATGTTTCAAAATTAAAATCTCTTCCTTTGGGACTTAAAAAGATAATGTGTGCTTAAACAGTTTACATACACTGATGAAAAAGAAACTCCCAGGACCACGATGGCCTGGGTCCCCCTCTCTAATTAATCTGTTCATGAGTGCAGGAACAATTCAAGAGGCCTATCAGTAATCCAGTTTACTGACTAAGATTGTTCCTAATTCTAATTTGAGGTGAAACAAATCCACATTTTGGATTCTTATCTACCATTCACAATCACTGCACTTTTCTTGGTACTTCATTTCTCATCTTTTTGCTAGTATAATTAAAATTTCACGGGAACTAAGAACTTGATTTGGGATGACTGAGAAATGATAGTATGTCTTCTTGGTATGCTTGGTTGCATGACGTGTTCCTTTGTGAGAAATGATAGTAACTGATGTAGATGTCTGTATCACTTAAAATTCTAAAATCTTAAAAGACAGTTTATTATATGATATGCATGGCAGGCTCAGCCCGAAAACAAAGTAAACAGTGATTTTGTAGCCTAACTAAAGCTTTAGAACTCGGTGATAAGGATAAATTCCATGACATCTCGGCCTGCATAAGTTACAAGTCTCATCAAAAGAGGGTTGAGAGTATCTGACTTCTACCTTGATCCCTTCCATTCCCAAAATCTCCCTATCCCCAAGTCCTGAATGTAGCTTCTCGTTAGCTCTTCAGATGTATATTTCGTGCTTATCTCCTCTGCTACATGAAGAATTGACCTAGAGCAATGATCTTCTCTGTTATACATGAGTATAGACCTGAAGCTCTCATCTGCACGCTTAGATGATCATCTCCTCTGTTATGCGTAAGTATAGACCTAGAGCTCTTATCATCTGTTCCCTAAAATAAAAGCACAGTGATTCTTAAACTAAGATCATTGTTGAACTCAAAAGAAAATCAAGCAGAGTTATCATATTACTCAATACCCTGATGACGGGATAAGTTCTTTGCCTGATGTATGTGGGAACCAAGTTACCGAGCTTCTCTAACCGAACCTAAAACATTATAAAATCAGTTGCTGGTCATCGTTGAAAAGAATAAGGCATGGGTTTTAAATTGAACAAATATTCCAACGATCATTCTTGAACTGTTTTTTTGGCTATCAAATTTTAAAATCATGATCAGACCTGCTTCAGTGTGATCTCACTAACTTGTCGATGTTTAAATACATCCTTGTGCTTAAATTATCTGAGGATGTGATCTCATGATCAAATTAGTTATTGGTGTAAGGTGATTAATATATATATATATATATATATATATATAAAGGGTGGGGGTTTCATTTCAAATTATTTCTAGTCGTTCATATTATGCTATTCAAATGTTATTATTTTCACATGCATTTCATGGGACATTGCACACACACAGATAAACACGGGTTTATTTGTTAACTGAAATGATCGACAGAAGTTACGAGATTGTGGTTGTGATTTGTTATAGATTTTTGCTTCAAATGATGGCCGATCATCAGCTGAGCAAAGTACCTGAGCAAAGAACCTATTCCTCAAGTTTGCAGAAGACCAAGCTAGGATTCCTCCTCCTACATCTTCTGAAGCACTCAAAATAGAGAGTGGAAAAGTTATTCCTGATCATTCACAAAGAATGCACACAAAAAGGGAGCATTCAAAACAGGGAGCCTATAAGATGAAAGATTGTCGGTACCAGATCATCAATCTAGGGGAGATTGAAGATCATTATATGGTTGACTTATCGGTGCTGATCACGATGAAAGACGTTGATAATAATAGACTAAGGGGGAGTATTGTTGGATTCGAAAAATAGTCTAATATTATCAACGCAGTCAAAGTCAACAAAAGTCAACATTAACGTCAAAGTCAACAAAAGCCAACATTAAAGTCAAAGTCAAAGCAAAAGTCAAGACGACACGTTCGGAATGAAGATTAGTAGTGAGACGTTGAAGATACAAAGAACACGGGTCTTAGAGTTAATATATATTTTGTTGTCAACAAAATATATATTTAATCTTTATGTGTCTAGTTTGTGTCTTAATTGTAATTTCATAATTGTCATGTTTTAATCATATTCTAGGGGGCTATTTGTCATTAAGTCTAATTGTCATTAGACTATATATAGCTAGAGTCATTAGTGTGTTGCAGAGCTTGAATGAGCCATTGATTGAGGGGCTTTCACTTTGTAATATCATTTAGCAATCAATTCAGATCAAACAAGGGTTTTATTGAGTGTTCTTGAGGTGTTCATCATTGTTCATCCATATTTTATAGTGTTTGATCTATATTTTACACAAATATCATTGATATATGTGTTATTAGTGGGATTTGTTTGTATTTATCAATCAAGTGCACTGTTATATCGATTAGAAGGACCAACATAGAGTAGTTGAGGAGTCAATGAATGTGACCTTCAATGAGCACACTCCCAGTGTGAAAGGTTCTGGTCCAGATTGGCTATTTGATCTTGATTAAGTTACTAACTATTTTAACAAATGTTTCATGATCTACAGGTAACTTATCAACTGGAGATCCTGACCCAAGATTTTAGCTGAGAAGACCAAGCAAGAATACTACTTCAGCTCCAGTGGTAACTAACCCTGCAAATGAAGATCCTATCAGCACAAACATGACAAATTTAACTGATACATCTAAGATGCCTTCAAATTCTAGCTCAGAGGTTCAAAACTCAGGTGAAGGAGCTTCAAATGTAGGAGGAAATGAGGGTGGTGACAGTGATCTAGAATTTCTTGATGCTGATAACCACCCATAGAAGACAACATAAATGATGTTACACACTCATTGGATCAAGTCTCACTTGATAAGTGTGCTGATGTGGTGGGTGATACTTCATTGCCAGATCTAAATTTCTCTAATTTAGATCTCTCCAATCAACTTACTGTGATCCCTCAACTCAGGATGCACAAGGCACACCCCACCACAAACATCATTGGAAATGTTGATACAGGGGCTAGAACAAGAGGACAACAAAAATGTTTGTCTATACTCTTGTTTCTTGTCCCTGGTAGAGCCAAAGAAAGTTGATGAGGCTTTGAAGGATGGAAACTAGGTTGAAGCAATACAAGAGGAACTGCTTCAGTTCAAAAGACAGAAGGTTTGGAACCTATGTCCTCTTCCTTATGGGAAGACTACCATAGGAATCAAGTGGGTTTTTAGGAAAAAGAAGGATGATAGAGGACTTGTCATCAAGAACAAGGCCAGACTAGGTGTTCAAGGGTACACACAAGAAGAGGGAATTGACTAAACAGATGTTTTTGCTCCTGTGGCAAGACTTGAAGTTGTAAGAATATTCCTAGCTTTTTTTGCATCCAAGGATTTCATGGTCTACCAACTTGATGTCAAGTGTGATTTTCTATATGGGGTGATTGATAAAGAGGTGTATGTTAAACAACCACCTGGCTTTACAGACCTAGATCATCTTGATTTTTTCTACAAGCTTGATAAAGCTCTTTATGGGCTGCACCAAGCTCCAAGAAAGTGGTATGAGACACTATCTCACTATCTCTATCAACATAGTTACAAGAGGGGTACTATAGATGGAACTCTCTTCATAAAAGGAATAGGGAATGACTTAATGTTGGTTCAAGTAAATATGGATGATATTATCTTCGGGTCAACTAATCCAAAGCTCTGCAAAGACTTTGAGAGGCTAATGAAGAATAAATTTGAAATGAGTGACATGGGGGAACTTAATTTCTTTCTGGGAATTCAAGTGAAGCAAGTTGACAATGGCATCTTCATATGTCAGTCAAAGTATGTACAAGACATACTTACAAGATTCAACATGACTGATTATAAGGTTGCTAAGACACCCATAGCTAGAAACCACTCCCTTGGACCTGATCTTGGGGGGGAGTGTGTGGATGAAAATCTTTACAGGGCTATGATTGGGTATTTTATGTACCTCATAGCCAGTAGGCCTGATATCATGTTTGCCACATGCATATGTGCAAGATACTAAGCCAACCCCAAGATGTCACACTTGGTTGCTGTCAAGAGGATTCTTAGATATCTTAAAGGTGCTCCTAAGCTTGGCCTTTGGTACCCAAAGAGTTCTGACTTCAATCTATATGCTTATACAGATAGTGACTATGGTGGTTGCAACATGACTGAAAAGTCTACATCAGGGGGATGTCAATTCCTTGGTGGAAGGATTGTCTCATGGCAATACAAGAAATAATCCTGTGTCTCTACATCAACTGCTGAAGCTGAATACATGCTGCTGCAAGCTACTATGCTTAAGTGCTTTGGATTCAGAATCACAATGCTGGACTATGGATTCAACTTCAAAGAGACTCCCATCCCTGTAGATAACAATAGTTCTATCTCTATTACAAAGAATCCTGTGCAGCACTCAAGACACAAACACATCAACATCAGGTATCATTTGATTAAAGATACCTTTGAGAAGGGATTAATCAAACTAGTCAAAGTTAACAAAATGAACAATATGCTGATCAGTTCACTATAAATCAACTTTATTTCTAATACCTAGTGTCCTAAGTTATCTATTTTATCACCATCATAAGCCTAGTTTACTTTGGAAGAAAATTTTTAATGATATTCCTTAGATTTTTTAATTTTTTTTGAAACATATTTTCTTTCGGAAAATTTCAAGTTGCCTTCAGAAGAAATATATGTCTTCAAATCAAATAACTACTTATAAGAAATTTACCTTCGGAAGAAATTCTGAGAATATCTTCCGAAGCTTAAATATGCTTCTAAGTACTTACATGTATTTGAGGACAAATATCTTCTGAAAGAAATTAAGTCTCGGAAGATTTATTCTCCTAGAATAAAACTCCTCAGTCTTAATATCTTTCGAAACCAAATTTGTGTCGGAAGAAAAATTCTCTAAGTATTTTTCTTCCAAAGCCAAATTTTCACAACTCTTAAGAATATCTTTCAAAGCCAAATTGGCTTCGGAAGTTTTTTTCTTAAAAACTTCCGAAGCAAAATTACCTTCGGAAGATTTTCAACATCCAAGAAAATAACATTTATGGGCACTTTTTCAGAGGTGGGACCGACATCCGGATTTCAAAGTTTATGCTTTTGTTTTAACTTTGTCTCAAATCCATTTCATATATATTCTCACGACGGTTCCCCCTCTTCTCACTCTACTCATCATCTGCATTTCTTAACCTAATTTCACCCACAAACTGCCTTCATTCTTCTCTTCCTCATCGTAAAGCTACTTCAATTGGCCAACCTTGACCGCAGAAACCAACCTGATTTTTCCATACATCTTCACAGGAAACATAATCAGGTTGCTCTGTTAGACTCTGTGAAAGATCCAGGCTTCTCAGAGGTTTGTCGTTATCTTTCTTTGTCAAACTACTTCACCTCCCTCACCATTGATCCTCCTCTCTATGAGGATTAGTTGTTGGCATTTTGGCGGACCTGCCAAGACGTCACCATGGATGGGGAGAAGGCACAATCTACCACAGTGCAGGAAAGGACAATCTTCATCACTCCGGCCACCATAAACCCTCATCTTCAGCTGGATGATGTAGAAGGTGATTTTTCATTTCCTAAAGCTGCTGTCAACCACTCCTTTGAGCAGATGGGCTATGAAGGTGACTTCTCAGTCAAAACCTTCAAGAAGGGGAAGGTCTCCTCTCGGTGGAAGTATCTCCTCCATGTTGTCATGCACAGCTTATCCAACAAGCATGGAGGATGGGACCAGATTCCAGAAGACCTCTCCTTTATAGTCCATGGGATCGTTCAAGGGGTCAAGTTCAGGTATTCACAATTTGTCTATACCAATTTACTTGCTAACTTAGACTCCTTAGAGTATTACATGTTCCCTAGATATGTCCAGCACATTCTCAACTATGAACTGAGCACATAGTTGAGTGGAACACGTAATCTTTAAAATCATGAGGAAGCCAACTGTTGGCTTTTCGGGGTAGAAATAGCCCTAGTCCTAAAATTTTTAGAGCTCATTGCTCAAGGTGGCAACCTAGCAGCCCCAGCTAGTGTTGAATCCACACTTCTACCTCTAACCATAAATACAACTACAATAACATCACCTACCAGAGAAAAGCCAAACGAACCCCTGCATATGCTATTCAGCTTATCAAGGCCCCTGTATCACCAACCATGCAGGAGGAAGTGGAAACTAGAGCTCCCACTTCCCCTGAGAAGCAAACCACTCTCATCTCTCAAATGATCACTGCTGAGGTTGCTCACGCTCAGCCTAATGAGCTCACAACCCCAACAGCCTTAAGCCTTCACTCAGAGTCTCAACACTCTAGTGAACAACCTTTCGGGGATAGTTACCATCCCCAACCACTAGATCTAAACCAACCAATTCCCAGCCTTAACTTCTATGATGATGAAGACATGGGCTTCAGTAAGTACCATGAGTCTCTCTTCTCCATCCCTACTCAAGGAGAGATGAGTACTCCTGTGTCACCCATGTCTAGCCCACATCATCCACCCACCACTGAGGTGGATCTTTCTGAACCTGTTCAAGAGATCCATATGGAAGAGGCTCTCATATTAGAAAGTGATTACCTCATTCAAATCTCAACCATGGCAACCCAACCTCTTAACACTTCTTTTAAAGTTGTCATGATACAGGGGAAATCCAGCAGCCAAGAACAACATGCTGGTGATGAGGAAGAAGACCTTGGTGCTATTCTCTTATCCCCCTATGATTCTTTTGATGAAGACGAGGGGAGTCTGAAACTAAAGGTGCATACTGACTAAAACTTGCACCTATTTAGTCTCTAAGATTAGTCACCCAGAATCTCAGGTGACTATCTTATACCATATGGAAGAGGCTCTCATATTAGAAAGTGATTACCTCATTCAAATCTCAACCATGGCACCCAACCTCTTAACACTTCTTTTAAAGTTGTCATGATTAGGGGAAATCCAGCAGCCAAGAACAACATGCTGGTGTGAGGAAGAAGACCTTGGTGCTATTCTCTTATCCCCCTATGATTCTTTGATGAAGACGAGGGGAGTCTGAAACTAAAGGTGCATACTGACTAAAACTTGCACCTATTTAGTCTCTAAGATTAGTCACCCAGAATCTCAGGTGACTATCTTATAAGGAAGGGTCAATGACCAGCAACTTGAGATCACCAATCTCAGGGCAAGTAGCTGAGAGGACACTCAAGAGAACTCAACCAGGTACTACAAGAAACCTATGAATGTGATAGACTCAAACCCCAGCTCACTATACAAGAAAGTGATGCTACCAAAAAGGGGGGAATGTCCGAACAGTCACATAACCTGTGAGTTCTTCTTAGAGTATGGACTTTGAGGATTCACCACCCTCACTTGCAATAGTCCATACTCAGCAACCCCCTCCTAAGTCCACTTTGATGTGGACTCACTCATACATAGCCTGTTGAGGAGGGTACACCCAGAGCCATGCTACCCCATCTTTTCACTCAGAGGACCCATTCTTAGGATGGAGGTATGACACAGAAAGAAGGGCTCTTGTCATCTCTAGAGCTCAGGGTCAACATGAAATCTTCAATTTTCAACTAAGTTTCTATGAGTGCATCCATCTAGTTGATCATCCACTGTCAACCCAAGCAAAACAGACAAGCTAAAAGATTAGCAGATTAGATTATGGTAAGGGTGCTAAGAGTCAAGATGAGATCAAGATTATATAGACAGGGCTAGCAGGTGAGAATTTTGGTCAAACTGGATATTGAGGTGGACCCTAAGATTAGTTTCGAAGGGGAAGCCTTGACTGAAGGCCCAAAAGTTGAACCTGTGAACCTTAAGACAGGATCTCCTTCTGCACCCAGTACCCTCATTGAGGCACCAGCTAGTGAAGGTGCTTCAGATCCTCTCTCTGGCCAGAGCTTGACTACTAAACAAAGCAATGAAGGCCAAAGTTCTCTCCACTCTAAGTCAGCAAGGCCTGTGCGTGACAAAGGGAAGAGGAAAATAACCTTGAGGAGATAGAGGAGGAGAAGGGAGAGAGGAATAGTAAGCTAGGGGAGAATGTTCAGAGGGTCCCAGGCTTCATGGAAGCTGCTATCCGGGCTGCCCCAGGCCAAACATCAAGATGATAAGTTGAGGCAGCCAGGCTAAACTACGGGACCAGGAACTATAACATTAATGAACTCATATCTCTCCCCTTAGATGAGTTGATGAGATGGCTGATAATGAGTTGTCAAAGAAGAGGAAGGAGGTAGAGGATGCAACATTGCTCCTCAAAATCAAGGAAGGAAGGAGACTGAAAGGCCTACAAACACTGCTCACTGTCCTCTCTCTCAAGAAAGTCCTGAGAATGAGACTGTGGTAGTGCACAACTCAGGTAGATAAGGAAGCTGAAAGAATGGAACATGATCAACTACCTGAGTGCCAATGACTCTATCAGGCATCTCTACTTCTTCCCTTATCCTTTGAATATATAGAATTTTAATATCTCAAGCAGCTGGAGGAACAAGCTACAAAAGAAAGAAAAGCTGCTAAGAGAAAGTTAAGGGAGAAGCTGCAAAGTCAAGGGCCATCATCCATAAAAGCCAAAAGAAGTCTGATGATAGACAAAAGATGCTGAGTTTCTTGAAGCTGTATGGATTCTATGGAAGGTGGCTTGGTACTATGTCTCTATCCACTATAGATGAGCATATTAGGGTGATCAAGCAGAATATCAAAAAGGGAGAGCTTGTTGACTTGCATTCTCCACCAAGTCTAGCTCAACCTAAAGTTGAGGTGAAGGTTGAACCCCTTAAGACAACAAACCTGAACCTAGAGCTGTATCTCAACCAACTTCGTTTTTGATCCATAGCAAGGTCCTCTCTCTCTCCTTCTGAACTTGTGAGAGAAGAGAACCCAAATGAGAGAGACACAATGGAACAATATGTGCTAAAGACCAGTCCTCTCAGTTAAAAAACTTCAAAGAGGAGGAAAAGGATGGCAAGGAAAAGTGTTTCAAAGAAGAAGAAGACCAAGGCATCCACCTCGACACCTTAGGATGAGTCAAACCATCCTGAGGTAGTGCATGAAGTGGCTGCTCAACCAACTCCTATTCAAATAGAGCCTCTTGCAATTGGAAGACCCATCTTGTCCTGGTGTTTTGATACTAGTCTTGACATATAGTATGTCATTAGAGATCAAAGAGGTCAAGATGGTACTTCTAGCAAGACATGCATGATCTTCCTCTACATGATCTCTATGACATGAGAAGATAGTTTAAGAGTCTGAGGGATCCTGAGACAGATGATAAAGAGATGCATGGTCTTGATCCTAATGAGGACTATCAATATCTGAAGAACTTCTCTGTTTTAGCAGCATCAGCCTAGGGGGAGTTTGCAACCAAAGAAGCCAAAACAACTAAGGGTCTTACTGCATGCATGCACTGGACGTACAAGGTAGAATTAGCTTTATAAGTTTCACACTCTCCATTAGAAAACACTCTAAGTGTAAAATCTTTCGAAGTCAAAGTCCAAATCTTCCCAAGCCAAAGATGAAGTCTTCCAAAGCTTTTGTAAACTGTACATTAAGGTCTTTGTCTATAACTTCCTAACTATTGTACACTGTAAACCTTTTTATATTAGAAAGGGAGTGAGCTATGGAATGTTATAGTCACTAGTCAAAAGGCAATCTGCCTTTTGCCTCTACTTTGATCTGGTTGTCTAGATTAGTGTTTCCAACTGTCTTTCTATGTAAGGCCCCGTTTCCCAGAACCCACAGTTGGTCATTCGTAGCACTTTTCGTAATAAAACAAATCCGATTTATCAAAACAAGAAAACTTTGCAGCGGTATAATTTAATAAAAACCATAGCATTCATTGACCATTACTTTTGTTAGGAAATACATTGTTGTTGCTAGTTACAAAAAGGACATCTAGTTGCATTACAAAACAAAAATAACTTTTTAGCATGTCATGGATGCCAGTCTTTATTTGCCAAGTAGCTTCAACACCGTGCCACCCTCAGCAATCACATTACCTTCCAACTAAAAATGCATATAAAAAGTCAGCATTGCTAGGTGAGTTATAGTTTAATAATATAGAAAATATACTTTTGTAAACATCGCCTGGTGATCATTCATCATCATACATAATCCATCATTTAAGAGATTCTTTATCTTTCTTTATTTCATTATCTTTCACTTTTATTGTCTAGGTTTGCACAAAGCAAGAGCTTATATTGTTGGTTGGCAACAAATGCCGAACCCCTGTCGGTACACATTTATAAGTGGTAGCTAACCCCCGACAGTTGATCCACACTGCTAGGCATGAAGCCTGCTCATGAACATAGATCCTATTGGTTTATTGGTCAATCACAGGCTTAGACCCCGGAGGTGCCTTTCTTGGGCTAAAACAGCCACACATCAGTTGAGCTAACAACAACATGGACGTGAACCTCCGTTGGAAAAGCTTGCAAGTTTTCACCTAGGGCCCTGGGTAACATTTATTAAGTTTCACTATCCTTCTTTTATTCCTTTGTGTCCACTTATTATGAATAATACGTTTATAAATTATTACCTTAAAAACATATCAGTGAAACAGTAATAATTATTCATAGCAAGCAGCCCATAAGAAGGTAAATAAAATATAAGAAACATAGAACAAGCATAAACACCCATGAAACATAATTCTTAACACTAGAACTCTATTCCCATAATTTCAAAAACTCCCAAGTGTTCAAACCCATGAGTAACTTATACAGCGGATGGCTTAAAGTACTAAGTATCCACAGCGGACAACCTAAGTCGACAGCGGACAGCCAAGGTCCACAGCGGATGATAAAACACTAATGTTTCACATTGTGAACATAGTCAATGCGGATGAATAACATCCACAGTGGTAACTAAAAGTGTACATCGGATGAAATAAGTAGACAGAAAATAACCACCATCCACAGCGGACGTACAAATTTTCTAAGGGTTCATGCGGACAGTGTCCACAGCGGATAACAAACATCCACAGCGGACAACTTAAAACTCCTTAAGTGTCCATAGCGGACATGTAAGTCCACAGCGGACGTCCTACATTTCTAAGTATCCACAGCGGACACACAATGTCCACAACGAATGACCATCATCCACAGCGGACACTTGTTCAATACCTGTGATGCAACTTATGAAGTTTTCCAATCTCAAACAACATTCTAGCCTGAACTTAGCATAGATCTAACATGTTACAAGGTTAAAGCATAACAAACAACATCACAATATCGTGAAATCACTTAAAACCAACATACTTCAAACACAACCGTACACCATGTAAAACTCATAGTTTAGTTAGAAAAAATAGCAGTTATAATGCATATCAGCCCTTAAACAAGTAGAAAACATGTAAAAGAGGGGATCTAGAACTCACCTCCCAGCAGCTTTCGAGTTGAAACACCACAACCCGAGAGCTAACAAGAGTCTAACCTAAACACAACAAAACAAACAACCAACACAAGAAAACACATAAAAAATAGGTTCATAAGCTCGAACCAGCAGAAATCGAGAAGAAATCTTCTGGAAATCTCACCTTTCAAAGAACTTGAGCTTCTCTCTCTAAAACCGTATGGGGTTTTCTTTTCCAAGCCTTCAGCCGAATTGTGCATTGAGAGAGGGTCATGCAGGCCTTACCATATTTTGAAACCCATTATGGTAAGTTTACCTTTTGTAACACCTTCACCCCTTAACCTTTTAGATTTTATCTTTTCTTCTTTAGTTTTCTTTTCTTTGAATTTTTCATATGTTACAAGTCTTACCCCCTTATATAGGTTTCATCCCCGAAACCTGTCATTCTTTGAAAAGGCCTGGGTAGAGCCGTCTAATTTCTTCCTTCGACTCCCAAGTGGCTTTTGATCCCTTACGATGTTTCCATTGCACTTTTACTTGGCCAATCACTTATCCTTAACCGTTTCTCCTTTCTATCCAATATAGCCACTGGTTGTTAACATAATTCAACCTTTCATCAACCTCAATGTCCGTAAGAGGAACAACAACGTCACTTTCTGCCAAGCACTTTCGTAAGTGAGATACATGGAATGTAGGATGACTTCCATGCAGTTCATCGGGAAGTTCCAGCCTGTATGCCACTTCACCAACTCTGGCAATAATTTTGAATGGCCCAATATACCTAGGGCTCAACTTCCCTCGCTTGCAGAACCTGATAATCCCTTTCTAAGGAGATACCTTCAACATCACCTTATCTCCTACTTGGAATTCAATTGGACCAATATACCGGGTTCTGCATCTTGCGAATGGTCCGTTCTGATTGACCGTCTGTCTGAGGGTGATAAGTTGTGCTAATGTGTACCTCGTCCCCATCGCATCATGAAATTTCTTCCAGAACTTGGACGTGACGGGTGCCCTATCAGAAAAAATTAAAACGGCATGGCATGACGAGTTACAATCTCCTTGATGAACAACTCTGCCAACCTTTCTGACGATTAAGTCTCTCGGATTGGCAAAAAGTGTGCACTCTTCGTCAGGCGGTCTACAATCACCCAAAATGGTATCACATCCTCTCGCAGTGCTATGCAACTTTGTGATGAAGTCCATGGCAATGTGTTCCCAGGGTTGGATCTTCCCATATGGTTTTCTGATTTCTGCTTCACTTGTAAACAGTCAGGCTGTTACTCACTTACTCCACCATGTCATGCTTCATCCCTGGCCACCAATAATCCTTCTCAGATCATGATACATTTTTGTAGCACCAAGATGGATAGAATACCGTGTTTTATGAGCCTCATCCATGATCCTTCCCCTCAGCTCCCATAACGAGGAATCCGCATCTGCCCAAAATGGGTTTTAACGCCTAGGGTGTTCTCCCCTAAATCTGTAGTCTGCCCCTTCATTCGTTCAGAGTTGATCCTATCATCCTTTAATGCCTCATCTTGGAATTCCCTGATTTGACCCATAACATCCGACATCACAACCAGCTGGTAAGCCTTCACCTGAATCAGTTCAGGCCTCTCCTTTCGACTGAGGGCATCGGCTACCACATTCGCCTTACCTGGATGATAGTGAATTCACATTCGTAATCCTTGATCAACTCTAACCATCTTCTTTGTCTCATGTTAAGATCCTTTTGCTTGAAGAACTACTTCAAGCTTTTGTGGTCGGTGAAGATGGTACACTTCGTCCCGTACAGGTAGTGCCTCCAAATTTTCAATGCGAAGACCATAGCCGCCAACTCCAAATCATGAGTAGGATAGTTAGCCTCGTGGATCTTCAATTGTTAGGACGCATAGGCTATAACCTTTCATCGTTGCATCGGCACACAGCCTAAACCCAAATACGAAGCATCTGAGTACACCACCAAGTCTTCATTCCCTTCGGGCAATATCACGACGGGGGCTTGGGTTAACCTCATCTTCAATTCTTGAAACGCACTCTCCTGCTCAGAACCCCAATCAAACTTTACATCCTTACGAGTCAGCTTAGTTAACAGAGCCGTCACCATAGAGAAGTCTTGAATAAATCTCCTATAGTAGCCTTCCAAACCCAGGAAACTACGGATTTCGGACGGCATCCTCGGGGGTTCCCATTGCATTACAGCTTCGACTTTTTCCGGATCCACCATTATCCCTTCGGGGTTAACCACGTGGCCAAGAAATTGAACCTCATGCATCCAAAACGCGCACTTAGAGAACTTTGCATACAACTTCTCATTTTTAAGTGTCTTTATTACCTCCTTGATATGACAGGTATGCTCATCTTCTCTCTTCGAATAGATCAGAATATCATCAATGAATACAATCACTGATCTGTCTAGCATCAGTCGGTATATCCGATTCATAAGGTCCATAAGGGCAGCTGGCGCGTTGGTTAAACCGAAGGACATCACGAGAAACTCGTAGTGTCCATAACGAGTGCGAAAGGCTGTCTTAGGGATATCCTGCTCCTTCGCTTTCAGTTGATGATACCCCGATCGCAGGTCTATCCTGGAGAACCAACTAGCACCCTGGAGCTGATAAAACAAGTCATTAATTCTCGGTAACAGGTAACGGTTCTTCATGGTCAACTTGTTCAACTAACGATAGTCGATACACATCCTCATACTACCATCCTTCTTTTTCACGAATAGGACCGGAGCACCCCATGGTGAGATACTCGGTCGAATGAAGCCTTTATCCAAGAGGCCTTGTAGTTGCGTCGTCAGCTCCTTGAGTTTGGACGGAGCCAACCGGTATGGTGCCTTGGCTACAGGTTGTGCTCCCAGTATCAAGTCAACACGAAACTCAATCTCTCTGTTGGGTGGGACCCCTGGTAGGTCTTTGGGAAACACATCGGGGAATCGCATACCACCGGCATGTCAGACAACTAGGTCATAGTGGCATCCATATTCTTCACATAAGCCAGGTAAGCACCGCACCGTCGCCTCATAAACATCTCTGCCGTGATCATCGATATCACTCGCGGAGCGGTGTATTCCTTGTCTCCATGAACCGTAACCACACTACCATCAGGCGTAGTCAAACGAATCATCTTCTTTCGACACACAATATTCGCTTCTTAGGTCGCCAACCAATCCATTCCTAACACCACATCAAAACCTCCTAGCGCCATCACATACAATCTAGCAGGGAACTTGTGACCGTCCAATTCTATGAGGCAATCGTCTATCATATCAGTCGCCTTGGTAGACTTTCCTATCACTGTCTCTACATGAAAAGGCACATCTATCTTCTTATTCTTACCATGCTTTCATGACAAAAGGTAGCAGATACAAAACTTCTACTAGCACCCGAGTCGAAGTGCACAGAAGCATACAGTTGGTTTACTAACAACATACCTGAAACTACTTCAGGATCCACTTGGGCTTCTTCCCGGGTCATGTTGAATGCCCTTGCCTTGGTTTTGGTGCTCTCACTCCTCCCTTTCTCCCCATAGCCTATGTCCCTGAGCTCCCTGCTCCACCCTTCTTGCAATCTTGGCCCCAATGGCCCATCTCTCCGCACTGGTAACATCTCGGTACTCGACAATCCTTAGCATAGTGCCCTTCGCCTCCACACTTAAAACACCGTTTGTACCCACTCTACACTCACCCAGGTGACTCTTCCCACACTTCCTACATTCTTTCCGGTCATTCCCCTCCTCTGTTCTGGGCGACGATTATCAACCTTCATTTTCTTCTCCCCAACCCCAAAGTTGTTGTCCTTAAACCTTTTCCCATTACCATTCTTTTTCCAACTCCTCTCAACCATCCTTTGAATTGGCACCGGATCCCTCTCATCATACGACCTTCTGGCCAAATCTACTACAGACCTGAAAGTGCTCAGTCTAGCATGGGCAAACCCTACATGTACCTCTTAATCTTCTTGGACTCTGGAGTTACTAGATCCGGCACAAGTCTTGCAAGCAAATTGAACTTGGAGCTATATTCTTGATGAGTCATGTTTCCAGCCTCCAAATGTAAGAACTCCTTCTCAATTTTGTCCAACTCCTGATGTAGACAATACTCCTCCAGTACCAGTTCCTTCAAATCCGACCACTTCATCCTTGCAACAAACCGTTTCCCCTAAGCTTGGACATGTTGTCCCACCAGCATAATGCCGATTCAATGAAAGAATGGGAGGCAAACTTTACCTTTTGATCCTCCCGGCATGAATTGATGTCTAGGACTAAAACGCCCCATAGGAGCACCCCTTAGCAGCCTCCCTCTCCTCCTCGCTATCGTCATCATCAATTACCACCCGTGGACTAGATGGCTCTTCATAAGCTTTCTCCTTCTCCCCCGCATCCTTGGTCTTTTCACCATCCTTTACAGCCCTCAACACCTCGGTCACCATTGAAGGTAACACATTTTGGATGATGTTGTAAACTTCTTCAGCAATAGCTTCCTTTACCATAGACTTGAGAATGGCTGATCCTTCACCCTCTTGGTGGCTATGAATATCCATGTCCTCATGAGTCATCTCAGGAGCCTTAGCTTTGCTCCGGGTGACACGTGGCCTAGTAGTATGCCCACCACGAGCACCGCCTTGGGTCGCCTTCCCAAAATTCCTACCCGCCATAAGATCTACCTCCTATATGATTCAAACACTAACAAGGTCATTCAAGGTAATAGCTCAGATTATGTAAAGTATAGTAAGTCCCTAATTACAGTGGCCAGTTGTGATTAGCCACTTACTTTAATCTTCATCCCCTAAGTATTTCCAGTCCTGACTACATCAGTATTCAAATCTACTAAGAAGACATAATTCAAATAGCACGCGCACATAATACCAGTTAACTTTATGAAAAATCTACCTGATGGCACGTTGCTACTTAGGCTGGCATCCTTCCATTTGGTCCCATTATCAATTTAAGTTTAGGTTGTGAAAATAGTTTACCCAATTCTCTTAAACTTTAGCTCTGATACCAACTTGTAAGGCCCCGTTTCCCGGGAACCCCACAGTTGGTCATTCGTAGCACTTTTCATAATAAAACACATCTAGATTTATCAAAACATGAAAACTTTGCAGCAGAATAATTTAATAAAAACCATAACATTCATTGACTTTACTTTTGTCAGAAATACATTGTTGTTGATAGTTACAAAAAGGACATCTAGTTGCATTTCAAAACAAAAATAAGTTTTTCAGCGTGTCATGGATGCCAGTCTTTATTTGCCAAGTAGTTTAAATTCAATGCCACCCTTAGCAACCACATTACCTGCCAACTGAAAATGCATATAAAAGGTCACCGTTGCTAAGTGAGTTATAGTTTAATAATATAGAAAATATACTTTTGTAAACTTCGCCTGGTGATCATTCATCATCATACATAATCCATCATTAAGAGATTCTTTATCTTTCTTTCTTTCATTATCTTTCATTTTCATTGTCTAGGTTTGCACTAAGCAAGAGACTATATTGCTGGGTGGCAACAAATGCCGAACCCCTATCGGTACACATTTATAAGTGGTAGCTAACCCCCGACAGTTGATCCACACTGCTAGGCACGAAGCCTGCTCATCAACTTGGATCCCATTGGTTTATTGGTCAATAACAAGGATTAGATCCCAGATGTGCCTTTCTTGGGCTGAAACAGCCACACATCAGGTTAGCTAACGACAACATGGTCATGAACCTCCGTTGGAAAAGCTTGCAAGGCTTTTCACCTTTTGTTAGGGCCCTGGGTAACATTTATTAAATTTCACTGTCCTTCTTTTATTCCTTTGTATCCACTTATTATGAATAATACTTTTATAATAGTATTACCTTAAAATCACATATCATGAAAAAATAATAATTATTCATAGCAAGCAGCCCATAAGAAGGTAAATAAAACATTAGAAACATAGAACAAGCATAAACACCCATGAAACATAAGTTCTTAACACTAAAACTCTATTCCCAAAATTTTTGAAAAACTCCCAAGTGTTCACAGCGTATGAGTAACTTATATAGCGGATGGCTTAAAGTACTAAGTATCCACAGCGGACAACATAAGTCTACAGCGGACAGCCAAGGTCCACAGCGGATGAGTAAAACACTAAGTGTTCACAGTGGATGAACATAGTCCAATGCCAATGAATAAGATCCACAGCGGATAACTAAAAGTGTACAGCGGATGAAATAAGTCCACAGCGGATAACCAATATCCACAGAGGACAACTTAAAACTCCTTAAGTGTCCACAACGGACATGTAAGTCCATAGCAGATGTCCTACATTTCTAAGTGTCCACAGCGGACACACAATTTCCACAGCGGATGACCATCATCCACAGCAGACACTTGTTCAGTACCTGTGATGCAACTTATGAAGTTTTCCAATCTCAAACATCATTCTAGCCTGAACTTAGAATCGGTCTAACATGTTACAAGCTTAAAGCATAACAAACATCATCATAACATCGTAGAAATCACTTAAAACCAACATACTTCAAACACAACCATACACCATGTAAAACTCATAGTTTAGTTAGGAAAAACAGCAGTTCTAATCCATATCAGCCCCAAAACAAGTAGAAAACATGTAAAAGAGGGGATCTAGAACTCACCTCTCAGCAGCTTTCGAGTGAAACACCACAACCCGAGAGCTAACAAGAATATCTAACACCTAAACACATAAAACAAACAACCATCACAAGAAAACACATAAAAATAGGTTCATAAACTCGAACCCAGCAAACAATCGAGAAGAAATCTTTTGGAAATCTCACCTTTCGAAGAACTTGAGCTTTCTCTCTCTAAAACCGGATGGGGTTTTCTTTTCCAAGCCTTCAGCCGAATTATGCATGAGAGAGAGGTTCATGGGCGGCCTTACCATATTTTTGAAACCCATTATGGGTAAGTTTACCTTTTGTACACCTTCACCCCTTAACCTTTTGGATATTTATCTTTTCTTCTTTACTTTTCTTTTCTTTGAATTTTTCGGGTGTTACATTCTAAGTATTGATGGTCGTAGGATGTAGTATAAAGTGTCTCAGGTCCTTGTAATTCTTATATGCTTTGTAACACTTGTAATAGAACTTGAGAGCAATATACAGCATCCTTGAAAACCATACTTCTTTGTTCTTGTTCTTAGTTCTATCTCACTACTTACTTGTGTTCTTAGTATCATCATACTCAAACCCGGTTCCCCATTTGAACTGATAAGTGTTCTAAATCTCTCTTCAATGTGAGACTGATTGTATTCAGCTCTCTTCACACAGTCCTGCAATATGTATATGTATGTAAAGTATTATGTAATGAATGTGAATGATAACGATAATGAAAAGTGGAACGTAACGAATGATTTAAAGTCTTGCAAGCAAATTGAATGGATGTTCACAACTCATTGATGGGTTGTTAGCTCAATTGTGTGCGGTTTAGCTAATGTATGAGGGTGCACACAGGGGGGTCAATCTTTGTGATTGATCAAGACATGCAAAAACGAGATCCTTGTCGCTTGACCCCAAGATGGTAGTTGCTTCATGCAGAATGATGTGGCATAGCATATGACCGGATATAGATAAAAGTGAAAGATGTTAATGAAAGAAAGTATGAAAACGAACGATTATAAACGATGATGAAAGATAATAAATAAATATTATCAAGATGTATGTATGATGTATGATCACGTATGAAAGTAAAGGATATGTTTATACGAAAGCAATGTATTTTTATTATAAACTAGAACTCACTTAGCAACGCTAACTTTTTATATGCATATCAGTTGGCAGGTGATGATGTTGCTGGGATGGCACGAGGTTGAGGCTACTTGGCAAATAAAGACTGGCAACCGTGTTATGTAGAAATGATATTTTTGTCTTGTAATACAACAAAATGTTCTTTTGAAACTTGTAACAACGATGTATTTCTTGGCAAAATTTATTATTAATGCATGAAATGGTTTTTATTTAACTATTCCGCTGCCATGATTTCTTACTTCAATGTATTTTAAATGTGTATAGTGCTATAAATGACTAGCTGTGGGGTTTCCCGGGAACCGGGCCTTACATTTTTTATCTGAAAAGTTCAATTTTTAAAACAAAACAATTGTTTTTAGGGTTTTGACTTTTGTTGACCTGACATCATTAAAAGCTTTTGACTGTTGATTGATATCCTCAACAAAATATTCCTTCCCTTACCGAGAATTGAGTGTAACTTATCATTGGACATTACCTCAACAAAATATTCCTTCCCTTCCGAGAATTGAGTGTAACTTATCATTGGACATTAATTCATAATTTAATTACTTCCTTTATTCAGTAAATTAAATTAAAAGGTGACATCATTAAGACACAAATCCTAGTGACTTTAGGGTAAAGACAAATTTAGCACTGAGGTAAAACTATCAAACAAATTTGACTTAAACTGTTAAGTTAAAAATTAACGAAAATGTCTGATGAAATATCAGGATCAAACAGTAGTCTCAAACCACCATGACTAAAGAACAAAGCCGATTTCAAACAATGGAAAATCATGTTCAGAAATTGGATTATTTTCCAAGACCCGGATCTATGGACATCCAAAACCGAGGGACCATACATACCATTAACTTTTGGTCCTTCCTATAACATACAGAAACCAGTAAGCTTGAAAGGTATAACTGGTGATGTTCTCAAGAAGTCAAAACAGACATGAAAGCATACAGTATATTGGCAATGACTTTGCCATTTGACATACAGAAACCAGTAAGCTTGAAAGGTATAACTGGTGATGTTCTCAAGAAGGTCAAAAACAGACATGAAAGCATACAGTATATTGGCAATGACTTTGCCATTTGAAATTTTGACATGGGTTGAAAATTTCAAAATAGCTCATGAACTCTGGAAGTTACTTCACACCATGTGTGAAGGAAGTGAAGAGATACGGAAATCAAAAAGAAGAAACTGAGGTCCCAATACGAAACCTTCAAACATGTTCAGGGAGAATCCATTCCATAACAGCTCCACAGATTCATTCAACTAGTCAATGAGATGATAGTCTATGGTCTCAAGTATGAATCTATGGAGATCAACAAACAGATGTTGCATACACTGCCTGAGAGCTGGACTCAGTCAGTCTCATTAATGAAAGCAACATTGGATCTTGAAGCATTATCTCTAGATTCTCTAGTGGCTAAAGTTGAAGCACTAGAACTAGATAAAA
This sequence comes from Flaveria sonorensis, assembly GCA_025506505.1. NCBI lineage: Eukaryota > Viridiplantae > Streptophyta > Magnoliopsida > Asterales > Asteraceae > Flaveria > Flaveria sonorensis. The sequence goes on along the minus strand of CM046440.1, from coordinate 30,302,801 downwards.
GATCCAGAAACAACAATATAATGAGACATGTGGAATCATACACGTTCAAGGAACTTCAACAAATAGACAGTGCGTTCTTGACTTGCACTGGTGAAAATGAAGATGAAGAATTTCTGGATTCATGTGAAACTCATTTTCTTTGCACCTAAATCATCTAACACAAACAAAAGTCTAGAAGACTGTTGTTCGGCTCCCATGAAGCAACACCCCAAAGCAAACCACATCCTCACACTTCCAACTCCAGCAAACACACCCATCAAAGGCTTAAACATTCATAAATTTGAGAAACCAATGGATGCATTAATATCATATTGCAAAGTGAGGAGCAAAAGGCAGCTTTTTGCACCTTTTCAACAAGCTTTGAAACCTATTTAGGAGCTAACCTCACACCATCATAGATTATACAGCAAGACTTGGATGCATACCTCCTGATATGGTTGGAAGAAATGGATCTTAATGGTCCAATGGCAATGATTGCATAAGCATGAATTGATGAAGTGAATCGATACAGGGAACATGCAGACAAACTTTCAAAGAAAGCAATTGAAAAACATTTTAAATGAAAGTCTATAACAAGACAAAACGCAATATGGGACAAAAATACTTTCACTACAAAATGATTTGGACAAATTAATGTCTGAAAAATTAACACTTGCAGCTCAAGTTGAGCAACTCTCTGAATCATTGACTCTATCAAAAACACTACAGGTTGAAACTGAAGTGAACTTCAGAAATTTCAGGTGAGCAACAAGTTTGAAAAACTTCTTGCTAAGCATAGGGCATTTAAAGACCCTACAGGTTTAGGATATTATAAGGTCAACCCACCTTATAATGACAATTATATTTCTCTACCTGACTCCATGACAAACAAACAGGGTGAATCTCTTGACACACATGATCGGACTAATGATACAAGACAATCATCAACATCATCATCAAAATCATCTTTAATATCAATAACACCTTTGATAAAATTTGTTAAAATCCAAGCATCTCCACAAATCAAATCAACAGATTTTTATCAAGGAGAAAATAATGATTTTGATGAACAAACAACTGATCAAAGATGATGTTGATTTTTTGTATGATGAGTCAGATCAACCAATTACTAAAACTACAAAAGTTTCAAGTGTGGTTGATACACCAATCAAACAAAAAAGCAAACAAAAGGTTTTGACATCTGCTCAGGTGGAAGAAAAACTGAATCTTCCACTACCTCTCCGAATCAAACAAAAAAGGGGAAACGTAAAGCTCCCATTAAGCAAAAACAAACAACTGTAACTTGACATGCCTTTGAAATTAAATTTAAAATCAAAAGTTATAACCAAAAAAGGCAATGCAAATCTACCATATTGTGAATGGTGTGATCAATACACTCATACCACTAAAAAAATGCAAATATGGTAAATATTGCAAGTACTGTAACATGAACAAACACAGTCTCGAATCATGCCATTTTCACAATTATTGTTCAATTTGTGAGAAAAACAACCTCTGCACTGCTAACTGCTTTTTTAATATGAAAAACAAGAAGCAAAACAAACAGTTTCAAGTTGAGAAATCAACTGAGAAACAAATAGTTTTTCCTAAAAAGAACAAAGGAGGAGCACCATGACAAACTCCTCATCAAAAAGTTGTTTAAAAAATGATAAAACTTTTTATGACAACTTAAAACAATCAAACAGGAGAAATAAGTCTCAAAGCAAACAACAAACATACATTAGCACTCAAAGGAGAAGAGCTCAAAGTACTTCTCCTGACAGAGCTAAAAACAATCAGAGGAAATCTAGTGTTACTAGAATTTCAAAACCATCAAACAATTCCACTTTAGAAGAAATATGCGTCATGGGAAAAGACAAAAAATCTAAGACTATGTTGGCTTGGGTTGCACCATCTAACTGATTTCTTTGCTTTTGTAGGGACATCAAAGAAGGCCTAACAACATTTGGTACGTTGACAATGGATGTTCCCGACACATGACTGGCAATTGTTCCCTCCTTCAGGATTTTAAAAGCAAACATGGAGCAAAAGTAGCTTTTGGAGGAGATAAGACATATGGAAAGATAACTGGTGAAGGAACAGTATCAAATGGTTGATCAGCTTTGAAAATGTCAACTACTGCTCCAACCTCCAGTTCAATCTTCACAGCGTATCCCAAATCTGTGATAAAGGATATACCACCTTATTTGACTCCAACAACTTCTACATCCTCAAGACGAGTTTTCAAATACCTGAAGATTGTATCCTTTTGAAAACACCCAGTCATAACAACATATATATTGTTAATATGAACACTGTTTCAGTATCAACCCCTAAAACATGTTTACTATCAAAAGCATGAGAAGATGTTTCCCAATTATGGCACAGGCGTTTGGGACACTCAAATTAGAAAAGAATGAATCAACTTGTAAAAGGGGACTTAGTAATAGGTTTACCACAAAAAGAATTCTTCTGTACAGACCACTACACTGCATGTTTGAAAGACAATCAACACACAGTGTCCCATAAGTCAAAATTGGTAAACTCCAACAACATGCCACTCAAATTGCTTCACATGGACCTTTTTGGCCCAACAAACATCCTAAGCATAGGAAAGAAGCAATACTGTCTTGTGATAGTAGATGATTACTCAATATTTACATGGGTTTTCTTTCTTCTACACACGTCAGAAACATCAGAAATCATCAAATCCTTTATCACTAAAATTAAGAATAAATTAGATCTTAAAGTTAAATCATTAAGAAGTGATAATGGTACTGAATTTAAAAATGACTCTATTTCTTCTTTTTGTGTAGAGAAAGGAATTAGTCATCAATTCAGTGTAGCAAGGACTCCTCAGCAAAATGGAGTTGCTAAAAGGAGAAACAGAACATTAATAGAAGATGCTAGATCTATGCTAGTTGACTCTCTATTAGCCATATCCTTTTGGTCTGAAGCAATCAATACAACTTGCTACATACAAAACAGAAATTAATAATAAAAAACATTCCAAATAGCATATGAATTAATGTTTATAAGAAAACCTTTCATTGGATTTCTTAAAGCTTTTGGACGTTCTGTCTCAATATTAAACACCAAAGAACAATTATCTAAGTTTGCTCCAAAAGCATATAACGGATTTTTTGTTGGATACTTCAGAAGCTTAAAAGCTTACCTAGTATACAATCCAAGGCTTAACATAGTAGAAGAAATAACAGATGTTGTTTTTAATGAACATTCTTTCACTAAGAAAGTCATTGGATCAGATTGGTTGTTTGATATTGACTCATTAACCAAATCATTTGATACATCTTACTTTGATGTTTAGCTACCAAGGATGACAAGAGTATCCAATGGTTCTACCAACAACCATTGATGTTCCTTTAACTGTGGATCCTCTAGGAGAACAAACATCACTCCTTCAGTACCATAGTACCACTCATCCAGAACAAACAAACACAACACAAGGAACATCACCAAACACACCATCTTCAATAACTCCTGTGACCACCCACCATAACCAAATAACCAAACAAAGTCACATCAACCAACCATAGTTGAAAAAGATGATGATTATCATTCATTACCTGATAAACATCATGAAGATAAAAACCTAGATTTGTTTCATGATTCACCACAAACATTCACTGAAGCCACACAACCAGAACAACAAACAACAACAAATACCCTTGCTCATCCATCACCACCCAATCCAATAATCACCAACCTTGATTCAACCATCCCTGCTGATCAGATTGAAACTACCAGAGTTCACAAATACCATCCTTTAGAAAACATCATAGGTGACCTTAATACTAGATTGAAACGAAGTCAATCTAACACAGCAAACATTTGCTTGTATTACTGCTTCCTATCCCTAACTTTACCCAAAAACATCACAGAAGCGCTCAAAGACAACAGTTGGATAGAAGCAATGCAAGAGGAATTATAACAATTTAGAAAGCAAGATATATGAAAGTTGGTTGACCTACCTGAGGTCAATATGCCATTGGCATAAGATGGCTATTCAGAAACAAAGTTGATGATAGTGGGATTATCATCAGAAACAAAGCAAGGCTTATAGCCCAAGGATATACTCAAGAGGAAGGCATTGACTTTGATGATGTCTTTACTCCTGTAGCTAGACTCGAAGACATCCAAGTGTTCCTTGCATATGCCTCATCCAAAAACTTCACTGTCTTCTAAATTGATGTCAAGTGTGCATTTCTCTGTGGAAAGATAGATGAGGAGGTATATGTTGCTCAACCACCAGGGTTGGAAGACCCAGAATTTCCTCACAGAGTCTACAAGTTAGATAATACGGTCTTCATCAAGCACCTAGGAAATGGTATGAAACTTTATCGAAGTTTCTACTACAGAATGGGTACACCCGAGGGAAAATAGATCAGACATTGTTCTTAAAATGAAACGAACAAGACTATATGGTTGACATAATTTTTGGCTCCACCAACATCAAACTTTGCAAAGAGTTTGAAACTCTTATGCAATCAAAATTCCAAATGAGTTCAATGGGAGAACTTACCTTCTTCCTTGGTCTTCAAGATCAACAATCTGTTAAAGGAATTTTTATCAATCAGAGCAAGTATGTGAATCAGATATTAAAGAAATACAACATGTCTGATTGAACATCCAGCAAAACACCATTTGCAACTGGATTAAAATTTGGACCCGATCCAGAAGGAAATCAGTTAATCAAAAGCTCTACAGATCAATGATAGGCTCTCCGATGTATCTAACAACAAGCAGACCAGACATCATGTAAGCAGTTAGCATGTGTGCCAGATACCAAGCAGATCCAAAAGAATCACACATAAATGCCGTATAGAGAATCTTTAGATACTTAAAAGGAAAACCAACACTTGGCCTATAGTATCCAAAAGATGGAGATTTCTCTTTATATGCATACACAGATAGTGATTATGGTGGATGCAATAGCAATAGAAAATCCACTACTCGAGGTTGTCAGTTTCTTGGATCAAGATTGATCTCCTGGCAGTGTTGGACCCGATCCAGAAGGAACATCAGTTAATCAAAAGCTCTACAGATCAATGATAGGCTCTCCGATGTATCTAACAACAAGCAGACCAGACATCATGTAAGCAGTTAGCATGTGTGCCAGATACCAAGCAGATCCAAAAGAATCACACATAAATGCCGTATAGAGAATCTTTAGATACTTAAAAGGAAAACCAACACTGGCCTATAGTATCCAAAAGATGGAGATTTCTTTTTATATGCATACACAGATAGTGATTATGGTGGATGCAATAGCAATAGAAAATCCACTACTCGAGGTTGTCAGTTTCTTGGATCAAGATTGATCTCCTGGCAGTGCAAGAAACAAACAAATGTCTCTGTGTCAACAGCTAAAGTAGAATACATAGCTACTTCTGCATGCTGTTCTCAAGAGCTTTGGATTCAAAACCAAATGCTTGATTATGGCTTTAACTTTCTTAAAACACCCATACACATTGGCAATTCTGCAGCCATGTTTATCACTGACAATCTAGTTCAACATTCAAAAACAAAACACATACATATCAGATATCACTTTTTGAGAGATTGCTCAGAATAGGGTTTGATAAAGTTGATCAAAGTCCATACAGACAATCAATTGGCTGACCTGTTTACCAAACCATTTGATTCAACGAGATTTGAATTTCTGGTTCAGTCACTTGGTATGATCAACTATTAACCAAACAAGTAATGTTTTCAAAACATTAGTTTCAAACAAGCTTGATTTTGTCAAAGTCCAAGTTTAATATCATACAAACATCTTTCAAAATCAAGATATCAAACAAACATTCATGTCTTCCAATTAACAAACAATTTGAATCACACATAGCACTCATGAGAAATGATAGTACACTAGATTATTTCTTCTCTTGAGTCATTTTCCACTAATAAAGATTGACAATACTTTGTTTGATATGTGGATAGGCTCAGCATGGGACACCTAACATCACATATAACAGTTAAGAACTAAATTCTCAAGATTATGTGGTCAGCAACACACATCTTGATTTATGGTGATCATAGGTCTAAACAATATAGGTTGCTTGTAAAGTAACTACAATACCCCAAGTGAAACATTTTATAAATTGCTCAATCATACAAATGTCTTCTTTGTTATTATTATCATAGACCTGGAGTACACTAAGGCATTCTTTATTGTGCTGAGCATAGATGTGAATGACCTAAATCATGGTACAAAAAGATTTCCAATGATGAACACATCCATTAAGGATGAATAATCAAAAGAATCCCAAAGAGGATCATCTTCCAAAGTGAAGTGAAAAAGAATCCTAATGTGGATCAAACAACATCAATGAAATTAGGCATTTATACTTCTAAGTAGCTAGGTCATAAGTATTGAAAGTGCTTTCTAGTATATCTTGAGGAGGATTGATCTTAACATTCAATCAGATGTGGGGTACATACAATTCATCTTAATACACTCAAAACATGATAATCACTCATTGTTTCAATCAATCATTAATACCATGCATGAGTTTAAGTGGATCACAATATCTGCAATGAACATTGTATTAGTCTATGTCTATTCTCAAAATCATTCAAACAACTCAGTAAGAATTTAAGACTAGTATGATCTCATGTTATGTGCAAATGATTCATGTCCAAACATGAAAATCATTCATTTATTAGTTAGAAAAAGTGTTATCTTTCAAAATGTTTATAAACCAGGTAATCAAATTGGACTTTGATAATTTCCATTCAAACACATACAAATTTTTATCATTTTATAAAAAGTTTTTATAAATATGCAAAAATTTAGAGGGAGAAAATGAACATAGAAATATCAAACATAGTAGAATATGTTAATAATCAAACACTAAATTTGAAATATTAAATTGTGAGTTTTAAATAAAGCCAAGTCAAGCCAGCATACAAACACAACAGTTTGACACATAAACATATGCGTAATATTGCTTGTGAGTGATTCTTTAACATCCATATATTGATCATGTTAAAATTCTAAATTTTAACAAACATTCCAATTTTGAAACATTTCAAAATTTTATCAAACTTTTGCTTCGAAGAAAATTTTTCAAAATTAGCTTTGAAAGAAATCATTTCAAAACAAACAAAATTTTAATTTTTGATAATTGTTCACACAACACATGATGTTGGTAAGACATCTGCTGTGAATACAGTGCCACTCCACAGCGCATGACTAATACTAGTCATTCGTCGTAGAAACAGTACAAGTGTACACATTGTATGTACACAGATAAACATACGCTATACATCATCATTAACATTCACAGCGCATGACAATAAGTCATTCCGTGTGAATATATCTTGAACACACAAAGTTTACATAGCTCATGAACAAATGCTCATCCGTTGTGTATAACAAAACAAACATAGACCATACAGCGCATGAACAAAATGTTCATTCGCTTTGTGAATAGGTAACAACACACAGCTTATGACCTTTTTGTCATCTGTTGTAATCACACAAGTGTCCACAGCCCATGACCAAGGAGTCACCCGCCGTGAACATAATTCAAACATAAAAAGGGGTTCACAGTGCAAGACAAATGTTCATCTATTGTGAACAACCAAATAATCATTCAAGGTTCAACTTCGCATGAACAAATGTTCATCTACTTTGGAAACAATGATCATCCACTGCATATGACTTTTTAGTCATAAGCTGTAAAATTTCAAAATTTCACCCAAGTGTACACAGCGGTTGACCAAATGACCATTCGCTGTGAACATAGTCAAACATTCAAAGTACACAGCACATGACCAAGCAGTCATCCACTGTATACTCAGTCAACCAGTCAAAGGGGTCCACAACGTATAAGTTTGAAATTGTACAGCGGACGCACTGTTCACACATCGCATGTGTAACTCACAGCGGACATCATAAAATTATCTTTTAAGTTTAAACTTTTTACACAGTGGACATACAAACTGTATACATAGCGGATGTTCATTTTATACATTGGTTTATAGTCCTACACTTGTTTTTTTCATTCATGAGTGAGAGAGAGAAAATTAAAATTTTCAAACGTTCAAAAATCCGCTAAACCCTTAAACCCCTGTTCGATTAAACCCAAATATCTGTTTGATTCTACCATTGATTGTTGATCAAATAGGTATAATATCAAGAATCTTATCAACAAACAATTGTTAAAGCATCTTGTTCATTGGTTCCGATTCGAGCATTGTTCGACTAAGTCAAACTTTGAACCGAAATCAAAACACGAATCTTTTGATGTTTTAAAACAAATCAAACATTGAATATGTGTTAGATGACCTTAGTCGAATGTATTAGGATAGTTCTTTTGATGTACTTTGATTAAATGTTCATTGGGATCATGAACAGTTATGATGTTCATGCCAAACTCATACAAAAACTAATGTTTGGTCTTTGAAAATATTTAAACTAACTTGAAACATGTTATAACTTGGTAAACATATTCAAAAGTTTATAACAAACTTGTAAAATTAGTTCACTTGGCATGACATTGAACACACCAACATTAAATGCATATTCATTCAATGTGCATTCAATGAATGTTTTGACTTCAACAATCAAACTGAAATACTCAAGTTGAGTTTTTATGAAATGAAATCAATATATAATATGACACAAACAACTCATTATGATAAAACAAACACATTGCAAAACAATTTGGATCAAAACAAATTGAATCAAACAAGATTTTCAAGACCAAAATTAACCAAGCAGTTGACTTTGGATTAGTCAAACTTACTTAATGATTAATACCAATCATAAATATGTTTTGATAATCTACATAGGTTGGACTCACTATAGTTAATAGTTTTATTTTGTTTTTTTAATAGGTTAATTGTTAGTTCTTCCTTGTAATTTGTCTTTCTATGTATTTTTGTATTGCAGCGAAACTACGGGCGAAACTATAGTTTCGCCCGGAGTCAGCTGATTTAGATCACCCGGCAAATCTGTAGTTTGCTGCCGGGTGAATCTAGTAGTTAGATAGGCAGAGCGAATTTAGGTTACTTATATATTGTAATCTTTCTATCTTTGTAAGGAACCTTTTGGCAAAACCCTAATACAGTATATTTATTGTTACAATTGTGTGAGTGGCTGGAAGTTTATTTTCAATATCATTGACCCTTTGTTATTATTATTATTATTGTTTAGATTCAATGAAAAACATTATCTTACTGTGTTTCAAGTGTTGATTGGGTTGAAATACATTGTCAAACTTCAAGTGCACTGATGAATCGATCAATAGGACCAAAAATGAAAGCCTTACGGATATAACAAGCTCGATTTTTGTTCATCTCAAGCACATTAAAGAAAATATGATGAGCAGTTGGGAAATGATGAACAAGTCTCTAAACTCTTGGACTCTCTTCCACCTCAATGGAGCCTGCAAGTTAGGATGTTGAAGCAAGAAAGAAACTTTGCTGATTACAAACTTATGGATGCAATCAACAAATTGAAATCTTTTGATTTGGATTTAAAGAGGAGAGAATACAATCAATCCATGATGACAGCCACTGTATATCCACAAAATGCTGCATTATTGTCATCCGCTGCAAACTTGTCTTTGTATGGTTCAGTTTATGGTGGTTCTCCAGGATTTGGTGCTTCAAATATGTCTAGTGGGGGATCTACAGGTGTTGGTTCAAGCTCAAAGCCTTCTGTCAGTGCTCAGATTCCATCAGATACTATGGCATTATTTAGGATGTTCGTGCACAGTTATGAAGCTTTAGTTGCTGGGGAGTTAAAGGGAAAAGGAATGACTGTTGAAGACATGTATCAAGTTGATCCAGATGACATAGAAGAAACAGACATCCAATGGCAAATGGCCATGCTCACACTACGTGTAAGAAGATTCATGGAACAAAGTGGTAGAAGGAGCTTTGGAAATCAGAATCAGAATTCTAAGCTTGGTTTTGATAAGTCAAAATTAAGATGCTTCAATTGCAAACAGCTGGGGCACTTTAAAAGAGAATGCCCGAATCCTTTCATTTCTGAACCAGGAACTTCTGGAACTTCTAAATTTATCCAAATTACTGACAAAGAAGAAGTCAAGTCAAAGAAGGAAACGACTCTCATCCTAAACTTTGATTGGAGCGCAGAAATTAAGGAAACTGAAGAAGAAATCAATCAAAAACTAGTGGTTGAGTTAGTGAATAGTGAAGTGGAATCTATTGATGACTTTTATCCTTTTAGAGAGTTCAAGAGTGAGATTCAAGCGGTTATTGGTGAAAGCAGCAAGGAAAGGGTTCAGGATGAAGAGAAAAAGGTTGAGAAAGCTGATAAGAAGATGGGTGAGTCAAAAGAAAATTTGAAAAAGGATACTAAAGCTAAGAAGGATAGTAGGAAAGTAGTGGAGGATGAAGAAGACAAGAAGAATACTCCGGTCTGTCAGTGTGACAAGGCCCTGGCTGCTGAAAAGGTAGTTATGGGTTTCCCTTATGAGGTAATTCAAGACATGTGCTCTCCTCCTTGCAAAATTCGTTTATTTGGGGTTTATAAGTCAAACAGATTATTATTAGATAATGAAAAGGAATTGAAAAAAATTAATAAGGAACTTAAAACAAATGAGTCTAAATATTTTGTTAGTAAATGAAGCATTAAAAGAAAATGAGCATTTAAAAGAAATCTTTTGGAAAGAAACGTTTAAATAATGCTTTAACTGAACGTGTAGCACTTGCTAAATTTGAAACAAGCAAATTAAAAACTAAACTTGAAAAATAGACAATCTCTGGGATGAAACTTAAGGAAATTTATTTGAATCAAAGGGGGGCTAGAATTAAGACTGGTTTGGGAAGCAAAGAAACCACTCATGTTTATCCTCCACCTAGTACTTATTGTTATTCTCCTATGCCTACACCACAAATGAGTTAATTCAAAATGATACTGACAGTTTGTATGTAGGTTTAGAAGGAGATAATCATAAGGAGATTCGAGAGGATTATGATTATGGTGCAACTAGTGGTCTGGGCAGCTCTAGTTTTAACATTTCAGATTCCAAAAAGTCTTCTATAGACAATAGTTTAAGTAGATTTGTTTCACAAATGTCTGTCATAGACAGTAGTTCATGTAGCCCTAGTTCTAGTTCATTTTGTTTATCCTCAGAGATTGATGAATCTAATGATGATGTTTCAAATTCTCTTGTTAATAGTTATGATAATTGTTTACCTAATGCTTCAAATAGACGTTCTCACCCAAATTATTTTGAAAAGATTCTTTCTCATCCTATCCCATCTTTCACACCAAGCCGAATTTCCAATCTTAAAGATATGAGACAACTTCTTCAAAGTTAACAATATAACGAAAATGAATCCGGGTTTGCTAAAATGAAAGTCACAAAGGAATATTAAAAGAATCACATGACTCATGTAGCAATTCAAATTCTTACACGTCTAAAGGTGAGGAAGAAATCTTAACTGATCAAGCATCTGTTTTAAGATGTAACAAGAAAGGATTGAAGTCCTGATGTTTAGATATGGAAAGGATGATCATGTTCTTAAAACTTGTCCTGCATTGTTAATAGAAATATAAATCATAGTTCATTAGGAAGTAGATTAAATCATTTTGTAAATAATTCTTTTGTAAAAAATCTTTCGTTCCAAGGCCTAAGTCAGTCAAGGCTTGGGTCCCGATTCCAAGTCTTAAATTTTTTTTTTCTTATGCCAGGACATTTCCAGAAGAGCTATCAATAGTCTTTGGCACGTTGACAGTGGATGTTCAAGGCACATGACTGGGTTGGAAGACTTACTCATAAATTATCTAATAATTAATGGAGGATATGTCGCTTTTGCTGGAGATAAGAAGGGTGGAAAAATGATTGGTCAGGGAGAAGTCTTAAATGGTTCATTAACTTGGAGAAAGTAAATTATGTTCTCGAATTAGCATTCAATCTGCTAAGCGTGTCACAAATTTGTGATAAGATATTCAAGTGCTGTTTATGTCAAATGAATGCTTGTTTCTTATACCAGAATTCATTATTTCAGAAGATCTAGTGATCATGCATGATCCAAGAAAGAATGATACCTATCTTCTTGATATGGGATCACAAGAGTCTACATCCACTATGACATGTCTTCTTTCAAAGCCTGTTCTTCCGAATCCTTCTTGTGGCATCGTCGATTAGGACATGTTAATTTAAAAATATAAATAAATTAGTTAAGAACAATCTTGTGAGAGGACTACCACTTAAAGATTTTTCAGTGGTAGAAAAAATGCAAGGCTTGTGCTCAAGGCAAACAACAAAAAGCCACACAAGCTTAAGCTTGAAAACACAATTTCAAAACCCCTCGAATTGTTACATACTGATTTATTTGGTCCTATTAGTTTTAAATCAATTGCTAAGAATTCTTATTGCTTGGTTATTACATGACTCATGTAGCAATTCAATTCTTACACGTCTAAAGGTGAGGAGAAATCTTAACTGATCAAGCATCTGTTTTAAGATGTAACAAGAAAGGATTGAAGTCCTGATTTTAGATATGGAAGGATGATCATGTTCTTAAAACTTGTCCTGCATTTGTTAATAGAATATAAATCATAGTTCATTAGGAAGTAGATTAAATCATTTTGTAAATAATTTCTTTTGTAAAAAATCTTCCGTTCCAAGGCCTAAGTCAGTCAAGGCTTGGGTCCCGATTTCCAAGTCTTAAATTTTTTTTTTCTTATGCCAGGACATTTCCAGAAGAGCTATCAATAGTCTTTGGCACGTTGACAGTGGATGTTCAAGGCACATGACTGGGTTGGAAGACTTACTCATAAATTATCTAATAATTAATGGAGGATATGTCGCTTTTGCTGGAGATAAGAAGGGTGGAAAAATGATTGGTCAGGGAGAAGTCTTAAATGGTTCATTAACTTTGGAGAAAGTAAATTATGTTCTCGAATTAGCATTCAATCTGCTAAGCGTGTCACAAATTTGTGATAAAGATATTCAAGTGCTGTTTATGTCAAATGAATGCTTGTTTCTTATACCAGAGTTCATTATTTCAGAAGATCTAGTGATCATGCATGATCCAAGAAAGAATGATACCTATCTTCTTGATATGGGATCACAAGAGTCTACATCCACTATGACATGTCTTCTTTCCAAAGCCTGTTCTTCCGAATCCTTCTTGTGGCATCGTCGATTAGGACATGTTAATTTTAAAAATATAAATAAATTAGTTAAGAACAATCTTGTGAGGGGACTACCACTTAAAGATTTTTCAGTGGTAGAAAAATGCAAGGCTTGTGCTCAAGGCAAACAACACAAAAAGCCACACAAGCTTAAGCTTGAAAACACAATTTCAAAACCCCTCGAATTGTTACATACTGATTTATTTGGTCCTATTAGTGTTAAATCAATTGCTAAGAATTCTTATTGCTTGGTTATTACAGATGATTATTCTAGATATTCTTGGGTAAGATTTCTAGCAAGCAAGGGAGATACTGCCAAAGAGCTTCAAAAGATTATCCTTTCTATTGAGTCTGTCAATAAGAGGAATGTTATAGCCATCCGAAGCGATAACGGTACTAAATTCAGAAATCATATCTTTGACTCATTTTGTGCAAGCAAGGGGATTCTCATACAGTTCAGTGCTGCTAAGACACCTCAGCAAAACGGTGTTGCTGAGCGGAAGAATAGGACACTCATCGAAGTAGTAAGAACTATGTTGATTGAGTCAAAGCTTCCTATAATTTTCTGGGCTGAAGCAGTCAACTATGCTTCTTATGTACTTAACAGGGTCCTTATTGTGAATGACAAAATGAAGACTCCCTATGAGCTTCTGCATAAATGAAAACCCTTGATTAACTTCTTTCGTCCATTTGGTTGCTCATGTACCTTGCTGAACACTCAAGCTCAGAAGTCAAAGTTCGGTGCAGTTTCTGATGAATGTTTCTTCGTTGGCTATTCCTCCTCACAAAAAGCATATCGGGTGTACAACAAAAGAACGCGTATTGTGCAGGAATCATTTTATGTTGATTGGCAAGAGTCAAATTCTCCAAACATGGGATCTGATCCTGAATGGTTCTATGACTCAAACACTATCTTCAAATTCTTCAATCTTCCAGTTTTTGATGATAATGTTGTTCCTCAAACCAATGCAGAAATAATACCTCCAACTGAACCACTTCCACCTGCACCTCATCCACAACCATGAATAGAACATCACCCTCAACCACTATTTGATGTTCCACCTACACCTTCGACACAACCACCCACTTCCCCATCACAGTCTTCACCACCCATTTCCCCATCATAGTCTTCACTACCCACTTCCCCATCACAGCCTTCACAACCATCATTGACTACTTCCTCATCTTCATCAAATCCGTTAACCCTTAACACTAATTTTAAAACCATACAAGGCCACCCACATGATTATATCATTGGTTCCATTACTGATGGAGTGAGGACACGAAGTCAATCTAGATTGATAACGGAATGCCTCTATGCATGTTTCTTATCTCAATCAGTTCCTAAAAATGTCTCAGCAGCACTTCGAGACCCAAATGGGTTGAATCTATGCAAATGGAGCTTCAGCAGTTCAGGAAACTAAAAGTTTGGCAATTAGTTGATCTTCCTCCAAACAAGTTTCCTATCGGCACTAAATGGGTATTCCGGAACAAACCAGATGATCGGGGAGTAATAATTCGAAACAAATCCAGGTTGGTTGTTCAGGGTTTTGCTCAGGAGGAAGGAATTGACTATACTGAAGTGTTTGCTCCAGTTGCTCGAATTGAAGCCATCCGAATCTTTCTTGCTCATGCGGCTCACAAAAACTTTAAAGTTTTTCAGATGGACGTGAAATGCGCATTTCTCTACGGGAATATCGATGAGAAGATTTATGTTTGTCAAGCTCCAGGTTTCGAGGATCCAGATTTTCCAGACAAAGTGTATAAGCTTGACAAATCCTTATTTGGATTACATCAAGCCCCTCGGATCTGGTATGAAACTTTGACACAGTATCTGCTGAGTAAAGGTTTCTCTCGTGCTTCGATAGCATGACTTTGTTCAAGAAAGAAGTTGATGGTGAAATGTTGATTGTTCAAGTGTATGTTGATGACATCATTTTCGGGTCAACAAATGAGAAACTATGCAGAGAATTTGAAGAGGTCATGAAGGATCGCTTCAAAATGAGCATGATGGGGGAGTTATGCTTTTTCTTGGGATTACAAGTTGAACAAAAGCATTCTAGTATTTTGATTCATCAGGAAAAGTATGTTTTGGAGATTCACAAAAAGTTCAAAATGGATAATTCTTCTCCAGAACTTACTCCATTCACTGCTCAGACTTGCTTAACTCCAAATGATAATGGGAAATCTGTGGATGCTCATCGGTATCATTCCATGATCGGATCCCTCATGTATCTCACGGCCAGTCGTCCTGATATTACATTCGTTGTGTGCTATTGTGCTCATTTTCAGGCCAACCCAAAAGAACCCTATGAAAAAGCTGTTAAAAGAATTTTTTGTTATTTAAAGGGTTCCTCTCGTTTGGGTCTTTGGTACCTAAAAGGATGTAACTTTGACTTACATGCATATTCTGACAGTGATCATGGTGGTTGCAGGGTCAATCGGAAATCCGTCACAGGTGGATGTCAATATCTGGGAGATTGTCTCGTCTCATGGCAAAGTAAGAAGCAAACTACAGTATCTCTGTCTACAGGAGAATCTGAATATGTTGCTGCTTCTAGTTGTTGTTGCCAAGTGCTGTGGATACAACATCAAATGATGGATTATGGGATAAATTTTCTTCCTACACTACTTTTCTGTGATAATGAAGCCGCCATTGGGATTGCAAAAAATCCAATTCATCATACTCGTACCAAGCACATTAAAACGAGAATTCATGCCATCCGGGACGTTCAGGAAAAGGGTTTTATAGATATTATTCTGATTGACACAAAAAATCAACGAGCGGATCTTTTCATAAAATCTTTTGATAAACCGCGTTTTTATGAATTGATCTCCATGTTGGGTTTAAATAACTCTTTTTGAACTCTTTTTGTTTATAACTCTTTTTAAACTCTTTTTGTTTATAAAATTTTATTGATAAACTTATGAGTCCCATATAAAAAAAAGGGGAAAGAGAAATTTCTTTTCAGAAACTTCTAAAAAGAAATTTTGGAGGAGAATATAAAGATCTATTTTTATTTGTCTAAGGTTTAATTTTGCCTTTTCAAGAACTTAACGGTAAAGAAGTTTGAAGGAGAATTAATAGCTTTGTTTGGGATATGCTGGTAGGTTCAGTCAGATATCAAAGTAAACAGTGATCATGTAGCTTAATTAAAGTCTAAGAACTCGATGACAAGGATTATCCTTATGATATCTCAGCCTGCATAAAGCTACAAGGCCATGTCTGAAAAGGGTTGAGAGCTTCAAATCTTTGCTTTGTTGCAAAAAAAATATATATTAAAATAAAATGGGTGACATATCTCGTGCTTATCTCCTTTGCTATGTGTAAACATTGACCTGGAGTGATGATCTCCTCTGTTATACGTAAGTATAGACCTGGAGCTCTCATCAGCACATTCTGATGATCTTCTCTGTTATACGTAAGTATAGACCTGAAGCTCTCATCAGCGAGATAAAATGATTATTTCCTCTGTTATACGTAAGTATAGACCTGGAGCTCTTATCATCTGTCCCCAAAATAAAGACACAACGATTCTTAGAAATTAAGA
The DNA here is from genome assembly GCA_025506505.1 of Flaveria sonorensis. Taxonomy (NCBI): domain Eukaryota; kingdom Viridiplantae; phylum Streptophyta; class Magnoliopsida; order Asterales; family Asteraceae; genus Flaveria; species Flaveria sonorensis. The sequence continues at coordinate 30,286,127 of CM046440.1, read as the reverse complement.
ATCCTTGTTGAAATATTTAAGAATTTAAGCAAAGTGAATTATATTGCTCAATAAACCTCAAATCTTTGATTCTCCGGATCAATTTCTTGAAAAAGAAGTCTCTATATCCTTTTATTTTTCTTTCTTATTTGTTTTATATTTTGTTTTTGTTTTGTGCTGACGTTGTGGGACGAAAAAGTTTTTCATAAAGGCTTTATAAATAAAAAAATTTATTATTAATTTTTGTTTAATTTTAATTTTAATATTTCTTTAATTTTTTTTAGTTTTTAGGTTCCAGCGAAACTACAGTTTCGCTGGTAGTTTCACCAAGCGAATCTATAGATTCACCCGGCAGTATCGCTATTCTCTGAACACATGATTTCATTTGTGATGCCGAGCGAAACTATAGTTTCGCTGTCAGCGAAACTAGGTCATATATATTGCACAGTGTGAAACTCGTTTCACATAATGTTGTGCGAAACTAAACCCTAGTTTCTCTGTGGCCGAAACAAATTGATCCCATTTGCATCATTTCTATCGAGTTTGTTGGTTTCTAAGGGATTATGTATGCATTGTGACTCTGTTTCTATGGTTTAATCATGGTTTTATTCTTAATCAGTGGTTTTGGGTTGATTCGCTGGTTTGAAACTTCGCCTGTTTCATCCAGCGAATCTACCAAATTAACCAGCGAAACTGAATGAAAGTTCTCTGTTGCGAGCGAATCTATCTGGTTATGCTATCCAAGCATACACGACAGTTTCGCTCAAACCATTCCAGTGAAACTATACTTTCGCTCAGCACATAATATGCTCTGTTGGGGTCAGCGAACTTACAACTTCGCTGTCGTCTGAATCATAAGCGAGTCCTTAGCGAAAGTGTAGAATCACTCAAACTCATGGTCTAGAGCTGAGTTACAGCGAATATACACTTTTGTTTGGTCGAAACTTATGTTCAATCAACAGCGAAACTATTAGTTGTGCCTGGCGAAACTACAGTTTCGCCTGTCAGCGAAACTGTTGAACTTAGTTTCAAAAACCTCGGCGAAGCTCTCTTGCTGTGCTTGGCGAAACTACAGTTTCGCCAGGACAGCGAATCAATGGTTGTTTTGAATTTTTCATATTGTTTAATTGTCTTTATGTGATATATAACTTAATGTTTGATGAAAAGACAAATCTTGTGACATTATTAGACGACAGTAATTCGAAGACTTTTGGATTCAGAGATTGTCTTAGATGGTTGAAGCAGTCTCCCATACTTTATGCCATATCTCATTTACCCACGATCTACGACATTCACATAAGAGATTTTTGGGTTAATGTTGAATGTGATCTGGGATCTACTCCATACAGGATTACTTCAAAAGTCCTTGGGGAAGACATAGTTGTCACTGCTAAGACAGTAGCAAGGGTGTTGAGGTTGGAAGAAGATCGTGGAGATGAGGTTGGTATGACTGTTGCTGAACTTCTTAATGCTTATTGAAGCATTGGGTATGAAGGACCATCTTTTGGGTCAAAGAAGGAAATTAAAAAGTCGTTTTTATCCAAGGAATGGAGATACATTGCTCACGTATTCATCATGTGCTTGGATCATAGAAAAGGAGGATCAGATGGATTAAATGCATAGTTGGCAAAGGCGATGATTATATTCTGTAAAGGACAAAAGGCCAATATTGCAAGACTAATATTAGACTGTATGACTGAGAATGCATGGCTCTGAAGAAGGATAAATGGCTATTATATCCAAGGTTTGTCCAGATGATCATTAATCACGAGAAACCAAATTTGCCAAGACACGGGGAAGTTAAGAGGCTGATGCAGATGAATACAAGAATATTTGCACATTGCTCAGTAGTTAGACATGACTTCAGTGGTAAAATAACTTATTTGCTCAAAAACATGTATCCAGTCGAGAGATGGAACTATATAAAAAGGCTGATCGAGGATGAAACAAAAATGCTGAATAAAACCAGGATAAACAAACAGAGGCAATAAAGAAGAGGAAGAGATATGCAAGGAGAAAGTATATGATTTAGATGCTGAGATTGATGAGGTTGAAGAGTAGCTGCGGGCTCAGGGAGAGAGAAGGTCCAAAAGAAAGTCTTATCAAGGGGAACTGGCTCCGAAACAGAAAGGAGAACTAAGCATAAACAGCCAGTGTTCAAAGAAAGGAGGGATTTCCGATCAGAATTGGATTAGGATGTCATTCGAAATGTAAATGCATCATTGGCCAATGAACTAAGCATGATAAAGACAAAGTTGGTCAATCAAGAATTGAGTGAAAAGGAGAAGGATGATCAAATTGAAAGTCTGAAAGCAATGATAATGGATTAGTAGAATCTTATTAGAAGATTGCTCAAGGAGGTGAATGAGCTCAAATGCAAAGTTGGTGTCACAAACCAACTATCATAAGAGGAGCTGGAAGATCTAACTGACAAACCAAAGTATACGTTCCTAAAATTTGGAAAGTCATCAGGAATGGGAGGGGATGCAAATACAGCTAGAGTTGGTGCAAGTGGCAGTGGTGTAGGAGGACAAAAGGTTGTTGAAACAGAAGTAGAGAAGAGAGTTAAGGAAGGAGGAGATGTGAGAGAGGATCCTGTGATTGTTGAGGCTGAATTTGTTGATTTGGGATTGGATATAGAAACAGACTTGATGGGGGTTGAGGTGATTAGAGAAGAAACTACTGAAGGAAATAAGGAGGGTACAAAGAAGAGACTTATTGATGAAGAGGAAGAATATGAGGAACAACTGGTTGATTATGACTCAAAGCCTGAATATTTTGAAGTGGAGGAGCGCCCAATGACATATGTGGCACAAAGGGGTTCAAAAGAAGGTGATGTATTTGAGATGAGCAAAGAAGATTGGTTTGTGAAAGAAAAGGAACTAGAAGAGTTAACACCTCTATTCCAAAACATTAGTGAACCAAGGAAGAAGAAAACCAATACGAAAATAGTGAGCTGGAAGTATAATTCTGAATTGAAGATGTTTGTGATCAAAAGAAGAGGCGGGGACATATCTTATATGCATAAAAAGAAGGCGTTCAAGACCTTGCCTAGGTGGGACTTGAGGAGATTAACTGAAATTCCACTTTTGGATGCCCACTTGAGTGAACGTGCTATGTTGTTGGAAAAGGAGATTAAAGCAGGAATGAATGACAATTTTTATGCTTTTGGGTATATGAGGACAGAAAGGAGAAGATCAAAGAAAGACCTGGATTGGGCCATAGGAAAAGGAAAGATTGTGTTAAAGCTGAAGCCATCTAAAATCGTAAACAAAGTAAAGGTGCCCAATCCACTTCCCCTAGACTACAAAATTTTGAAAAATGGTTTTATGATAACAATACTGGGGAAGCAGTCATTAGGTTGAAAGGTGGTGTTGAGATTAAGTTGTTTGATCCAATGGAAGTATTTACTTTTTGTGATGAAGACCTGGTGACTCTATGTTAAAATCATATCAAGGTTAGGGCTGGAGATGAAACAAGAAAAGAAGCAAGTATGTTCATGAATATGGCAAATAAAGCTCGTGGAGTAAGGGCAGAGGTTAGGGAGCTCTCGGAGAAAGTATCAAAATCTGACGAATTAAGATTAGACATGCAGGATCTTACTAGACAGTTTGCAAGGGCAAGTGCAAGGGCTGAAAAGGAGAGTACAGTAGGAGCTGATCAAGAAACATCTGATAAAGCTGAAGAAGGTGCAAGAGAAGAGCCAGAAGATTGAGAGTGAGATCCAACCTAAGGGGATAATTGAAGATCTATATAGGTTGGACTCACTATAGTTAATAGGTTTATTTTGTTTTTGTAATAGGTTAATTGTTAGTTCTTCCTTGTAATTTGTCTTTCTATGTATTTTTGTATTGCAGCGAAACTATGGGCGAAACTATAGTTTCGCCCGAAGTCAGCTGATTTAGATCACCCGCCGAATCTGTAGTTCGCTACCGGGTGAATTTAGTAGTTAGACGGGCAGTTTCGCTAGTCAGTGAAAATGCCAGCGAATTTAGGTTACTTATGTATTGTAATCTTTCTATCTTTGTAAGAAACCTTTTGGCAAAACCCTAATACAGTATATTTATTGTTACAATTGTGTGAGTGGCTGGAAGTTTATTTTCAATATCATTGAGCCTTTGTTATTATTATTATTGTTTAGATTCAACGAAAAACATTATGTTATTGTGTTTCTAAGTGTTGATTGGGTTGAAATACACTGTCAAACTTCAAGTGCACTGATGAATCGATCAATAGGACCAACATGTTTTATGCTAGTAACAAGTGTTAAGTGTGCATAATTCATCATTTCATAACCATCACAACAGTCCAGTGAACACTTGATCCATATTTCATCATCACACATCATTAACATACAAGATATTAACATTAATCTTTTTCATTACAGATATGGTAGACCTAGTGTTTGTCAGAAATCACAACCTTTGTGCTTTACTCAATGCTGATTCACCAAAAGCAGAGAATTATAGAGATATTATTCATGCCATTAGACAAACAAGGCTGGCTCTTGCTATAACAGCAAGACGAGATATTTTTGAGGATCACATAGTCCAATTCTGGACTCATGCTCATCTAGAACAGATAAATGATGAGCACGTAGTAGTCTTGAAAGTTCATGAACATCAGATTACTATCACTGAAGAAGTAATCAGGAGAGTATTACAGCTTAAAAATGAAGATGCTGAAGGACTAGTAGAATTTGGTGAAAACTATTTGTTACATGTTTTCAGGCAAATAGGCTACATTGGTACCATAGACATGAAACAAATCAAGAGATCATACATGTGTGCCCAATTTAGATTCCTCATGCACACATACCCAAAGACTATGACAAACAGAAAGACTGGCTGGGATGTCACTTCTCCGAGGAGCTCTTCAGCCATTGCCAGCATCATTGCAAGGAGACCATTCAACTTTGCTGTACAAGTGTTAAATGGGATGGTCTACAACTTAACTAAGGTGAGGAAAAAGTTTCAGAGGTTTCCAAGATTCCTTCAGATGATTATTGATGATCTCCTACAAGACATCCTAAGAGAAGGTGACGAAATCAACTTTACAACAACATGTTGAACATGAACATATTAGAACAATATTCAACATGAACAAGTTGATTACCCCAAGGACCTTTTTCAATATCTCTCAATATTCAACCAATAAGAAACATGGTTTGGAAACCCATGATTCAAGTGAAAAAATTCAGTGTGTGTGTGTGTGTGTGTGTGATTGTGTGTTAGTGTGTGTGTTTTGAATGCTCGAAAATGATAATAACAGATTGTTTGATTGATTGTTCAAAAGCTTACCAAGGATTAGGGTAGTGTGCTGTTTATCGCCTATACACAAAAGCTATATAAAATTACATAACTACCCTTATGTAAACAAATATTACATAAATAATCCTAAGTGTCTAAGCTATCCGGTGTGGAATTAAGTCATCCGCTGTGGAGAAGCTGTGCATAGTTGGTTGTTCATCCACCGTGGATGCTTGGTTGTTTATCCGCTGTGGATGTTCATCCGCTGTGGATGAACATCCGCTGTGGAATGTTCATCTACTGTGGATGAACATCCGCTGTTGACGTTGTCCGTTGTATGTTCTTCATCCGCTGTGGGATTCTTTCATCCACTGCACACACTTAGATGAATTTTCTTCATCCGCTGCTGATGATCTTCATCCGTTGTGGAGACTCTTCATCCGCTACGAACACTTGGTAAAAATTACTTTTATCTACAAATCTAAAAAAGAATTTAAACAAATGTTAGTGATTGTTATGAATGTTAATAATGTTAATGTGTTATAAATGATTGTTTTGTATGTTAAAACACTTTTTGTTTGATTGTATGCTTTTGCAAGCATCATACTTTTTCATGCATTAATTCTTAATGCAATGTTGAGTCCAACAATACTCCCTAAGTATGATGTTGCCATAGTTTTCTGTTTGTTTGATAAATGTTTTGTTTAATAATGTTGATTAATTTCTAGTGTTTGGATTTAATCAAGTAATAAGGGTTTACGAAGGGTTTTGTTGAACAAGGTTTGAAATTTTGAATGTTTTACTTTCTCTCTCTTTACTGGTGAAAAAGAAAAAATGTGCAAGTGTTGTTTAAATATACAGCGGACAATGAACTATCCGATGTGGATACAGTGGTTATGCGCAAACTATCCGCTGTATCAACAGTTGTCATGCGCTGTGCAAAAATGACTTAAAATAAATTTAGGTCATCCGCTGTATGAACAGTGGTCATGCGCTGTGCATTTTACACTGTGAGCTGTATGAAGTACTGTGCACACAGCGGATGAACAATTTGTTCATGCACTGTGCATATAACTTATATGCTACTTATGACAACTGTTTTCACAGCGGATGAACAATTTGTTCATACGCTGTCTACCCTTTGTCCATTGTACTGATTGTTCATTACGGATGAACATTTGTTCATGCGCTGTAGATCCTTGGATCATATGTTTGATACGTTCACAGCGGATGAACAACTGTCATGCGCTGTGGAACACCTGAATGTTTGAATGAATATACACAGCGGATGAACCTTATTCATGCGCTGTGGACACTTTGAATGGAATGAATGCTTTGTTCACAGCGGATGAACATTGTTCATGCGCTGTGGACACTTTGAATGGATTGAATGCTTTGTTCACAGCGGATGAACAATGTTCATGTGCTGTGGACACTTTGAATGGATTGAATGCTTTGTTTATAGCAGATGAACAATGTTCATGGGCTGTGGAACACTTGGTAATTTTTGAGAGATGTTCACAGCGGATGAACAATGTTCATGTGCTGTGGACATTTTGATGATATGAATGGTACTGTTCCTACAGCGGATGAGATATTTGTTCATCCGTTGTGTGAACAGTTGTCAAAATTTTAAAAAAAATTTAAAAATTTGTATGTTTTGAAGTCATTTCTTCCGAAGCAAATATCTTGCTTCCGAAGCACATAAAATTGCAAATTTGTTTGTTTTTCTTGCAAAAGAAGATTCTGAATGTTAAATTTTGTTTAAATCAAAATATTAGTTTAAAAAATTTGAATTAAATTGTATGTTAAAATATTGAATTTTAACATATTTATTATATGGATGTTTTGATATCACTCATAAGCAATATTATGCAATAAAATAAGCAAATGTATGTGTGTCAACCTGCTGTTTGTTAGTGTTGGATTGACTTGGCTTTGTTTGTTTTTCAAAATTTGAAAATATCAAAATTTTAAATGTATGATAATGCATAATTCTGCTGCCTTTGATAATTCCATGTTCAATTTCTCCCCCTAATTTTTTTCATATTTATAAAAATCTTTTATAAAATGTCAAAAATTTGTATGATTTAATATGGAAATTATCAAAGTCCATTTTGCTTGTTTGATAATCATTTAGCAAGAGAAGAGTGAATCTTACTAAAATGAATGTTTATCATGTTTTACACATTAATCTTTTGCACATACCATGAGATCATACTAGTCTATAGTTCTCACTGAGTTGTTTGTATATTTTGGAGAATAGACATAAACAAGTAGAATGTTGATTGCAGATATATTGATCCCCTTAAACTCAAGCATGGTATTAATGATTGATTTAAAACAATGAGTGATTATCATGTTTTGAATTGATTGACATGAGATGTATGTACCCTACATCTGATTGTATGATTAATACAACCCTCCTCAAGATATGCTAGAAAGTACTTTCAATACTTAAAACCTAGTTACTTAGGACTATAAATGCTTAATTTGATCCATGTTGGTTGATCCTTTTTGGGATTATTTTTCATTTCACTTTGGAAGTTGATCCTCTTTGGGATTCATTTGATTCATTCACAAGGAATGTAGTCATAAAGACTTTATTGATGATTCATCCAAGATGGATGTGTTCCTCTTTGGGAATCTTTTTGGATCATGATTTAGGCCATTCAGGTCTGTGTTTAGCACAACAAAGAATGCCTAGGTGTACTCCAGGTCTATGATTATCATAACAAAGGAAACACTTAAATGATTGAGTAATTTATAATCTGTTTCACTTGGTGTATTATAGTTACTTTAAAAGCAACCTATATTGGATATATCAATACTCACCATAAACCAAGATGTGTTGTTAACCACACAGTCATGAGAATTTAGTTCTTCACTGTTGTATCTTATTTTATGTGTCCCATGCTGAGCCTATCCACATATCAAACAAAAAATTTGTCAGTCTTTATTAGTGGAAAAAGACTCAAGTGAAGAATTATGCTAGTGTACTATCATTTTTCATGAAATGTATGTGTGATTTAATATTATCAAAATGAATGATTTGCATGATATCTTTATTTTGAAAAGGGGAAAGCTGATGGTAATCATGGACTTTGACAAAATCAAGTATGTCAGATTTGAATGTTTCGAAAATATTAATTAGTTGTTTCATAGTTGATCATACCATGAGACTGAACCAAAAAGTCAAATCATGTTAAATCAAATGGTTTTGTAAAAAGGTCAGCCAATTGGTTGTCTGTGTGGACCTTGATCAACTTGATCAGACCCTTTTTTGAGCAATCTCTCAGAAAGTGATATCTGATCTCTATGTATTTGGTTTTTGAATGTTGAACAGGATTGTCTATTATAAATATGGCTGCAAAATTGTCAATGTGTATGGGTGTTTTATGAAAATTAAAGCCATAATCAAGCATTTGGTTTTGAATCCATAACACTTGAGAACAGCATGCAGAAGCAGCTATATATTATGCTTCGGCTATGGACACAGAGACATTTGTCTGTTTCTTGCATTGCCAAGAGATCAATCATGATCCAAGAAACTGGCAGCCTCCACTGGTTGATTTCCTGTTGTTATTGCATCCCCCATAATCACTATCTGTGTATGCATATAATGAGAAGTCTCCATCTTTAGGATACCACAAACCAAGAGCTGGTTTGCCTTTTAAGTATCGGAAGATTCTTTTAACAGCATTTATGTGTGATTCCTTGGGATCTGCTTGATATCTTGCACACATGCATACTGCATACACGATATCTGGTCTGCTTGTTGTTAGGTACATCAGAGAACCTATCATAGATCTGTAAAGTTTTTGGTCAACTGATGTTCCTTCTGGATCTGTTCCAAACTTCAATCCAGTTGCAAATGGTGTCTTGCTTGAATTGCAATCAGTCATGTTATACTTCTTGAGGATCTGATGCACATATTTGCTTTGATTAATGAAAATTCCATCTGTTGATTGTTTGACTTGTAGACCTAGGAAGAATGTGAGTTCTCCCATTGAGTTCATCTGGAATTTTGATTGCATAAGAGTTTCAAACTCTTTGCAAAGCTGTATGTTTGTGGAGCCAAAAATTATGTCATCCATATAGACTTGCTGACTTGCACTACTAACAAGTCTTGTTCTTTTCTTTTTAAGAACAATGTCTGATCAATTTTACCTCTGGTGTAACCATTCTATAGTAGAAACTTTGATAGAGTTTCATACCACTTTCTTGGTGCTTGGTGAAGACCATATAGAGCTTTGTCTAACTTGTATACTCTGTGAGGGAAATCTAGATCTTCAAACCCTGGAGGTTGAGCAACATACACCTCTTCATCTATCTTACCATAAAGGAATGCACATTTGACATCCATTTGGTAGACAGTGAACTTCTGTGATGAGGCATAAGCAAGGAATACTCGAATGGCTTACAATCTAGCTACAGGAGCAAAGACATCATCATAATCAATGCCTTCCTCTTGAGTATATCCTTGAGCTATAATCCTCGCTTCATTTCTTATGACAATCCCTCTATCATCTGCTTTGTTTCTGAATAGCCACCTTATGCCAATTGCATATTGACCTTCAGGTAGATCTACCAGCTTCCAAACTTCTTGCTTCTTGAATTGCTGTAGTTCCTCTTGCATGGCTTCTATCCAACTGTTGTCCTTTAAGGCTTCAGATGTTTTTGGGTATAGTTAAGGATAAGAAACAGAATAAAACAAATGTTTGCTGTATCAGATTGACTACGAGTCAATCTGGTGTTGAGATCACCTATGATGTTTTCGATGGGATGATCTTTGTGAATTCTTGTTACGGTGATCTGATTAACATGGATTGTTGAATCAAGATTGGTGATTGTTTGATCATGTGATAAGGGTTGAGCAAGAGTATTGGGTGATGTGTGATTGTCTATTGAGGAGGTTCAGTGAATGTTTGAGGGGAATCATGAAAGAAATCTGGATTTCATCTTCATGATGTGTGTCTGGTAGAGAATGGTATCATCATCATCTTCAGTTGTTTTGTTTTGTTGGTATCTTGTGATTGAGTGGGTACAGGAGATGAAGATACTGGAGTGTCTGATGATGTTTCTCTTGAGGTGTTTGGTTGATCAGGAGGTGTGACATAGTTTGCTTGATGGTGTGTTAGTGGTTCTCCTTGGAGGATCAGCAGTCAATGGAACATCAATGGTTGATGGTGGAACCATTGGATACTCATTGTTCTCCTTTGAACCTGAAACATCAAAATATGCTGTGTCAAATGATTTTGGTTAATGCATCAATATCAAACAGCCAGTTAGATCCAATGACTTTCTTAGTGAAAAATGTTCATTGAAAACACATCTGTTGTTTCTTCCACTGTATTTAGCCTTGGATTGAATACTCTGTAAGCTTTTGAGCTTCCAAAATATCCAACAAAGAATCCATCATCTGCTTTTGGAGCAAATTGGATAATTGTTCTCTGGTGTTTAATATTAAACAGAACATCCAAAGGCCTTAAGAAATCCTATATATGGTTTTCTTTTAAACACTAATTCATAAGGCATTTTGGAATGTTCTTTGATGATTAATGTTCTGTTTTGTATGTAGCATGTTGTGTTTATGGTTTCAGCCCAAAAGGATATGGGTAATAGAGAGTTAGCTAGCATGGTTCTAGCTGCTTCTATTAATGTTCTGTTCCTTCATTCAGCTACTCCATTTTGCTAAGGAGTTCTTGCTACGCTGAATTGATGACTTATTCCTTTTTCTGCACAAAAAGAAGAAATGTAGTCATTCTTAAATTCAATGCCATTATCACTTCTTAAAGATTTTACTTTAAGATCAAGTTGATTCTCAATCTTTGTGATAAAGCAGGTAATGATTTCTGTTGTTTTTGTCTTGTGTAGTAGAAAGAAAACCCATGTGAATCTGGAGTAATCATCTACTATGACAAGACAGTATTGCTTCTTTCCTATGCTTAGGAGGTTTGTTGGGCCAAAAAGGTCCATATGAAGCAATTTGAGTGGTGTGTTGTTAGAGTTTATCATTTTGATTTATGTGAAACTCTATGTTGTTTGCCTTTCAGACATGCTGTGCAGTGGTCTGAACAGAAAAATTCCTTTATGGCAGACCTATGACTAGATCATTTTTAACAAGTTTGTTCATTTGTTAAAATTGGAATGACCTAATCGTCTATGCCATAAGTGTGATACATCTTCTGTTGCTTTTGATAATAAACAAGTTTCAGGGTTGATGCTGAAACATTGTTCATATCAACAATGTATGTGTTGTTTAGACGAGGAGTTTTCAAAGGATATGATCTTCTGGAATCTGAAAACCCATCTTAAGGATGTAGCAGCTGTTGGAGTCAAATAGGGTGACATATCCCTTGTCACAGATTTGGGATACACTCAGAAGATTGAACTAATGATTGGTGCAGTAGTTGACATTCTCAAACTTAATCAACCCATTTGTTACTGTTCCTTCGCCAGTTATCTTCCCACCTGTTTTATCTCCTCCAAAGGCTACATTGCCTCCATGTTTTGTTCTTAAAATCCCGAAGGAGGGAACAGTTGCCTGTCATATGACGGACATCCACTGTCAACATACCAGATGTTGTCAGTCCTTCTAAGATGTCCCTGAAAAACAAAAAAATCAGTTAGTTGGAGCAACCCAAGCCAAGATGGTCTTGGTTTTCCATCTTTTCCAATACACAATTTCTTCCAAGACAGCATTGTCTGAAGGTTTTGGAGCTCTAGAAACACTAGATTTCCTTTGGTTTGATTTAGCTCTATTTGGGGAAGTGCTTCGTGCTCTTCTCTTTTGTGAGCTAGTGTTTTAGTAGTGTCTGTTCTGAGACTTATGTCTCCTTGATGTGTGTTGAAAATTGTCATAAAATTTTTATCATTATCTAAAACAATTTCTGATGAGGAGTATGTTAGGAACTCCTACTCTGCTCTTATTTTGAGCAACAGGTTGTTTTTTAGTAGTTTTCTCAACCTGAGCTTGTTTGTTTTTTTTCTTGTTTTTTCTTGTTGAAAAAACAATTTGCCGTGCTGTGATTGTTTCTTTCACAAATGGAGCAATAATTGTGAAAATGACATGTTCTGTACTGTGATTATTCATCTTACAGTACTTGCAGTACTTTGCATATCCGCACTTTTCAGTTGAATGTGTGAATTGATCACACCATTCACAGTATGGCAATTCTATTTTGTTTGTTTGCTGAAAACTTTTGATTTCAAATTAGATTTTGATGGAATTTCAAAAGTTACAGATGGTTGTTTGGTTGAAATGTGGCTTTGCCTTTCCCTTTATTAGTTTGTTTGGAGTGACATTTGAGGTTAAAGCTTTCCTTCCACAGATATCAAATCCTTTAATCTATTTTGATTGGTTGCTGGAGTGTCAGCCACACTTGAAGTCTTATGAGCTTCAGTAATTGGTTGATCTGAGTCATCCTCCAAAAGATCAATGTCATCATCACTAGTTTCATTATCATATTCATTGTTTTCACCTTGATAAAATCTATATTTTGATTTGTGAAATCTCTTGACTTTTTACAAATTTATCAATGGTGTTTTTAACATTGTTGGAGATGATGATGATGATGACTTTGATTCAATTGGTTTGTCTTGAGATTCAGTTGACTCATCTTGTATGTTGGTCATTGACTCAGGAAGTGGGATGTAGTTATCATTATAAGGTGGGTTTACTTATTATATCCAAGTCTTGTAGGATCCTTAAAGGTCCTTTGCTGAGCAAGAAGTTCTTCTAACCTCTTATTGCTCATCTGAAAGTTTCAGCTTGAATTGTTTTTGACTCAGTTAATGAGATAGAGAGCTGCTCGACCTGAGCTGTCAATGTTAATTTTTCAGAAAGTAGTTTGTCTAGGTCTGATTGTAATGAAAGTATTTTTGTAGCATACTGCTTTTGTTCTGATTTAGACTTTCATTAAGAATGTTTGTTTCAATTACTTTCTTTGATAGCTTGTCAGCATGCTCTCTATACCTGTTTACCTCATCAATACATGCTTGACTGCAGAGGTTTTCTTTTACCTCTTTCAGGATGTCTGTTAATTTGTCTTCAATATCAGCCATAAGGGCATGATCTGAAGGTGATGGTATTTTAGCCTCATAAAGGCTCCAGTCACATTCTCCATCCTTTTTTTTATCATTGCAGAAGATGTTGGACGTTGAGTTGGACTGAATTGTGTGTTTTGAGGTTGAGTTGGTGCATTTGGAATACTGATTGGTGGAGGCACTTATCTGTTTGAATTAATTCCACTTGAGTGTTGTGGCTGATGAGTGTTTCTATCAACTTTGGGCTGTTGACATTCTCTGGAGAAGTGCCCATAAAGTTGATAGTTATAGCACCTAACTTTGGTTTTATCAAAACCAATTCTTGTTTTCTTGTCCATGGTTAAACCTCTATTTCTATGCAGAAACCTTTGGACCTGTATGCTATCATGGCCATTGACCATTGAAGATCCATTTCTTCTACCATATCTGGTGGAAGTTCATCCAAATCCTGTTAGATGATCTGAGATGGAGTCAGACTTGCTCCCAAGAATGCTTTGAAGCTTGTTGAAAAGGCTGCATAAGCTGCCTTTTGCTCTTCACTTTGTAGAATAATAGTAAGAGCAATAGTAAGAGCATCCATAGGTTTTACAAGCCTGTGTGTGTTTGATGTTTGAAGTTTTGACTGTTTGTTTGAGGTGGACTTATGAGGTTGATGTTTACTTTGGGTTGTAGCTTTATGAGAAGCATGAACTGCAGTCTTCTTAGATTTGTGTTTATTGTTGGATGATTCTGGTGCTGAGAAGAATAATGTATCATGAGAATCTAGAAATTCTTCTTCTTCATCTTCTCCAGTGCTTGTGAGGAAAGCACTGTCTGTGTGTTATGGTTCTTTGAACTTGTAGGCCTCGACATGTTTGATTTGGTTGTTGTTCCTGGATTTTTCATCCATTTCCAGTGCTTCAACCGTGGCTACATGTGAGTCAAGGGATAGTCCCTCCAAGTCCAATGTTGCTTTCATGAGAGACACTGACTGAGTCCAACTCTCAGGCAATGTATGCAACATTTTCTTGTTGATTTCAACAGTGTCATATTTAAGTCCATATACTATCATTTCATTGACCAATTGGACATATCTGTGTAACTGTTGAGGAATTGATTCTCCATGGATGTGGTGGAAGGTTTCATATTGATTCTTAATTTTCCTTTTTGATCTCTCTTATTTCCTCACTTCCTTCAGACATGGTGTGATGAACCTTCCACAGCTCATGTCAAAATTTCAAAAGGCAAAGTCATTGCTAGAATACTGTATGCCTTCATGTCTGTTTTGACCCGCTTAAGGTCATCACCAGCTACACTTTTCAGACTAACTGGTTTCTGTATGTTATAGTCAGGTCCTAAAGTCACTAGAATGTAAGGACCTTCAGTGATTGATATCCATCGATCTGGATCTTGATATGTAATCCGATTCCTGAACATGATTTTCCAATGCTTGAAGTCTGATTTGTACTTCAACTTTGCGGGTTTTAGTCCACTGTTTGAACTCATCATATCATCAGCCATGTTTAAATGATTTGATTTTAACTTAATAATAATTTTTTTTAAGTTAAATTTTGTTTGATTAAAATTTTAGTCCGGTGCTAAAATTTAATTAATCGTAATTGTCTCTAGGATTTGTTTGTTAATTTGATAAACTAATTTGTTTTAATTGTTTACCAAATATAGGAATTAATTAATGTCCTTTTATGAATGATGGGAATATTTGTCCGGTGCCAAAGATTATGGATGATGGGAATATTTGTCCTTTTATGAAAAAGTCAATATTCTTTTTGTAAACCCTACAAACAGATTTTGTCTTATGTAAAACAATTTTTTGGATCAAAAAGTTGATTTTGAAACTTTTCAAACAAGACAATTTATTTTTGATGCTTTTATCAACAACTACAACAATTCCATGAATTGTGTTCTGCAAAAACTAGGGTTTTCCTAGGGTTTTTGCGGTGATGATTTTTTTTTTTTAAATATTCACCCGATGGTTGAATAATGAATAAAAATAAGTTTTTAGTGAGATTGTCACTAGTGTATGATGATAATGAACAATCTAACGGTTTAGATTGTTCATAAAATGATTTGTTTTAAAGAAAAATCAATGAAACAGTGTTTAAAAACAACCCTTAAAATCCGATTAGGGTTTTAAGGTTTGAATGATGTCAAAAGTTAAAACTTTCTGTTTAAAGGTTGTTTAACAATGTATGAACAATACCCTGTATTGTTTGTTGCAAAACAACTGAAAACTTGTGTGGTAGTGTGATGTTCAAGCAAATCAACAACACTTCTTAAAATACACAAAATGATTCAGTAATCATGATTTTGCATTTAATGAATGTTTATGAGAAGAGAAGATGAGTTGATGCTTGAATGTATGTTTTTGAAGCTAATGAACCACTGTAATCAATGTTGTTGAATGAGAGGATCGAAATCAATGAATGATTAAGCCAAGGCTCTAATACCACCTGATGAAATCAACTTTACAACAAAATGTTAAACATGAACATATTAGAACAATATTCAACATGAACAAGTTGATTCCCCCAAGGACCTTTTTCAATATCTCTCAATATTCAACCAACAAGAAACATGGTGCGGAAACCCATGATTCAAGTGAAAGAATTCAGTGTGTGTGTGTGTGATTGTGTGTTAGTGTGTGTGTTTTGAATGCTTGAAAATGATAATCACAGATTGTTTGATTGTATGCTTTGGCAAGCATCATACTTTTTAGTGCATTAATTCTTAATGCAAATGTTGAGTCCAACAAAAGGTGCCATTTTTCAGTTTGTTCACTTCAATGAACATGTTTTCACAAGGATCAAGTCAAGTCTGTATCATGGAGCTGAAGTGCCTGTTCCTACTCACATGATTGATCATAACCTCCCTGTACCAGACATTTTCATGAGGATATCAGGACAAGGTGAGCCTTACTTGATGTTTCAAAATATGACTCACCAACAACCAATCATCTAACCAGCCCCAATCATACAAGAAGAGCAAGCTACTACTGACCCAAAACCAGAAACACTTATTCATGAGGATACCAGGACAAGAGTGTTGTTGACCATTTTCTTGAGCACATTGTAAACTGTAGAAATGCACTGAGGATCACTCCACACTCTGGTCAAATAAAAGAAGCTGAAAAGGATCAAGAAACTAAGAAAGATGTTGAAGAAGCATTGAAGGCCACATAAGAAGTGTAGAAGAATGTAGAAGAAGCTGGTCCTTCTCATTCATAAAGGTTCACTAACAATCAAACAGACAAAAAAACAAGCAAACATACATATCTAACCTTTCTAACAAATCAAACAGAAAAAACAACAATCATACATGGATATCATGCATATAAACATACACAATATCAATCATACAAGAAATTCATCATACAAGCAAACATATACAAATCAGCACAATAATACAATCTGTTTACATATGTGTAATCAAAAAACATACTACATGTAATCATACAAACATACATGTAATCATACAATCATACATGTAACCAAATAATCAAACATGTAATCAGAACATATAGTCAATTAGTCAATCATGCATAACATAAAAACATGCAATCAAACATTTTAAGTCAACCACACAATCATTACAATCATTCATATCAAACACAAGCACACACTCATTATTACTAACAAACAAAACATTAACAAGCAAACATTAAAGTGATGGCAACATCATCCTTAGGGGGAGTATTGTTGGACTCAACAAGCGCATTAATAGGAATATGCTTAAAAGGATAATGCTTGCCATAATCAAACATAATATGTTCTATCATTCAAACAATTATTCACTAACATATTAGCATCATTAACATTCATAAGATACACTAATTATTGTTTAAATTTCTATTTTCAGGTTTGTAGATAAAAGAAATTTTGACAAGTGTCGGCAGCGGATGAAGAAATGCCCACAGCGGATGACCAAGTCTATGTAGCGGATGAAGAACAACTTCCAAGTGTCTACAACAGATGAAAAACTCACACAGCGGATGACCAAAGTCCATAGCTGATGAACAGTCCACATCGGATATTCAATCCACACAGGATGAACACTCCACAGCGGATAACAAACAAGACAAACATACCACAAGTGTTCATAGCGGACAGTATCCAAGACACAGCAGACAGCTTATTCAACATCCACAATGGACGACTTAGCATCCACGGCGGGCAGTCTATCATCCACAGCGGACGACTTAGACTTAGGATTTTTATGTAATTTTTGTTTACATAAGGGTATTTTTGTAGTTGTAGATAGCTATCTATATAGGCTATAATAGCATAATACCCTAATCCTTTGTAAGCTTTTGAATAATCAATATAATCAAGCAGTTTATTATCATTCAAAGCATTTCAATCATTAGCAATCACACACACACACACACACACACTGATATCATAGCACTAATCATGGGTTTTCGCACTATGATTATTATTTGTTGAATAAAATATAACAATCTGTTGTTATATTTATTAAGAGATTTGAAATGATCCTTAGGGGAATCAACCTGATTATGCTCTTATTGTACTTAAAGTTCATAATCAGCCTTTGTTGATTTCATCATGGATGATAAATATCACTCACATGCAATATTGTGCATGTATATGTGTCACACTGCTGTTTATTGACTGCTGGCTTGACTCGGCTTTATTTAGAACTCAAAATTTAATATTTCAAAATTTTAATATATGTGATTATGTATATTCTGCTGCCTTTGATATTTCTATGTTCATTTTTCTTACCCTAAATTTTTGTATATTTATAAGACTTTTATAAAATGGCAAAAAGTTGAAATGTCTTAATGGAAATTATCAAAGTCTAATTTGATTGTTTGCATGATAATGTTTAGAAAGATAACACTCTATCTAACTAAAAAGTGAGTGATTTGTATGTTTACGCATGAATCATTTGCACATGACATGAGATCATACTAGTCTTAAATCCTTAATGAGTTGATTTGATGATATTGAGAATAGTCATAGACTAATACAATGTTGATTATAGATATTTTGATCCACTTAAACTCATGCATGGTATTAATGATTGATTGAAACAGTGAGTGATTATCGAATTTTGAGTACATTTAAATGATTTGTATATACCCCACACCTGATTGTATATTAAGATCAACCCTCCTCAAGATATGCTAGAAAGCACTTTCAATACTCATGACCTACTTAGTAGTATAAATGCTCAATTTGATCCCTATTGTTTATCCATATTAGGATTCTTTTGCACTTCACTTTGGAAGGTGATCTTTTTTGGGATTCTTTTGATTCATTCACAGGGAATGTCGTCTAAAGTTCTTTATTAATTGTACATCCAAGATGGATGTGTTCCTCATTGGTTTAGGTCTGTGCTTAGCACAACAAAGAATGCCTTTGTGTACTCCAGGTCTATGATAATCATAACAAAGGTGACTCTTATAGATTGAGAAGTTTATAAACTATTTCACTTGGTGTATATGAGTTACTTTACAAGCAATTTATATTGGATAGACCAATATCTTACCATAAACCAAGATGGATGTTCCTCACCACACAATGATGAGAATTTAGTTCTTCATTATTATATGTGATGTTAGATGTCCCATGCTGAGCCTATCCATATATTAAACAAGATATTGTCAGTCTTTATTAGTGGAAAATGACTCAAGTGAAGAAATAATCTAAGGTACAATCATTTCTTATGAGTGGTTGTGTGTAATTCAAACTTGTTTATCATTCTGAAAACATGAATGTTTGTTTGATATCTTGATTTTGAAAAGATGTATGTTTGATGTTAAACTTGGACATTAATAAAATCAAGCTTGTACAAAATTAATGTTTTGAAAACATTACTTGTTTGGTTCATAGTAGATCATAACAAGTGACTAAACCAGGAATTCAAATCTTGTTGAATCAAATGGTTTTGTAAACAGGTCTGCCAATTGATTGTGCTGTGTGGACCTTGATCGACTTTATTACACCATTTTCTAAGAAATCACTCAGAAAGTGATATCTGATATCTATATGCTTTGTTTTTGAATGATGAACAGGATTTTTAGTGATGAACATGGCAGTAAAATTGTCAATGTGTATGGGTGTTTTAAAAATATTAAAGCCATAGTCAAGCATTTGCTTTTGAATCCAAATCACTTGAGAACAGCATGTAGTAGCAGCTATATATTCTGCCTCAGCTATTCTCACAAACACATTTATTTGTTTCTTGCACTGCCAGGAGATCAATCTTGATCCAAGGAACTAACATCCTCCTGTTGTGGATTTTTTATTGTTATTGCATCCACCATAATCACTGTTAGTGTCTGCAAATAAAGAAAAATCTCCATCTTTAGGATACCATTGCCCAAGTGCTGGTTTGCTTTTTAAGTACCAGAAAATTCTTTTTACACAATTTATGTGTGATTCTTTTAGATTTGCTTTGTATCTGGACCACATGCAAACTGTATACATTATGTCTTGTTTGCTTTCAGTTAGGTACATCAGTGAGCCTATCATGGATCTATAGTGCTTCTGATCAACTGATGTTCCTTCTGGATTGGGGCCAAACTTCAATAAGTGGCAAATGGTGTTTTGCTTGATGTACAATTAGTCATGTTGTATTTCTTCAAGATCTAATTCACATACTTACTTTGATTGATAAAAACTCCTTTAGTAGATTATTGAACTTGAAGACCAAGAAAGAAGGTGAGTTCTCCTTTTGAGCTCATTTGGAATTTTGATTTCATATGAGCCTTAAACTCTTTGCAAAGTTGTATGTTGGTGGAGCCAAATATGATGTCATCCACATAGACTTGTACAACTAATAAGTATTGTCTTTTTCTCTTTGAGAATAATGTCTAGTCAATCTTCCCTCTAGTATACCCCCTGTAGTAGAAACTTGGATAAAGTTTCATACCACTTCCTAGGTGCTTGTTGAAAACCATAGAGAGCTTTATCTAACCTGTAGACTCTATGAGGGATGTCTAGGTCTTCAAACCCTGGTGGTTGAGCAACATATACCTCTTTATCTATCTTTCCATAGAGGAATGCACATTTCACATCCATTTAGAAGGCAGTGAAATTCTTTGACGAGGCATATGCAAGGACACTCAAAGCTTCTAGCCTAGCTACGAAACAAAGACATTATCATAATCAATGCCTTCCTCTTAAGTGTAACCCTGGGTAATGAGCCTTGCTTTGTTTCTAATGATAATTCCTCTGCCATCTACTTTGTTTCTAAACAAGCATCTTGTGCCAATGGCATATTGACCTTCTGGAAGATCAACTAACTGCCACACATCTTGCTTCCTAAATTGCTATTATTCTTCTTGCATGGCTTCTATCCAACTGTTGTCTTTAAGGGCTTTTGTGGTGTTTTTAGGTATAGTTAGAAATAGAAAGCTAGAAAATAGGCAAATGTTTGTTGTATTAGATTGACTGTGTGTCAATCTGACATTGAGATCACCAATGATATTCTCTAAAGGATGATACTTATGAGCTCTTGTGGTTTCAATCTGATCAACAAGGATAGTTGAATCAAGATTTGTGATTGGTTGGTCGGGTGTTAATTGGTGAGCAAGGTTATTTGATGTTGTGGGATTATCTCGCTGTGCAGGCTTATGGAATGTTTGTAATGAATCATGAAATAAATCTAAGATTTCATCATCATGTTGTGTATCTAGTAGTTAATTATAGTCATCATCTTCTTCAGCTATGTTTGTATGTTGTGACCTTGTTTGTTTGCTTGGTTGATGGTCAATTGAAGCTTGTGGTTGATTGGTCACTGGAGTTGATGATGATGGAGTGTTTGTTGATGTCCCTCTTGAAGTGTTGATCTGGAGGATTTGTAACTGTTGTACTGGAAGGAGTAATGTTTGTTCTCCTTGGAGGATCAACAGTTAAAGGAACATCAATGTTTAGGGAATGAACCATTGGATACTCAATATCATACTTAGTACCTGAAACATTAAAATAAGAAGTGTCAAATGATTTTGTTAGTGAATCTGTATCAAACAACTAGTGTTATCCAATGACTTTCTTAGTGAAAGAATGTTTGTTGAAAACAATATCTATTGTTTCTTTCACTATATTTAGTCTTGGATTGTATACTCTGTAAGCTTTTGAGCTTCCAGAGTATCCAACAAAAAATCCATCGTCTGCTTTTGAAGCAATCTTAGATAGATGTTCTCTAGTGTTTAATTTTGATATAGAACATCCAAATGCTTTAAGAAATCCATGAAAGGTTTTCTTTTAAACATTAATTCATATAGAGTTTTAGTATGTTTTTTAATTATTAATGTTATGTTTTGAATGTAATAAGCTATGTTGATTGCTTCAGCCTAAAAGGATATAGGCAATAGAGAGTCAGCTAGCATAGATCTAGCAGCTTCTATCAATATTCTGTTTTTCAATGTTGATTGCTTATTTCCTATGCTCAATATGTTAGTAGGGCCAAAAAGGTCCATGTGAAGCATATTTAGTGGTGTGTTGTTAGAGTTTACCAATTTTGACTTATGAGACGCTCTATGTTGTTTGCCTTTCAGACATGTAGTGCAGTGGTTGGTACAGAAGAATTTCTTTTGTGCTAAACCTATTACTAAGTCATATTTTAAAAGTTTATTCATTTAGTTAAAATTAGGAAACATAGTCTGATGCTTTTGATAGTAAACAAGTTTCAGGAGTTTATGCTAAAACTTTATTCTTATCAACAGTGTATGTGTTATTTTGACATGGAGTTTTGAATAGGATACAGTATTCAGGTATTTGAAAACCCAACTTGAGGATGTAGTAATTGTTGGAGTCAAATAGAGTGGCATATCCTTTATCATAGATTTGGGATACACTGAGAAGATTAAACTGGAGGTTGGAGCATAATTGACATTTTCAAAACTAATCAACCCATTAGATATTGTTCCTTCACCATTTATCTTTCCACCTGTCTTGTCACCCATCCAATGCTATGTTTCCTCCATGTTTGCTCTTTAAATCCTGAAGGAGGGAACAATTTCCAGTCATATGTCGGGAGCATCCATTGTCAACATACCGAATGTTACAAGCCTTCTTGATGTCCCTGTATAGACAAAGAAATTAATTAGAGGGTGCAACCCCAGCGAAGATGGTCTTGGGTTTTCTATCTTTTCCCATAAGACAAATTTCTTCTAAGGTAGCATTGTTTTCTAGCTTAGGAGTTCTAGGTACACTAGATTTCCATTGCTTGTTTTTAGCTCTACCATGAGAAGTGTTTTGAGCTCTCTTCCTTTGAGTGCTAAGGTTAGATGGATGTCTGTTTTGAGACTTAATGTCTCCTGTCTGTTTGTTTAAAGTTGTCGTAAAATGTTCTATCATTGTTTGAAACAACTTTTGTATGAGAAGTTTTTTGTGGTACTCCTCCTTTGTTCTTGTTAGGAACAATTGTCTGTTTCTTAGTTGATTTCTCAACTTGTGGTTATTTGTTTTCTTCTTGTTTTTCTTATTTAAAAAACAATTTCTTGTATTATGATTGTTTCTTTCATAAATTGAATAGTACTTGTGAAATGACATGTTTCTGTACTATGATTGTTCATATCATAGTATTTGCAATACTTACCATATTTGCACTTTTCTGTGCTGTGGGTGTATTGATCACACCACTAACATTAAGGCAAATATGCAGTACTTTATGTGTTAAAAACTTTTGATTTTATGTTTGACTTTAATGGAATATCAAAAGTTACAGTTGGTTGTTTTAGCTGAATGGGGATTTTTCTTTCCCTGTGTTTGTTCTTTTAAGAGAGACAGTGAAAGAATTAGCCTTTCTTCCACCTAAGCATATATCAAAAACTTGTGTCTGCGTTGGTTGTTTTAGTGTTGTATCAACCACACTTGAAACCTTTTTAGTTTCAGTAATTGGTTGACTTGACTCATCATATAGTAGATCGTCATCTTCAACATCTGTGGTGTGTACATCAAATTCATTGTTTTCTTCTTGATAGAAATCGGTAGATTTTATTTGTGGTGGTGCATGACTTTTAACAAATTTTATCAGAGGTGATTTTGATATTAATGATGATTTAGATGATGATGATGATGATGGTTCAGAGTCATATGTCCTATCATGAGGGTCAAGTGATTCCCC
This sequence comes from Flaveria sonorensis, assembly GCA_025506505.1. Lineage (NCBI taxonomy): Eukaryota > Viridiplantae > Streptophyta > Magnoliopsida > Asterales > Asteraceae > Flaveria > Flaveria sonorensis. The sequence continues at coordinate 30,262,755 of CM046440.1, read as the reverse complement.
ATGATTTTTGGTCATTGAGTTAGGTAGTGGGATATAGTTATCATTATAAGGTGGGTTGACCTTATTGTATCCCAAACCTGAAGGGTCTTTGAATGCTCTTTGTTGAGCAAGAAGTTCTTCGAACTTCTTATTGCTCACCTGAAACTTTCGAAGTTTCACTTTATTCAGCTTGTAGTGTTTTTGACTGAGTCAAAGATTCAGATAGTTGCTCAACTTGAGCTGCTAGTGTTAGTTTTTTAGACAGCATGTTATCCAAATCATTTTTTAGTGATAGAATTTTAATATCATATTGTTTTTGTTCTTATTTTTAACTGTCATTCAAAATGTTTGTTTCAATAACTTTCTTGGAAAGTTGGTCTATATGTTCTCTATATCTTGTGAATTCGTTAATACATGCTTGACAATAGAGATTCTCCGTTTACCTTTTTTGGGATTTTAGCAATTTTATTCTCTACATGTGCCATGAGGGCATGGTCAGGAGATTGTATCTCTGCCTCATACATACTCCAGTCACACTCACTATCCTATTTAATTATCATCGTAGAGAACTTGGAGTGTTGATTGGGGCTGCACTATGTGATTTGTGCTAGTGTTGGTGTAGCTAGAATACTAATGGGAGGTGGAATTTGTCTTTTTGTATGGTAACTACTTGATGTTTGTGGTTGTTGGTTGTTTTCGTCAGCCCTGGGTTGTTGACATTCTCTTGAGAAGTGACCATAGAGCTGGCAGTTTTAGCATCTCACTTTTGGTTTATCAAAACCAATCTTTGTTTTCTTGTCCATGCTCAACCCCCTGTTCTTTTGCAGGAACTTTTTTGATCTGTATGCTATCATTTCCATTGACCATAGAAGACCATTTCTTCAACCATGTTAGGAGGCAATTCATCCAAATCTTGCTGGATGATTTGTGATGGTGTGAGATTTGCACCCAAATAAGCTTCAAAGCTTGTAAAGAAGGTTGCAAAAGTTTCCTTCGGCTCCTCATTTTGCAGAATGATTGTGAGAGCATCCATGGGTTTCTCAAACTTATGTATGTTTTATGGCTTTATGTTATGTTGTTTGCTAGAGCTAGAAGCATGTGGGTGTTGTTTGCTCTGTGGTGCTGCTTCTTTTGAAGCATGAACACTAGTCTTCTTGGACTCCTGTTGTTTTATGGTGATTCTGGAGCAGAAAAGAATAAAGTTTCACTTGAATTAATAAACTCATCTTCTTCCACCAGTGCATGTTAAGAATGCACTGTCTGTTTGTTGCATCTCCTTGAACAAGTATGATTCCACATGTCAAATTGTACTGTTGTTTCTAGAACTCTCATCTAGTTCTACTGCCTCTACTTTGGCCACTAGTACATCTAATGATAATGATTCTAGATCGAGTGTTGCTTTCATCAAAAAGACTAATTGAGTCCAGCCCTCTGGAAGAGTATGCAACATTTTATTGTTGATCTCCACATATTCATATTTGAGACCATAAACAATCATCTCATTTACCAGCTGTACGAATCTGTGAATCTATTATGGTATTGACTCTCCTTGAACATGGTGAAAGGTTTCATACTAGGTCCTTAATTTTTCTTTCTTGATTTCCCGACTTCCTTCACACATTATATGAAGCACCTTCCACAACAAATGTGATGTTTTGAAGTTATCCACTCTTGTCAGTATCTCAAATGGCAAAGTCATTGCCAGAATGTTGTAAGCCTTCATGAATGTTTTATCAATTTTTAGGTCATCACCAGCTACACTCTTTAAGCTTACTGGTTTCTGAATGTTGTAATCTGGACAAAGGGTCACAGGTATGTATGGTCCCTTGGTTATAGATGTCCATAGTCTTGAAAAATAATCCACTTTCGGAACATTATTTTCCGTTGTTTGAAGTCTTCTTTGTTCTTGAGTCTGGGTGGTTTGAGACCACTGTTGGAACCTGAAATTTCATCTCACATGATTGTTAAATTTTGAACTTAACGGTTTAAGTCAAATTTTTTGGTAATATGTAGCTCGGTGCTAAATTTGTTTCATCCTGAGTTCACGAGGATTTGTTTGCTGTTTTTGTTACTTTTGATTTTTACCTAATAAAGGAGATTAATTAATTTGAAATGACTTAATTAATTAATATCCAAGGATTTGTCACCGTCAATTCTCGGTTGAATAAGGGAACATTCCATTTAAGGAATGTCGATCAGTCAATATCCTTTAGTGATGTCAGTCAAAAGTGACTTTTTCAAAAATTCAAAAGAAGAATCATTTTCTTCTTGTTTTTGATGAAAAACCAATAAAATCACTGATGATTTTGAAGGTTGTGTATGAATTAAAAAGTAGGGTTTATCCTAGTATTGTTGTGGTTGTGATGATCTTCTAAGAAAACAACAATCAATTTGTTGTTTAAAGAACAAAACCTGATTCAAGTATGAATATTCTCGAATATGATGATTTAAAACACAAGAACTGATTCACTATGTTTAAAACAATTTTTGTTTGATGAAATTTTGATTAAACAGTACTCAGTTACTGTTTTATCAAAAACCCTTGAACCGATGAGGTTTTTGTGAGTTTTTATGATGAACACGTTTGAAAAAAGTGTATGAATGATGTTTAGAGCTTTAAAAACAAAAAATCTTCCTCATAATGCCTAAAACATATTATTGAATCATGTTTTGAACATTTGTTGAATGTTTGAATTGGAAAAGGGTTTTTGTGTTGATTTTTAGCTAAAAAATGGTTGATATGAAGCTAATGAATCATAGATATCATTGTATTGAGTGAGAGGAACCAAAATCAGTTGATTGATTTGAGCCAAGGCTCTGATACAACATGTTGGAATTCAAGCTCGGGTTTTGAACTTTGAACACAAGAACAAAACAATGAATTCCCCTAATGATATTTCAATCTCTCAAAGATAACAACAAGTTGTTATTGATTCAATACTCATTAATCATAGTGAGGAAACCCAGGATTAATGATATGAGATCTATGTGTGTGTATGATTATGTGTGTTTGTATGCTTGAATGATAATAACTGCTTTATTTGATTGATTGTTCAAAAGCATACAAAGGATTAAGGTATACTGCTATTTATAACCAATACAATGATCTATGTATAGTTACAAAAATACCCTTATGTTAAATAAAATTACATATAATCCTTAGTCTATAAATCATCCACTGTGGATTATTAGCTATCCGATATGGATGATAAGATGTCCGCTGTGAATGTTGAATAACTCATCCGTTGTGCCTTGGATGATGTCCGCTGTGAACACTAGGTGTTTGCTTTGTTGTTGTCCACAGTGGAGTGTGCATCCGCTATGGACTGTTCATTTGATGTTGACTTGGTCATCCACTGTGTGTGATTGTTAATCCGCTATGGGCACTTAGACTGTTTTATTCATCCACTACATCTTCTTGTCATGTGTTAGTTAATGGTTGTTTGAATGTTAGAACACGTTATGTTTGATTATGACAAGCATTATCCTTTTATGCACTTGTTGAGTCCAACAAATTTGCTCAAAAAATGCTTGGAAACTATGTGCATTTCCAAGGGGAAAGACTACAATAAGGATCAAATGGGTTTTTAGAAATAAGAAAGATGACAGGGGCATTGTTATAAAAAAAAAAGCAAGACTTGTGGTACAAGGGTACACATAAGAAGAAGGGATTGATTAGAATGAAGTCTTTGCTCCTGTGCCCAGGCTTGAAGCAATTAGAATTTTTCTAGCATTTGCTGCTTCCAAAGATTTCAAGGTGTTATAGATGGATGTCAAGAGTGCATTCCTCTATGGTAAGATTGATGTAGATGTTTTTGTTTGTCAACCTCTAGGCTTTGAAGATTAAGTATCCAGATGATGTGTGCAAACTTGATAAAGCTCTTTATGGTCTTCATCAAGCCCCAAGGAAATGGTATGAGGCACTCTCTACCTTTCTCCTAAAGAATGGATACACTAGAGGATCCATAGATAAAACTCTCTTCATCAAGAAGGTTGACTTGGATATCATTTTGGTGCAAGCGTATCTGGATGATATCATCTTTGGGTCCAAAAATGAGAGCTTGTGCAAAGCATTTGATTGTCTTATGAAGTCAAAGTTTGAGATAAGTTCAATGGGACTGCTCACTTTCTTTCTAGGGCTGCAAGTTAAACAAACTTTTGATGGCCTCTTCATGAATCAATCTAAGTATGTTCAGGACATCTTAGTAAGATTTCATGCTACTCAATCTAAGTGTGTCCTGCTCTTGAGGGGGAAGCAATTGATCAATAGCAGTACAAAGCCATCATTGGATCTTTCATGTATCTTACAGCCAGCAGACTAGATATCATGTTTGTCACATGCCTGTGTTCAAGATTTCATGCAGCTCCAAAGGTGTCACATCTAATGGCTGGCATGAGAATTCTGAAGTATCTCAAAGGAGAACCTAAGTTGGGATTATGGCATCCTAAGAGTGCTGACGTCAATCTATATGGATATACATATAGTGAATATGAATTGTGTCATCTATCAACAAAATAGGTACGTTAGCTTTGGCATTGGTTTGAATTTTGACTTTTCACTTAGACTTTTGTCTTTATTTGGGCTTGGTCTTGATTTATGGTTCTTTTCTTGTTGGGCCTAAATTTTAGTCTAATGGGCCTACGTTTTTATGATGGGCCTGGAGCCTATATCATCATGTGACTAGTAGGCTTGTCGTCGTATGAGGTTCTATGTATTGAGCCCAATCGAAGGTTTTCTAAAATGTAAAACATGAAACTTCACCATAACCCAATTAGCCTTACATCCATGGGCTTTGCCTAAAGCCTGTTAAAATAACTTAAATTGGTTCTAAAAATATAATTTATCCAAATCCTAGGGCATGTGATAGTTCGTTGGAACCGTTATTGCAGCGGAATCTGAAAGCGTAAAAATTAGACGACGCGTGGCTCGAGACATGATGGAATACACGAGACGGGCCAAGGGCCCGAAGGCCCTTCTTCCTCCCAAGTTTCGGCCGCAAAGTTTAAGGGGGGTATTCCCCTTTGCCTTAGCTCATTTTCACAAATTCTAGTTTTCCCTTGAAACCCTAGCCACCACTTCACCAAAAATCATCTCTTCTTCTCTATAACCTATCGAAAATTCTGAAGATTCTTGAGCATCCATCGAGTTTTGGGCAATCAAATCATCCAAGAGCTTTAAACCAAGAAAGATACAATCGTCTTCAAAGCTACGGTAAGCAAAATTAGTTTTTGATGAAGTCTAATGCTAGTTTCACTCTAAAATCGATGATACTCATCATCTATATTCAAAATCTTCATCTAATGATCTCTCATCCTTGGTTTTTGGTGCTAGATCGTGAAAATCTAAGCGTTACGTTTGTCGGGTTCGTCACTTGGTAAAAACCCTAATTCTTGGTCTTGTATGGTAATCGAATCTAAAAGATTGTGATGTAATCTTGGATGACCTGCCCTTAATCGAGATTTTGAACCTATAAAACGTTTTTGAAATAACTATAATTGTTCCTTGAAAGAATTGATGTGTTGAACAAATCGAAACAATGAAACTATCACTTAAAGTTGCAAACCGGGAGACTAAGAAACTAACAACTGTTTGGGACTGGAAAATTTTATAAACTAAGTAGTTAATTGAAGTTCTTGACACTTGAAACTGGAATGAAAGCATTTTTTACATATTTGGTTTGTTAACGGGCGCATATTGGGACTTGAGACGCAAAGGAACGAAACTAACAATCTGGGTAGCTTGCTGTCAGAAAAATGGGTCATCTTGTTCGTGTGATAACTTGGTCGAAATAAGCCCAATTGGAGAAAAATCTGGGTCTAAATTTAAGCCCCATGAGTCCTCTAACTAACCCAAGTGGTCTCGTATCATTTCGACATCGTTTGGTTCTCCAAACGTAGCAAACAAAACTGAAGGTCAAAACTGACGAATCTGGGCAGCAGATTGGTCTTTATTCTTCGTGTCATAACTTCCGTATATTTTGTCAAATGAACCTGATTCTTTTTCTGGAGTTTAATTTAAAGTCTCTTCTTTCAAACGAAACTTTTTAATCAATGATTCGTTATCGTTTTGATCTCCAAACAGCCTATACAAGACTGATGCGCAATCAGATATGTATGCTGAATTATCTTGTTAAAACATAAAAGTAAGGATTGGAACTAAATAATCTAAATTAAGGCAAGTTTTGCATATAATATTGATTAAAACTCTTTACAAAAGAATTAATTTAATTAGTGGGATGATGGAAAACCTTGATTAGCGTTAAGGGCTGAACTAAAAGGATTACACCCATATTAGCCATCTATATTTGGTGATATATTAATCCTTTTGTGTATTATATATATTTAGTGCTTACTCTACGTGTTGTGGGATTTGAACTGTGACTTTTCAAGGTGAGTTTCACGGCCCCTTTTTAATATATTTTACTTGGGGGAAAAGCATGCTCATGGTTTTGGATTATGCCGTGTTTGATTTTCTTTTGAAATATTGTATGTGGTTTGGATCATGGTATGAGTCTTGATATTCAATCATGAGTGTGTACTTGTGCTTGTGCTTCAACTTGTGTACTTGGACGTTATGAAGAGATATTGTTAGTACTAACGGGTTGACACCCCCACCCATGTTGTCGGTATACTAGTCGAGACCGACTTGGCCGGGGCTTGCCTTTGGGTGAATATAATCCAGTTGTGTGCAATTTTGGAATGTCTTGGACTTGGGTTACATTTGAACTTATGTTGATATCTTGACTGCTATGTATCTCTTTCACATACAATTTTCTATACATGTTATACACGGCAAAATATTTGTAATTATAAACCTGTGAACTCACCAACGTATGTTGACCTTTTTAGAGCATGTCTTTTTATGATTTTAAATCTTTTGGTTGTCCAGTTATGATTTTAAATTCAAGTGATCAGCTAGGAAAATTTGATGCAAAATCTGATGAAGGATTTTTTGTTGGATATTCATCTATTTCAAAAGCCTATCGAGTTTATAACTCTAGGACAAATGTTATACTTGAAACATTCAACGTTAAATTCCTTGAAAACTCTTTTCCGTCAGTTTCAAATGGTCCAGCTTGGTTATTTGATTTAGATTCATTGTCAAACTCTTTTCAATCTTACTTGCTTCATCAATCAAACTTGCTTGATTCTACAGGTGAGAAGAAAATTCAAGGAGATCTAGGTTCTTTCAGTGATGATTCAGATTCTGACGATATGGATGACTCAAGCCCTGATTATCCCTTCTTTCTTTTGCCAGAGACTCTATAATCCAGTCTAATAATGATGATCATTCTCATCAAGATAATGATCTTTCCGTTTCAGAAAATCAAGATGATTCACAACCTATTCCTAATGATGGTACAGAAATTAGACAACCTGAGTCAGGAACGTCATCTATTTCTTGTGATGTTGTTGATTCTGGTAATCTTGATTACTTTATCAACTCACCAACTCAAGTTCCCAATTTCAATCCACATTCTTCAAGCCTATTGCATCAGCTTTCCAACTTGAATCAAACCAATCTGAATGTTCATGTTCAAAGGAATGAAATGCCAACATCTCGTATCCATAGGAACCATCCAACATCTCATATTATTGGTCCATTGAATGTGAGAACTACGAGGAGTAAAACAGAACAAGCAAATGTTTGTTTATACTCGTGATTTCTTTCTCAAATTGTTCCTAAAAACGTCACCGAAGCATTAAAGGACAATAGTTGGATTGAGGCTATGCAAGAAGAATTATTACAGTTCCGCAAACAAGAAGTGTGGAATCTGGTGGATTTACCTGAAGGAGAAAATTCCATTGGCATAAAATGGTTGTTCAAAAACAAAACTGATGATAGAGGTGTAGTTATTTGAAATAAAGCGAGACTCGTTGCACAAGGATACACTCAAGAAGAAGGAATAGATTATGATGAAGTATTTGCTCCAGTTGGAAGACTTGAATCAATTCGTGTCTTCCTGGCTTATGCATCATTCATGAAATTCAAAGTGTATCAAATGGACGTAAATGGTGCATTCTTGTATGGACCGATCACCGATGATGTGTATGTAAAGCAACCTCCGGGTTTTGAAGATTCACAATATCCACATCGTGTGTACAAGCTCAGCAAAGCTTTATATGGTCTATATCAAGCCCTTAGAATCTGGTATGAAACGTTATCACAACACTTAATCCAACATGGATACATGCGAGGGAAAATCGATCCGACTCTGTTTATCAAGAAGGATGCTGATGAACTTTTATGTGTACAAGTTTATGTCAATGATATCATATTTGGTTCTACAAGTCCAAAATTGTGCAATGAATTTGAAGAAATAATGAAGTCTTGATTTCAAATGAGTTCTATGGGAGAACTAAATTTCTTTCTTGGACTTCAAGTCAAGAAATCTGCAGATGGAATATTCATAAACCAAGAGAAGTTTGTCGACAAGCTCTTGAAGTAATTTAAACTGCAAGATTGTCAGTCCATCAGAACTTCAGCTGATGTAAACACCAAGATTGATCCTGATCCCAAAGGAAAATCTGTAGACCAAAATTTATATAGATCTATGATTATGTTCATTGATGTATCTTACTGCATCTAGACCTGACATAATGTATACTGTTTGTGTCTGTGCTAGGTATCAATCAGACCCGAAGGAATCTCACTTAATTGCTGTCAAACGCATATTCAGATATCTCAAAGGAAAACCGGCCTTAGGTTTATGGTATTCTTATGAAGGAAACTTTGAGTTATATGGGTATACTGATAATGATTATGGAGGATGTTGTCAAGATAGAAAATCTACTATGGGTGGTTGTCAGTTTTTAGGAACCAGATTAGTCCCTTGGCAATGGAAGAAACAAACAAATGTCTCCGTTTCAACCGCAGAAGCTGAGTACATAGCTGCTTCTGCAGGATGTTCTCAAATCCTTTGGTTACAAAACCAATTGATGGATTACGGATTTAACTTTCTAAAAACTCCAATTTACATTGATAACACTACTGCTATGTTCATTAAAGCTAATCCTATCCAACATTCAAAAACCAAACATATCGAGATTCGATATCATTTTCTCAGAGATAACTCTGAAAAAGGTTTAATCATTCTGATTCAAATTGCTACTGAAAAACAGTTGGCTGACCTCTTTACTAAAGCCTTCTTACCAGGACGGTTTGAGTATTTGGTAGAGTCAATTGGTCTTATTAACCACATTTAAAAACTAGTTTTTGAGTATTTCAGTTAATTGAGTATAAATATGATCAGAACCCTCCCTATATGGATAGGACACAACTAGAGAACCTGTCAAAGTTAATTGTCTGATTGTATGTTTGTGTGTGCATGTTTATTAGAAAAAGTAAAACCAAATACAAAATTATAAAATTGAAAAATCAAAAGATAAAAATATAAAACAAAAACTACAAAAATAGAGTCTTTCTTTGTTAATTCATTATTTAGAATGAATCTGTCATTGCAATATGTGAGAAATGATAGATACATTAGTTTGATCAGTTGCATACTTCGCTTTCGACTAAAGTCTGACATGATCAGATATGATGTGCAAGTAAGTTCATGCAATTTGTCTGAAAAAGTAAATTCTTGTGATTAAACTAAATCACTCATGCATTCATGTATGTCTATCTTAGAACTAATGAGTAGTGTTGATTTCTCAAATTGATTGCTTGTTAAGACATAATCTCACACCTGATGGTGATATGAATAACCATTGAGCTCTAATTATTTAAAGCATCTAACACTTCTCTGTTATGAGTCATCATAGACCTAAAGTGATGAGATATCCTTTGTTGTAAGTGATTACAGACTTGGATATTCTCATTGATGCAACAAGATGCCAATGTGCACAAACACCAAATGAGATCTGGTTATAGTCTATGTCAGGTTAACAAGTTGAGCACAGTGACTTCTTGCATATCTTTATGAGAATTATCCTCTCTAAGTCTAAGTGTGACTGCATAATGTCATATCTAATTGTACCTTAAACAATCCAAGAATTGAAAAAGTAAGTGTGCTAAATGCACTCATTTCTGTCCTTAGATCTCGTGTCTCCTTTGCTGTAGAAATGCTGACCTGGAACACACTTGATTAGGATTTATTCACTGTCTATGACTATCCATCAATTTTTTTTATTTCATTGTGCTGATCTTATCTAATATGATCTCACTACAGACATTGATTCATTTGTAAATATTAGATTTTTATTCTGCTTTAATTTTGATTTTTTGCATGGGAGAGAGATAGACATCTAACAAATTGTAACTGTTTTCTTTCTACACTTGTACTCTCTATGCATTCTATCAATGAAACTATGAATTTTTTTTGATATGGTTGCGTTGAATTGATTACTTGTGTTTGTTAGATTGAATTGTCTCATGATATCATCACAGATCGATCCATTTTGATTCTATCTTGGTTATTAAGTAACAATGAGAAACGATATATACTACTGTCAACAGCCGGTTATACTTAGAAAACAAGCTGGAATCTACAACTAGACAAATGCTACATTGCTAGAAGTAAAGTATCTAAGATAAAATAATATCCTAGATAAGGTTGTCATGACAGTTCCATGACTTACCTTTTGTCACCAACTAAAAAGTGGCAACTGTACTAACTGATAATGGGTGAACAGTGGATTAAAGTATGGTCAACTACATGGGCATGGAAAAGCGCCATGAAGTATATCAGAGTTTCCAGCGGACTGTCAGACAGACCATACTTATGACCACTGGTTCATAGTTGGTTCTTCCGAAGCTAAATGGCTTCGAAAGAATAAGTTCTTCCGAGGCCATTTATACTTCGGAATAATCAACTTCTTCTGAGTCTTCTGCAATTCTGCAGGACTTTATTCTTCAGAAGACTTTGTTTTTACGATCTTCTAAGTTGTATACTTTGGAAGGAGAACTACTTAGTCTCGAAAGATTGAGTTCTCTCTTCAAAAGTTCTTCATACTTTGAGCTTTAGAAGATCTTTGACATGTCTTTGGAAGAGTAGCTTTGTCTTTGGAAGACCACTTTAATTGTACATCAAAATCTTTTATGTGTTGTTTTAGTTGCACCAGCCTCATATGATCCAACAAACTCCCCCTAGGCTGATGCTACCAAAACTTCACTTACTCCTTAAAGTCTTCAACACCAGGGAAAGCAGATATTTTTCTATCTCTTTATTGTTCCCTGATACAGTGGTGAGGAGCTTGTACAAGTCATCTGTAGATAATAGATATAATCTGTTGCTTTGGATAACATGTTCCCTTTGTTGTGTTCCTCTGAAGAGAGTTAGTTGATGGGAATTGTAGTCGTATTCCCATCTAACTATAGGTTCTAAAGTTGGGCCTTCAACCATCTGCAGGAATGTTCTTCCTTTTTGGGTTGCTCCTTCTTCTTCTTCCTTTGCACTCTTTTTCAACTCTTCTTTAGTCTTGGCTTTCTTTGTAAGTTCTTCAACATGAAGACTACTTAGATGATTCTTGATGTCAGCAGCTATCTGAGAGTTGGAGGGGTTGGAGAATGGTCTCTCTGCTAACTCAGCAATGTCAAAACTACTAGAGTGTAGTAGAGCTAATGTATCAAGTTTGTTCACTTGACCAATCCCCTTTGCACAACAAAGGTGTGCGTAGCTTTATCGAACCTCCACTGGACAATTTGGCTTCTAGGATTGAGGGGATTAGTTGATAGCTTATCCCCTTTTCTTGTGTCCAGTAGAGTCACCAGTCTTCTTCTTAACTTCTTTTCTTCTTCTTTGAGTGTATCAGATTTGGTGGCTAGAAGTTAGAGAGCTTGGTCCAGTGCTCCCTTTGGTAAGAGACGTCGCTTAGGGCTGTGCAATTGATGACCTTTTTCTTTAGTTCCTTGAATTCTTCTAAGGACAGGGTCTTAAAAGGTTCAGAAGATGGTTTGGGTTGAGATTAGGTTTGGGGTTGTGTTTTTAGTTTAAGGATAGGTGGTGGTGGTGGTTGTTGAGAAGCAGTGGGTGAAAGTGTTGGTATGGCTGATGGTGTGGATTCAGGAGTGTATGATCCAGTGGTTGGCTTAGTTTTAATGGGAAAGGGAAAAGTTGTGAGCATTGGTTGTGGTTTGGGTGCTGGTCTGGATTTGGGAGTTGGTTTGGGTGCCATCCTCTGAACACTTTTGCCTTTGGAGTACCTCCTGCCTTCTTCCTAATTGAATGCCAGCCTTGATGTCGCTGTCATGTCACTATAAGGTCTTTAGTGACATAGGACCCACCTGCCTGCCAGTGAATCCTTAGGCTTTAAGGTAGACTTTCATCTAATCCTTATCCCCCTCACTCTTGGCAGCTACAAGTTTTGTCTCTTCCTCCATCTTCTTCTTCTTCTTTAGCTTCACCCTGGAAGCCTTCTTCCTTTCCTTGTTGATCTGATCTTGTTCTTTGTGGAAAAGGAACAAGATCGTATCATAGTCATGAGGGTTCAGCTCCTTCTAAGAATAGCCTCTAGTACAGAGAAAGGCTACTCTCTCCATCCTCTCTTCTTCCATTGCCTTTTGCTTCTTTCTTCTTTTTTCCTCCTCAATGGCCAACCTTGCTGCTTCCTCCTTTTCTTTTTGCAGCAAAGTTTCCTTCTCCAGCTTTACAAGTTCATCATGTAGGAGTAGAAGGATTTCTTCATTGTCTACTCCCAGGCTGATGAGCCTGTCTATGACCTCTACTCTCCATTGGTTGTTGATACTTTCTTGAACGGTTGCTGCTACTTTGCTGCTTGCAGCCAGTAGCTTCCTAGAATCAATTCTTCCTTTCTTCTTTAGCTTTTTCAACCTTTCATCATCTAGAAGCTCTTCAGCAGTGAGCATCCTCTTCCCCTTAGGATCAAAGGAAGATTCAGCCTTTGGAGACTCAGGCTTAGAGGATTCAGGTTGGGGAGAGAGGGTTTGAACTTGTGGTGCATAGGAGATGGGAGTTGTAAGGATGTCCTCACTGTTGACCTTAAAAGCCAGGTCAAGAATGGCCTCTGTGATGAACAAGTCATCGGACAAGGAAGATAGTTCATTTATTCCTTCGGCAGCTTGGATTTTTGCTTCGGAAGTAACTGGAACTGCACTACCTATCCCATCTAAGTTGGTTGTTGGGCCATCAGTCTGTATTTCCCCTTCAAAGTTAATCTCAGGTTTAATAGAGACCTTAGGTCGACCAACTTCGTCCTCAAAGGTAGGTGGTGCACACAGCCTTTAAAGCTCTTCAGATCCAAAATAGGCAACGGTAAGATCAAGTGAGGGTTGTTCAAGGGATGAACTTATCAAAAATTTGGTTAAGAATTTGTTAAAATCAATAAGCATCCTTGGGTCCACTTGAATGGTAATAGGAGGTGGTTTAGGAAACATGGTTTCAGGGTGTTGCTGTGTGGGATAGAATGAAGAAATGGCATCAAGGGAAGTTGTAATGGCTAGGCTAGGTTTCATATGTCTTTGTTTCTATACATTCTCCCCCTTTTTGGTAGAATCATCTTGAGATGTAGATGTGCTGGAGGAAGAAATTAAAGAAACCTAAATTGGTACATGCCTAACAGACTTCTCAATCTGTTTCTCAGCTAGTTGAGCCTTGAGATTTTCAATCTCAAGTTGCTAAGCAGTAGACCTATCCTCTAAAGTCATAACCTTTGAATCAAGGTTTGAGACTTTTGAAAGTAGGTCTCTGATAGTGAGTTGCAGACTACCCTCATCTTCTATTGAAGAATCATAGGGAGATGAGACAACATACCTAGTATGTTCATCAGCACCACAAGTAGTGGTTTCTTCGCGCTTTGGATACCCTTGCTTACTGATGTCTCTTTTAGAGGAATCAGTTGGCAAGGTTGCCATAGACTCACTCTCACTGATGTTATCACTGTCCTGAGAGGCTAGTGAAATACTCTCAGTAGTGGCAGCTGAGTCTACATGAGTCACCTCCACACCGGTTGGACTCACCTCAGTTAGGCTTAACTGATGTTGGCTACACATCAGCAGTTCCCTGCGGCTCAGTTGATCTTGAGAGTTGTGTGGTAGATCAACACCATGTCCATGATGGAACATGATATCCTCATCAGGTCGGGTTAAAAGGTCATGAAAGGATAGGCCGGGTATATCTAATGACATGGGACTTTAGTCACCACCTAATGGTTCTTCTGTAATAACAGTTGAGCCAATGATGTGGCTATACCTTTTTGGCTTCTCAGGGGAGTGTTGAGACTCACCCTGAGGGCTTAAGGCATCGGTAGTGGGACCGTCAGGTTGAGAATGAGGAGACTCAACACTAACATTGAGGTTAATGGTGGAGGATGGTTAGACCTCTGGATGAGTGGGAGCCCTGAATTCCACTCTAGCCTTTTTGGTTTGAACAGAGGAGACTTGAGCAATCAGAGTAGATTGATCAAGGGTTCGTTTGGGGTGTCTTTTGTAGGTAGTCTTGATTTGGTGGGATGAAGTAATTGGCATTGTAGTGGTGGTGTCTGGTGTGGGTTCATCACCTGCTGGGCTTGTCAGAATATGAACAGGAGCCATTGGCTCAAGCATACCTGGAAGAAGATCAGTGAATCTTCCAGTGAAGTTGGTGGACATCTTCTTTAGAGTTTTGAAGATGCCAGGCCTCATGTGAGGGACCAATAGAATATTTTGACATTGTAGTTTGTCCTGGTCCAGCTTACAGTTGATTATGTGTTGAATGAACCGGGGATACATATAGAATGGATCCCGGACGAGATTACCTCATATATTTTTAGCACAAATCTTGAGTAGTTAAAGCATAGGCCTTTTACTAACTTGTGGACTGGGCAGCCCAGATTATATTGTATTTGATTCCATCCCTTGGACTTGTTGGGTAGGCAGTGCAGGACAACATGCAGCAAGAACTTCCAATTGTAAGAGAAATTAAACTTCTACACTGTAGACTTGCTTACTTCACCGCCATATACCATATGAGTGTAAGTTTCTTCCAATGCAGACTTGGGGAATTCAGTAGGGGCGCCCTCATCATGGAGCTCCAGATGCTCCCTGATGGTAGTTCACGTATGATGATCTCCTATCCGCAGACCCTTGATCGAATAATCCTTTCATCATTTAGGGTTTCACAGCGACCATAGGCCCAAAAATTGGCCAGATGGTTATAGTATATGGTAGGGTTTACGTTAAAGGCTGTGAATTATGCGGACTGCGACAGAAATTGGATAATGGGGGCAAAATCGACATCCTTTGAAGAATCAAGGATGGCAATTTGGTTATGTTAGGTATTCAAGGCCATTGTTCGAAAAGTACTATTTGATTGGGGAAATTGAGAGTGAGTGAAGAAGAAGATGGAATTTTTGGGCTTTAGCAGTGGTAAAGAAAGTACAGAAAGAGAGTCGGAAGTTTTTAAAGGGGGGGGGGTAAAAAGCTAAACCGATAAGGTGAGAAGATGGGTGAAAGGAAGGTTTAGGTTTCGATTTGATTGGGGCGACAAGGTAAACCATTTAAAATATTTCAACAATCATCAATAAAATCTTACTTTTTACAGAGTGGGGCCCAAATATTTCCATTACACAGTAAAAGTTTCTTTCATGAGTAAAATTTCTTCTAAGAGAAAACACTTGTTTTTCTTAAAATTGTCTTTCAAAGCCAGTTTTACTTCCGAAAGCAAACCATGTCTTAATGACAAGTTTGCTTCTGAGAGTATAGTCTTTTTCTGAGAAAAGAAGTTAGTAAGCTTCAGAAATAGATTTGATCTATGATCAAATGTTCTTCCAAGGCTAAACACTTTTCAGAAGAGAATATCTATGCAGAGAAATTTGCCTTTAGAAGATAGATAAAGATCTTTTCTGAGGGTAAATTTCTCTTTGGAAAGATTAACACTTAGAAATTTGTAGAAAGCCTTTTTGTAACAGGGCTTAGATTGTATTTAGACAACATAGGCAAGACATATTTAAAAAGGTTTTCAAAAGAGAAAGACAAGTCAATGTTAATCATCCCAAAAGCTGTAATTAAATATTTAAATTTTGTTCATCAAAGGCTTTTATGAACAAGTCAGCATATTGTTCATCTCAATTGACTTTGACTAATTTGCTTAGATTTTTCTCATGAATATCTCGAATGAAATGTTACCTGATGTCAATGTGTTTAGTCTAGGAGTGCTGGACCGGATTTTCTATGATAGAAATGGCACTTTTGTTGTCTATGTGGATAGGAGTCTCCATGAAGTTGAAACCATAACCCAACATCTTGTTTTGAATCCATAGTAGTTGAGCATAACAGCTCGCAGCAGCAATGTATTCAGCTTCAGCTGTTGATGTAGAGACACATGATTGCTTCTTGCATTGCCAGGAGATGATCCTTCCACCAAGAAATTGACATCCTCCGGATGTAGATTTGTTGCTGATGTTGCAGCCACTATAATCACTGTCAGTTTAACCATAGAGATTAAAATCCTTATTCTTAGGATACCAAAGACCCAGTTTGGGAGCTCCTTTAAGGTATCTAAGAATTCTCTTGGTGGCAATTAGGTGAGACACCTTTAGAGAAGCATGATATCTTGCACAAATTCATGTTTCAAACATGATATCAGGTCTACTTGCAATGAGATACATCAAAGATCCAATAATCACCCTGTACTTATGCTGATAAGTATCCTCCCCCTCGGAATCAGGACAAAGATTATGATTTCTGGATATAGGTGTCTTGGCTGGCTAATAATCATTCATCTCGAATCTTTCTAAGATGTCCTTGATATATTAAGATTGATTAATGAAGAGCCCTTCTTCCATCTGCTTCACTTGAATTCCAAGGAAGAAGTCCATCTTTCCCATAGAACTCATCTCAAACTACATCCTCATGATGCTTTCAAAGTACTTGCATATTTTGTCATTAGAGGAACCAAATATGATGTCATCAACATAGACTTTACAAGCAGCATGTCCTTCCTAGACTTCCTTATGAACAATGTGTTATCTATGGTGCCTCTGGTATAGCCATTATTGAGAAGAAATTGAGACAGTGTCTCATACCACAGCCTAGGTGCCTGATGCAACCCATAAAGAGCTTTATCAAGTGTGCACACATACTTGGGGTGTTATGGGTCTTCAAATCCAGGTCGCTGCCACACATAGACTTTTCTATGGATATCCCCATACAAAAAAGCACATTTGACATCAAGTTGATTGAGTGTGAAGTTTTTTGATGCTGTAAAAGCAAGAGGTGCAAAGACATTAGTGTAATCTATGCCTTCCTCCTATGTGTATCCTTGAACAACAATTCTTGCTTTGTTCTTGATGACCAAACCTCTATCGTCTCTTTTGTTTCTAAACACCCACTTAGTGCTAATAGGGACTTGGCCAGGTGGCAATGGACACAAGTTCCATACCTTTTGCTTCTTGAACTGAAGCAACTCCTCTTGCATTGCTTCAACCCAATTGTTGTCCTTGAGTGCTTCTTCCACCTTCTTTAGTTCCATTTGAGAAAGAAAGCATGAGTACAAGTAGACATTCCCATTATAGGTCTGACTTCTTGTTCTCACACCTTCTGAGACATCCCCAATGATTTTTTTAGCTGGATGAGTGTTGTGTATCCTGAGCCTATGAATCACATCTAGTTGCATAGATAGACCCAAGTTTGAGAAGTTTTCTTAGGATTTTAAACACATTCACCAGCTGATGACTCACACTCATTCAATGAGGACTGATTGAATGAATAAATGACAACATCAATGGTGTTTTACTGAGAACCAGCATCAACAGTTGCCTGATCCTCTTAATTACTATCTTCATCAGCTTGGTGTTGAGTACTTGAGTTGTCAGTTGTTGAGTTGTGAGGCTCAGTTGGCTGACAACTTGTTAAAGCTCCATTGTTTTTTAAGATATTCATGCTTTCAGGACTTCCAATAATAAGTGCTTGATCTTCAATTTTTCTTGGAGAATTGGGAATAGGTCTGGGTAACTCAAACAATTGATCTTCATAGGGGTCACTTTGAGTTCCTGTTCCAGCTAAAACATTCTCACAAGATGGTTTAGAATAGTTGGGAAATAATTCTTAATTGAAGATATGATAATGACCATTGCCCTTAACACAAGGAGTGTGCTTATTTACAATAATGTTGGATGATTTCTTCAAATTGTTGATTTTTGATATTATACACTCTATAAGTAATAGAGGTTGACGAATATCCATCAAAGATAGCATCATCTGACTTTTAAGCAAATTTTGCTAAATTTTCTTTTGTGTTAAGTATGGTACACCTGCTGCAAAGGACCTAAGAAAGCCAATGAATAGTGGCATCTTGTTCCATAAATCATAAGGGGTCTATCCATGGGGCTTAACAATGAGAACCCTGTTCTACACATAGCATGCAGTGTTGAGTGCCTCTGCCCAGATAGTTTGAGGCTGCATTGAATCAGCCAACGTAGTTCTTACAGTCTCGATAAGTATCCTATTCCTTCTCTCAGCAACACTATTCTTTTGAGTTCTAGGAGCACTATATTGTTTGGCAATCACTTTTGAGTTACAGAATGAATCAAAAACTTGATTCTTAAACCCAGTCCCTTGATCACTTCTAATGATTTTTACCTTGTGATCCTTTTGATTTTCAATTTTAAGAATAAAATATTTTAACGTTTAAGTCATTTCATCTTTAGTTCTTAAAAAGAAAACCCAAGTAAATCTTGTGAATTCATCAACAATCACAAGGCAACATGATTTCCTTCCAATGCTCATTATACTTGTGGGACCAAAGAGATCCATGTGCAATAAGTGTAATGGGGTGGTGATAGAGTTCACTTCTTTGGATTTGTGAGAAACTTTGTGTTGCTTACCTTTTAGACAAGCCACACAGTTGTCTTTACAGAAAAACTCCTTTTTAGGCACACCTTGTACCAAATTAGTTTTAACCAATTTATTCATGGTTTTAAAATTAACATGGCATATTCTTTTATGGCAAAGAGTTGACTCATTACCATTTGCCTTAGAAAGAAAGCATGATACTTCACCTAGTGGGGAAGCATTGTTCATATCTAGCTTGTACGTATCCCCTCTCCTAGGAGATCTAAGAAGCACCAATTCCTAAGGAATTGTCATCCTGGGATTGAGGATGATGCACTCATGTTCTACGAAAAGAATTTGGTGCTTTGGATCACAGAATTGAGAAACACTTAAGAGATTGTGTTCAAACTATTTGACAAAGTTTACTTTGTCAAATTTTAACTTACCATTGGATACACTACCTCTACCAAAAATGTATCCTCGGGCTTCACCTTGAAACTAAACAGGACCTCTATCAAAGTGTTCAAACTATTTGAGGAGAGATTTGTAACCTGTCATGTGCCAGGAGCATCCACTTTCCATAATCCAAACATTTTCATTGTCATATGGATGTCCCTGCACATAAGATGAAATGATTAGTTACTATTAGAAACCCAAGCCTTATTGGTCCTGGGTTCCTTCAAAGCAGATGATATAATTGAACCAAAATATATGCATGGGGTTCAATTATGGTTTGAGAAGAAGAGGGTTGGGCTGCAGCATGTTTTTTGATCTTCCATTCCATCCTATAGTTGATCAGTATAGATGAGCCTGAAGAGGCTTGAGTAGCATGACTTGCTTCCGAGGCTTGTTTCTTCTTGGAAGAAGTTATCACCACCTTTTCTTCTGAAGCAGTCTTTTTCTCGAAAGGTTTCAAAGGATTCTTTTTGTTCCTTTGTTTGTTCTTTAGCTTGTGTTCCAAAGTTATTTTCCTTTCGGAAGAATGAGTTTCTTCAGAGAGCAACTTGGCTTCAGAAACAAGCTTTCCTTTCCTTAACACTTGGACCATGTGGTATGGTCCAAATGTAAAACCATCCTTGACTCCTTCTTTCTTAACATTGGGTGCATAATGTGTGCTTGCTAGATTGTTGTAACAATATTTAGCCATGCGCTTATGCAGATCACAGATTATGCACTCAATGTTATTCTTGATGGGGCATGTAGGCTGTTGTTTCTTGCACTTCTTTTCTTCTTCAACAGCCTTCCCTTTTAAATTTTGATCCTTCATCTGGATAGGAGTACTGGTACTACACACTTTTCCAGAATCAGGCTTTCCAACTACTTGGAAACTAGTTGAGATGAATACACCCTTTTGCCTCGGGTCTATCTTCATCTTAGTCTTAGCCACCTTCTTGGCAGTTTTTTGCTACCCTGATTTTGTTATTTCTGGCTTTGGTGGTTAAGGGTTGATCAGCTGTGGGGATGAGGTTTTCTACCTTATCCTTCCCTATCATGGTCTTCATCATTGCATCATTCTTTTTCCCTTCGGGTAGTGGGTGAGCAGTTGGAACCTCTTGCTCATCAGTACCACATCTTGGCTGTCTCATAGACAAAAAGGAGTGTGGTGGAGCAATTTCATTGGTTTCCAACCTACTTTTGTTTTGATAGCACACCTTAGAGTGGGAGGATGATGTAATGATGGTGTTGAACTTATGCTCTTCAATGGCATACTTCATTGCTTTAGCCTCAGTCAACTTGGATATTAGATCTTTTATATGAGCCCTGTAGTTTGAATGTTCATGTTTTAAAGAGGACCCAGTTTTCTCAAACTCTTCTATTTTGAGTATATAGTCAGATTCTGCTCTATTAAAATCAAATTTTACGATATTTAAAGACTCAATATCAGATCTAATTTCCATGTTGTAGTCCTAATACAATTTAACCTTAGTAATACCGGCTGGAGTACAGAGGTGTTCATATACCTTACTGTCTTTAGTTCAATCCATAAGAGCTTGAGCAGGTGTGACATTTTGTACCATGAAGCTTCAACAAACTTCTTGAGCAATGGTTGCAGTTTGTTGCTCAGTGGATTTGGTTGCAGCTTTAGGGGTAGAAGGATGTTAGGAGGTTTGAGTTGCTCCAGGACTAGATCTAGGAGCTTTGCATTCCCTTAAAAGTGACCAAGCTGGTTGTAGTTGTAGCACTTGGCCTTTGTCTTGTCAAACCTAAATTTGTTGTTGGTTGGGTTCTTAGGGAACTGCCTTCCAGTTCTTTTGAAGAACTTCTACAGGACCGTTAAAGGGTACTTAAGCTTGCACTTAGTTAACACATTTAGGAGGATCTTAAGATCACTTAACAATTCAAATAGGGAACTGTGAACCTTTACTGAAGATACAAGATAAACACAAGTAAAACAAGAACAAGAGCACAAGATAAAGTTTTCAAGGAAGTTTTATATTGCTTCTCTAGTTCTATTACAAGTGTTGTACAAGTATATTTTGAATACAAGAACTGGAGACTACTTATACTACATCCTACAACCGTCAATATGGAAAAGGACAGTTGGAAGTGAGTAATCTAGTCAACAAGATCAGCCTAAATTCAAAAGGCAGATTGCCTTTTGACTAGTGACTATGACATGCCATAGCCACTGACTTTCCTATTACAAAAAGCCAAGAAGGAACAAAAATAGAAACTTGTAGGCGAAGACCTTATCTACTTTATCATAAAGTATGGAAGTTTCACCAACTAGTGATAGCAGGTGAACTACCAGAGCATGCAGCGGAAAGTAGGTTGCTTTATGATAAAGTTGATGGAAAATGTATCTTTTCTCTCTCTTCAGAAGAAAATCAGTCTTGTCATTAAACAGCTTCGGAAGACTTTGTCTTGAGAGCTTCAGAAGACTTCATCTTTTACTTTCAGAAGAGTTGAGTCTTTGGCTTCGGAAGACTTTACACTTGGAATATTTTCCAAGTTAAGTGTAAAGCTTCCGCAGCAGTTTCTTCTGAACTTTAGCTTCGAAATATTTTACACTTAGCATTTTTCCTGAGTGTGTAAAACTTCTGAAGCTAGTTCACCTATGTTCCGAAGTGCATGTTGGAAGACTTGGTTGTTTTGGTATCCTTTTGTTGCATCAGCCTCTTAACTTCAGAGGTTCCTACAAACTCCCCCTAGGCTGATGCTACCAAAACAAAGAGGTTCTTCAGACTGAGATAGTCCATATGAGGATCTTCAGAATTCCTTTCTTCATCAGCAGATCTCGATTCTTCAGACTCATAAAGTACCTTCTCATGTTATAGAGATCATGTAGAGGGAGTTCAAGCATGTCACTTATGAAGTAGACATGTTGTTCTCCCTGATCTCTAGTGACATACCATCTGTCTGGATCTTCAACAAATGTCCAAGATAGAATTTGTCTTCCAATAGAGAGAGGCTCTATTATGATAGGAGTTGGTTGAGAGTCATCTTCATGCACTTCCTCAGGATGTTTTGACTCATCCTGAGGTTGGAAGGAGGATGCCTTTCTTTTTTTCTTCTTTTGGCCATCCTCTTTTTCCTCCTTGATGATTTTAACTGAGAGGGTTGGTTTTCAGTACCAGGTTCTTTAGTGGATTCCCTCTCAGTTGGGATCTCCTCTCTCCCAGTTTCAAAAGGAGAGGGAGGAGAACCCTTCTGTGGGTTAGAAGATGAAGTTGGCTGTTGTGCAGCTTCAGGTGCAAGTGGTGTTATCTCTGTAGGTTCCACCTTTACCTCAACTTCAGGTTGAGCTTAACTTGATGATGAATGAAGGTCCACAAGCTCTCCCCTTTTTATCTTCTGCTTGATCACCCTTATGTACTCATCCATTGTGGATAGAGACATGGGACCAAGCCTCCTTCCGGAGAACCCATACAGCTTCAAGAAGCTCATCATCCTCTTCCTATCTGCAGACTTTTTCTTACTTTTCTAGATGATGACTCTTGATTTTGTAGCTTCTTCCCTTTGCCTCTTCTTTGCAGCTTGCCTTTCTTTCTTGGCTTGCTTTTCCAGCTGCTTGTTGTATTCAAATAATATATAATCATAAGGCAAGGGAAGAAGTGCAGGTGCCTGATAGAGACCTATGGCACTCAAGTAGTTGATCATTTTTAATCTTTTTCTTCATGAACTACCTGAGGTTGTTTAGCAGCCACAGTCTCTGACTCAGGACTTTCTTGAACTGGGGAGAGGATAGGAATGTTCTTGTAAAGCCTTTTCCCCTTATTTCTTCCTTGTGTTTGAGGGTCAAGGCTGCATCCTCTGCTTCCTTCCTCTCCTTTGACAATTCAATGTCAGCCAGTTCATTTAACTCCTCTAAGGGGAGAGAGATGAGTTCATCTATGTTGTAGTTCCTGGTCCCCAGATAGTTGAGCCTGGCTACCCTTAATTCATCTTCTTGAGTGTTTGGTACAGGGGCAACCAGAGTTGCAGCTTGCATGAATCCTATGAATCACTTGAACTCTCTCCCCTTAGCTTCCTCTTCCTCTCTCTCTTTTCATCTTCAATCTCTTCAAGAGTCATCTTCCTTTTGCCTTTGTGAATTGCAGATCTTGATGATTCAGTCTGAGGAGAGCTTTGGCCTTCATTGCTTGATTCAGTAGTCAAGCTCTGGCCAGAGAGAGGTTGTGAAGCACCATCACTAGCTGGTGCCTCACTAAGGGTATGGGGTGCTGGAGGAGATCTTGTCTCATGGTTCACAGTCTCAGCCTCTGGGCCTTCAGTCAAGGCTTTCCCTTCGAAGCTAATCTTAGGGTCTACCTCAACATCCAGTTGACCAAAGGCTTCAACTGCTAGCCTCTGTCTGTATGATGTTGTTCTCCTTTTGAATTCTACCAGCACCCATTCTTGAATTTGATTGGCTAGTCTGACAGCTTGTCTATTATTGCTTAGGTTGACAAGTGCCAGATCTACTAGATTTATACCCTCATAGAAACTCAGGGTGGAGATGTTAAGAATTTCTTGTTGACCCTGAGCTCTAGAGATAACAAGAGCTTTCTTATCACTATCATACCCCCAAACCTAGATTGGGTTCTCAGATGGGTAGGCATTGCTCTTGGTACTCCCTCCTTAAATAGTTGTTTAATGAGCAGTTCCAGATCACTGTCTAGAGGAGGTTGCTGAGCATGAACAACTACAAGATAGGATGGTGAGTCCTGTATGTCCATAATTGAGGAAGAACACCCGGGTTCTGTGGTTGTCAGAACTTCCTCCCCCTTTTTGGTAGCATCACCCTCATGCATAGGTGAGCTGGGAAAGTGATCCGTAACATCCATAGGTTCTTGTGGACCTGGATGAGTTTGTCCTATGGGTCTCTCAGCTAACTGGCCCTTGAGATAGGTGATCTCAAGTTGCTGGTCATGGACCCTCCTTTGCAAGATAGTCACATGTGATTCAAGGTGAGCTATCTAGGAAACAAGTTGGGTGCAGATGTCTTCGAGTTGGTGCACCCTGAGTGTCAGACTCCCCTCATCTTTAGTTGAAGAATCATTAGGGGATGAAGGAGGTGAACTGAGGTCCGCTCCTTTACCACCAGCATGGGGTTCTTGGCTGCTGGATTTCCCCTACCCCATTACAATGTCAAGAGGCTGGGTTGCCATGGTTGAGGTCTTAAATATGTAATCACTGGCAATAGTGAGAGCCTCTTCCACATGGGTCTCCTGGACAATCACAGGAAGATCCGCCTAAGTTTGGGGTGTCTGATGTGGGCTAGACATGGGTGAAGCAGGAGTACTCATCTCCCCTTGAGTGTGGGTAGAGAGGGGAGAGTCATGATACTCACTGAAACCCAAATCTTCATTAGAGCAGAAGTCAAGGCTGGGTATGGGGCGGTTGAGATCAAGAGGTTGTGGATGGTAGCTTTCCCCTGAAGGTTGATCACTAGAGTGTTAAGAGTCAGAGTGATGGCTTAAGGCTGTTTGTGGAGTTGTGAGCTCATCAGGATGAGCATGTGTAACCTTAGCACTGATTTTTTGAAAGATGGGAGTGGTCTGCTCCTCAGGGGAAGTGGGAGCTCAAGATTCCACTTCCTCCTGTATGGGTTGTGATATGGGGGCCTGCACATGCTCAGTAGCAAGTGCAGAGGTTCACTTGGATTTTCTTTGGTAGGTGATTTTGATAGTAGGTTGTATTTGAGGTGGGTGAGAAGTAGAGGGTGTTGGTTCATCACTAGCTGGGGCTGCTAGGATGTCACCCTGAGCAATGAGCTCAAACATTTTTGGGACATGGGTTGTTTCTACCCATAAGAACCCAACAGTTGGCTTTTTAAATATCTTGAAAATGCCTGGCCTCATATGTGCAAGTTTAAGAACATTACTTGTTCCCCTCAATTGTGGTCCCAATTCACAGTTGAGAATGTGTTGAACATATTGGGGAAACATGTAATATTCTAAGAAATCCAAATTTGCTAGTAAATTTGTAAATACAAACTGAGAGTACCTGAATTTGACCCCTTGAACCATCCCATGGACAATGAAGGAGAGGTCTTCTGGAATCTGGTCCCATCCTCCATGTTTGTTGGATAAGCTATGTATGACGACATGGAGGAGGTATTTCCATTGGAATGAGACCTTCCCCTTCCTAAAGGTCTTGACTGAAAAGTCACCTTCATATCCCATCTGCTTAAAGGATTGGTTGACAGCAGCTTTTGGGAAAGACAGTTCACCTGCTTCATCATCCAGCTGTAGATGGGTGTTGATGATGGCTGGAGTGATGAAAACCATCCTCCTCTGCACTGTGGCAGACAGTGCCTTCTCCCCGTCCATGGTGACTTCTTGACAGGTCTGCCAGAACTCAAGCAACTGATCCTCATAGAGAGGAGGATCGATTGTAAGGAAAGTGAAGTAGTGAGTCAAAGAAAGATACCTACACACGTCTAGAAGGGGGTTTAACAGCGCAACTTGATTGTGTTGCCTGTGTAGGTGCATGGTGAAATCAGGGTCGTTACGACGATCAAGATTGGCCATTTGAAGAAGCTTTGTAGAGAAGGAAAGAAGAAGAAGATGAAATTTGGGGGTAATTTTAGGTTAAGGAACAATGAGAGAAGTTAGTTGAAATAGAACCGTTTGGAAAGATATACTCTGGATTTGAGACAAAGTTATGACAAAATGATAAACTTTTAAATCCACAAGTGGGTCCTACTTCTGAAAAAGGCGCCCAAAAAGTTAGTTTTCTTGTAAGTAGAAAAAAAACTTTCGAAGGCAATTTTGGTTTCGGAAACTTTGCAATCAAAGCTTCCGAAAGCAATTTTGCTTCAGAAGATATTTCAAAGAGTTTTGAAAATTTTGGCTTCGGAAGAAATAAATGAGTCTTCTGAGACTAAATTGCTTTCGGAAGAAATTTGTTCCTAAAATGCATTTAATTACTTAACCCAAAATTTAAGCTTCGGAAGATACTTCAAGAATTTATTCCGAAGGTAAATCTCAGATAAGCTATTTAAACGATTTAGACATAAATTTCTTCCGAAGGCAACTTTTGCTTCTTCCGAAGGTAAATTTTCATCAATCTAAGAGATATCATTTTAAAAGTTCGTTTTTCTTCAAAAGAGAACTGGGCTTATGAAGTGATCTAATAGACAACCTAGGACACATAATTTTAGGAAATAAAATTGATTAAGTTATTAAGAAAAATCTATTCAATGTTAATCATCCCAATAACTGATACAAGATATTTAAATCTCTGTTCATCAAATGCTTTTGTGAACAGATCAGCATATTGTTCATTTGTGTTAACTTTGATTAGTTTTATCAATCCTTTTTCAAAATTATCCCTATTCAGATGATACCTGATGTTGATGTGTTTGGTCCTTGAGTGCTGCACAGGATTCTTTTTAATAGATATGGCACTGTTGTTGTCTATGTGGATGGGAGTCTCTTTGAAATTGAACCCATAGTCTAGCATCTGATTCTGAATCCAAAGCACTTGAGCACAACAGCTGGCAGCAGTAATGTATTCAGCTTCAGCAGCTGATGCAGACACACATGATTACTTCTTGTATTACCAAGAGACTATCCTTCCACCCAGAAACTAACACCCCCGAGATGTGGACTTTGCAGTCATGTTACAGCCACCATAATCACTATCTGTATAAGCATACAGATTGAAGTTTGAATTCTTTGGATACCAAAGGCCAAGATTTGGAGCACCTTTGAGATATCTAAGGATTCTTTAGACAGTGATTAGGTGTGACATCTTGGGGTTGGCTTGATATATTGCACATATGCATGTGGCAAACATGATATCAGGCCTGCTAGCAGTAAGATACATAAGTGACCCAATCATAGCCCATTAGAGATGTTCATCAGCACACTCCCCCTCAAGATCAGGACCAAGGGAGTGGTTTCTGGCTATGGGTGTCTTTGCAACCTTACAGTCGGTGATCTTGAATCTTGTAAGTATGTCATGCATACTTTGACTGACTAATAAAGATGCCATCTTCAACCTACTTCACTTGAATTCCTAGAAAGAAATTCAGTTCCCACATGGCACTTATTTCAAATCTGTTCTTCATCAGCATCTCAAAGTCCTTGCAGAGCATTGGATTAGTTGAACCGAAGATGATGTCATCTACATATAATTGAACTAGCAATGTGTCATTTCCTATTTCTTTGATGAAGAGAGTCCCATTAATAGTACCTCTTTTGTATCCATGTTGACAGAGGTATGTTGATAGTGTCTCATACCACTTTCCTGTAGCTTGATGCAGTCCATAAAGGGCTTTATCAAGCTTGCAGACATAATCAAGATGATCTAGGTCTGTAAAGCTAGGTGGTTGTTTAATATAAACTTCTTCATCAATCACCCCATAGAGAAAGGCACACTTCATATCAAGCTGGTAGACCTTGAAATCCATGGATGCAGCATAAGCCAGAAATATTCTTACAGCTTCAAGTCTTGCAACTGGAGCAAAGACATCAGTGTAATCAATTCTTTCTTCTTGAGTGTATCCTTGGAGAACCAGTCTAGCCTTTTTCTTGATGATGATCCCTCTATCATCTTTCTTCTTCCTGAATACCCATTTGGTTCCTATGACATTCTTCCTTTGAGGAAGAGGGCAAAAGTTCTAAACCTTTTGTCTTCTGATTTGAAACAACTCATCTTGCATAGCTTCAATCCAGCTTCCTTTCTTCAAAGCCTCATCAACCTTCTTCGACTCTATCTGGGATAAGAAACAAGAATGTGTGTGGAGGGATGTGACTTGTGGATCCAAAGTTGAGGGATCACAACAAGTTGGTTAGATGGATCTAAATTTGAGAAATTCTAATCTGGCAATAAGGTGTCTCCCACCACATCAGCACACTTATCAAGAGAAACTTGATCCAATGAGTGTGTAACATCATTCATGTTGTCTTCAATGGAGTGGTTATCAGTATTAAGAAATTCTTAATCACTATCACCACCTCCTATTCCTCCTCCTGCATTTGAAGTTCCTTCTCCTGAATTCTGAGCCTCTGAGCTAGAATTTGAAGGCAATTCATTTGAATCAGCAGTATTTTTCATGCTAGTGCTGATGGGAGCTTCAATTGCAGGGTTAGTCACCACTGGAGCTGAAGTAGTCTTCTTGTTTGGTCTTCTCAGCTCAATCTTTGATCAGGATCTTCTGTTGACCTGTTATCTGTAGATCCTAAAACATTCTCATAAGATTTGTTAAAACAGTTGGTAACTAAGTCAAGATCAAACAACCAATCCGGACCAGAACCTTTTACACAGGGTGTGTGTTCATTGAAAGTCACATTGGCTGACTCCTCAATGAATCTAGTTCTGTGATTGTATACTCTATAAGCCTTAGCTTGAGAAGAGTACCCAACAAAGTGTTCATCATCTGATTTCTCAGCAAACTTGGCTATTTGATCTTTGGTATTCAAGATGGTGCAAGGACATCCAAATGTTCTGAGAAAACCAATAAATGGTCTCCTTTTGTGCCAAAGTTCATAAGAAGTCTTACCATGTGTCTTGACTACCAAAACTCTATTTTACACATAGCAGGCTATGTTGACAGCCTCTGCCCAAAAGGTGATGGGCAGTTTAGAGTCGGACAACATGGTTCTTGCAGCTTCAATAAGTGTCCTGTTTCTCCTCTCAGCAACACCATTTTGCTGAGGAGACCTTGGAGCACTGTATTGTCTTGAAATACCCTTTTCATCTCAAAATGTATCAAGGATTTGGTTTTTGAATTTGGTTCCTTGATCATATCTTATGATTTTGACCTTGTAATCAGATTGATTCTTAATTTTCAGAATGAAATTCTTTAAGATTTCAGGAATTTCATCCTTAGTTCTAAGGAAAAACACTCAAGTGAATCTTGTGAAATCATCTGTGATCACCAAACAGTATGAGGTCCTTCCTAAACTCATTACACTGGTGGGGCCAAATAGATCCATATGTAACAAGTGTAGGGGAGTAGTGATAGAGTTCATTTCCTTTGGCTTATGAGACACTTTGTGTTGCTTCCCCTTCAGGCATGCAACACAATGGTCATCACTTGTAAACTCTTTCTTTGGCATTCCAGTTACCAAATCATTCTTAATTAGTTTATTCATATTTTTAAAGTTTACATGGCACATTCTTTTATGCCAAAGGAAAGACTCGTCACTATTTGCTTTAGATAGAAAGCAAGATATCTCTCATGAGGGAGATGTTTCCTGCAAGTCCATCTTGTACATGTTCCCTTTCCTGGGGACTCTGAGCAAAATATGCTCTTGAGGAATGTCAACCCTGGGCTTGAGAACAATGCACTCATGCTCAGTAAAGAGCATGTGATGTTTTTGGTCACAAAATTAGGACACACTCAAAAGATTATATCCAAGCTCCTTGACAAAATTTACCTTTTCAATGCTGAGCTTACTATATGAGACCATTCCCCTACCAGTGATGTAACCTCCTGCATCTCCTCCAAAAGCAACTGGTCCTCCATCAATTCTTTCAAAGTTTTGAAGTAGGGACTCATTGCCTATCATGTGCTGGAGCAGCCACTATCAATGATCCACACATTTCTGTTTGCCTTTGGGTATCCTTGCATAAAAGAGATGATTTAGTTACATTTGGAAACCCAAGCCTCATTGGTCTTGGGCTTATAAAATTCAGATGAAGGCACTGAAACAGTAAGTGATCCTATGTTCAGGCTTTGAGGATCATTTGCTGTTGCTGAAGAGGAGCTTTCAGTCTCAAGATCTTCCTTCATCTTCCACACCACCTTTGGAAGATTGGGCTTGACCTTCAATACTTCGGAAGCTTTTGTAGCTTCGGAAGCTTTGGAGACAGATCCTTCGGAAGATCTTGCTTTCACTGCAGCAACCTTCAGTGCTTCGGAAGCATTCCTTTCTTCCGAGACCAACTTTTCTTCCGAAGGCAATTTCCTAGTTGCCTTCTTCTTCATTTTAGAGCTTCCAAAGGAAACAAATTTTCCTTCCGAAGCTGTTTGTTTCTTCTTCTTCTCAGAAGTTTTCTTCTTGATCATGTGGATAGTACTCTTGGGATTGTATTGACAATCATTAGCCAGATGTGAAGTACTACCACACATAACACAATCCAATTCTTTCCTTCTGAGAGTCTTCTTTCCCAAAGAAGACTGAGCTTGAACACTTTCCTTTTCTTTCTCCACCTTTTTAGATGATGCAGCAGGCTTCTTAGGGTGAAACTTGCTCTTTGAAATGGATGGTTCAGGTTGTGCTACAGTGACACACAGCTGATCAATCTTCTTGTTGTTGCTGGAGTGAGTTGAAGCTGAAGTAGAACTCTTGGTACTAGAATTCTTGACAGGATCTTCAGCTTTCATCACCTTGAACCTTGTAGAGATAAATACTTGTTTTTGTTTGGGATCAAAGGTGGTCTTGATCTCTTGAGCTTTTCTGGATCTTGTCTTTGCTCTTCTGATCAAGTTCTTTCTCTTGGTTTTGCTCAAACCAGCTTCTTTTTTCTCCTTAGGAGCATGGTGACCCTTTTTGGATTGACTCTCTTCACTCATCTCAGAGTCATCCCTCACCTTCGCCTCTTGAACCTCTTCATCACTAGGGTCGATGGATGGCAGCTCATCTTGACCAGTTCCACACCTAGGAGATCTGACTGATAGTAGAGTGTGTGGAGGAGCTATCTTATTAGATCCCAGTCCCTGCTTATTCTGATAACACACTTTTGAATGCAAAGATGAGGATATCATGTTCTTGAAGGTCTCTTCTTCAAGAACACATTTTTCTGCCCTGGCTTTGCTGATCACAAGCTCAGCCAGGCATTCAGTCAACTTGGTAATGAGATCCTTAATTTGAGTCCTGTAGTTTGTTTGCTCATGTTTAAAAGTTGAAACTGTTTTCTCTAGATCTTCTATCTTAAGTTTATAGTTATTTTCAGCTCTTTTAAAATCAACTTTTAAAATATTTAAAGACTCAATGTCAGATCTCATTTCCAAGTTACAGGACCTGTCTCTATTTACTTTAGCAATACATTCAGGAGAGCAAAGATGTTGAAGTACCTTGGCTTCATCATGATCAGCCATGAGTGCTTGGTTTGGAGATGCATCTTCAGCTTGAAAGCTCCAGTCAAAGCCTCCTTCTTCAACAGCAACTGCAGCTTGCTGTCTTGGCTTCTCATTCTAGTTCCCTCCTTCAGTGTAGTTTGGCCTGGATGAAGCTTGGCTACCATTTGACTTAGGTGCCTTGCATTCTCTAGCAAAGTGTCCCATCTGGTTACAGTTGTAACACTTGACTTGGCTCTTGTCCAGCCTAAACTAGTCACTAGCAGCGTTGCTAGAAAACCTTCTCACAGTCCTCTTGTAGAACTTTTGGGCTCTGTGAGTGAGAAGAGCCATTTGCTGGATTATCTCCATGTACTCCAGATCATCAGGATGGATACAGTCCAGGTCTTCAAGAGTGAAAAGAAATTTGCCTAAACATTCATCAGTTGAGACAAAAGCTTGAGAAGAACTTGTCTCTTGGAATGGACTTCCTTAGATGTAGCTCTCTCTGGGTGTCTCTGGGAAGGTGATGAAAGGACCCTTTTGTGAGGTTTCAGGGTAGCAAAAGAGATGATGCTGTGGTTCTTTGCTATCCCTTTCAACCACATGAAGGGTTGAACTCTGGTGAGTGTTGGATCTACCAGATGAATTTTGCATATTCATCTCCATCTGGTATCCACTAAGTATCCCATACAACTTAGTGAGAGTAAGGGTCTTGAGGTTTTTAGTCCTCTTAATGACCACCCAGTAGTGTGTCCATTGTCTTGGAAGAGAGGACATGAACTTCCTAACAATATCCCTATTCTCAATAGTTACCCCAACATCAGCCAGAGTTTCCATAATCTCAACATACCTGAAGTATTGTTGAGTCATGGTTTCACCTGTCTTGAAGGTGAAATTTTCAAATTGCTGCTTTAGAAGATCCTTCTTGTTCTCCTTGGCTTCATTTGAACCCTCATACATCAGTTTCAGAGCATCCCATAGCTGTTTAGCGGTCTTGCACTTCTTGAAACCTCTATAGATGGAGTTTGGAAGAGCAGTTTGGAGGGCTGTCATGGCTTTCTGATCAATGTCAATTCTTTTCCAGTCTTCATCTGAAAAGTCAGCCCTCTCCTTTGGTATCATGCTACCACCACCAGCAGCTGAAGAGGTGCATGGTACATGAGGTCCATTGACTACAGACTCCCACATCCTGGAATCTTGAGACTTGATAAAGCCTTTCATTCTTTGACACCAAGTGTCAAAATCCTTAGGAGTGATTAGTTGGGACTTTGTCATAGTTCCAGTTTTCATATCAGCTTCGGAGATAGCTGCCATTTGAAGAGTTAAGTGATGTGTATAACTAAGAGGATTTGAAGATGGTGAGATCTTACACTCAAGAGCCTGGAATGCTCTGATACAAAATTCAGGACCGTTAAAGGGTACTTAAGCTTGCACTTAGTTAACACACTTAGGAGGATCTTAAGATCACTTAACAATTCAAATAGGGAACTATGAACCTTTACTGAAGATACAAGATAAACATAAGTAAAACAAGAACAAGAGCACAAGATAAAGTTTTCAAGGAAGTTGTATATTGCTTCTCTAGTTCTATTACAAGTGTTGTACAAGTATATTTTGAATACAAGAATCGAAGACTACTTATACTACATCCTACAACCATCAATATGAAAAAAGACAGTTGGAAGTGACTAATCTAGACAACAAGATCAGCCTAAAGTCAAAAGACAGATTGCCTTTTGACTAGTGACTATGACATGCCATAGCTCACTGACATTCCTATTACAAAAAGCCAAGAAGGAACAAAAACAGAAACTTGCAGGCGAAGACCTTATCTACTTTATCATAAAGTATGGAAGTTTCACTAACTAGTGATAGCAGGTGAACTACCAGAGCATGCAGTGAAAAGTAGGTTGCTTTATGATAAAGTTGATGGAAAAGGTATATTTTCCCTCTCTTCAGAAGAAAATCAGTCTTGTCTTTAAACAGCTTTGGCTTTGGAAGACTTTACACTTAGAATATTTTCCAAGTTAAGTGTAAAGCTTCCGCAGCATTTTCTTCTGAACTTTGGCTTCGGAATATTTTACACTTATCATTTTTCTTGAGTGTGTAAAACTTCCGAAGTTAGTTCACCTTTGTTCCGAAGTGCATGTTGGAAGACTTGGTTGTTTTGGTATCCTTTGGTTGCATCAGCCTCTTAACATCAGAGGTTCCTATAACTTCTTTGCTCTGTAGGTCAGGAGAGCTATTTATTGGACAATGTCCATGTATTTAACATCATCTGGGCTGAAACACTCTAGATCATCAAAACAAAATTGAAAATCTCCAAAGTGCTCACTCCCTAAAACAAAAGCACAAGTATCCTGGAAAGAATTTTGTCGAGCCTGTTGAGACCTGGGTATCTCAGGGAATTTAATGTTTTGCCCAGAAGAAGATGATAGCTGTTGGGGATAGTTCAGATACAGCTGGGCTAGGGAGTTCTTGAACCTTTAGTAACTATAAAGCATTGCTAACAGGAAGGTTTAAGGGTCTGTTCATCAGATGGATTTTCTGAGTTTCCATCTCCATACGGTATCCATCAAGGATTCCATATAGTTCAGTGATGGTGAAAGTGTTGAGATTCTCAGTTCTCTTGATTAAGACACAATAGAAAGTCCACTCATGAAGAAGTGCACTCATGAATTTTCGTACTATGTCTCTCTTCTTAAGAACCACTTCTATAGACTAAAAAGAGATGATCACGTCCATATACCTGAAGTATTGTTAGCTAAAGGTCTCACCAATAATATATATGAAGTTCTCAAACTTCTGCTTTAGCACATCTTTCTTGGACTCCTTGGATTCAGCAAAACCAGAGTACATCAGCTTCAAAGCATCAAAGAGTTCTTTGGATGTCTCACATTGCTTAAAGCATATAATTATGGAGTTTGGTATAGTCGTAAGCAAAGCAGTCATGGCTTTGTAGTCAATGTCCATCTTCTTGAAGTCTTTATTAGAGTAGTCTTCAACGGCTTCTTAATCATGGCACCATTACCAGCTAGGGATCCCATCTTTGGTTGGTATGGACCATGAGTAACTGATCTCCACATGTGGCTATCTTGATACTTGATAAAGCCTTTAATACGTTTGCACCAGGTTCCAAAGTCATCAGGAGTAATGATAGGAGCCTTGGTTATGATTCCCATCTCAAACTCAGAAAATTTTTGGTTAAGAGTCATTTGAGTGAAGTGAGTGAGTGTGAAGAAAGCAAGAGTGATTTGGGATGGTAAGATCTCACAATCAAGAGCCTAAAACGCTCTGATACCAGCTGCAGGATCGGTGTTTGTCTCACAACATAACATTATCTCACAAACTCACTTAAAGTCACTCAGGTTTGATGAAGCAGAATCTCTACTAAGTTCATAAGTAATATAATAAGTTAATGAGAACACAAGAACACAAGAGTGGTTTTCAAGATACTTGTATATATTACTTCTCAACCTAGTTTTACAAGACTCTTACAAGCATGGTTACTTAAGTTACAATGATAAACTATATATACTACTATCTACAGGAGGTTATACTTAGAAAACTAGTTGGAATCTACAACTAGAGAAATGCTACATTGCTAGAAGTAAAGTATCTAAGATAAAATAATATCATAGATAAAGTAGCCATGACAGGTCCATGACTTACCTTTTGTCACCAACTAAAAAGTGGAAATTGTACTAACTGATAATGGGTGAACAGTGGATTAAAGTATGGTCAACTACATAGGTGTGGGAAAGTGCCATGCAGTATATCAGAGTTTGTAGCGGACTGTCAGACAGACCATACTTAAGTCCACTGGTTCATAGTTGGTTCTTCCGAAGCTAAATTGCTTCGGGAGAATAAGTTCTTCCTAGGCCATTTATACTTTAGAAGAATCAACTTCTTTCAAGTCTTCTACAATTCTATAGGACTTTAGTCTTTAAAAGACTTTGTCTTTAGGATCTTCTAAGTTGTATACTTCGAAAGGAGAACTACTTAGTCTCGGAAGACTTAATTCTCTCTTCAGAAGTTCTTCATACTTTGAGCTTCGGAAGATCTTTGACTTGTCTTCAAAAGAGCAGCTTTATCTTTGGAAGACCACTTTAATTGTACATCAAAATCTTCTAAGTGTTGTTTGTGTTGCACCAGCCTCATATGATCTAACATCATGACTACCTAATCTAAGATATTATTATTTTATCTTAGATACCTTACTTCTAAACGATGTAGTATTTTTCTAGTTGTAAATTCTCCATGTAACTTAGTAACTATGCTTGTAAGAGTCTTGTAATACTGAGTTGAGAAGTAATATATACAAGTATCTTATGGGTTCAACAATTGATAAACTGAAGCTTTCCAAATCACAGTCAAAGCCAACTGAAGATCTCATTGTACAAGTTCAGAGACCATGTTGATAAACAGAACAAAACAAACACAAGACAAAGTCAACATGACAAAGTCAACATCAAGACCACAAGAAAAGTCAAAATTAGGTCATGATGTAATAACATTATAAATAGAACAACTAGTGCCACTTGTAATGTGTGGTTATTTGCAAAGTGTGTGAGTTGCTTGTAGTTCTTAAGTGTGTGTTTTTCATGGTGTAAATCACCACCCAAGGAGAATTTCTCTCCTTTGGGTGGGTTTGATGTTCATCCATCTTTGTATATGTTTCTTCATTGTAATTTGTTATTCAACATCAATGAAATCATAACATTATACGTTACACACACATCCTTGTTCTTCGATTCACACACTTCCACCCGTCTTTAATTTTGAATTTTCGGATCTGAAAAATACATGAATCCTAAGATCCAAGCTCAACGAATCTGAAATATTGATTCAGCAAAATGGTTTCAGAGCTGTTGGTTGTTGGGTTCATGTATGTTTCAGATCTGTTTTCATTTTTAAAAGATGTTTACAACAAAGAAGAAAATAAAAAAAATGAAGAACAGGCATCTGTTCATCAAAAACTCATCTGTTCATCAACAAAACACAAACAAAATCAGCAAATCTGTTCTTGTTTGCTTCGAATTGAAGTTGATAAATCATTCCTCACATCATCACTTCATATTCGGTGCATTAATTTCAGATCCACATCAAATCCACAAAAGAACTTCAGATCGAGCAGCTTTCATTCAATTCAAATTCGCAACAGGAAACGTAGGTCAATATTACTGCTTCTTCAAAATCAACAATGTGGCAATCGAGCAAATTACATGAAATTCAAGCCAAGATCGATGCTATGTGCGAATTCAATGCTACTGTTGACAGAATACAAATCATCTTCAGAACTCCTTCGATTTAATTTTCATCAGATCGAACAAAATTCATCTAATCAAATCCAAACACAAATCAGAGTCAAGAAGAAAACTACTTTGAACACACTGAAGATCGAGCAGACTACATGATTTCGAGCAAAGATCTTGAACAAAAAAAATGATTCGGATGAAGCTGAAATTGATACCCATATCGATGAACGGGGAACACAAATGCGGATGCTTTGGCCTCAAATGCGGCTGAGTTCCAGATTATAATAGTACCAATGCGGATGCTTTGTGTTTAATGCGGATCAGTTGCTGTGTTGTCAAAAGAAATACTGCTGCTTGAGCCTTAATGAGGCTAAGTTACTAAGGCTTATTGCGGCTGTAACTAAACAAATGCGGCTGAAGTTCCACAGATCCAACAAAACCAATGCGGCTGCTTTGTAATTTAAATGCGGATGAGTCCTAGTTCAAACAAAGAAATGCGGCTGATTATGATAAATGCGGATGAGTTCCAGAGCAACAAAGAAATGCGGTTGCCTAAAGATTCAATGCGGATGTAGTCCTAGACCAACAAAGAAATACGGCTGCCTAAGGATTAAAATGCGGATAAAGCTCCACAGAAACAAAACCAATGCGGATGTTGTGACTAAATGCGGATGAGTTCCTCTGAAAACAAAACAAATGCGGCCGCTTGTGTTCAATGCGACTGAGCTTCTGAAAACAAAAAGAAATACGGCTGATAGAATGTAAAGCATCCGCATTTCATGAAACTAATGCGGATGGTTTGGTACTAATGTGGGTGTTGGGCTGACATGCTGATGTAATCAAATACTGATGTGTTATCAAACAAATGCGGATGTTGATAACTAATTCAGATGCTTATCACACCAAATGCGGATGTTCAACAGAACTAATGCGGAAAATGGGCATAACTTGAGCTACGAGCCTCCGTTTTCAACGTGCTACTAGTCAAAATGACTGTGGAAACGAGGGCTTCGTCATGGTAATCTGCCGTAGGCAGGTTATCTCTTTATTTTTCCAAAATAAGGCCTCTAAATGGGTTTTTGGGCCACTTTTGTGTTTTTGAGCTTTGATTTCCTTCTGTGCACTGCATCACAAATGCTCATGTTTTGAGTAACTAACGCAAATGTTAGCTTACTTCAAACAAATGCACATCCAACAACATTAACATCAACAACATCAACATCAACAACATCATCAACAACATCAACAACAACATCAATGACATCAACATCAACAACATCAACAACAACATCAACGACATCAACATTAACAACATCATCAACAACATCAACATCAACAACAACATCATCAACAACATCAACATCAATAACAACATCATCAACAACAACAATATCAATGAACAGATGATGAAGAGATGACTACAATAAACAAGAAAACAAGAAACATGATGAATACGGATGATTGCAACCAATAGGCACATCCAGTTTCACATTCAACAGAAATGAAGAAATCAACCTTGGTCACATAATCACTGATCCAATCATGGATTTGTACAACTGTTAGAAACTCTTTCTGAAGTACTTGGAACCATCCATTATCAAGTTAATTCAGATATTCAAAGAGTTGAAGTGTCTTCAAGACTGACTTATGTTCTTGATGCTGTTTATTGAAGTTCAAAGCCTCAACATATGCCTAATACATTCTAATCCTTTGAGTGTGATATGAACAAACAGTAATCCAAAAGTGATACACCTCATATCCAATACGTTAAGTATACTCAAAGAGATTCTATCCTTTATCAGAAATACATTAGGAGAAGCTTAATATGAGGGGGAGAACTACAGTGAACTGTGTCAGAACATCAGTTGATCAAGAAGACATGTGACAGAGAAGATGTTCAAGTCAAAGTTTGGCAAGCATCAGTTTAAGGGGAGTATTGTTGGGTTCAACAATTGATAAACTGAAGCTTTCCAAACCACAATCAAAGCCAACTGAAGATCTCATTATACAAGTTCAGAGACCAAGTTGACAAACAGAACAAAACAAACACAAGACAAAGTCAACATGACAAAGTCAACATCAAGACCACAAGAAAAGTCAAAATTAGGTCATGATGTAATAACATTATAAATAGAACAACTAGTGCCACTTGTAATGTGTGGTTATTTGCAAAGTGTGTGAGTTGCTTGTAGTTCTTAAGTGTGTGTTTTTCATGGTGTAAATCACCACCCAAGGAGAATTACTCTCCTTTGGGTGGGTTTGATGTTCATCCATCTTTGTATATGTTTCTTCATTGTAATTTGTTATTCAACATCAATGAAATCATAACATTATACGTTACACACACATCCTTGTTCTTCGATTCACACACTTCCACCCGTCTTTAATTTTGAATTTTCGGATCTGAAAAATACATGAATCCTAAGATCCAAGCTCAACGAATCTGAAATATTGATTCAGCAAAATGGTTTCAGAGCTGTTGGTTGTTGGGTTCATGTATGTTTCAGATCTGTTTTCATTTTTAAAAGATGTTTACAACAAAGAAGAAAATTAGAAAAATGAAGAACAGGCATCTGTTCATCAAAAACTCATCTGTTCATCAACAAAACACAAACAAAATCAGCAAATCTGTTCTTGTTTGCTTCGAATTGAAGTTGATAAATCATTCCTCACATCATCACTTCATATTCGGTGCATTAATTTCAGATCCACATCAAATCCACAAAAGAACTTCAGATCGAGCAGCTTTCATTCAATTCAAATTCGCAACAGGAAACGTAGGTCAATATTACTGCTTCTTCAAAATCAACAATGTGGCAATCGAGCAAATTACATGAAATTCAAGCCAAGATCGATGCTATGTGCGAATTCAATGCTACTGTTGACAGAATACAAATCATCTTCAAAACTCCTTCGATTTAATTTTCATCAGATCGAACAAAATTCATCTAATCAAATCCAAACACAAATCAGACTCAAGAAGAAAACTACTTTGAACACACTGAAGATCGAGCAGACTACATGATTTCGAGCAAAGATCTTCAACAAAAAATATGATTTGGATGAAGCTGAAATTGATACCCATATC
Organism: Flaveria sonorensis; assembly: GCA_025506505.1. Lineage (NCBI taxonomy): Eukaryota > Viridiplantae > Streptophyta > Magnoliopsida > Asterales > Asteraceae > Flaveria > Flaveria sonorensis. The sequence goes on along the minus strand of CM046440.1, from coordinate 30,223,279 downwards.
GATGAACGGGGAACACAAATGCGGATGCTTTGGCCTTAAATGCGGCTGAGTTCCAAATTATAATAGTACCAATGCGGATGCTTTGTGTTTAATGCGGATCAGTTGCTTTGTTGTCAAAAGAAATACGGCTGCTTGAGCCACAATGAGGCTAAGTTACTAAGGCTTATTGCGGCTGTAACTAAACAAATGCGGCTGAAGTTCCACAGATCATACAAAACCAATGCGGCTGCTTTGTAATTTAAATGCGGATGAGTCCTAGTTCAAACAAAGAAATGCGGCTGATTATGATAAATGCGGATGAGTTCCAGAGCAACAAAGAAATGCGGTTGCCTAAAGATTCAATGCGGATGTAGTCCTAGACCAACAAAGAAATACGACTGCCTAAGGATTAAAATGCGGATAAAGCTCCACAGAAACAAAACCAATGCGGATGTTGTGACTAAATGCGGATGAGTTCCTCTGAAAACAAAACAAATGCGGCCGCTTGTGTTCAATGCGACTGAGCTTCTGAAAACAAAAAGAAATACGGCTGACGGAATGTAAAGCATCCGCATTTCATGAAACTAATGCGGATGTTTTGGTACTAATGTGGGTGTTGGGCTGACATGCTGATGTAATCAAATACTGATGTGTTATCAAACAAATGCGGATGTTTATAACTAATTCAGATGCTTATCACACCAAATGCGGATGTTCAACAGAACTAATGCGGAAAATGGGCATAACTTGAGCTACGAGCCTCCGTTTTCAACCGGCTACTAGTCAAAATGACTGTGGAAACGAGGGCTTCATCATGGTAATCTGCCTTAGGCAGGTTATCTCTTTATTTTTCCAAAATAAGGCCTCTAAATGGGTTTTTGGGCCACTTTTGTGTTTTTGAGCTTTGATTTCCTTTCGTGCACTGCATCACAAATGCTCATGTTTTGAGTAACTAACGCAAATGTTAGCTTACTTCAAACAAATGCACATCCAACAACATCAACATCAACAACATCAACATCAACAACATCATCAACAACATCAACAACAACATCAATGACATCAACATCAACAACATCAACAACAACATCAACGACATCAACATTAACAACATCATCAACAACATCAACATCAACAACAACATCATCAACAACATCAACATCAATAACAACATCATCAACAACAACAATATCAATGAACAGATGATGAACAGATGACTACAACAAACATGAAAACAAGAAACATGATGAATACGGATGATTGCAACCAATAGGCACATCCAGTTTCACATTCAACAGAAATGAAGAAATCAACCTTGGTCACATAATCACTGATCCAATCAAGGATTTGTACAACTGTTAGAAACTTTTTCTGAAGTACTTGGAACCATCCATTATCAAGTTAATTCAGATATTCAAGACTGACTTATGTTCTTGATGCTGTTTATTGAAGTTAAAAGCCTCAACATATGCCTAATACATTCTAATCCTTTGAGTGTGATATGAACAAACAGTAATCCAAAAGTGATACACCTCATATCCAATACGTTAAGTATACTCAAAGAGATTCTATCCTTTATCAGAAATACATTAGGAGAAGCTTAATATGAGGGGGAGAACTACAGTGAACTGTGTCAGAACATCAGTTGATCAAGAAGACATGTGACAGAGAAGATGTTCAAGTCAAAGTTTGGCAAGCATCAGTTTAAGGGGAGTATTGTTGGGTTCAACAATTGATAAACTGAAGCTTTCCAAACCACAATCAAAGCCAACTGAAGATCTCATTATACAAGTTCAGAGACCAAGTTGACAAACAGAACAAAACAAACACAAGACAAAGTCAACATGACAAAGTCAACATCAAGACCACAAGAAAAGTCAAAATTAGGTCATGATGTAATAACATTATAAATAGAACAACTAGTGCCACTTGTAATGTGTGGTTATTTGCAAAGTGTGTGAGTTGCTTGTAGTTCTTAAGTGTGTGTTTTTCATGGTGTAAATCACCACCCAAGGAGAATTTCTCTCCTTTGGGTGGGTTTGATGTTCATCCATCTTTGTATATGTTTCTTCATTGTAATTTGTTATTCAACATCAATGAAATCATAACATTATACGTTACACACACATCCTTGTTCTTCGATTCACACACTTCCACCCGTCTTTAATTTTGAATTTTCGGATCTGAAAAATACATGAATCCTAAGATCCAAGCTCAACGAATCTGAAATATTGATTTAGCAAAATGGTTTCAGAGCTGTTGGTTGTTGGGTTCATGTATGTTTCAGATCTGTTTTCATTTTTAAAAGATGTTTACAACAAAGAAGAAAATCAGAGAAATGAAGAACAGGCATCTGTTCATCAAAAACTCATCTGTTCATCAACAAAACACAAACAAAATCAGCAAATCTGTTCTTGTTTGCTTCGAATTGAAGTTGATAAATCATTCCTCACATCATCACTTCATATTCAGTGCATTAATTTCAGATCCACATCAAATCCACAAAAGAACTTCAGATCGAGCAGCTTTCATTCAATTCAAATTCGCAACAGGAAACGTAGGTCAATATTACTGCTTCTTCAAAATCAACAATGTGGCAATCGAGCAAATTACATGAAATTCAAGCCAAGATCGATGCTATGTGCGAATTCAATGCTACTGTTGACAGAATACAAATCATCTTCAGAACTCCTTCGATTTAATTTTCATCAGATCGAACAAAATTCATCTAATCAAATCCAAACACAAATCAGAGTCAAGAAGAAAACTACTTTGAACACACTGAAGATCGAGCAGACTACATGATTTCGAGCAAAGATCTTGAACAAAAAAAATGATTCGGATGAAGCTGAAATTGATACCCATATAGATGAACGGGGAACACAAATGCGGATGCTTTGCCTCAAATGCGGCTGAGTTCCAGATTATAATAGTACCAATGCGGATGCTTTGTGTTTAATGCGGATCAGTTGCTGTGTCGTCAAAAGAAATACTGCTGCTTGAGCCTTAATGAGGCTAAGTTACTAAGGCTTATTGCAGCTGTAACTAAACAAATGCGGCTGAAGTTCCACAGATCCAACAAAACCAATGCAGCTGCTTTGTAATTTAAATGCGGATGAGTCCTAGTTCAAACAAAGAAATGCGGCTGATTATGATAAATGCGGATGAGTTCCAGAGCAACAAAGAAATGCGGTTGCCTAAAGATTCAATGCGGATGTAGTCCTAGACCAACAAAGAAATACGACTGCCTAAGGATTAAAATGCGGATAAAGCTCCACAGAAACAAAACCAATGCGGATGTTGTGACTAAATGCAGATGAGTTCCTCTGAAAACAAAACAAATGCGGCCGCATGTGTTCAATGCGACTTAGCTTCTGAAAACAAAAAGAAATACGGCTGATGGAATGTAAAGCATCCGCATTTCATGAAACTAATGCGGATGTTTTGGTACTAATGTGGGTGTTGGGCTGACATGCTGATGTAATCAAATACTGATGTGTTATCAAACAAATGCGGATGTTGATAACTAATTCAGATGCTTATCACACCAAATGCGGATGTTCAACAGAACTAATGCGGAAAATGGGCATAACTTGAGCTACGAGCCTCCGTTTTCAATGTGCCACTAGTCAAAATGACTGTGGAAACGAGGGCTTCGTCATGGTAATCTGCCGTAGGCAGGTTATCTCTTTATTTTTCCAAAATAAGGCCTCTAAATGGGTTTTTGGGCCACTTTTGTGTTTTTGAGCTTTGATTTCCTTCCGTGCACTGCATCACAAATGCTCATGTTTTGAGTAACTAACGCAAATGTTAGCTTACTTCAAACAAATGCACATCCAACAACATCATCATCAACAACATCATCAAAACATCAACAACAACATCAATGACATCAACATCAACAACATCAACAACAACATCAACGACATCAACATTAACAACATCATCAACAGCATCAACATCAACAACAACATCATCAACAACATCAACATCAATAACAACATCATCAACAACAACAATATCAATGAACAGATGATGAACAGATGACTACAACAAACAAGAAAACAAGAAACATGATGAATACGGATGATTGCAACCAATAGGCACATCCAGTTTCACATTCAACAGAAATGAAGAAATCAACCTTGGTCACATAATCACTGATCCAATCAAGGATTTGTACAACTGTTAGAAACTCTTTCTGAAGTACTTGGAACCATCCATTATCAAGTTAATTCAGATATTCAAGACTGACTTATGTTCTTGATGCTGTTTATTGAAGTTCAAAGCCTTAACATATGCCTAATACATTCTAATCCTTTGAGTGTGATATGAACAAACAGTAATCCAAAAGTGATACACCTTATATCCAATACGTTAAGTATACTCAAAGAGATTCTATCCTTTATCAGAAATACATTAGGAGAAGCTTAATATGAGGGGGAGAACTACAGTGAACTGTGTCAAAACATCAGTTGATCAAGAAGACATGTGACAGAGAAGATGTTCAAGTCAAAGTTTGGCAAGCATCAGTTTAAGGGGAGTATTGTTGGGTTCAACAATTGATAAACTGAAGCTTTCCAAACCACAATCAAAGCCAATTGAAGATCTCATTATACAAGTTCAGAGACCAAGTTGACAAACAGAACAAAACAAACACAAGACAAAGTCAACATGACAAAGTCAACATCAAGACCACAAGAAAAGTCAAAATTAGGTCATGATGTAATAACATTATAAATAGAACAACTAGTGCCACTTGTAATGTGTGGTTATTTGCAAAGTGTGTGAGTGGCTTGTAGTTCTTAAATGTGTGTTTTTCATGGTGTAAATCACCACCCAAGGAGAATTTCTCTCCTTTGGGTGGGTTTGATGTTCATCCATCTTTGTATATGTTTCTTCATTGTAATTTGTTATTCAACATCAATGAAATCATAACATTATACGTTACACACACGTCCTTTTTCTTTGATTCACACACTTCCACCCGTATTTAATTTTGAATTTTCGGATCTGAAAAAATACATGAATCCTAAGATCCAAGCTCAACGAATCTGAAATATTGATTCAGCAGTATCTTGAAAACCACTACTGTGTTTTATGTTTTCTGTTTGAACTTATTATATTACTTATGAACTTGGTTAAGACTCTGCTTCATCAACCCGAGTGACATTAAGTGAGTTTGTGTGATTATTTTATGTTGTGAGACAAACACCAATCCTGCACGTGGGGAATCTACCTCTTGACAACCCCTCAGGAGATGGAAGAGGATACATATATGAACTACTTCTAATTAGAATGCTTGAAGGATGAAGACAGAGTTTTGGTAGCATCATCCTAGGGGAATTTTTTGATCTATGAAGAGGATAAAGATACCGAAAACTCAAGATTTTGGCACTAGTCGCCAACTACCAAATTACCAAGTGCTGAATCCACTACCGAATGGCAAATGCTAATTGATTGTCGATAAGCATATGCTGAGCAACTACCGATCAGCAGTCTATCAATGAGCTGCTAATTGACTGCTGCTAATCAGTGAGCTACCGATTGACTACTGCTGATCAAAAGTGAACTCCATAAGCTGCTGATCAATTACTTCTTTAAACATGACTGTCTGTGCAGACGGCTGTTGTGTTTCACCTTTTGGAGACAACATAGTACGACAGCTGCCAACTCTGATACACAGATTATCTGTTTTGTTGTAGACTCTGAACATAGAATAGTTTATTCTTATTGTTTAAATATCATAGTATAAAAACTCTCATACTTGTATAGTAGAAGAAAGCTTTTTAGCCACTTGCTTTTATCTGCCGATTTTATTATTTGTACTCAAAAGATTAAAAAAGTAAATACTTTGAAAGAACAACTTGTGTATTTACCTTTTCCCAAAGTATTTGTGCATTGTTAGTAAGTAGTTAACATAGATTCCGCATTCGTTAACTATTGATCAAGGAAGAAGTTTTTGTTAATCTATAACCTGATCCAACATCAATTATTAATAGGTGTACAGTACTTACATGATTACAAGATTTTTAAGAATTTAGTTTTATAATAGCATGAGTTGAATCGTTAGGTTAGTTCTTAAAGAAAAAGAGTGTTTTGGGTAACCAGTGTACAAATGAATTTAATCATCTATCTTTATAATCAATGGTTGAGATCAAATATAAGAAAAAAGTTGTTAGCACCACTGGGTAATTCTAATATGTAAAACTTAATGATAAAATAATAAATAATTTATGTAATGTATTGAAAACTACTATAAAACAAGACAAAATGATATAAATCGCAAAGCATAATGATGAATATGTCATTGTATGTTTACTATTCACATTTGTTTTTTTTCTAATATGATTATCTTTGAAAAATACATTAACAATAATTGTGTACTTTTAATATGAAAAAATAATAATAATATAAAAATATGTTTATATAACTCATAAAAAATAACAAAACAACATAAAATGATTTAAAATGTAAAACACAATATTAAAAAATATTTTTCACAACGATGTAACATATTAGACACAATTACCTGACGTATTTGACACAATAACCGACATACACACCTTTTTAAATCAATAAAATGACACATGTCAAGTACATAATTTTTCATATCATATCTAGATCAAACACTTTTTATACTAAAACCCTACTAGAATCATTAATATCATCATTTATATCTGTTGGATCTTATATGCCCAAGACACATACAAGATTGATGTGGTTAGTACGTTATGATCCAAGTCGGGTCATACCCAATAGCAAGCTAGACAAACACCATAATATTTATTGTAAGATATGATCTAACAATCAAATATTAACACTTATGATATTTAGAAAATGGGTTTCTAAATATTTGCACTTGAGGAATAAATAAATTATATGGATAATTTATTTATACAGATTATCTTATGATATTATTTAAGTTGGTTAAATAATATGTATATGATAATGGTTATGACATATTGCATGTAACCAATATCATGTCTATATGGTACATGTTTTAATTAAACTTGTATCTAATTAACATGTTGTTTATTTTTGTTTTAAAGTGTTTAAAACAATTAAAAGGGGATTAGAATTGGGTGGCCGAAATTAGAGAGGGAAAATCCCATCCCTTTTGAATTTCGTTTTTGGTATTAAATGTTCTTGGAACACCCCCTTTCAACCACCCAACCACTCCACATGCAATAGCTCTCAAACCAAAAACACCTCTCCTTCTCTCCTCTCTCAAAACTCACGGCTGAAAAGGAAGGAAGAAGAAGAATTCCCTTTTTGTGTAGTGCAAGTGCCAAAATCCTAGCAAACAAGGTGTTGTGTTAGTAGCTTGGGGTATACAAGCTTGAGGTCTTCTCTTTTGAAGACTAGACGTTCAAGAAACATCATCTTCCTCCTCTTATCTATATCCAACTTGCTTGTTCAAGAAAGGTAGTATTCATGTACATCCTATGGTTGGTTTGATAGCATTTCTTTTCACATATATATGATCCTTATTCTTGGGTTTGTTTTCTTGAACATATAAATGTTTATTTTCAGAATATAACACAAGTTTTAAACCCCTTATATCCGCTGCGTTTTTATGTTTAAATGGTTAAACATCCTTGTTAAAACTTGTAAAATCCCAACAATGGCATCTAGAGCCGGTTATGTGGAAAACTTGCTTCAAAAGTCCAAGAAAAGTTAGTTTTGTTGGACTTTTTCAACCCATTAGGGGCTGTTTTGATATGGATAAATGAATCCCTTATCTTTCAAAGTTTTATCTCACATGCTTTAGAATAAACCTTGAAAGATTAACATCAAGTGGTTGATTGTTTTGTTTGGACTAAACCTTAAAGTTTGGGTTTATGTTGGCCGAAATTTTAAGGGTTAAAAAGGGAGTTCATGGTTGTTCTTGGATGTTGTATTTGATACATATTTTGGTGCATAACATAGCCTTGACCTAATGTGTTTTGGTTTTGGATGAATGTGATTGTCATGTTTAGTTTTATTCATTAAAGGGTTGTAATAATAATTTTTGGTGTTTGTATCTTTTGGGTTGTAATTTATTTATTCATTGGTTATGTAATAAATAGATTAGGTGCATTTCTTTTATTAGAAAAATTGTATTAGGATATGATTTTGTAAAAGAAGATGCACAAGTTGGAGACTCAAGGAAAGATACAAAGGAAGAACTCAAAAGACATGGACACTTGAAGCATTTGGATGTGGATTCGAGTGGGAGTTCTTGGACACATTTTAATGTGTCATTATTAACCCTTAGGAAAGACCTAGTGACAACACTTGTGATGGCAAACAAGTGTGGTCACCTTAGTGGCTATGGTTATGCACATATGATTGAATGGTTGTGCTTGTTTGGTTGTTTTGTTTTATGTTGGTTGTTTGATATATGGATATGCATAACTAACAAATTTATAAACATAACAAGCTGAAAATAAATGATTCTTAATCATTAAGTGGTTAATAAAAGGTTATTAAAAGGATTAATGATTTCAAATAAAAGGGGTTTTATTAAAAGAACCATAGGGTACCATGTATTTGAAAGCATGCAAATGCAAGGTACATAGAGTTTTCTAAACTAGAATTATGAAAACTTAAAATGTCTTTTGAAAACAAGTTTATCACCATCCTTTTACACAACACTTAAGTCACTTGAAAACTCTTAATGGGATAAAGGTCACCTAACCATTTTGAGAGAACTTGTGATTTAAGGTGGGAATGCCGTATTTGTGGGATAAAGATCACCTAACCACTTATATTGGTAAACTCACATGTGTGTGTAAGTAGGGTAACTTGATTTGCAAACCATGTTAAATGGATCACCTACAATATGGTTTACAAAAGGTGTTGATGGGATTAACATGCCGACTATACATATGATGTTTAAGTCGATCCCATACCCCTAGAAGTTGCAAAGGGTTGCAATCGTCAAACGTTGACTACCTTGTTAATTTAAATAATGGGATAAAGATCACCTAACCACTATTTAAATATGACGTTGGATTCTAGAACTTTATTTTGTGTATGACACATAAAAGAAATTTATAATTAAAATGATAATATCGTAAATACTAAAAATGAACCTTGTTAAATTTTGTAGATGGCCACCAACAACAATGAAAATAATGATATTCCATCCGCTCACAACCTATCACTAAGAACCATTCTCCAAAAGGAGCGTCTAAACCATAACAATTTCATTGATTGGTTTCGAAACTTGAGAATCGTTCTCAAGCAAGAGAAACGGTCATATATCTTAGACGATCCGATTCCCGATGAACCCAATGAGGAAGATGAAGAGGCCTACTTGAATTGGGTGAAATACACTGAGGACTCGGTCCAAGTGTCTTGCCTCATGTTGGCAAGTATGACTCCGGATCTCCAAAAGGAGTACGAACATCACGGAGCATACGACATGATAACCCAGTTGAAGGAAACGTTCCAACAACAAGCAAGGGTAGAGCGCTTCGAAACGGTTCGAGCACTCCATGCATGTCGTATGGATGATACCCAATCGGTCTCATCTTATGTACTTAAGATGAAGAGCCACATAGACCGCCTCGAAAGGCTGAATTGTCCCGTCTCGAAAGAGTTGGCTACGGATTTGATCCTCAACTCTTTGTCAAAAAGGTTTGACAATTTTGTTATGAATTATAACATGAACGGTTGGGACAAGAACATAACTGAGCTTCACTCTATGCTCAAGACAGCCGAGGCGGCCATGGGTAAAAGGAGTTTACCCGTTCTCACCATCAATGAAGGTGGGAACAAGAAGAGGCCTCACCCCGCATCCAAGGCAAGTGTTGCCAAATGTAAAGGGTACGTTGGGAGAAAGGGAAAGGGAGTGGTAAGAGTGCCACCACCAAAACCAGCGGAGAAGAAGCAAAAGGTTGCTTCGGATGACCCATGCTTTAAGTGTGGGGAGATAGGACATTGGGCAAGAAATTGTCCTGTCCATCTCAAAGAGTTGAAAGCAAAGAGGGATGCCGGGCAGACCTCAGGTACAATTTCATGATTCATATTGATCTAAATATAATATCCTCTAACACATGGGTATTGGATACCGGATGTGGGACTCACATTTGCAATTTGTTGCAGGGGTTCAAAAGAAGTAAAAACTTCAACAAAGGGGATGTTAGCCTCTACATGGGGAATGGGGCAAAAGTTCAAGTTGAAGCCCGAGGGGACTACATCCTGAAGCTTCCAAATGGTTTGGAAGCAATTTTGAACAATGTTTTGTATGCTCCTAGTTTGACTAGGAACATTATTTCAGTTGCACAATTAAGACAATATGGTTATGTTTTGATGTTTATTGAAAATGAAATTCATGTTTCTTTAAATAACATCTTTTATTTTAAAGCTACTCCTAATAATGGTATTTATGAATTGGTTCATGAAAACACATTATATGATAGCTCGTTGTACCAAACCACCACCAAGAAGCTCAAATTAGATTTGAGTGACACCTATCTTTGGCATTGCCGTCTTGGTCATATAAACAAGAAGCGCATACAAACTCTTCAAAAGAATGGTCTTTTAAAAGCAAGTGAATATGATTCATTTGATGTATGTGAATCTTGTTTACAAGGCAAAATGACTAAGGCACCTTTTAGTGGCAAAACCGAAAGGGCAAAAGATTTATTAGGTATCATACATTCGGATGTATGTGGTCCTTTTAAGCCAATGACTAGGTATAATGAAAGATACTTCATTACCTTTACCGACGACTATAGTAGGTATGGGTATGTGTACTTGTTAAGACACAAAGATGAAGCTTTTGAAATGTTCAAAACCTTCCAAAATGAAGCAGAAAATCAACTCAACAAATCAATAAAAATTCTTCGCACCGATAGAGGAGGTGAATACCTAAGTGATGCTTTTAGAGATCATCTTAGAAGTTGTGGGATTATCTCACAACTATCTCCACCTGGAACACCACAACACAATGGTGTATCCGAGAGGAGAAATCGAACTCTATTAGATATGGTTCGATCTATGATGGCTGGAAGCTCATTGCCTCTATCATTTTGGGGCTTTGCTTTGCTCTCTGCGGCCCGTATTTTGAATATGGCCCCAACCAAGAAAGTGGAAAGGACACCTTTTGAAATATGGCATGGAAGGGTTCCATCTCTATCATATTTAAAGGTGTGGGGATGTGAGGCTTATGTAAAGACTCCCACCTCAAACAAGTTAGAAAGACGTTCCACTAAGTGTATTTTTATTGGATATCCTAGAGATTCTATGGGATATTATTTCTATGATCCATTGGAACAAAAGGAGTTTGTTGCCAAGAAGGGTGAGTTCTTGGAAGCCAAGTTCCTGATGGAAGGAGCTAGCAGTAGAACAGTGGATCTTGAGGAGAATCAAGGTCCACAACCCGATACACGTTTGGTTGACACTAGCACTCAACATGAGGATGTTGAGAATGATCAAATGGTTGATCAACACACACAAAACGTTCGCAAATCTGGTAGAACTAGTAATCCACCTGAAAGATATGGATTTTTCATGGATGGGTGCTATGTGGTTGATTCCGATGAACCAATCACATACCATGATGCAGTGTCCAATTTGGATTGTGACAAATGGCTTGAAGCCATGAATGTTGAGATGCAATCCATGTATGACAACCAAGTGTGGGACTTGGTTGTACCACCTCTTAACTCCAAGGTAGTTGGAAGTAAGTGGGTTTTCAAGAAGAAAACCGATATGCATGGAAACTTGGATACTTATAAAGCTAGACTTGTAGCAAAAGGTTTCACTCAAACTCAAGGGGTTGATTATGATGAGACTTTTTCGCCTGTTGCAATGCTAAAGTCTATTAGGATATTATTTGCCATAGCTGCTCATTATGATTATGAGATTTGGCAAATGGATGTCAAAACCGCTTTTCTAAATGGATATCTTGAGGAAGATGTTTATATGGTTCAGCCTGAAGGTTTTGTCGACCCAAAACATCCTAACAAAGTATGCAAGTTAAAGAAATCAATCTATGGATTGAAGCAAGCGTCAAGAAGTTGGAATCACCGTTTTGATGAAGAGGTAACTAAATTTGGGTTCATCAAAAATGCTGATGAGGCTTGTGTGTATAAAAAGGCTAGTGGGAGCATCATCACTTTCCTAGTATTGTATGTCGATGACATCCTACTATTTGGAAATGACATTCCAACCTTGGAAGGTATAAAAACCTGGCTTGGAAGCTGTTTTTCCATTAAGGATCTTGGTGAAGCCGCCTACATTTTGGGAATAAAAATCTATAGGGATAGATCAAGGCGGTTGATAGGTTTAAATCAAAGTGCATACATTGACAAGATCTTGAAAAGGTTCAAGATGGAGAGCTCTAAGAAAGGTACAGTACCTATTCAAAGAGGAACGATATTGAGTACGACTCAATGTCCAAGCTCAAAGGATGAGCAAGATAAAATGAAGGGAATCCCGTATGCATCTGCTATAGGATCCATCATGTATGCAATGATATGCACTAGGCCGGACGTGTCATGCGCCTTGAGCATGACAAGCCGATACCAGCAAAATCCTGGAAATGGTCATTGGATGGCTGTTAAGAACATACTTAAGTACCTAAGGAGGACTAAAGATATGTTCCTAATCTATGGATCTGGTGAGGAGGAACTTGTGGTAAAAGGTTACACGGATGCAAGTTTCCAAACTGATCGGGATGACTCACGATCACAATCGGGATACATTTTCATCCTAAATGGAGGAGCAGTCTCTTGGAAGAGCTCTAAACAAGATGTGGTGGCATTATCAACTACAGAGTCAGAATACATCGCCGCTTCATTAGCAGCTCAAGAAGCTGCATGGTTGAAGAAATTCATTGCCGATCTAGGGGTTGTCCCTTCCATTCAGGACCCCCTAGAAATTCTTTGTGATAATGAGGGTGCGATTGCTCAAATCAAGGAACCCCGTGCACATCAAAAGACTAGGCACATTGAGCGGAGATTCAACTACATAAGGGATGAAGTTGAAAAGGGAAAAATATGTATTCGCAAAGTTCACACGGATCAAAACATTGCGGATCCACTCACGAAGCTTCTTGAAAAGGCAAAGCATGAGGGTCATACTTGTGCCATGGGACTTCGATATTCTAGTGACTGGATTTGATTTTGTGATCTTGTATTTGGATATTGGAACCTTTTATTACTTGAATGATTATATGATTATAATGTTTCAACTAATGTTCCAATTTTGCATGTTTAATCCATGAGTAAATCATTTACTCTAAACGTCCGTAGTCGTTCATGCCTGTGGGAACAAGTATGAGGGTAAGACTATTATGAACTTGGATTGGTAGATATTCATTTGGATGAATATATAGCAAAGGGTTGCTGCCAAAGTTCATAGATATTTATGGGATATAAATATTGGACTGGCCCGCATTTCAAATATTACTACATGGAATCTTCTTGATTGATCATAAGTAAATTTGAGTAAAGGCGAATATCATTTGGTATCCTCTGACCTGAGATACATATTGGGTCTTGATATTCACCGGGTATTATACTTTGACTTAGTTCTTCGCTGTTCTGAAACATGGCAGTACATAAGACTAAATTCGGGTATAGCACGAGGTGATTGTGAGAGACGTATGTAATCAAGATGGGATTTGTTCCTCTTATTCGTTGAGAGTAAGATGTCTAAGGCCTGCTAAAGTTAAGTCACTGGAGAATGATCATTCTGTGTCTCTAAGATTTAACATGACATCTGTGACAAAAGGATAGATGATTGATTCACCTAAAACATTTTCGAGTAAGATACTTGAAGGGGATGATGTTATTGAATGGCACTTAGTCATACGTGTTAAGGGTAGTAAACCGTTGTTAGGCGGTATTTACTGCTTGCATCAATCTTCTATGAATCTTGTGCAAGTGGGAGATTGTTGGATCTTATATGCCCAAGACACATACAAGATTGATGTGGTTAGTACGTTATGATCCAAGTCGGGTCATACCCAATAGCAAGCTAGACAAACACCATAATATTTATTGTAAGATATGATCTAACAATCAAATATTAACACTTATGATATTTAGAAAATGGGTTTCTAAATATTTGCACTTGAGGAATAAATAAATTATATGGATAATTTATTTATACAGATTATCTTATGATATTATTTAAGTTGGTTAAATAATATGTATATGATAATGGTTATGACATATTGCATGTAACCAATATCATGTCTATATGGTACATGTTTTAATTAAACTTGTATCTAATTAACATGTTGTTTATTTTTGTTTTAAAGTGTTTAAAACAATTAAAAGGGGATTAGAATTGGGTGGCCGAAATTAGAGAGGGAAAATCCCATCCCTTTTGAATTTCGTTTTTGGTATTAAATGTTCTTGGAACACCCCCTTTCAACCACCCAACCACTCCACATGCAATAGCTCACAAACCAAAAACACCTCTCCTTCTCTCCTCTCTCAAAACTCACGGCTGAAAAGGAAGGAAGAAGAAGAATTCCCTTTTGTGTAGTGCAAGTGCCAAAATCCTAGCAAACAAGGTGTTGTGTTAGTAGCTTGGGGTATACAAGCTTGAGGTCTTCTCTTTTGAAGACTAGACGTTCAAGAAACATCATCTTCCTCCTCTTATCTATATCCAACTTGCTTGTTCAAGAAAGGTAGTATTCATGTACATCCTATGGTTGGTTTGATAGCATTTCTTTTCATATATATATGATCCTTATTCTTGGGTTTGTTTTCTTGAACATATAAATGTTTATTTTCAGAATATAACACAAGTTTTAAACCCCTTATATCCGCTGCGTTTTTATGTTTAAATGGTTAAACATCCTTGTTAAAACTTGTAAAATCCCAACAATATCATCACTTTTTATACTAAAACCCTACTAGTATAAATGGAAAAATATAAAGAAAAAATGAGCTAATATTTGAAACCATACAAAAATTAAACTGAACTCTTATAAATATGATGTATAATATATTTGGTGATTGTGTATCATATGTTTGTAGTAAATCAACTAGAACATTTTACATAAAGATTAAAAAGTTAAATATGTGATTAAAAAGTCAATTTGTTAAAGATATTATTTTGTTTTACAACATATGAATTTAACTTTATGGTTTATCATATCAACAAATTTATTTACCCACCACGCGTTGTGGCGGTGGTTGTGGCGGTGGCGTACGTGGGTAAATAAATTTGTTGAACTGGCTCATTTATAGATAAAATTTACGTCGTAACGCATACCATCTCAAAAGGTACTTAAAAATAAGCATGAAAATGTTTGTACTTGACTCGGCTCATTTTTCAATAAAATTTACTTTAAAACATAGATGAACTTGTATTTTTACTAGCATGTACATAAAAAATAGGAAATAAGAAATTAGCTTTACAGTAGGTAAACCTAAAATTTTAGAAACTTAGGGTATCAAAATGATATTTTTAAAGGGTTTAAAATGTTAAGGGGGTCAAGCATCAAAGTTGAAAGTTGAGGAGATTCAATGGATGGTGGCGAAGGCCACGACCTTGCAAAATGTGGTATACTCCAATGAAAATTTATGTCGAAATGTATACAAACTCAAAACGTAGTTAAAAATAAATAAGAAAATGTTTATATTTGTCTCAGCTCGTTTTGAATAAACTTTACGTTTGAATGTAGATGAACGCGAATTAATACTTGCCCATACATAAAACCAAGAAATTAACTTTTTTAAATTAAAATGTAAATGTTATAAATCTGAAACTTTAGAATCATGAGGGGGTTAAGGTGATAATTGTAAAAGTTTTTTAAAGGAATAAAAGGGTGGAATTGTTAAAATTGAAAGTGAAAGGGTTGCAATGGTCGGTAGCAAAACCCAACGACCTTGCATATTGAGTTATGGTTACTTGCAAATTGAGGATGAGGAGGCCCTATGTATCGAACCATATACCTGAAGTAGTTATTAAGTAGCCACACAACATGAACTACATAAGCATTTGTTAACAAAATGAGAGAGAATTAATAAGCACCAAGAACATGGAAGAAAAACACAAAATAATCCCCCAGCCTTTACAAAATGAGTATTAGTATCATACTATTGAACTTGAAAAATAGAAGTAGCAGTATCGCATACCTGGGAGGAGATTTGGACATGATTAATACTATAACAATTATCAAGTTGTGTTAATAGTGAAGTTTTTGAGCTTTGCAATCTGCCATAAAATTATTTTTTTTCAAGTGGCCTCTCACAACTACATTTACACCTATTTTTCTTCCCGCTACCTGTTTAATATTTTTTTTATAGCTGGTTGCATCTCTATGAAAAATATACATTTACGCCTTTGATGTTTTTATCTGTGAATGGTTAGAATCAATGAGAATCGAACATATTGATGGATTTTGATGTAGCAAAAATACAATAATCAATGATCAAAACAAATAGAAATACATATAATGTTCTTGCGTAATGATAAGAAGCATTCAATAATACAATCAGAGTGTGTTCTTGGTGTTATCAGGGTGTGAGAGCTACAAAATGTTCGAAAACTTTATCAATTTATAGGTCTATTACAATGACCTGAACAATGACTTAACTACCCTAATACAAAATTAGGATTTACTAAGTGCATAGTACAAAATAACTGTATATGCATTTGCTTTCTCCAGCTACATTTATGGTTTTAACATCCGCATTTGTCTTTGCTGATGTACAAAGTCTTGGCCACATTTTTCTTGTTTAGGCGTAAGTATATGTTTACTTCCCCCGCATTAGTCTATGTAGGTAGACAAAATCTAGGATTTACTAATGCATTTAAAAAAACACTTAGCCTATTCTTGCATCTGTATTTCCTTAACCTTCATCTGCATTCATCAACACATGGTGTATTTTTAACCAGAACAAATACCGATCACTACTTGTATTGACATGCATGATTTGTTTAGGGTCTAACAATATGCCCACTATGGATTATGCAACCTGGGTACTTCAAGTGTTTTTGGGTGATAGAAGTTATAAAGATTCTAGTGGATTTTATGTTGTAGATTTTTGTTGTTATGATGTGGATGCATGGACTATTGTAGAGGTTAAAGCTGATGAAGTTATTGTTACTGTTGTTGGTGGTGGTGTTGTTGTTGTTAGTGTTGTTGCTGTTGATGTTGATGGTGTTGTTGTTGTTATTGGAACTGTTGTTGTTGATGGTTGAACTAGAACAGTGATAGGATCTACTTTAATAGGATAGTAATGACACCTAGGATTGGTGGGGTCTAAAATGAAATTAATCATTGTTTGAAAATCTATGGCATTAATCATCCTATTTATGTCAAGTACATGGATAATCAGTTCACTCATCCTCTAAATAGCTTGAATAGGCACCTGCTTTAGTGATTGAGGATCATACATAGCTATGGTAGACAACCCATTTCTATATATTACCAGCTCTCTAGCAGTGTTGATTTTCAACTTACTAAGTTTGCAAAGTTGAGAGGTGCCCTCTTTCTCTACTTAGATTTTCTCTTTCTGTTAATCATGTCATAGGCTATCTTTAAAACCCTTGCACTTCAAGAAAAACAGAAGATCATTAAAGTGCCTAGTGAACATATAATGGATATATGATTCATTTAGCATTCGCACTTCATAACCACTAAATAATCTCATATCAGGAGCAACTTTCACTTCATAACCTCTCTTAATGACCAACTCATAAGTATTTTCAACATACTTAACATTTGAGATTGGCATTGATTGATTAGTATGAGCAACCTTCTTCCTTCTTGACTCCTCAGTTTGATTTATGCTCCCTTTTGGGACTACCAAGTCTTCAACTGTTTTCTTCTTCTTCTTTAGTTTTAATAGTTTTCTAAATGATCTATCCTTTCTTATTTAAATTTTTTTAGTGCTTTGAAGTTGTTTCTCCTTTTAAATATCTTTACGATATCCTTAAACTAATAACCCCTTGATATTGTAGCATGATTCATCAATTTAAGGTCAGCTAACTCCTTCAGGTCATGAATCTTCACTAGTAACTTTTACTTGTTGGGTTGATCTTCTCTGATTGGGCCAAATTAGGATAACATGTTCTTCCACAACTTTCATCTTCTCATTAAGATCATGAATGGTTTTGAGCATTGAAGCTCTAAGAGAGCTAGTTTTCATTAGAGCTAACATTCTCTTGTCGAACCCATTCCTTCCATGAAATTCCTTCATTTCCCTATTAGTCGTCTTATAGGGATCAGGAAATGGATATTGTAAAGATGGTTGACTTAAAGATGGTGGTGTTGTAGAAGTAGAGGAAGTAGCTTTAGCTTTACCCTTCTTGGTTTCTTCAGATTTCCTCAACTCATACTCTATCTCTATTGTATGATTAAGTAACTTTCCACCTTATTTATTTCTTCAGTCATGGCCTCAGATGTCATACTAAAAACGTGATCGACATCATATCCCTGTTGAATAAGAAACATGGCTTTTACCATCAAGTCATTTGTCTGGCTGTTTTCCACCATCTCTTCCACTATTGATTCTTGTCTTGGAGGACTATCTTGGAATTCAGGCTCATCATACATACCTTCCTCAAAAGTGTAGCCTCCTTGAATCTCTACTTCTTCTAGATTAATAATTTGTTGTTTAATGTCCCGTTGCTCAATTGCTTGAATGTGTTCTTCCATGAATTGAGCAACTGCAGCCATAATTAGGTTTTCCTCTCTTTTCATCTTCTAAGGATTAGGAATATCCTCTTCAAACATTGGTTGTTTTCCCTTTTCCTTCTTTGCCAAGTATTTCTTTCTTCTTGAGTAAATCTGAAGTTTAGAAAAACCATATTCAATAGCCTTGGGGGATTAAGTTGTCTCATATACTACTCTTTTTCCTTCTTGTTCTCTTGTTATGAATTCCCCAGACAACTTTCTGATGACTTCCTTTTTCTCCATAAAAAGAGTGACAACATGAACCATATATAGTTAGAGCTCTCCTTCAAAAATGATAGGTTATTGAGGAATGAACACAAATGGATCTGTAGGAATACTTATTTCTTAATGATCTCTAGAATGTCTTCATCGATAAAGAAATCACTAGAAGAATATGCATCAGGTTTCTCAATGAATAGCTCATGGCAACCTCCTCTTCTGTTTAACTTGAGGTACATGATGTATAAGGAACCATAACAAGTGTCTCCTCCTCTATTGGTTTTCCAAACGTGCTTGGTTGTTCTATAGGGCCTTCTTTGGGCTATTCAGTCTTTTGCCTCTTGGGTAATCTCTCATCACCTCCTTTATCATCATCAGCATCATCTGAATCAAAGATGTCATCAAACTCATCTTTGTCAGCATCTTTATCTTTTCCTTCATCATCCTTTTCCTTCTTTATAAGCATGCCTTCAAGTAGACCAAGTCATGGAATTAATCATTCATTTCTTCTATAACTCAACAATCTTCTCAGATTGAGCATTAATAAGTCTATTTTGATCATTGATGATAGTGGTCTATGTGTTGGCATTTTCAACATGCTCATCTATTATCTTTTCAACAGTTAACTCTAACTCCTTGATCGTATTTTTTTCAAGATCAATTTGTTAGTTCTGTCAGCTATCACTTTATCTTTTCTTCTTATGATCTTCTCCATCCTGTTAATCTTGAGCAATAGCTCAGATATGATCTCATCTCTATCAGACTCAATTGATTGTTGAGTTTGTACTTGACCAACTAATTCTTAAGTAGCCTTAGATGGTAAGTAATCAGAACTCTGTTGTCTGGCAGCTTGTTCTTGTACAACAGGTTGTTCCTCCTGATCTAGAGATGGTTTAGAACTATTAGTGGAACAAGTAGATTCACTAGAACTAGCTTATTCAGCAGCAACAGCAGGTAACATGTGAAATGGAGATGGAACAGGTGGTGGAAAAGGAGAAAGGACCCACATCAACTGTGGTGACATTGCTCTCTTACCGTCTGCAATGACTAGACTTCTTCTATCATAGGCATCTCTTTTACAGCTTCATGAGCTTCAACAGCATCTTTAGGTTGTTCTTTTGGTTGTTCTTCTTGCTGTTGTTGTTCTTCTTGTTGTTCTTGTTGTTCTTGTTATTTTTCTCCACCTTCAACATTGCCTTCACTAATCTATTCAAGCATCCAAGGCAATAGTTGAAAGAAAGAACCATTGTAATAACTCCTTTGATCTTTCTTCTTAATGTATCCATAACACTTAGCATTATGGTGTGCTAAATTTATCATAGGACATGTGCCAACTAGATCTGGAATGGCTTGATTAATCAGGCACTGGATGAATCTTAGGCACATCGTGAACATGTTTCTTCTTCCTTCACCAAAGTTAGAGAACATGCCATTAAAAACATAACCAAACATATTGAAAGGTTTGTTAGTGCATAAGGCACAAATAGTAGATGAATTAGTGAGGGGGATGTCATTCCATCAAGTTTTTCTCTTTAACAAGCACTATTGATAGTAATGGACTAAGAATCTCCATTGTAAGTCCATTCAGCCTTTAACTATCTACCTCCCTTCAAATCCACCCTCATATCCAATAGTAGCATACAAATAGTACATCGTCATTAATCTCATCTTGTTAGCCTGCATCATCCCTAAAATGTAGATGCTATCTCATAATTTGTTTAGTAATAGAAAGAACATGCTGGTGATCTATTCTTCCAGTAAGTGTTGGTACGTCATCTACCATAGTCACTTCAGCAGTTTTCCAAAAATATCTAATGAATTTTTCATAGATCAAAGGCCTCACAATGATGGCATATGTTATCATTATAGTAAGAATGAATCTGATCATAACCCTACCATCAGCAGCTTCAGCTATATCAGGGTCATGAAAACTAGTGATATTATGTTGTTTACTACAAGTGAGATTAGCCATTATCTACATAGGAGATATATGTTTAAGACAACATGATGATGATAATTTGTGTTTAATCAGTTTTACTTTGAAAGCAAGAGTCAATGTTTGACTTTTCAGAAGTTAAAATTGATTTTGTAACTTATTTTTCTATTACATGCATTCAAATCAAAATGATTTTTGTCATATTTTTGTGTCTTAATCTAGTACGTATATCATGTACGTTCATCACAAACTTTCTTTAATCATTATTACATAGGATTTTATTATATGTTCTTTTGAATATGAAACCCTTGTTCATCGAATGTTTCAGTAAATCTGATCTTTCAACTAAATCAAGTTAATAGTCATCTAAATTTTTTTGTTATAGACCAAATAGATGTTATTTTTTGATTAATGATCATCATTATTTATTTTAAACCTAGGCGACAGTCATTACGGTCAGTTTGATTGAACAAGAACAGGGATTCACCTAGTAATCGATACTACTATAGTGAATAATCGATGTACAAAGATGGAACTTTCAGAATCTTGGTCTGAATCGAGGATGAATGGATGATTTTAAAGTTGTGATGACAAGAACACTCCTCTCACTGTTTAGGTCTCTCAAATTTGAAAAGTATTAAATATGGTCTGAATTTGTGTTTAAATAGGCAGTGTAATTATGGTTTTGTTAATTTCATTAGTGTTGGAGAAACAAATGCAAATGTAAAAACTTGAACCGCATTTGTTCATTGTTCACTGTTCACCGAATAAACATATATGGATGAACAAATTATTTGTCCGCATTCATACTGATACCCGCAAAAACTAATGTGGTTGAACAACAAGTTTTACCACTGTTGTCAGCATTAAACAAATATGGTGAACAATGCTTCATCTGGATAAACAAATTTGGTATAAATGTTGTTCGCATTTAGTTAACTTAATAAACCACATTAATTTTTGTCTACATTAGATAAATACTAAAGAACAAATCAGTACTGAGTATTGTGCTTCGCATTTGTTCACCAATATTCACTAAAGCTTTTAACATTTAATGAAAAATTTTGTTCAAATACAAATAACAGTGTTACCCACATTGACACTGTTCACCACAAAAACTAATACGAATGAACAATACTTACCCGCATAAGTATTTTTGGTCTATCGCATTTGAGTAAACACAGTTACTCATATTTCTTTATGATGTACTTATTGTCTGAAAATTGGATACTCGTATTGGTTTAATGTTTGGGTTACCTTTACCCACATAAACCAATATTGTTACTTGTATTAACTTCTAAACTTGTCAAAATTTAACATTTTGGATAGATGATGTTTGATGTGATGTTTGCACTGTTAGTGTTCTATTGACATTGACTTTCTGGTTCTTTTGTGCTAATGTTATTAATTCTTATTTGGAATGAATTGTTCACTGGTGATACAAATTTTCATTCTGATTGGTCATTGGCATGTTTTACTTTTGAAACCTGCATTGACTAAATACACTTGTGATTTCATAAGTTTTGCAAAACAACAAATTTTTTTTTCATATTTTTGTGTTTTTAAAATATTTTGAAAAGTCAAACAACTGCACAAACATAAAAACAAATAGTTTTGTATTTTTTTATCATTTCTGAAAGATTTTGAGAGATGATTTTCAAAAAATTTTAATTACTCCCTTTAAAGTTTATATCTCACAAGGATAAAAACGTTAAAGATCTAAAAATTAAAAAATTTGAATGACACCATCAAAAACATAAAATACAATCATATAAGTTATGAAATCTCAAGTTATTGTAGGTGCGGTGATTCCTTTGGGATTGATGTAATCCTTCTATTTGCTCCATTTTGGTGTTGATCCTTTTTGGGATTCTTTTAATTGTAATCCAAGATGGACTTTATTGTTCATCCTGTTGGGTTCAACAATTGAATAAACTGAAGCTTACCAAATAATAATCTTAGCCGACTGAAGATCTCATTGTACAAGTTCAGAGACCAAGTAGATCACAACAAGAACAACAATACAAGACAATTCAACAATGACAAAGTCAACATCAAGACAAAAATAGTTCATGATGTAACAATAGTATAAATAGAGCCACTAGTGCATTTTTGCAAGTGTGGTTCTTGTGTGTGTGTTTCTAATGGTGTGAATAGCCACCCAAGGAGAATCCTCTCCATTGGGTGGGTTTGTGTAAGGCCCCGTTCCCTGAACACTTACAGCTGGTCATTCACAGCATAAAACATATAGAATATAACATTTAAAAACTCATCATTCTTGCAGCGGAATTTGAAATTTTCATTAATAATTAAAAAGTCAAGACAAAACATCCTATTGTTTCGTTTGCATCCCAAAAATTGTATTAGTACAATGACATTCTCAAAATATATGGATGCTAGACTCAAATCATCCCCAATAGCTTATGCATCCATGCCTGCACCTCCTCAGCATCAACAAATTACCTACCAACTGATATGCATATAAAAAGTCAGTGACGCTGAGTGAGTTGTAGTTTATATAATAAAATACTTTACTTTTAATAAAAACCTTTACTTTACTTTCGTTCGTGATCACGCATCATACGTACATCTTGATAATAATCATTTATTATTCTTTATCATCGTACATAATCGTTCGTTCATACATTATTATCTTTCACTACTATCCAGATCCTACCATGCCCCATCTTTGGTGCACAAAGCGACTAAAGTCTTGGGAGCAAGTGGAAAGGACCCTGTTTCGCACGTTTCTATCAGTCACAAAGACTGACCGTTAGGTGTGCACTCGGCACACTGTCGAGGTCGCAACCCATAAAGAGTTATGAACCCTATTTTATATGCTTGCAAGACTTTTATTCATTCATTACGTTCCACTTTTCATTATCTTTATCTTCCACTTTCATTACAATAATAATTTACGTACAAGAGTATTAACACACCATGTAAAGTCACATACTAATACGTAATATAGAACATCAACCACATCCCATAATCATACATAACATCAACAGGCATAAACCACCATAAAACGTTAAGACTTAACTCTTAATTCTATTTCCCAAAATTCCAGAAATACTCTAAGTGTCTACAGCACATGAACAGACAGCGGATGGCTTAAAATTTTCTAAGTATCCAACACGGACAAACATAATCCAATGCGGGTGCACAAGGTCAAATGCGGATGAATGAAACAAATGTGGATGAACAAAGTCCAATACGGATGAACAAAGCAAATGAGGATGAACCAAGCAAATGAGGATGAACAAAGTCCAAAGCGCATAACATGCAAAATTATCTAAGTGTCCACAACGGATGGCTAATGGTCCACAGCGGATGGCCAAATCCACAGCGGATAGTTAAGAGTCCACAACGCATGAATGAAACACTAAGTGTGTCTACAACGCACAACTAAAACATTCAAGGGTCCACAGCGGACAACCAAATCTGCAACGGACAACCAAGATTTTCTCAAGGATCCACAGCGGACAAGCAAAGTCTACAGCGGACATGCAAAGTCCACAGCGGACATGCAAAGTCTATAGCGGATAGCTAAATGCCTAAGTGTCCATAGCGGACACATTAATAATGTCCAAGTGTCCACAGCGGACAGTGAGTGTCCAGAACGGACGACCTGGACAACATTCCTAAGTGTCCACAGCGGGCATACGAGATCCACAGTGGACCGCTTATTGCACCTGCATTCCAACTTACTCAATTTTCAGTCTCCATACATCATTTTAAGCATAGTCTTAGCTTAGATCTATCGGTCTAATACTTAGAACATATTAAACATTCATACAATCATTATGAAAATCATAAAGCATATATATATCATCATAAGCAACCGTACAATACATGGAAAATCATAACTTGATTCAAAAACATCAGTTTAATATGCCTACCAGTCCCAAATAAGTAGAGAAC
The DNA here is from genome assembly GCA_025506505.1 of Flaveria sonorensis. NCBI lineage: Eukaryota > Viridiplantae > Streptophyta > Magnoliopsida > Asterales > Asteraceae > Flaveria > Flaveria sonorensis. The sequence continues at coordinate 30,198,581 of CM046440.1, read as the reverse complement.
ATTTAAAAGAGGGGATCTAGAACTCACCTCTAACTGCTTTTGAGTAAAACTCCTCCAAACCTAAGAGCAACCTGGAGTTCTAGCACCTAAACACATGAAAACACACAACCAAACATATAGAAACACTTAAGGATCGGTGCTTTGAACTTGTTGTTTCTCCTTCTTGGTGCTTTGAACTTATTGTTTCTCCTTCTTTTTCTTTGATTTTAGAAGATTGAGAATCTGATTCTGTATTCTAATCTTTTTGCTTCTTGCAGAACTTTGTTTTGTTCTTCTTATTAAAGAAGCATTCTTGAATGGAATGATTGTGTTTGTTGCATATTGCACAATATTTGTTGATGTAACAATCAGAGGTCATATGATTGTTCATATTGCATATTGAGCAATAGCTGCTGAAGTAGCATCTTCTGTGCTGTGGTTGTGCATATCACACCACTTACAATACTTCTCTTCAGCTTCACTGTGAGAATCAGCTTTTAGTTTTGTCTGTTTCTTTATCATTGCCTTCTTTTGATTCAGATTCAGATGAATCAGTTTCACATGAATCAATGTCATTATTTACCACTTCATTATTTTAAACTTTTGACTCAGTTTTGGTGCTAGACACAAAATGATTTGATAAACTGTTAATCATGGACTCAGGTAGGGTGGTGTAGTTGTCATTTACTGGTGGTGCAACCGTATGAAATCCCAACCCAAACCTGTTCTTTGATTCAATATGAGAGTTTAATAGTTTCTCATACTTCTGTGATGATAGTTGAAATTTCTAAAGCTTTACTTTCGTATATGCATGCTCAGACATGGATTTTATTAATGAGGTGGTCAATGCTCAACTTGTGCTTTCAGGTTGTAGTTTTCAGACAGAAGTTTGTCTAAATCCTTTTGTAATGAGTTGATTTTGACCTGATAAAGTTTATGTTCTCTTACATGAGATTCATTTAAAAGCATAGTTCTTTGACTTTATCAGCCAATTGTTAAGCATGATGCTTATATCTTTCAACTTCATCAATACATAAGGAAGTACATAACCTTTCTCTTACCTCTCTGGCCATTGGTGGAACTTTATTTTCCATGTTAGCCATCAGTGCCTGGTTTTCTTTTAGGACTTCCCTTTCATGTAAGCTCCAATCACAAGTACCATCCTACAAAATAATCAAACCAGTTTCTTTAGAATTACTAGTACCTGTTGAAGAACCTGTGGCTGGTGGGGATGAGTTTGTGAGCTGTGGTTGCTTGAAGCTCCTCTGATTTGCTTGTCTTCTGTCTGTTGTGGATTGCTGATGGTTGTTGCATTCCCCTGAGAAGTGTTCATATAGATTGCACATGAAGCATCTCACTTTGGACTTATCAACACCAATTTTTGTTGTTCTTCCTCCCATTGACAGTCCCTTGTTTCTCTTCATGTACATTTTGGCTCTGTAGGCAATCATGGCCATTTGCCATTGCAGATCCGTCTCTTCTACTTTATCAGGATGATGTTCTTCAAGGTCTTGCTGACAGAAGTAGGCAGGAGTCAAAGTACTTCCCAAGTAAGCCTGGAAGCTTGAACTGAAAGCTGCAAAAGCCGCCTTTTGTTCTTCTAATTCCAGAACCACAGTGATTGGTTCTGTTTGATTGCTGTTCTTGTTGATCTTGGAGTCATCAGCCTTTCCTTTTGACTTTCTATTTTGATTGTTTTGAGAGCTCAATTTGGATGGCTTGGCAGCATAGAAGCCAGTTTCCTCTTCATTGTCACTCTCAACACAAGAGTTGTATTCATCTTCATTGGAGATGAATGCACTTCCAACACCCTTTGATTCTTTGAATTGGTACGGTGATACAGGTGCTTTGCATTCTTGTTTCTGGTCTTTTCGTCTAACTCCAAAGCTTCTACCTTTGCCACCAGAGTGTCTAGTCCGATTGACTTCAGATCAAGTGTGTTCTTGAACATAGACAAAGTCTGTGTCCAGTTTTCTGGTAAGGCATGAAGCATCTTTTTGTTTAACTCCTCATTGTTGTACTTCAGTTCAAAGATATTCATCTCTGTAACAAGTTGCATAAACCTATGGAGTTGTTGAGGAACTGACTAACCCGGAATATGATGAAACATTTCATATTGTGAGCTAAGTGTATCCTTTTTAATGCTTCTTATCTCATCACTTACTTAACTCAAAGTGTGCAGGATTTTCCATAACGAGTTTGCTGTTTTGTATGACTCGCACCTAATCAAGAGATCTTCAGGCAATGCCATAGTAAGCATACTATAGGCTTTGATATCGATCTTGACCCTCTTGGCATCATCAGGTGATAGATTTTTAGACTTATAGGTTGATTGTTATCCTTATAATCCGGTCCTAAGGCAGGTGGAATATAAGGACCTTTAGTAATCAAAACCCATAGATCAGAATCGGTATAATTAACAAGATTCCTGAACCTGATTTTCCGTGTTTTGAAATCAGATTGTTTTCCAACTTTGGAGGTTAATACACACCAACCATGAATTGCTCATGTTAATTAATTCTGTTAAATATCAAAAGCAACAACTTTGTTTGAATAAACACCAATTAAACAAATCAAACTGGTAGATCAATTGATCTAGATCAATGAGCACTTGGCTCTGATACCACCTGTGAATCCAAGGATCGATACAAGAATTATCAATTTTATTTTAACAAGTGTTGATCGCGAAACTATCAATACTTGTTGCTTAACGAAATTGTTTATATTGAAATCGATGAATAATGTATTGAACAATCAAGAAACAACTAAACGTAACAATGCACAAACCAAGAATGTGTTCAAATATTCTTCAATCACAATCAATCGATTACAATTGATTTTGATGTATTGCTCTGTTGCTAATGATGTTCAGTATGCTGTTATTGTTCTTGTATATTTGTTGTGTGTCCTGTCAATCTCTGTTATTGTTCTATTGATATATAGAGATCGTGTTTCTATTTTGTTCCTTAATCATTGCTGATATTTCACAATTTTGTTGCTATACGTAAGCTAACTTCCTCTAACTATGCGAATCCTTGCCTTGTTTATCGGCATAGGAGTTCAAAATTTACAATGGAAATTATATTTTACAAAATAGAATGTTGTTGATGTGACATGGAATATTCGCTTGAATTAAACATCTTCTGCCGCCATTAACTCGATGTTATTGCTCTGACATGTTGACTTGTTGACTATGTTACGTACTTGATGATGTGAAATCATACATGTGTGTGTTAGTCTTCCGTAGGAATTAGTCATCCGTAGTCTTCTATAGGAATTAATCTACCATAGGAATTTGTCTTCTGCAGCAACACTTAGTCTTCAGTGCTTGTTCTTCAGTGATTGTGCTTCTGTAGGAGTTCTTGTATTTGTTCTTCAGTAGCATGCTCTCCTTCAGTAGCTTCACTTGTTCTTTAGGCTTGTTCAGCTGATGTTGTTCTTCTGTAGGAAATCTACGGAAGTACACATCAATTATGCTCCTGAGAACATCTACGGAGGAACACTTATTCATCCGTAGTTTGTTCTAACACTTAGTCAATTTTTCCAAATTGACTCAGTCTGATGTTTCCTGCAATCAGACATAAACCAACACATATATAATATGGGTTAACATATATGATGTGTAGTACATTATATTATAAACAAAAGAGTTACAATGATGAATTACAAGAGTTGACAAGTCAACTAAACCTATACATTTGCTCTAGTCCTAACAATAACCAGATCGAAGATCTATCCTTAAGAACTAGCTGGCGCCTTGGATCTTATCAAACAAGTCATCAATCCTCGGTATTGGGTACCGGTCTTCACCGTCAACTTATTCAACTTACGGTAGTCGATGCACATCCTCATGCTACTATCCTTCTTCTTTACAAACAAGACCGGAGCACCCGAATGAGAGATACTCGGTCGAATGAACCCCTTATCTAACAACTCTTGCAGCTGAGTCATCAATTCCTTCATCTCAGAGGGAGCGAGATGATACGGCGCCTTCACAACAGGTTGGGCACCAGGTATTAGATCAATTTGAAACTCGATCTTGTGGTCAGGTGGCACACCTGATAAAACTTCCAGGAATACGTCTGGGAAATCACACACAACCGGTACATCTGACATTCGTAGTGCTGTCAGTTCCACATCTTTCACATAAGCCAAATTGGCACCACATCCATGCCTCATACACTTCTCTGCCATAACCATTGAGATTACTTTCGGGATCGTACTAACTCTGTCACCATAGATCGACACCAAACTCGCATCGGGCGCGGTCAACTGATCATCTTCTTACGGCACACAATGTTTGCCTCATAGGCTGCTAACCAATCCATCCCTAGAATCACATCGAATCCGCATAGGGGCATCACGAATAATTTAGCAGAGAACCTATGGCCTTCCAACTCTATGTCACAAACCTCTATCAGATTCGAAATCCTGGTAGACTTACCAATGGCAGTTTCTACATTGAAAGGCTCATCAATACTTATACTTCTAACAGGAAACTTAGCACAGAAGGAAGTAGAAATAAAACTCTTACTAGAACCAAAATCAAAAAGCATAGAGGCACAAATTTGGTTTACTATGAAGGTACCTGACACAACATCGAGATCCACCCTAGCCTCCTCCCAGGTCATAGTAAATGCTCTGGCCTTTGCCCTCTACCCTTCCTTCTCCTTCTCGATCCCCTTTCTCACCCCAAAGTTGTCAGCCCTCGGTTTCTTGCAATCCCTGCTCAGATGGCCCTCTTCACCATGGTTGTAGCACCTTACCACCCCACACTCCCTTGCTATATGACCAGGCTTCCAACATTTGAAACAGACGTTCAGTCCACACTTACACTCTCCCATATGTTCCTTCCCACACATACCACACCTCTTCATCCCGGTACCCGTCGACACTACCCTCTGGTTATCCACACTTGCCTTTTTGTTGTTCGGAGTGAAACCACCACAACCAAATCATTTCCCGTTCTAGTTTCTATCACCGCCACCCTTCTTACTCGCCTCCACTACTGCCACCTCCTCCCTTTTGTTATACAGTCTCCCTGCCAGATCAACTGCTGACCAAAACATACTCGGCCGAGCGGCAATCATGTGCCTACGGATATCCGCTGGCAGACCCTGATTGTACCTCTTAGTCTTTCGTGACACAGGCATCACCTGCTCTGGCACCAGCCTTGCCATCTCATTGAACTTGGTCGTATACTGCTGGTGTGTCATGGTTCCCGCTTCCAATTATAGGAACTCCCTCTAAATCTTGTCGAATTCCTTATGACGACAAAACTCCTCGATTACCAGCTTCTTAAGTTCACTCCATCTCATTCTCCCTATCGCCCTGCTACCCTCGGCCTGGACAATGTTGTCCTACAAGCATAAGGCCGAGTCTACAAATGAATGAGTAGAAATTTCAACCTTTTGATCCTCCCTGCATTCACTGATATCCAACATAGCCTCCATTTCTCACACCCATCAGTGAGCAGCAGCAATTTTCCCATTTCCATTGAAAGTCGGGGGATTGTATCTCTGGAATGCTCCATAACTGCACCCCTTTGCATTTTCCTGCACTGCTTCTTCCTTCTCATCATCACTGGAGACAACCATCTCAGTATCTGGTTGCTCCCCTTCACCCGAACCTCTCTCCTCGCCCTCTCTTCCAGCAGTCTTCCTCCTCCCCTGCTTCTCTTTCCTTTCATCCTCTCTTACAGCTCTAATAACTTCAGTCACCATAGATGGCAGAATCATCTACATGACTTGATGAAATTCCTCCACAACTGCCTCTTTCACTGAGGCCCTCAGATTAGCACTCTCATGACCACTATAATGGTGATGAAGCTCGGGTTCTTCGGGAGCAATTTCAGCAGTCCTAGCCCTATTCCTTGTGACACGTGGCCCAACACCACGTCCACCACGACCTCCACCTCTAGAAGCCTTCGAAGATCTACCACCAGCCATCTCTAAGCACTATAAGATTCAAACACCAACATGGTCATTCAAAGTAATAGCTTAGATTATGTCATGTACAGTAAGTCCCTAATTACAGTGGTCAATTATGATTAGCCACTTACTTTACTCTTCATCCCCCAATCATTCCCTATCCAGACTACATCAGTATCAAAATCTACTAAGAGAACATAATTCACATAGCGCATAATTCACATAGCACATGCACATAATTTCTTTTTACATTATATTACATAAAACCTTTACCTGCAAGCACGCAGTTACTAGGACTGGCATCCCTTCCCTTTCGTCCCATTCTCAGTTTGAGTTTTAGGTTTTTGAAAATATTTTACCCGATTCTCTTAAACTTTAGCTCTAATACCTACTTGTAAGGCCCCGTTCCCGGAACGCTTACAGCCGGTCATTCAAAGCATAAAACATATAGAATATAACATTTAAAAACACATCATTCTTGCAGTGGAATTTGAACTTTTCATTAATAATTAAAAGGTCATGAAAAAATGATAAAACATCCTAAATTGTTTCATTTACATCCCAAAAATTGTATTAGTATAATAACATTCTCAAAATATATGGATGCCAGACTTTGATCATCCCTAGTAGCTTATGCATCCATGCCTGTACCTCCTCGGCATCAACAAATTACCTGCCAACTGATATGCATATAAAAAGTCAGCGATGCTGAGTGAGTTCTAGTTTATATAATAAAATACTTTACTTTTAATAAAAACCTTTCCTTTACTTTCATTCATGATCACGCATCATACGTACATCTTGATAATAATCATTTACTATCCTTTATCATCGTACATAATCGCTCATTCGTAATTTATTATCTTTCACTTCTATCCAGATCCTGCCATGCCCCATCTTCGGTGCACAAAGCGACTAAAGTCTTGAGAGCAAGTGGCAAGGACCCGTTTTGCATGTTTCTATCAGTCACAAAGACTCGGCGCACTGTCGAGGTGGCAACCTATAAAGAGTTGTGAACCCCCTTTTATATGCTTGCAAAACTTTTAATTCATTCATTACATTCCACTTTTCATTATCTTTATATTCCACTTTCATTACAATAATACTTTACGTACAAGAGTATTAACACACCACGTAAAGTCACATACTAATATGGAATATAGAACATCAACCACAACCCACAATCATACATAACATCAACAGGCATAAACCACCATAAAACGTCAAGACTTAACACTTGATTCTATTTCCCAAAATTCCAGAAATATTCTTGTTGAAGCTTCTAGAAGATTAACATTTTGTCTTTATGTGTTTTTTGTCATAGTATAGGGACTTATTTTGTAAATATATGTTCCTTAGTTTCTTGATAGTATAAATAGGATATTTTATGTCTTTGGTAAAAAAAAGGGGATTGATTCAAAAGGAATTGATTCTAGAAAAAAGAAAGAGAGTCAGTTAAAGAGAAACAGTTTGAACAGAATGAACTGTAACCCTTACACATTGTATCCTGTGCATTTGCTATCAATGAAATCTATGAATTTTTTGATGTAATTGCATGTGTTTGATTACTTTGTGTTTGAATTGATCATTGCGTTATGAGATCATCACAGATTCGATCCTTTTGAACCAATCAATTGGTATCAGAGCCTTCGGTTCAGTGATCAAAGCTTATCGACATTGTTGAGCTCTTTGAATCACTTGAAATCTGTGATTGATTGCAATTTGATTGATTAATTGTTGTCTTCAGTTGTGTTTCATCCATAGAAACATGATTTGAATCACAATTTGGTTTGTAATTCATTCAGATCTGAGTAATTGATCGATATTGTGTACGAACTGTGTTCTTCATTTTCAGACTTCAATTCAATCAGAAAACTGATTTGTAGTTGTTGTTTGATCAAATTGAAGACTGAGGATTTTTAATCGACCTAATTACTACATAATTGGAAGTTTTTAGATCAATTGAACAAGTTTTGAAGATTTTCATAAGATCTGAGTTCGTTGGAGAAGATGAATTAGGCGAATGTGGTTGAAAATCTGCTGAAAATTAACCAAGTGTCTAGACGCATCATAACTGTTTGGGCATTTTAGCACTGTGTATGCATTTTCAGTACATGCGTTTTACCACTGTTGGGATGCATTGTGACTGTTTGGACACATTGTGACTTTGTTGGAAGAAAGTAATTCTGGGCGTTTTACAACTGTTCAGGCGTTTTACAACTATTTGGATGCATCACCAGTTGGGGGTTTTCAAAATTCATTAAAGGCATTCCCTTAGGCATTTCTACCTTAAAGTCAGGTGTTTCAGAACTATTCAGGCACTTCACCACTATTTGGGTGCTTGATAACTATTTAGGCGCTTGAGCACTCAAACTTATCAGTAAACACTTAGAAATTTTTTCAAAACCTAAAATCCAAAAATATTTTCATTTTATAATTTTATTTCAAAACTTAAAAACAACAAAAACAACTCATTTTCTTAAATTCAAAAATACAAAATGGTTAAGTCTGAAGATTCTAAGAACACGGTTCCAAAGCTAAAGACAGAGTTGATTTGAAGAACTGGTCTTTAAGGTTGAAGCATCATCTAAACTCTATTGATACTGACTTGTGAAAGTCAATAGAGAAAGGACCTTATATTCCAATCACATCTGATGGTCCTGACAGAGAATTTGTGTATACAAAAGACTCTCCAGAACCTTATCCAGAGGATGGTTTGCAAGGTGATGACTTAAGAAAAGTTAAGAATGACATCAAAGCTTATTCACTAATATACAAGGGACTACCATTGGAAGTCTTGACTAGACTTGATGGTTATCAAATTGGGTACACTATGTACAAGGCTTTGAAGATCATTTGTGATGGTGGTAAAGAGATACAAGATCTCAAAAAGCAGAAATTCAAGAGGCAATTGGAGTTATTTGAGCATCTTTCTAGCGAAACAATCAATCAGATGATGAATAGATTTGTGCAATTAACTACTGAGATGTCAAGTGTTAGTATCAAAAATGATCTCAAAGATCTAAATTACAGACATCTCAATGCTCTTCCATCTTCATGGAAACAGACAGTTACTCTATTAAGGCATACTGAAAAGTTTCCTATGGATCTAGATCTTTTGATTGCGAAGATTGAATCAGTTGAGATTGATGAGAGCTCCAGAAACAATGATAGAGCTGCTTCAATGTCTCAGTATAAGTATGTTGCATCTCCAGCTAACATAGTGGAGAATGTTTTTCTGGCAAAAGCTAATAACTCACCAGAACACGAGGGTGATTTATTAGTTGAAGCTGGTTTCTTTATAGATTCTTCTTACACAAGTGCTCCTGTTTATACAATTCAACCTTAACCTCAGTCTCCTCCTAAAACTTAAACTCCTAAACCTCAAACTGAGACTTCATCATCTAACTCTGTTAAAACTAGCAAAGTTAAAGATGTTATTAATATCCTTTTACAGGATGATGAGTCAAAATCTGCTTTTACTGCTTTTATGGCATGTTTTCAAGCTTATCAAGGTAGTCATCTAACTCAATTGGATCTTGTTTTGTAGGATTTGTTCGAGATGGATCCTGATGATGTGGAAGAGATGGACTTGAATTGGCAGATGGCAATGATTGCTTATAGAACTCAAAAACACTCATATGTTAACAGGAATTACAACCCAGTGCAAACAAGACTATTGGCTTTGACAAATCAAAATCAAGGTGTTTCAACTGCAACAGTTATGGTCATTTCTCAAGAGAATGTGAAGCTCCTAGAAACCAAGGAGGAAATGGTTAAGCAGGTTCTAGAAATCAAAAATATCATCACCAGTCTCAGAAAACCTTCCAAAAGCCTTATCAGAGTCTTCCTATGCCAGAACTTAAAGATGAATCAAAATCATCTGAAGAGCCAAAGAAAGCTCTTGTTGTTAGCATCAAATATGGATATGACTGGAGTGCTTATGCTGAACAATTTACAGCTGATCTAACCTCTAGTTTATCTCTTGTTGCAGATATTCAAAATGAAGACTAGCCTAAAGATAATGATCCTAAGGATGATAGTGATTCAGAAAAAGATGATGAAGATTATGATTGGAGTGACAAATCTGACCCAAAAGAGGATTCAGAACAAATTGCTCTCATGGCATAGTCTGAACATCCAAAGGTTTAGAATCCATCATCTGACTCTGAGACTTCATCTTCAAGTTATCCTGAAATTCCTATTGAAGTCAGAGAGAAAATGTGCACAAAAGCATGTTTTGATCAAGTTGAGCATTACAGAACATATTCATATAAGATATGTGATAAACTTAAACAAGAAGAAGTAATGCACGACAAACTGAAAAATGATCACAAAGTCTCTGATGAAAAAATCCTATCTCTACAAACCTCATGGAACAAAAGTCTAAAAGAACTTGAACTTGTTAAAAAACAACTTGAAGAGTTTACTAAAAATTTAGAAGAAGAAAAAATAGCTCATGCTACAACTCAGGTGGATCTAGCTAAAGTTAAAAGTTCTAAAACTATTGTAGAACAGCTGGTAAGTGAGAGGAAGACAAAAACAAAACAAGTCTAGGTTTTACACACGAACCAATGCCTGAATCTATCACAAACACTCTATCAGAAAACTTTAACACACATGATCACTCTCCTGAAAACAAAGCTAAGCTTAGAGTCTTTCAAAACAAGAAAAAGAATTCTGAAAGTGATGAAGAGAAAACAGATGTTGAAATATTTGAGGAACAAGATTTTGAAAAGATTAAAAATGGTCATCTAGTGAAAGTTAAGTCTTACGAACCACGACCAAAGAATAAGAAAATCTTGGTTCCCAAAGAGCATGTTGTTGAAGAAATCATTATTAAGAATGACAAACAAAATTCAAAGAATAAAGAGAAAGCAAAACTAGACGAAGTAACATCTGAAGATTCATTTTCTTATAGATTAAACAATCCAGACTTTATCAAATGGCAGAAAGAACAAAAAGATAAAGAAAATGCAAAAGAATCTTCTACTGAAGATGTTAAATCCCAAAGCAAACAAAGATTATCAAGATCAAGAAATCAAAGAAGGAGAAGGAAAAATGCTAAATCTAACTCCTCTCAAAATAAAAGTCAAAACAATCAAACTCAAAGAACAAATCAAACTAATCAGTTTAAACCAGTAAAGTTTGTATCTGCGGGTACTTTTGATATGAACATAATTCTAGAAATCAAATCAAATTCAAAGAACAAATCTATCTCTGATCTGAAAACAGGTTTAGTTCCAAAGTCTTCCGCTGTCCACAAAAGATTTGTATCTAAAGAATCTAGGAATGGTGTTAATGAACAAAAGTCCAAACCCAAATATCAAAAGAACAAATTCTCAAATCAAAAACAACAGATTAACTTTGTAACTCCTAAATCAAAACAAGGATCAAATGTGGCCTCCACATCTAAAGTTAATCAATAGTGTTTAAATTTCAACAAAGGTACTGTGAAATATGTGATATGTACAATCATAAGACTGATGAATGTTTCTTTAATAGGTACTGTCACATTTGTGATATGAAAAACCATTCAATAGTTTATTGTTATTTCAACAAGTATTGTACTATTTGTGATGAAAGAAATCTCAAAACTGAGAATTACTACCTCAGAAGTAACTCGCCAAGGAATGGATATGTAAATCCACAATTTCAAAGAAATCAAAGTGTTGGTTTTCAAAGATTGACAAAACAACCTTCCTTAGGCTTGTTATCTTTTCGAAGAAATGATTTTGATTATGATGATTCTTATGCTGTAAAATCAAAGCAGTATAAACAAAGAAAATTCGTTCCACGATCTGTGAGAATGAACGGTGGGAAGTTTGGTAATCAAAACTTTTCTAAAAATGTTTCTTCTGATATTTTGAATTATCTTGATGATGATCTTGAAAAACGTTATCATGCTTTATGGATTAAACAAATCAAAGATAATCAAAAATTTGTTAAAAAAGGAATTGGTAAATTTACACAGCAAAAGAAGCCTGATGTGAGTACACTTCATTTTAAACAATATACCATTGTTGATAAATTTGGCAAGCCCAAGACCATATTGGCTTTGGTTGATAACTTAACTTAAATTTCTTTGAAATGCAGGTACACCCAAGAAGACCTCTTAACATGTGGTTTGTTGATAGTGGGTGTAGCCGGCATATGACAGGCAACCATGCCTTGCTTCAAGATTTTAAGTTAAAAGATGGTACTCATGTCGCATTCGAAGGTGATGCAGGTGGAAAAATAACAGGAGAAGGAACAGTGTCCAATGGGATTATTAGCTTTGATAAAGTGAACTATTGCTCACAGTTGAACTTTAATCTCTTAAGTGTTTCGCAAATTTGTGACGAATCTTACTCTGTTCTATTTGATGATTCTTTTTGTTATATTTTGAAGCCAGGTTTTCTGATAAGCAAAGAATGGGTAGTTGTTAAAGTTGTTCGTGATCGAGATGTATACAAGTTAGATATGTCTCAAGTAGATCCATCTACAGAAACAACATGCCTAATTGCTCAAGCATCAAATGTCGAAAGCCAGTTATGGCATAGACGTCTCGGGCATTGCAATTTCAAGAACATGAATAAGCTTGTAGCAGGAAATCATGTAGTAGGTCTTCCAACAAAGAAATTTGCTACAACAGGTCTCTGCTTAGCATGTTTAAAAGGAAAGCAACACAGAGCGTCTTATAAGTCCAAGCTGATAAACTCAAATTCCAAGCCTCTCCAGATGTTGCACATGGACCTATTCGGACCAACAAATATGCAAAGTATTGGAATGAAATCTTACTGTTTAGTTATTATTGATGACTTTACAAGATTTTCATGGGTTTTCTTTTTGCGTGCTAAATCTGAAACAGCTAAATTGTTAAAAGAATTCATCATTAATGTAGAAAATCAATTAGATCAAAAGGTGAAAATTATTAGAAGTGATAATGGAACTGAATTTAAAAATGCTAATGTCGATAGGTTTTGTGCAGAAAAAGGAATTGCTCGTTAGTTCAGTGCTCCTAGAACTCCACAACAAAATGGAGTTGCTAAAAGGAAAAATAGAACTTTGATTGAGGCTACACGTTCCATGTTAGCTTATGCAAAGATTCCAATTACTTTCTTGGATGAAGCCATATCCATTGCATGTTTTGTACAAAATCGAACATTGCTTGTGAAAGATAAACAGAAAACTCCTTATGAGTTGATGTTTGGCAGGAAACCTAATATAGATTTTCTTAAATCTTTTGGTTGTCCAATTTTGATTTTAAACTCGAGTAACCAGGTAGGAAAATTTGATGCAAAATTTGATGAAGGATTTTTCATTGGATATTTGTCGGTTTCAAAAGATTTTAGAGTTTATAATTCTAGGACAAATGTTATCCTTGAAACTTTCAACGTTAAATTTCTTGAAAACTCTTTTCCATCAGTTGCAAATGGTCCAGCTCGGTTATTTGATTTAGATTCTTTGTCAAACTCTTTCAATTCTAACTTGTTTAAATCAACAGGTGAGAAGAAGAAACACGAAGGAGATCTTGGATCTTTCAGTGATGATTCTGACTTTGATGATATGGATGATTTTAGCCCAGATTATCCATTCTTCTCTTTTGTTAAAGATCCTGCATTCAGTTCTGAATCTCATGATCAATCAAGCTATCAACAAGCACAAGAACATTCCATGTCAGAAAATACTAATGTTTCATAACCTATTCCTAATGATGGTCCTGAAATTATACAACCTAAGTCCGGAACGTCATCGATTTCTGATGATGTAGTTGTTAGTGATAATCTTGATTACTTTATCAACTCACCGACTCAAGTTCCTAATTTCAATCCACATACTTCAAACTTATTGCATTATCTTTCCGACTTGAACCAATCTAATCTGGATGTTCATGTTTAAGGGAATTAGATTCCAAAGTCTCGTATTCACAAGAACCATCCTACATCTCAGATTATCTATCCATTGAATGAGAGAACGATGAAAACTCATTCAGAACAAGCAAACCTCTGCTTATACTCGTGTTTTCTATCTCAAATTGTTCCTAAAAACATCACTGAAGCGTTAAAGGACAATAGTTGGATTGAGGCAATGCAAGAAGAGTTATTGCAGATTTGTAAACAAGAAGTGTGGAAGCTTGTGGATTTACCTGAAGGAGAAAATGCCATAGGCACAAAATGGTTGTTCCGAAACAAGTCAGACGATCGGGGAATTATTGTTCGCAACAAAGCAAGACTCGTTGCAAGGTTACACCCAAGAAGAAGGAATAGATTATGATGAAGTATTTTCTCTAGTTGCAAGACTTGGATCAATTCGTGTCTTCCTGGCTTATGCATCATACATGCAATTCAAGGTGTATCAGATGGACGTTAAAGGTGCTTTCTTTTATGGACCAATCACCAATGATGTGTATGTCAAGCAACCTCCAAGTTTCGAAGATTTAGAATATTCTCATCGTGTGTACAAGCTTAGCAAAGCATTGTATGGTATGCATCAACCTCCTAGAATCCGGTATGAAACATTATCACAACATTTGATCTAACATGGATACACGCGAAGGAAAATCGATCCGACTTTGTTTATTAAGAAGGATACTGATGATCTCTTATGTGTTCAAGTGTATGTTGATGATATCATATTTGGTTCTACAAGTCCAAAATTGTGCAAAGAATTTGAAGATATCATGAAGTCTCGTTTCCAAATGAGTTCTATGGGAGAAATTAACTTTTTCCTTGGTCTTCAAGTGAAGCAGTCTGCAGATGGAATTTTTATCAATCAAGAGAAATTTGTTGAAAAACACTTGAAGAAATTTAAACTGCAAGATTCTCAATCCAGCAGAACTGCAACTGACGTAAATACCAAGATTGAACCTGATTTGAAAGGAAAATCAGTTGACCAAACTCTATACAGATCTATGATCGGATCTTTGATGTATCTTACTACATCTAGACCTGATATAATGTATGTTGTTTGTGTCTGTGCCTGGTACCAATCTGACCCAAAGGAATCTCATCTAATCGCTATTAAACAAATATTCAGGTATCTCAAAGGAAAACCGGCTTTAGGGTTGTGGTAACCTTATGAAGGAAACTTCGAGTTACATGGATATACAGATAGTGATTATGGGGATGTTGCCAAGATCGTAAATCTACGACGGGTGGTTGTTAGTTTTTAGGTCCCAGATTAGTCTCGTGGCAATGCAAGAAACAAACAAATGTCTCTGTTTCAACCACAGAAGCTGAGTACATAGCTGCTTTAGCAGGATGTTCTTAAATACTTTGGTTACAAAACCAACTGCTGGATTACAGGTTCAATTTTCTAAAAACTCCTATTTACATTGATAACACTGCTCCTATGTTTATTATTATAGCTAATCCTGTCCAGCACTAAAAAACAAAACATATCAAAATTCGATATCATTTTCTCAAAGAGAACTCTGAAAAAGGTTTAATCATTTTCATTAAAATCACAACTGAAAAACAATTGACTGACCTATTTACAAAAGCCTTTTTACCAGGTCGATTTGAATATTTGGTCGAGTCAATTGGACTTATTAATCATGTTTAAAAAAACTGGTTTTGAGTTTAATTCAGTTGTTTGATTAATAAAAATGATAAGAACCCTCCCTTAGCTTTATCATTAATATAGAGAAACTGTCAAAGTTAACTGCTTGATTATTTATATTGTGTGTGCATGTTCAATAGAAAATGAAAAAGAAAATACAAAAATAGAAAATTGCAAAATCAAAATAAAAAAATATAAAACAAAAACACAAAAATAGAGTTTTTCTTGTTAGTTAATTGTTTAGGACTAAATCTGTCTTTGCAATTTGTGAGAAATGATAGATACAATAGTTTTGATCAGTTGCATACTTCACTCGCTACTAAAGTCTGACGTGATCAGATATGATGTGCAAGTAATCTCATGCAATGATACTGAAAAAGTAAATTCTCATGATCAAACTAAATCAATCATATATTCATGTTTGTCCATTTTAGTACCGATGAGTAGTGTTGAGTTCCCAGATTGATTGCTTGTAAAGTCATAAACTCACACCTGGTGGCGATATGAATAACCATTGAGCTCTAATTATTTAAAGCATCTATTCACTTCTCTATTATGAGTCATCATAGACCTGAGGTTATGAGATATCCTTTGTTGTAAGTCATTACAAACCTGGATATTCTCACTTGATGCAAAAGATGCCAATGTGCACAATCTAAACATGAGATCTGGTATAAGTATATGTCAGGTTAACAAGTTGAGAAAAGTTATTTCTTGCATATCTTGATGAGAGTTGAACTCTCTAAGTCTAAGTGTGGCTTACATAATGTCATATCTAATCGTACCTTAATAAATCCAAGAATTGAAAAAGTGTGCTGAATATCTTGCCAAAATCACTCATTTTCGGTCCTTAGATCTTGTGTCTCCTTTACTGTAGAAATACTGACCTAGAACACACTTGATCAAGATTTAATCACTGTCTACGACTATCCATTATTTTATTTTTTTTAATGTGCTGATATTAACTGATATGATCTCACTGTAGGCATATGATTCAAATGTATATAGTAGATTTTTTATTCTGCTTTAATTTTGATTTTTGCATGATTTTCTGTGTGCAGGCATGTTGATAATGACTGGTTTGCTCTTATTGAAAAATAAAAGAAACTTCTAAGTTTGTGAACTTAAAAGTTTAAGGGGTGTAAAAATTGAAAAATGTAACGCCCCGTTCCCGGAGACCTAACAGTTGGTCAATCACAGTATAATTATAAAAAACATTACATAACTCTTAAAACAATGCAGCGGAATTAACAACAAAAACCATTCACTTCATTAATAAACGCTGTTGCCAAGCAATACATTTGTGTTTGTTATTAGTTACAAAAGATCAGTTAATTGCATTACAAAACAATAATATTAATAAGGGTGAACAGATGCCAGTCTAGCCCCGACGAGTAGCCTCCCCGAGTGCCATCCTCAGCAAATTACCAGCCAACTGAAAATGCATAAAAGCCAGCTTTGCTGAGTGAGTTCTAGTTTTAAAAAAATAAAATACCTTATAGGAGTTGTATAAGAAAATACCCTTTAAAATATTGTACATTTCTTTCGTATGACCACACATCATACATACACATTGATAACCCTTATTATTATCTTCGCCATCGTTCATATCGTATTACCTTTTACTTTTGTCTGGGTCTTGTCCCATGCAATACCCCCGACTTATGCCCGAAGACTGATATGGTACAAGGGTACGCGATAAGGACTCGGGTCAATCTCATGGAATGAATCCTTTACGAGTCTTTTGTGACAACACAGTCACTCACCTCAACCTTGGCATACAAGTCTTTTGTGACAACACAGTCACTCACCTCAACCTTGGCTTACGAGTCTTTTGAGACAACACAGTCACTCACCTCAACTTTGGCATACAAGTCTTTTTTGACAACACAGTCACTCACCTCAACCTTGGCTTACAAGACTTCATTTGTTCTTTATGTTCCACTTTTCGTTAATATTAATCTTTCACTTGATTAATAATATTACTTTACGAGCATAAGCAACCCACGTAAAGTCACACAATAATATAGTAACATAGAACAAAAGAACAACCATAAAGCATGAATAAAATAATCAAATAATAACAGCAGGTCAACCCAAAGTCAAACCCTAAGATTCTGATTTCTTCAAAATTCTAGAAAATTTTCTAAGTTTTTCACGATCATAGGAACTATGCAGGAGCATGAGCGCTGCTTAGGCGCATCATCACTATTTGGGCGCATGAGACTTACACTTAGTCATCAGAGAAAAGTTTTGGGCGCATGACACTATTCAGGTGCATGAGATTATACTTGGCTTATCAGGCAAAAGTTTCAGGCGCATGGACACTATTGGGGCGCATGAACCCCCACTTAGGATTTTCTAAGGAAGTTCCCAGGTGCGTGGGCCCTATTTGGGCGCATGGCCTGTACTTAGGCAGTTTCATGCTATAATCCTAGGCGCATGGGTCCTGTTTGGGCGCATGGCAACCAGTTATGCATTTCTACATTTCAGAATCAACCCAGATCTGTTTCATCACTTGTTCGGAGCTTAAACAAACTATTCTAAGCATACCCAACACATAAACAACATAAAACATATGCATACACATATATATACATACGGCTACATAAATGAAGCCTTGAAAACCATTTTGATGCATTTTCAGCCCCAAACACCTTTAAAACACAAGAAATACGGGGTCTAGAACTCACCTATATCAACAAACAAGTAATACTGCCCCAAACATGCCTGTACTAGAGTTCAAACACCTAAAAACAAGCATAAACAAGTACCAAAACACCAAAACACTTAATAATAGGTTTCTAAGGGTGAAACCACCAAGAAACCGAACCAATTAACATATAAACACACTAACCTTCGAAGAATGCAGCCTTTTTTCTTCTCAACCGAGAGAAATAAGGGTTTTTAGCTCTTTCTTCTTCTTCTTTTCTTTCGGTAGTAGCAGCAGCAGAAAGAGCATGGGCTACCATGCCCCTTATACACATCTTTTTGACTTTTTGGTGTACTTTTACACTTTACACCCCTCATCTTTGCCCCTTCTTTTATTTCTTCTATATACTTTTCTTTTCTATTTATTTGACCAAGTTTTCAGGTGTTACAAGTCTACCCCCCTTAAAGAGGTTTCGTCCCCGAAACTTGTCACTCTTCGAATAACTGTGGGTAATACTGTCTCATCTCTTCTTCAGTCTCCCACATAGACTCAGAACCCTTCCGGTGTTACACTGCACACGTACAAGCGGAACCACTTTGTTCCTCAACCTTTTCTCCTTCCGATCGATGATTGCCACCGGTTGCTCCACATAATTGAGCAGTTCATCCACCTTGATATCATCCAGTGGTAAAATCATATCCTCATCGGCTAAGAACTTTCTCAGATGAGATACATAGAATGTCGGGTGAATCCCACTTAACTCATCAGGCAATTCTAGTCGATAGGCCACCTCTCCTACTCGTGCCGCGATTCGGAAAGGTCCTATGTATCTCGGGCTCAACTTGCCTCTGTTCATGAACCGGATGACCCCTTTCCAAGGCGAGACCTTAAACATGACTTTATCACCCACATTGAACTCGATTGGTCTACGCCTCTTATCGGCATACGACTTCTGCCTATCTTTGTCTGCCTTCATAAAGGCTTTGATCTTTTCTAGCTTTTCGGTCGTAGCCTCGATCACCTCGATGCTTCCCAATTCTTTCGGCCTAATGTCTCCCCAACACACGGGCGTTCTACACCTCCTACTGTATAGCATCTCGTATGGTGGCATGCCAATGCTGGCATGATAACTGTTGTTGTACGAGAACTCTGCTAATGGTAAGTGATCATCCCAACTCCCTCCAAAGTCAATCGTGCATGCTCGAAGCATATTCTCGAGCGTCTGTATCATCCTCTCAGACTCACCATCTATCTGAGGATGGTATGCCGTACTAATGTGTAGCTTCGTCCCCATCGCATCATGGAATCTCCTCCAAAACTTCGATGTGAATTGGGTGTCACGATCTGACACGATGGACACCAGCAAACCGTGACGAGCTACGATCTCTTTAATGAACAGATCCACCAATCTCTCAGATGAATACGTCGCGCGGATCGGTAGAAAGTGAGCACTCTTTGTCAATCGATCAACTATCACCCAGATGGTATCGTACCCCCTCGCAGTATGGGGTAGCTTTGTTATGAAGTCCATGGTGATGTGCTCCCACTTCCACTTGGGTATATCCAACGGTTGGATCTTCCCGTATGGTTTCTAATGTTCTGCCTTCACTTGCAAGCAAGTAAGGCACTTACTCACATACTCCGCCACGTCGCGTTTCATGCCCGGCCACCGGTAATCCTTCTTTATGTCTTGATACATCTTCGTAGACCATGATGAATGGAGTATCGAGTCTTATGGGCTTCGTCCATAATTCGCCCACGTAGATCCCCATACCGAGGAATCCACATCCGTCCAAAATGGGTTTTAACACCGTGGGTGTTCTTTCCCAATTCTATGACTAAACCTCTCATTCGTTTGGAGTTGAGGTGATCTTCTTTTAATGCCTCATCTTGAAATTCTTTGACTTGTGTCATCACATCCGAGGTCATCACTAACTGATACGCCTTCATCCGAATCGGCTCTGGTCTCTCCTTTCGGCTAAGGGCATCGGCCACTACGTTGGCCTTGCCCGGGTGGTAATGGATCTCGCAGTCATAATCCTTGATCAGCTTTAACCACCTCCTCTGCCTCATATTAAGATCCTTCTGCTCAAAGATGTACCTTAAGCTCTTGTGGTCCATGAAGATCGTGCACTTTGTCACGTATAAATAGTGCTCCAAATTTTCAACTCAAAAACCACCGCCGCTAACTCCAAGTCATGAGTGGGGTAATTGACTTCGTGGGTCTTCAACTATCGGGATGCATATGCTATCACTCTTCCACGCTGCATTAGCACGCAACCCAGTCCCGAATAGGAAGCATCCGAATAGACCACTAAATCCTCACTCCCTTCGGGCAATGTCAAGACAGGAGCCTGAGTTAATTTTGCCTTTAGCTCCCCAAACGCATCCTTCTGTTCCCGTCCCCACACATACTTCACATCCTTGCGTGTAAATTTGGTCAAAGGTGAGGCTATCTTGGAAAAGTATTGAATAAACCTTCGGTAGTAGCCCGCCAAACCCAAGAAACTACGAATCTCAGATGGGGTCTTTGGAGACTTCCATTGCATCACCGCCTTAACCTTCGCCAGGTCCACAATAATTCCTTCAGCATTAACCACATGACCCAAAAATTGAACTTCACGCAACCAAAAAGCACACTTATAGAATTTAGCATACAACTTCTCTCTCATAAGTGTCTCCAACACTTCACGTATATGGCCGGCATGTTCTTCTTCGCTCTTCGAATAAATCAGGATATCATCAATAAATACAATCACTGATTTATCTAGCATCGACCGGCATACTCAATTCATCAAATCCATAAAGGTAGCTGGCTCGTTAGTTAAACTGAAAGACATAACGAGGAACTCGTAATGTCCATAACGTTTTCGAAACGCTTTCTTAGGAATATCTTGTTCTTTCACCTTCAATTGATGGTAGCCAGATCGGAGGTCTATCCTTGAGAACCATCTGGCACCTTGGAGCTGGTCAAACAAGTCATCTATTCTTGGCAATGGATATCTGTTCTTCACCGTCAACTTGTTCAACTCACGGTAGTCTATACGCATCCTCATACTACCATCCTTCTTCTTAACAAACAAGACCGGAGCACCCCAAGGAGAGATGCTTGGTCGGATGAACCCCTTGTCCATCAAATCCTACAGCTGATCCATCAGTTCTTTCATCTCAGACGGAGCTAACCGATACGGTGCTTTGGCAACGGGCTGAGCACCGGGTATCAGGTCAATCTGAAACTCGGTCTCGCGGTCAGGTGGCACACCTGGTAAATCTTCTGGGAACACGTCCGAGTAGTCACACATAACTGGCACTTCATTCAATTATGGTATCGACGCGTCCACATTCTTTACATATGCCAGGTAGGCACTACATCCGCGCCTCACGCACTTCTCTGCCACCGCCATCGAAATCACCCTCGGAACCGTTGTAACGCGATCACCAAAAACCGTTACCGAACTTCCATCGGGCGTAACTAATCGAATCATCTTCTTGCGACACAGGATGTTTGCCTCATAGGCTGCTAACCAATCCATTCCTAGTACTACATCAAATCCGCCTAGGGGCATCTCATATAGTTTAGTAGGGAACCTATGGCCTTCTAATTCTATGCCATAATCTTCAATCATATTAGAAATTCTGGTTGACTTACCAATAGCAGTCTCTACGTCAAAAGGCTCATCAATACTTCTTCTACCAACAGGCAACTTAGCACAAAAATCAATAGAAATAAAACTCCTACTAGCACCAGAATCAAATAATAGAGAGGCACAAGTTTGGTTTACTAGAAACATACCTGACACAACGTCAGGGTCTACCCGGGCTTCCTCTCGGGTCATCGTGAAGGCTCTAGCACTTGCCCTCTGTTCACATTCTTCAGTCCCCTTCTTGGCCCCGGAGCTCTCAACTCTCGGCCTCCTGCACTTGTGGTACCTATGGCCAGTCCCGCCATAGTTATAGCACTTCGCCACCTTACAATCCTTAGCTATATGACCGGGCTTCCCATACTTGAAGCACACAGTCACTCTCCTCATGCATTCCCCAGTGTGCTCCTTACCATATCGGTCACACTTCTTCACCCCAAAGCCGGATGACACCGCCCTACGGTCATCCACCCTCATCCTCTTATTATTTGGGGTGAAACCGCCACGCCTAAATCTCTTTCCCCTCCAGTTATTACTACCACCATCTGTCTTCCTCACCTCCACCACCATTACTTCCCTTTCATCATACAACATCCCCGCCAAATCCACTGTCGACCTGAAAGTGCTTCGTCGGGCAGTAATCAAGTACCTGCGAATGTTAGCTGGCAACCCCTGAATATACCGCTTAATGTTCCTTGATGCTGGCGTAACTTGATCGGGCACCAACCTCGCCATCTCGTTGAATTTGGCGGTGTATTGCTGGTGAGTCATAGTGCCTGCCTCCAGCTGTAGGAACTCCCTCTTGATCTTCTAAAGTTCCCGATGAGGACAGAACTCCTCGATCACCAATTTTTTCAGTTCTGCCCACCTCATCCTTCCAATGGCCTGGTTGCCCTCAGCCTGGACGAGGTTGTCCCACCAACACAGCACCGTGTCGACAAAGGAGTGAGTGGCGAACTTCACCTTCTGGTCCTCCCAACACTCACTGATCTCTAGTACTGCCTCCATCTCCCTCACCCAGCGGTGAGCAGCAGCAGCATCTCCATTGCCATCGAAAGTAGGGGGTTTACACCTTTGGAATACCCTATAGCTGAATCCCCTTGCGGTTTCTAGGACAACCACTTCCTCCTCAGGAGGCTCCCCATCTAACATTCAGCTCCTCCTCTTCATGATTCTCCATATTACCCCTTCTTCCAGCAGGCGTCCTCCTCTCATCCTCCTTCTCTTTCCTTTCGTCCTCCCTAACAGCTCGGATCACTTCAGTCACGACAGATGGTAGGATCATCTGCATGACTTGGTGCACCTCCTCCACCACTGCCTCCTTCACCGAGGCTCTCAGATTCGCACTCTCATCCACTCCTCCGAGTGATGATGACTTGGATCGTCTGCATGACTTGGATCGTCTGCATGACTTGGAGCATGACTTGGAGACGTCTCTGCTGTCTTCGTCTTGTTCCTAGTACTTTGTGGCCTACCACGAACGCCCTGCGTTCCACCACGAGAAGCTTTTGAAGATATTCCCCCAGCCATCCACTAAACACTATAAGATTCAAACACCAACACGGTCATTCAAGGTAATAGCTTAATTTATGTTAAGTATAGTAAGTCCCTAATTACAGTGGCCAGTTGGATTAGCCACTTACTTTACTCTTCATCCCCGAGCATTTCCTATCCTGACTACATTAGTATCCAAATCTACTAAAAGCACATAATCAAATAGCACACGCACATAATACCGGTTAACATATGAAAATAAATACCTAATGGCACGTAGCTACTCAGGCTGGCATCCCTCCATTCGTCACATTCTTAGTTTAAGTTTAGGTTTTTGAAACTATTTACCCATTTCTCTTAAACTTTGGCTCTGATACCAACTTGTAAGGCCCCGTTCCTGGAGACCTCACAGTTGGTCAATCACAGTACAATAAAATAAAAACATTACATAATTCTTAAAACAAGGCAGCGAAATTAACAACAAAAACCATTCACTTCATTAATAAACGTTGTTGCCAAGCAATACATTTGTGTTTGTTATCAGTTACAAAAGATCAGTTAATTGCATTACAAAACAATAATATTATAAAGAGTGAACGGATGCCAGTCTAGCCCCGACGAGTAGCCTCCCCGAGTGCCATCCTCAGCAAATTTCCTGCTAACTAAAAATGCATAAAAGTCAGCGTTGCTGAGTGAGTTCTAGTTTTAAAACAATAAATACCTTATAGGAGTTGTATATGAAAATACCCTTTAAAATATTGTACATTTCTTTCGTATGACCACACATCATACATACACATTGATAACCCTTATTATTATCTTCGCCATCGTTCATATCGTATTATCTTTTACTTTTATCTGGGTTCTGTCCCATGCAATACCCCCGACTCATGCCCAAATACTGATACGGTACCGGGGTACGCGACAAGAACTCGGGTCAATCTCATGGAATGATCCCTTAAGAGTCTTTTGTGACAACACAGTCACACACCTCAACCTTGGGATACAAGTCTTTTATGACAACACAGTCACTCACCTCAACCTTGGTTTACGAGTCTTTTGTAACAACACAGTTACTTACCTCAACTTTGGAATACAAGTCTTTTGTGACAACACAGTCACTCACCTCAACCTTGGCTTACAAGACTTCATTTGTTCTTTATGTTCCACTTTTTGTTAATATTAATCTTTCACTTGATTAATAATATTACTTTACGAGCATAAGCAACCCACGTAAAGTCACACAATAATATTGTAATAGAGAACAAAAGAACAACCATAAAGCATGAATAAAATAATCAAATAATAACAGCAGGTCAACCCAAAGTCAAACCCTAAGATTCTGATTTCTTCAAAATTCCAGAAAATTTTCTAACTTTTTCAGGCGCATGGGAACTATGCAGGCGCATGAGCGCTTCTTAGGCGCATCATCACTATTTGGGAGCATGAGACTTACACTTAGTCATCAGAGAAAAGTTTTGGGCGCATGACACTATTCAGGCGCATGAGATTATACTTGGCTTATCAGGCAAAAGTTTCGGGCGCATGGACACTATTGGGGCGCATGAACCCCCACTTAGGATTTTCTAAGGTAGTCCCCAGGTGCATGGGCCCTATTTGAGCGCATGGCTTGTACTTAGGTAGTTTCATGCTATAATCCTAGGCGTATGGGCCCTGTTCGGGCGCATGGCAACCAGTTATGCATTTCTACATTTCAAAATCAACCCAGATCTGTTTCATCACCTGTTCAAAGCTTAAACAAACTATTCTAAGCATACCTAACACATAAACAACATAAAACATGAGCATACACATATATATACATACGGCTACATAAATGAAGCCTTGAAAGCCATTTTGATGCATTTTCAGCCCCAAACACCTTTAAAACACAAGAAATACGGGGTCTAGAACTCACCTATATCAGCAAACAAGTAACACTCCTCCAAGCTTGCCTGCACTAGAGTTCAAACACCTAAAAACAAGCATAAACAAGCACCAAAACACCAAAACACTTAATAATCGGTTTCTAAGGGTGAAACCACAAAGAAACCGAACCAATTAACATTAACCTTCGAAGATTGTAGCCTTCCTTCTTCTCAACCAAGAGAAACAAGGGTTTTTGGCTCTTTCTTCTTCTTCTTTTCTTTCGGTGGCAGCTGCAGCAGAAAGAGCATGGGCGACCATGCCCCTTATACACATCTTTTTGACTTTTTGGTGTACTTTTACACTTTACACCCCTCATCTTTTCCCCTTCTTTTATTTCTTCTAAATACTTTTCTTTTCTATTTATTTGACCAAGTTTTCGGGTGTTACAAAAAAGAGAAAATCTATGGACAATTTTCAGAAAGTGAAAAAGAAATCAAAAATAAAGTGCTTTGGATGAAAGGATGAAGCTGCAATTTCAAGCATGTGTGTGTTTGATATGATGTAAAAATGAACTTGAAAAAGAATTCAAATTCATTGGAAAAGCTTCATGCAAATAAAATGAGACTATTTGTTTTGTAAAAGTTATATAGAGACTAAAATAACTGGAAATTATTTTTGAAAATAAAATAAAAATAAAATGGTAAAAAAATAAAAAATAAATAAAAGTTTGAATGTCAAAAAATGTTATAATTTGAGAGTCATTAATGTAAATTTTGAGTGATAGTCAAAAATTGACTACGTGTTGAAAAAATTGTGTGAGAACAATACTAATATGCTTAAATAGTGTTCAGATGGATGGTGTCAAAATTTCAAGTGTCAAGACTCATGGAATGATTCTCATGTGCCTGAATACTACACATAAGTCTAAATCAGGAGTATGATGAATTTTAGAAAATTGTACAAGTGTTGGGCGTTTCATTCTATGCTCATGCGCCTAAACAGTTGTCATGTGCTGAAAAATTGGTTAAGTGTTGGGCGTATCATCTATGCTCATGCGCCTAAATAGTAAAAGACTTCCAAGTGTTAGTCTCAAACGCCTGAACAGTATGCAAGCGCCTAAACAGTGCTTATGCGACTGAATAGTGCTCATGCGTCTAATCCTCATGCGCATTCACAGTGATCATGCGTCTAAAAACTTAGTGTGAAATTTAGACTCATGCGCCTTCACAGTGCTCATGCGCCTAAAAATTTACACTTGTATATATACAACACTTGTGTAGTTTTCATTCACTCATTCAGAAACTCAAACACTTTGATTCACTCACTCGAACACACGATACACTCATTCATTAAACATTCGATTGTTATTGGTTAATCTTTATGATATATTGGTATCTCAAGAGAATTTAATTGCCGAGGAGTCTTCACTCGAAGTTATCAAAGTTGTTGCTGATTCACCTATTCATGTGCCAGATGAAGGTGGAAGATCAACAAAAATGCTACAATCCTTTCTGAGATCTTGAATGCTGAGCAGATCATAGAATCTTTGAAAGAAGGTCAAGTCTGCATTCAAGAAGGCTTTGAGAGAGTTGGAACTCTACAAATAGAAGCACGTGTTCAAGATCAAAGATGAGACAAAAGAGTTCAATATGGACTCAAGACAATGTAAATCCTAGGGGGAGTATTGTTGAAGCTTCTAGAAGATTAACATTTTGTCTTTATGTGTTTTTTGTCATAGTATAGGGACTTATTTTGTAAGTATATGTTCCTTAGTTTCTTGATAGTATAAATA
The DNA here is from genome assembly GCA_025506505.1 of Flaveria sonorensis. Classification (NCBI taxonomy): domain Eukaryota; kingdom Viridiplantae; phylum Streptophyta; class Magnoliopsida; order Asterales; family Asteraceae; genus Flaveria; species Flaveria sonorensis. Next base: position 30,171,680 of record CM046440.1, on the reverse strand, counting down.
GTGCTAAATCAACATTTAAGATTCGTTGAGCTGGATCTTAGGATTCATGTATTTTGCAGATCCAAAAATTCAAAATTAAAGATGGGTGGAAGTGTGTGAATCGAAGAACAAGGGCGTGTGTGTGATGTATAATATTATGATTTCATTGATATTGAATAACAAATTACAATGAAGAAACATATACAAAGATGGATGAACATCAAACCCACCCAAATGAGAGAAATTCTCCTTGGGTGATGATTTACACCATGAAACACACACACTTAATAACTACAAGCCACTCACACGCTTTGCAAAAACCACACATTACAAGTGGCACTAGTTGTTCTATTTATAATGTTATTACATCATGACCTAATTTTGACTATTCTTGTGGTCTTGATGTTGACTTTGTCTTCTTGACTTTGTCTTGTGTTTGTTTTGTTATGTTTATCAACTTGGTCTATGAACTTGTACAATGAGATCTTCAGTTGGCTTTGATTATGGTTTGTCAATTATTGAACCCAACATTTTAGATTCGATGAGCTGGATCTTAGGATTCATGTATTTTGCAGATCCGAAAATTCAAAATTAAAGATGGGTGGAAGTGTGTGAATCGAAGAACAAGGGCGTGTGTGTGATGTAAAATGTTATGATTTAATTGATATTGAATAACAAATTACAATGAAGAAACATATACAAAGATGGATGAACATCAAACCCACCCAAAGGAGAGAAATTCTCCTTGGGTGGTGATTTACACCATGAAAAACAAACACTTTGCAAAAACCACACATTACAAGTGGCACTAGTTGTTCTATTTATAATGTTATTACATCATGACCTAATTTTGACTATTCTTGTGGTCTTGATGTTGACTTTGTCTTGTTGACTTTGTCTTTTGTTTGTTTTGTTATGTTTATCAACTTGGTCTCTGAAATTGTACAATGAGATCTTTAGTTGGCTTTGATTGTAGTTTGGAAAGCTTCAGTTTATCAATTGTTGAACCCAACAATTCAGATTCGTTGAGCTGGATCTTAGGATTCATGTATTTTGCAGATCCGAAAATTTAAAATTAAAGATGGGTGGAAGTGTGTGAATTGAAGAACAAGGGCGTTTGTGTGATGTATAATGTTATGATTTCATTGATATTGAATAACAAATTACAATGATGAAACATATACAATGATGGATGAACATCAAACTCACCCAAACGAGAGAAATTCTCCTTGGGTGATGATTTACACCATGAAAAACACACGCTTAAGAACTACAAGCCACTCACACACTTTGCAAAAACCACACATTACAAGTGGCACTAGTTGTTCTATTTATAATGTTATTACATCGTGAACTTATTTTGACTATTCTTGTGGTCTTGATGTTGACTTTGTCTTGTTGACTTTGTCTTGTGTTTGTTTTGTTATGATTATCAACTTGGTCTCTGAACTTGTACAATGAGATCTTCAGTTGGCTTTGATTGTGGTTTGGAAAGTATCAGTTTATCAATTGTTGAACCCAACAATTCAGATTCGTTGAGCTGGATCTTAGGATTCATGTGTTTTGCAGATCCGAAAATTCAAAATTAAAGATGGGTGGAAGTGTGTGATTCGAAGAACAAAGGCGTGCGTGTGATGTATAATGTTATGATTTCATTGATATTGAATAATAAATTACAATGAAGAAACATATACAAAGATGGATGAACATCAAACCCACCCAAAGGAGAGAAATTCTCAATGGGTGGTGATTTACACCATGAAAAACACACACATAAGAACTATAAGCCACTCACACACTTTGCAAAAAACACACATTACAAGTAGCACTAGTTGTTCTATTTATAATGTTATTACATCATGACCTAATTTTGACTATTCTTGTGGTCTTGATGTTGACTTTGTTTTGTTATGTTTATCAACTTGGTCTCTGAACTTGTACAATGAGATCTTCAGTTCGCTTTGATTGTGGTTTGGAAAGCTTTAGTTTATCAATTATTGAACCCAACAATTCATATTCGTTGAGCTTGATCTTAGGATTCATGTATTTGGCAGATCCGAAAATTCAAAATTAAAGATGGGTGGAAGTGTGTGAATCGAAGAACAAGGGCGTGTGTGTGATGTATAATGTTATGATTTCATTGATATTGTATAACAAATTACAATGAAGAAACATATACAAAGATGGATGAACATTAAACCCACCCAAAGGAGAGAAATTCTCAATGGGTGGTGATTTACACCATGAAAAACACACACTTAAGAACTACAAGCCACTCACACACTTTGCAAAAACCACACATTACAAGTGGCACTAGTTGTTCTATTTATAATGTTATTACATCATGACCTATTTTTGACTATTCTTGTGGTCTTGATGTTGACTTTGTCTTGCTGACTTTGTCTTGTGTTTGTTTTGTGATGTTTATCAACTTGGTCTCTGAACTTGTCCAATGAGATCCTCAGTTGGCTTTGATTGTGGTTTGGAAAGCTTCAGTTTATCAATTGTTGAACCCAACAATTCAAATTCCTTGAGCTGGATCTTCGGATTCATGTATTTTGCAGCTCCGAAAATTCAAAATTAAAGATGGGTGGAAGTGTGTGAATCAAAGAACAAGGGCGTGTGTGTGATGTATAATGTTATGATTTCATTGATATTAAATAACAAATTACAATGAAGAAACATATACAAAGATGGATGAACATCAAACCCACCCAAAGGAGAGAAATTCTCAATGGGTGGTGATTTACACCATGAAAAACACACACAAAGAACTACAAGCCACTCACACACTTTGCATAAATCACACATTACAAGTGGCACTAGTTGTTGTATTTATAATGTTATTACATCATGACCTAATTTTGACTATTCTTGTGGTCTTGATGTTGACTTTGTCTTGTTGACTTTGTCTTGTGTTTGTTTTGTTATGTTTATCAACTTGGTCTCTGAACTTGTACAATGAGATCTTCAGTTGGCTTTTATTGTGGTTTGGAAAGCTTCAGTTTATCAATTGTTGAACCCAACAATTCAGATTCGTTGAGCTGGATTTTAGGATTCATGTATTTTGCAGATCCGAAAATTCAAAATTAAAGATGGGTGGAAGTGTGTGAATCGAAGTACAAGGGCGTGTGTGTGATGTATAATGTTATGATTTCATTGATATTGTATAACAAATTACAATGAAGAAACATATACAAAGATGGATGAACATCAAACCCACCCAAAGGAGAGAAATTCTCAATGGGTGGTGATTTACACCATGAAAAACATACACTTAAGAACTACAAGCCACTCACACACTTTGCAAAAACCACACATTACACGTGGCACTAGTTGTTCTATTTATAATGTTATTACATCATGACCTAATTTTGACTATTCTTGTGGTCTTGATGTTGACTTTATCTTGTTGACTTTGTCTTGTGTTTGTTTTGTGATGTTTATCAACTTGGTCTCTGAACTTGTACAATGAGTTCCTCAGTTGTCTTTGACTGTGGTTTAGAAAGCTTTAGTTTATCAATTGTTGAACCCAACAATTCAGATTCGTTGAGCTGGATCTTAGGATTCATGTATTTTGCAGCTCCGAAAATTTAAAATTAAAGATGGGTGGAAGTGTGTGAATCGAAGAACAAGGGCGTGTGTGTGATGTATAATGTTATGATTTCATTGATATTGAATAACAAATTACAATGAAGAAACATATACAAAGATGGATGAACATCAAACCCATCCAAAGGAGAGAAATTCTCCTTGGGTGGTGATTTACACCATGAAAAACATACACTTAAGAACTACAAGCCACTCACAGACTTTGCAAAAACCACACATTACAAGTGGCACTAGTTGTTCTATTTATAATGTTATTACATCATGACCTAATTTTGACTATTCTTGTGGTCTTGATGTTGACTTTGTCTTGTTGACTTTGTCTTGTGTTTGTTTTGTTATGTTTATCAACTTGGTCTCTGAACTTGTACAATGAGATCTTCAGTTGGCTTTGATTGTAGTTTGGAAAGCTTCAGTTTATCAATTCTTGAACCCAACAATTCAGATTCGTTGAGCTGGATCTTAGGATTCATGTTTTGCAGATCCGAAAATTCAAAATTAAAGATGGGTGGAAGTGTGTGATCGAAGAACAAAGGCGTGTGTGTGATGTATAATGTTATGATTTCATTGATATTGAATAATAAATTACAATGAAGAAACATATACAAAGATGGATGAACATCAAACCCACCCAAAGGAGAGAAATTCTCAATGGGTGGTGATTTACACCATGAAAAACACACACATAAGAACTACAAGCCACTCACACACTTTGCAAAAAACACACATTACAAGTGGCACTAGTTGTTCTATTTATAATGTTATTACATCATGACCTAATTTTGACTATTCTTGTGGTCTTGATGTTGACTTTGTTTTGTTATGTTTATCAACTTGGTCTCTGAACTTGTACAATGAGATCTTCAGTTGGCTTTGATTGTGGTTTGGAAAGCTTTAGTTTATCAATTGTTGAACCCAACAATTCAGATTCGTTGAGCTGGATCTTAGGATTCATGTATTTGGCAGATCCGAAAATTCAAAATTAAAGATGGGTGGAAGTGTGTGAATCGAAGAACAAGGGCGTGTGTGTGATGTATAATGTTATGATTTCATTGATATTGTATAACAAATTACAATGAAGAAACATATACAAAGATGGATGAACATCAAACCCACCCAAAGGAGAGAAATTCTCAATGGGTGGTGATTTACACCATGAAAAACACACACTTAAGAACTACAAGCCACTCACACACTTTGCAAAAACCACACATTACAAGTGGCACTAGTTGTTCTATTTATAATGTTATTACATCATGACCTATTTTGACTATTCTTGTGGTCTTGATGTTGACTTTGTCTTGTTGACTTTGTCTTGTGTTTGTTTTGTGATGTTTATCAACTTGGTCTCTGAACTTGTACAATGAGATCCTCAGTTGGCTTTGATTGTGGTTTGGAAAGCTTCAGTTTATCAATTGTTGAACCCAACAATTCAGATTCGTTGAGCTGGATCTTCGGATTCATGTATTTTGCAGCTCCGAAAATTCAAAATTAAAGATGGGTGGAAGTGTGTGAATCGAAGAACAAGGGCGTGTGTGTGATGTATAATGTTATGATTTCATTGATATTAAATAACAAATTACAATGAAGAAACATATACAAAGATGGATGAACATCAAACCCACCCAAAGGAGAGAAATTCTCAATGGGTGGTGATTTACACCATGAAAACACACACATAAGAACTACAAGCCACTCACACACTTTGCAAAAACCACACATTACAAGTGGCACTAGTTGTTGTATTTATAATGTTATTACATCATGACCTAATTTTGACTATTCTTGTGGTCTTGATGTTGACTTTGTCTTGTTGACTTTGTCTTGTGTTTGTTTTGTTATGTTTATCAACTTGGTCTCTGAACTTGTACAATGAGATCTTCAGTTGGCTTTGATTGTGGTTTGGAAAGCTTCAGTTTATCAATTGTTGAACCCAACAATTCAGATTCGTTGAGCTGGATTTAGGATTCATGTATTTTGCAGATCCGAAAATTCAAAATTAAAGATGGGTGGAAGTGTGTGAATCGAAGAACAAGGGCGTGTGTGTGATGTATAATGTTATGATTTCATTGATATTGTATAACAAATTACAATGAAGAAACATATACAAAGATGGATGAACATCAAACCCACCCAAAGGAGAGAAATTCTCAATGGGTGGTGATTTACACCATGAAAAACATACACTTAAGAACTACAAGCCACTCACACACTTTGCAAAAACCACACATTACAAGTGGCACTAGTTGTTCTATTTATAATGTTATTACATCATGACCTAATTTTGACTATTCTTGTGGTCTTGATGTTGACTTTGTCTTGTTGACTTTGTCTTGTGTTTGTTTTGTGATGTTTATCAACTTGGTCTCTGAACTTGTACAATGAGATCCTCAGTTGTCTTTGATTGTGGTTTAGAAAGCTTTAGTTTATCAATTGTTGAACCCAACAATTCAGATTCGTTGAGCTGGATCTTAGGATTCATGTATTTTGCAGCTCCGAAAATTAAAATTAAAGATGGGTGGAAGTGTGTGAATCGAAGAACAAGGGCGTGTGTGTGATGTATAATGTTATGATTTCATTGATATTGAATAACAAATTACAATGAAGAAACATATACAAAGATGGATGAACATCAAACCCATCCAAAGGAGAGAAATTCTCCTTGGGTGGTGATTTACACCATGAAAAACATACACTTAAGAACTACAAGCCACTCACAGACTTTGCAAAAACCACACATTACAAGTGGCACTAGTTGTTCTATTTATAATGTTATTACATCATGACCTAATTTTGACTATTCTTGTGGTCTTGATGTTGACTTTGTCTTGTTGACTTTGTCTTGTGTTTGTTTTGTTATGTTTATCAACTTGGTCTCTGAACTTGTACAATGAGATCTTCAGTTGGCTTTGATTGTGGTTTGGAAAGCTTCAGTTTATCAATTGTTGAACCCAACAATTCAGATTCGTTGAGCTGGATCTTAGGATTCATGTATTTTGCAGATCTGAAAATTCAAAATTAAAGATGGGTGGAAGTGTGTGAATCGAAGAACAAGGGCGTGTGTGTGAAGTATAATGTTATGAATTCATTGATATTGTATAACAAATTACAATGAAGAAACATATACAAAGATGGATGAACATCAAACCCACCCAAAGGAGAGAAATTCTCAATGGTTGGTGATTTACACAATGAAAAACACACACTTAAGAACTACAAGCCACTCACACACTTTGCAAAAACCACACATTACAAGTGGCACTAGTTGTTCTATTTATAATATTATTACATCATGACCTAATTTTGACTATTCTTGTGGTCTTGATGTTGACTTTGTCTTGTTGACTTTGTCTTGTGTTTGTTTTGTGATGTTTATCAACTTGGTCTCTGAACTTATACAATGAGATCCTCTGTTGGCTTTGATTGTGGTTAAGAAAGCTTTAGTTTATTAATTGTTGAACCCAACAATTCAGATTCGTTGAGCTGGATCTTAGGATTCATGTATTTTGCAGCTCCGAAAATTCAAAATTAAAGATGGGTGGAAGTGTGTGAATCGAAGAACAAGGGCGTGTGTGTGATGTATAATGTTATGATTTCATTATATTGTATAACAAATTACAATAAAGAAACATATACAAAGATGGATGAACATCAAACCCACCCAAAGGAGAGAAATTCTCAATGGGTGGTGATTTACACCATGAAAAACACACACTTAAAACTACAAGCCACTCACACACTTTGCAAAAACCACACATTACAAGTGGCACTAGTTTTCTATTTATAATGTTATTACATCATGACCTAATTTTGACTATTCTTGTGGTCTTGATGTTGACTTTGTCTTGTTGACTTTGTCTTGTGTTTGTTTTGTTATGTTTATCAACTTGGTCTCTGAACTTGTACAATGAGATCTTCATTGGCTTTGATTGTGGTTTGGAAAGCTTCAGTTTATCAATTGTTGAACCCAACAATTCAGATTCGTTGAGCTGGATCTTAGGATTCATGTATTTTGCAGATCCGAAAATTCAAAATTAAAGATGGGTGGAAGTGTGTGAATCGAAGAACAAGGGCGTGTGTGTGATGTATAATGTTATGATTTCATTGATATTGTATAACAAATTACAATGAAGAAACATATACAAAGATGGATGAACATCAAACCCACCCAAAGGAGAGAAATTCTCAATGGGTGGTTATTTACACCATGAAAAACACACACTTAAGAACTACAAGCCACTCACACACTTTGCAAAAACCACACATTACAAGTGGCACTAGTTGTTCTATTTATAATATTATTACATCATGACCTAATTTTGACTATTCTTGTGGTCTTGATGTTGACTTTGTCTTGTTGACTTTGTCTTGTGTTTGTTTTGTGATGTTTATCAACTTGGTCTCAGAACTTATACAATGAGATCCTCTGTTGGCTTTGATTGTGGTTTAGAAAGCTTTAGTTTATCAATTGTTGAACCCAACAATTCAGATTCGTTGAGCTGGATCTTAGGATTCATGTATTTTGCAGCTCCGAAAATTCAAAATTAAAGATGGGTGGAAGTGTGTGAATCGAAGAACAAGGGCGTGTGTGTGATGTATAATGTTATGATTTCATTGATATTGTATAACAAATTACAATAAAGAAACATATACAAAGATGGATGAACATCAAACCCACCCAAAGGAGAGAAATTCTCAATGGGTGGTGATTTACACCATGAAAAACACACACTTAAAAACTACAAGCCACTCACACAATTTGCAAAAACCACACATTACAAGTGGCACTAGTTTTTCTATTTATAATGTTATTACATCATGACCTAATTTTGACTATTCTTATGGTCTTGATGTTGACTTTGTCTTGTTGAGTTTGTCTTGTGTTTGTTTTGTGATGTTTATCAACTTGGTCTCTGAACTTGTACAATGAGATCCTCAGTTGGCTTTGATTGTGGTTTGGAAAGCTTCAGTTTATCAATTGTTGAACCCAACAATTCAGATTCGTTGAGCTGGATCTTAGGATTCATGTATTTTGCAGCTCCGAAAATTCAAAATTAAAGATGGGTGGAAGTGTGTGAATCGAAGAACAAGGGCATGTGTGTGATGAATAATATTATGATTTCATTGATATTGTATAACAAATTACAATGAAGAAACATATACAAAGATGATGAACATCAAACCCACCCAAAGGAGAGAAATTCTCAATGGGTGGTGATTTACACCATGAAAAACACACACTTAAGAACTACAAGCCACTCACACACTTTGCAAAAACCACACATTACAAGTGGCACTAGTTGTTCTATTTATAATGTTATTACATCATGACCTAATTTTGACTATTCTTGTGGTCTTGATGTTGACTTTGTCTTGTTGACTTTGTCTTGTGTTGGTTTGGTGATGTTTATCAACTTGGTCTCTGAACTTGTACAATGAGATCCTCAGTTGGCTTTGATTGTGGTTTGGAAAGCTTCAGTTTATCAATTGTTGCAATTCAGATTCGTTGAGCTGGATCTTCGGATTCATGTATTTTGCAACTCCGAAAATTCAAAATTAAAGATGGGTGGAAGTGTGTGAATCGAAGAACAAGGGCGTGTGTGTGATGTATAATGTTATGATTTCATTGATATTGAATAACAAATTACAATGAAGAAAATATACAAAGATGGATGAACATCAAACCCACCCAAAGGAGAGAAATTCTCAATAGGTGGTGATTTACACCATGAAAAACACACACATAAGAACTACAAGCCACTCACACACTTTGCAAAAACCACACATTACAAGTGGCACTAGTTGTTGTATTTATAATGTTATTACATCATGACCTAATTTTGACTATTCTTGTGGTCTTGATGTTGACTTTGTCTTGTTGACTTTGTCTTGTGTTTGTTTTGTTATGTTTATCAACTTGGTCTCTGAACTTGTACAATGAGATCTTCAGTTGGCTTTGATTGTGGTTTAGAAAGCTTCAGTTTATCAATTGTTGAACCCAACAATTCAGATTCGTTGAGCTGGATCTTAGGATTCATGTATTTTGCAGATCCGAAAATTCAAAATTAAAGATGGGTGGAAGTGTGTAAATCGAAGAACAAGGGCGTGTGTGTGATGTATAATGTTATGATTTCATTGATATTGTATAACAAATTACAATGAAGAAACATATACAAAGATGGATGAACATCAAACCCACCCAAAGGAGAGAAATTCTCAATGGGTGGTGATTTACACCATGAAAAACACACACTTAAGAACTACAAGCCACTCACACACTTTCCAAAAACACACATTACAAGTGGCACTAGTTGTTCTATTTATAATGTTATTACATCATGACCTAATTTTGACTATTCTTGTGGTCTTGATGTTGACTTTGTCTTGTTGACTTTGTCTTGTGTTTGTTTGGTGATGTTTATCAACTTGGTCTCTGAACTTGTACAATGAGATCCTCAGTTGGCTTTTATTGTGGTTTAGAAAGCTTTAGTTTATCAATTGTTGAACCCAACAATTCAGATTCGTTGAGCTGGATCTTAGGATTCATGTATTATGCAGCTCCGAAAATTCAAAATTAAAGATGGGTGGAAGTGTGTGAATCGAAGAACAAGGGCGTGTGTGCGATGTATAATGTTATGATTTCATTGATATTGAATAACAAATTACAATGAAGAAACATATACAAAGATGGATAAGCATCAAACCCATCCAAAGGAGAGAAATTCTCCTTGGGTGGTGATTTACACCATGAAAAACATACACTTCAGAACTACAAGCCACTCACAGACTTTGCAAAAACCACACATTACAAGTGGCACTAGTTGTTCTATTTATAATGTTATTACATCATGACCTAATTTTGACTATTCTTGTGGTCTTGATGTTGACTTTGTCTTGTTGACTTTGTCTTGTGTTTGTTTTGTTATGTTTATCAACTTGGTCTCTGAACTTGTACAATGAGATCTTCAGTTGGCTTTGATTATGGTTTGGAAAGCTTCAGTTTATCAATTGTTGAACCCAACCATTCAGATTCGTTGAGCTGGATCTAAGGATTCATGTATTTTGCAGATCCGAAAATTCAAAATTAAAGATGGGTGGAAGTGTGTGAATCGAAGAACAAGGGCGTGTGTGTGATGTATAATGTTATGATTTCATTGATATTGTATAACAAATTACAATGAAGAAACATATACAAAGATGGATGAACATCAAACCCACCCAAAGGAGAGAAATTCTCAATGGGTGGTGATTTACACCATGAAAAACACACACTTAAGAACTACAAGCCACTCACACACTTTGCAAAAACCACACATTACAAGTGGCACTAGTTGTTCTATTTATAATGTTATTACATCATGACCTAATTTTGACTATTCTTGTGGTCTTGATGTTGACTTTGTCTTGTTGACTTTGTCTTGTGTTTGTTTGGTGATGTTTATCAACTTGGTCTCTGAACTTGTACAATGAGATCCTCAGTTGGCTTTGATTGGGGTTTGGAAAGCTTCAGTTTATCAATTGTTGAACCCAACAATTCAGATTCGTTGAGCTGGATCTTCGGATTCATGTATTTTGCAACTCCGAAAATTCAAAATTAAAGATGGGTGGAAGTGTGTGAATCGAAGAACAAGGCGTGTGTGTGATGTATAATGTTATGATTTCATTGATATTGAATAACAAATTACAATGAAGAAACATATACAAAGATGGATGAACATCAAACCCACCCAAAGGAGAGAAATTCTCAATAGGTGGTGATTTACACCATGAAAAACACACACATAAGAACTACAAGCCACTCACACACTTTGCAAAAACCACACATTACAAGTGGCACTAGTTGTTGTATTTATAATGTTATTACATCATGACCTAATTTTGACTATTCTTGTGGTCTTGATGTTGACTTTGTCTTGTGTTTGTTTTGTTATGTTTATCAACTTGGTCTCTGAACTTGTACAATGAGATCTTCAGTTGGCTTTGATTGTGGTTTAGAAAGCTTCAGTTTATCAATTGTTGAACCCAACAATTCAGATTCATTGAGCTGGATCTTAGGATTCATGTATTTTGCAGATCCGAAAATTCAAAATTAAAGATGGGTGGAAGTGTGTAAATCGAAGAACAAGGGCTTGTGTGTGATGTATAATGTTATGATTTCATTGATATTGTATAACAAATTACAATGAAGAAACATATACAAAGATGGATGAACATCAAACCCACCCAAAGGAGAGAAATTCTCAATGGGTGGTGATTTACACCATGAAAAACACACACTTAAGAACTACAAGCCACTCACACACTTTCCAAAAACCACACATTACAAGTGGCACTAGTTGTTCTATTTATAATGTTATTACATCATGACCTAATTTTGACTATTCTTGTGGTCTTGATGTTGACTTTGTCTTGTTGACTTTGTCTTGTGTTTGTTTGGTGATGTTTATCAACTTGGTCTCTGAACTTGTACAATGAGATCCTCAGTTGGCTTTGATTGTGGTTTAGAAAGCTTTAGTTTATCAATTGTTGAACCCAACAATTCAGATTCGTTGAGCTGGATCTTAGGATTCATGTATTTTGCAGCTCCGAAAATTCAAAATTAAAGATGGGTGGAAGTGTGTGAATCGAAGAACAAGGGCGTGTGTGTGATGTATAATGTTATGATTTCATTGATATTGAATAACAAATTACAATGAAGAAACATATACAAAGATGGATGAACATCAAACCCACCCAAAGGAGAGAAATTCTCAATAGGTGGTGATTTACACCATGAAAAACACACACATAAGAACTACAAGCCACTCACACACTTTGCAAAAACCACACATTACAAGTGGCACTAGTTGTTGTATTTATAATGTTATTACATCATGACCTAATTTTGACTATTCTTGTGGTCTTGATGTTGACTTTGTCTTGTTGACTTTGTCTTGTGTTTGTTTTGTTATGTTTATCAACTTGGTCTCTGAACTTGTACAATGAGATCTTCAGTTGGCTTTGATTGTGGTTTAGAAAGCTTCAGTTTATCAATTGTTGAACCCAACAATTCAGATTCGTTGAGCTGGATCTTAGGATTCATGTATTTTGCAGATCCGAAAATTCAAAATTAAAGATGGGTGGAAGTGTGTAAATCGAAGAACAAGGGCGTGTGTGTGATGTATAATGTTATGATTTCATTGATATTGTATAACAAATTACAATGAAGAAACATATACAAAGATGGATGAACATCAAACCCACCCAAAGGAGAGAAATTCTCAATGGGTGGTGATTTACACCATGAAAAACACACACTTAAGAACTACAAGCCACTCACACACTTTCCAAAAACCACACATTACAAGTGGCACTAGTTGTTCTATTTATAATGTTATTACATCATGACCTAATTTTGACTATTCTTGTGGTCTTGATGTTGACTTTGTCTTGTTGACTTTGTCTTGTGTTTGTTTGGTGATGTTTATCAACTTGGTCTCTGAACTTGTACAATGAGATCCTCAGTTGGCTTTGATTGTGGTTTGGAAAGCTTCAGTTTATCAATTGTTGAACCCAACAATTCAGATTCGTTGAGCTGGATCTTCGGATTCATGTATTTTGCAACTCCGAAAATTCAAAATTAAAGATGGGTGGAAGTGTGTGAATCGAAGAACAAGGGCGTGTGTGTGATGTATAATGTTATGATTTCATTGATATTGAATAACAAATTACAATGAAGAAACATATACAAAGATGGATGAACATCAAACCCACCCAAAGGAGAGAAATTCTCAATAGGTGGTGATTTACACCATGAAAAACACACACATAAGAACTACAAGCCACTCACACACTTTGCAAAAACCACACATTACAAGTGGCACTAGTTGTTGTATTTATAATGTTATTACATCATGACCTAATTTTGACTATTCTTGTGGTCTTGATGTTGACTTTGTCTTGTTGACTTTGTCTTGTGTTTGTTTTGTTATGTTTATCAACTTGGTCTCTGAACTTGTACAATGAGATCTTCAGTTGGCTTTGATTGTGGTTTAGAAAGCTTCAGTTTATCAATTGTTGAACCCAACAATTCAGATTCGTTGAGCTGGATCTTAGGATTCATGTATTTTGCAGATCCGAAAATTCAAAATTAAAGATGGGTGGAAGTGTGTAAATCGAAGAACAAGGGCGTGTGTGTGATGTATAATGTTATGATTTCATTGATATTGTATAACAAATTCCAATGAAGAAACATATACAAAGATGGATGAACATCAAACCCACCCAAAGGAGAGAAATTCTCAATGGGTCGTGATTTACACCATGAAAAACACACACTTAAGAACTACAAGCCACTCACACACTTTCCAAAAACCACACATTACAAGTGGCACTAGTTGTTCTATTTATAATGTTATTACATCATGACCTAATTTTGACTATTCTTGTGGTCTTGATGTTGACTTTGTCTTGTTGACTTTGTCTTGTGTTTGTTTGGTGATGTTTATCAACTTGGTCTCTGAACTTGTACAATGAGATCCTCAGTTGGCTTTGATTGTGGTTTAGAAAGCTTTAGTTTATCAATTGTTGAACCCAACAATTCAGATTCGTTGAGCTGGATCTTAGGATTCATGTATTTTGCAGCTCCGAAAATTCAAAATTAAAGATGGATGGAAGTGTGTGAATCGAAGAACAAGGGCGTGTGTGTGATGTATAATGTTATGATTTCATTGATATTGAATAACAAATTACAATAAAGAAACATATACAAAGATGGATAAGCATCAAACCCATCCAAAGGAGAGAAATTCTCCTTGGGTGGTGATTTACACCATGAAAAACATACACTTCAGAACTACAAGCCACTCACAGACTTTGCAAAAACCACACATTACAAGTGGCACTAGTTGTTCTATTTATAATGTTATTACATCATGACCTAATTTTGACTATTCTTATGGTCTTGATGTTGACTTTGTCTTGTTGACTTTGTCTTGTGTTTGTTTTGTTATGTTTATCAACTTGGTCTCTGAACTTGTACAATGAGATCTTCAGTTGCCTTTGATTATGGTTTGGAAAGCTTCAGTTTATCAATTGTTGAACCCAACCATTCAGATTCGTTGAGCTGGATCTAAGGATTCATGTATTTTGCAGATCCGAAAATTCAAAATTAAAGATGGGTGGAAGTGTGTGAATCGAAGAACAAGGGCGTGTGTGTGATGTATAATGTTATGATTTCATTGATATTGTATAATAAATTACAATGAAGATACATATACAAAGACGGATGAACATCAAACCCACCCAAAGGAGAGAAATTCTCAATGGGTGGTGATTTACACCATGAAAAACACACACTTAAGAACTACAAGCCACTCACACACTTTGCAAAAACCACACATTACAAGTGGCACTAGTTGTTCTATTTATAATGTTATTACATCATGACCTAATTTTGACTATTCTTGGGGTCTTGATGTTGACTTTGTCTTGTTGACTTTGTCTTGTGTTTGTTTGGTGATGTTTATCAACTTGGTCTCTGAACTTGTACAATGAGATCCTCAGTTGGCTTTGATTGTGGTTTGGAAAGCTTCAGTTTATCAATTGTTGAACCCAACAATTCAGATTCGTTGAGCTGGATCTTCGGATTCATGTATTTTGCAACTCCGAAAATTCAAAATTAAAGATGGGTGGAAGTGTGTGAATCGAAGAACAAGGGCGTGTGTGTGATGTATAATGTTATGATTTCATTGATATTGAATAACAAATTACAATGAAGAAACATTTACAAAGATGGATGAACATCAAACCCACCCAAAGGAGAGAAATTCTCAATAGGTGGTGATTTACACCATGAAAAACACACACATAAGAACTACAAGCCACTCACACACTTTGCAAAAACCACACATTACAAGTGGCACTAGTTGTTGTATTTATAATGTTATTACATCATGACCTAATTTTGACTATTCTTGTGGTCTTGATGTTGACTTTGTCTTGTTGACTTTGTCTTGTGTTTGTTTTGTTATGTTTATCAACTTGGTCTCTGAACTTGTACAATGAGATCTTCAGTTGGCTTTGATTGTGGTTTAGAAAGCTTCAGTTTATCAATTGTTGAACCCAACAATTCAGATTCGTTGAGCTGGATCTTAGGATTCATGTATTTTGCAGATCCGAAAATTCAAAATTAAAGATGGGTGGAAGTGTGTAAATCGAAGAACAAGGGCGTGTGTGTGATGTATAATGTTATGATTTCATTGATATTGTATAACAAATTCCAATGAAGAAACATATACAAAGATGGATGAACATCAAACCCACCCAAAGGAGAGAAATTCTCAATGGGTCGTGATTTACACCATGAAAAACACACACTTAAGAACTACAAGCCACTCACACACTTTCCAAAAACCACACATTACAAGTGGCACTAGTTGTTCTATTTATAATGTTATTACATCATGACCTAATTTTGACTATTCTTGTGGTCTTGATGTTGACTTTGTCTTGTTGACTTTGTCTTGTGTTTGTTTGGTGATGTTTATCAACTTGGTCTCTGAACTTGTACAATGAGATCCTCAGTTGGCTTTGATTGTGGTTTAGAAAGCTTTAGTTTATCAATTGTTGAACCCAACAATTCAGATTCGTTGAGCTGGATCTTAGGATTCATGTATTTTGCAGCTCCGAAAATTCAAATTAAAGATGGATGGAAGTGTGTGAATCGAAGAACAAGGGCGTGTGTGTGATGTATAATGTTATGATTTCATTGATATTGAATAACAAATTACAATAAGAAACATATACAAAGATATCCAAAGGAGAGAAATTCTCCTTGGGTGGTGATTTACACCATGAAAAACAACACTTCAGAACTACAAGCCACTCACAGACTTTGCAAAAACCACACATTACAAGTGGCACTAGTTGTTCTATTTATAATGTTATTACATCATGACCTAATTTTGACTATTCTTATGGTCTTGATGTTGACTTTGTCTTGTTGACTTTGTCTTGTGTTTGTTTTGTTATGTTTATCAACTTGGTCTCTGAACTTGTACAATGAGATCTTCAGTTGCCTTTGATTATGGTTTGGAAAGCTTCAGTTTATCAATTGTTGAACCCAACCATTCAGATTCGTTGAGCTGGATCTAAGGATTCATGTATTTTGCAGATCCGAAAATTCAAAATTAAAGATGGGTGGAAGTGTGTGAATCGAAGAACAAGGGCGTGTGTGTGATGTATAATGTTATGATTTCATTGATATTGTATAATAAATTACAATGAAGATACATATACAAAGATGGATGAACATCAAACCCACCCAAAGGAGAGAAATTCTCAATGGGTGGTGATTTACACCATGAAAAACACACACTTAAGAACTACAAGCCACTCACACACTTTGCAAAAACCACACATTACAAGTGGCACTAGTTGTTCTATTTATAATGTTATTACATCATGACCTAATTTTGACTATTCTTGGGGTCTTGATGTTGACTTTGTCTTGTTGACTTTGTCTTGTGTTTGTTTGGTGATGTTTATCAACTTGGTCTCTGAACTTGTACAATGAGATCCTCAGTTGGCTTTGATTGTGGTTTGGAAAGCTTCAGTTTATCAATTGTTGAACCCAACAATTCAGATTCGTTGAGCTGGATCTTCGGATTCATGTATTTTGCAACTCCGAAAATTCAAAATTAAAGATGGGTGGAAGTGTGTGAATCGAAGAACAAGGGCGTGTGTGTGA
The DNA here is from genome assembly GCA_025506505.1 of Flaveria sonorensis. Taxonomy (NCBI): domain Eukaryota; kingdom Viridiplantae; phylum Streptophyta; class Magnoliopsida; order Asterales; family Asteraceae; genus Flaveria; species Flaveria sonorensis. The sequence continues at coordinate 30,154,363 of CM046440.1, read as the reverse complement.
TGTATAATGTTATGATTTCATTGATATTGAATAACAAATTACAATGAAGAAACATATACAAAGATGGATGAACATCAAACCCACCCAAAGGAGAGAAATTCTCAATAGGTGGTGATTTACACCATGAAAAACACACACATAAGAACTACAAGCCACTCACACACTTTGCAAAAACCACACATTACAAGTGGCACTAGTTGTTGTATTTATAATGTTATTACATCATGACCTAATTTTGACTATTCTTGGGTCTTGATGTTGACTTTGTCTTGTTGACTTTGTCTTGTGTTTGTTTGGTGATGTTTATCAACTTGGTCTCTGAACTTGTACAATGAGATCCTCAGTTGGCTTTGATTGTGGTTTGGAAAGCTTCAGTTTATCAATTGTTGAACCCAACAATTCAGATTCGTTGAGCTGGATCTTAGGATTCATGTATTTTGCAACTCCGAAAATTCAAAATTAAAGATGGGTGGAAGTGTGTGAATCGAAGAACAAGGGCGTGTGTGTGATGTATAATGTTATGATTTCATTGATATTGAATAACAAATTACAATGAAGAAACATATACAAAGATGGATGAACATCAAACCCACCCAAAGGAGAGAAATTCTCAAGGTGGTGATTTACACCATGAAAACACACACATAAGAACTACAAGCCACTCACACACTTTGCAAAAACCACACATTACAAGTGGCACTAGTTGTTCTATTTATAATGTTATTACATCATGACCTAATTTTGACTATTCTTATGGTCTTGATGTTGACTTTGTCTTGTTGACTTTGTCTTGTGTTTGTTTTGTTATGTTTATCAACTTGGTCTCTGAACTTGTACAATGAGATCTTCAGTTGCCTTTGATTATGGTTTGGAAAGCTTCAGTTTATCAATTGTTGAACCCAACCATTCAGATTCGTTGAGCTGGATCTAGGATTCATGTATTTTGCAGATCCGAAAATTCAAAATTAAAGATGGGTGGAAGTGTGTGAATCGAAGAACAAGGGCGTGTGTGTGATGTATAATGTTATGATTTCATTGATATTGTATAACAAATTACAATGAAGAACATATACAAAGATGGATGAACATCAAACCCACCCAAAGGAGAGAAATTCTCAATGGGTGGTGATTTACACCATGAAAAACACACACTTAAGAACTACAAGCCACTCACACACTTTGCAAAAACCACACATTACAAGTGGCACTAGTTGTTCTATTTATAATGTTATTACATCATGACCTAATTTTGACTATTCTTGGGTCTTGATGTTGACTTTGTCTTGTTGACTTTGTCTTGTGTTTGTTTGGTGATGTTTATCAACTTGGTCTCTGAACTTGTACAATGAGATCCTCAGTTGGCTTTGATTGTGGTTTGGAAAGCTTCAGTTTATCAATTGTTGAACCCAACAATTCAGATTCGTTGAGCTGGATCTTAGGATTCATGTATTTTGCAACTCCGAAAATTCAAAATTAAAGATGGGTGGAAGTGTGTGAATCGAAGAACAAGGGCGTGTGTGTGATGTATAATGTTATGATTTCATTGATATTGAATAACAAATTACAATGAAGAAACATATACAAAGATGGATGAACATCAAACCCACCCAAAGGAGAGAAATTCTCAATAGGTGGTGATTTACACCATGAAAAACACACACTTAAGAACTACAAGCCACTCACACACTTTGCAAAAACCACACATTACAAGTGGCACTAGTTGTTCTATTTATAATGTTATTACATCATGACCTAATTTTGACTATTCTTGTGGTCTTGATGTTGACTTTGTCTTGTTGACTTTGTCTTGTGTTTGTTTTGTTATGTTTATCAACTTGGTCTCTGAACTTGTACAATGAGATCTTCAGTTGGCTTTGATTGTGGTTTAGAAAGCTTCAGTTTATCAATTGTTGAACCCAACAATTCAGATTCGTTGAGCTGGATCTTAGGATTCATGTATTTTGCAGATCCGAAAATTCAAAATTAAAGATGGGTGGAAGTGTGTGAATCGAAGAACAAGGGCGTGTGTGTGATGTATAATGTTATGATTTCATTGATATTGTATAACAAATTACAATGAAGAAACATATACAAAGATGGATGAACATCAAACCCACCCAAAGGAGAGAAATTCTCAATGGGTGGTGATTTACACCATGAAAAACACACACTTAAGAACTACAAGCCACTCACACACTTTGCAAAAACCACACATTACAAGTGGCACTAGTTGTTCTATTTATAATGTTATTACATCATGACCTAATTTTGACTATTCTTGTGGTCTTGATGTTGACTTTGTCTTGTTGACTTTGTCTTGTGTTTGTTTGGTGATGTTTATCAACTTGGTCTCTGAACTTGTACAATGAGATCCTCAGTTGGCTTTGATTGTGGTTTAGAAAGCTTAGTTTATCAATTGTTGAACCCAACAATTCAGATTCGTTGAGCTGGATCTTAGGATTCATGTATTTTGCAGCTCCGAAAATTCAAAATTAAAGATGGGTGGAAGTGTGTGAATCGAAGAACAAGGGCGTGTGTGTGATGTATAATGTTATGATTTCATTGATATTGAATAACAAATTACAATGAAGAAACATATACAAAGATGGATAACATCAAACCCATCCAAAGGAGAGAAATTCTCCTTGGGTGGTGATTTACACCATGAAAAACACACACTTAAGAACTACAAGCCACTCACAGACTTTGCAAAAACCACACATTACAAGTGGCACTAGTTGTTCTATTTATAATGTTATTACATCATGACCTAATTTTGACTATTCTTGTGGTCTTGATGTTGACTTTGTCTTGTTGACTTTGTCTTGTGTTTGTTTTGTTATGTTTATCAACTTGGTCTCTGAACTTGTACAATGAGATCTTCAGTTGCTTTGATTGTGGTTTGGAAAGCTTCAGTTTATCAATTGTTGAACCCAACATTCAGATTCGTTGAGCTGGATCTAGGATTCATGTATTTTGCAGATCCGAAAATTCAAAATTAAAGATGGGTGGAAGTGTGTGAATCGAAGAACAAGGGCGTGTGTGTGATGTATAATGTTATGATTTCATTGATATTGTATAACAAATTACAATGAAGAAACATATACAAAGATGGATGAACATCAAACCCACCCAAAGGAGAGAAATTCTCAATGGGTGGTGATTTACACCATGAAAAACACACACTTAAGAACTACAAGCCACTCACACACTTTGCAAAAACCACACATTACAAGTGGCACTAGTTGTTCTATTTATAATGTTATTACATCATGACCTAATTTTGACTATTCTTGGGTCTTGATGTTGACTTTGTCTTGTTGACTTTGTCTTGTGTTTGTTTTGTGATGTTTATCAACTTGGTCTCTGAACTTGTACAATGAGATCCTCAGTTGGCTTTGATTGTGGTTTGGAAAGCTTCAGTTTATCAATTGTTGAACCCAACAATTCAGATTCGTTGAGCTGGATCTTAGGATTCATGTATTTTGCAACTCCGAAAATTCAAAATTAAAGATGGGTGGAAGTGTGTGAATCGAAGAACAAGGGCGTGTGTGTGATGTATAATGTTATGATTTCATTGATATTGAATAACAAATTACAATGAAGAAACATATACAAAGATGGATGAACATCAAACCCACCCAAAGGAGAGAAATTCTCAATGGGTGGTGATTTACACCATGAAAAACACACACATAAGAACTACAAGCCACTCACACACTTTGCAAAAACCACACATTACAAGTGGCACTAGTTGTTGTATTTATAATGTTATTACATCATGACCTAATTTTGACTATTCTTGTGGTCTTGATGTTGACTTTGTCTTGTTGACTTTGTCTTGTGTTTGTTTTGTTATGTTTATCAACTTGGTCTCTGAACTTGTACAATGAGATCTTCAGTTGGCTTTGATTGTGGTTTAGAAAGCTTCAGTTTATCAATTGTTGAACCCAACAATTCAGATTCGTTGAGCTGGATCTTAGGATTCATGTATTTTGCAGATCCGAAAATTCAAAATTAAAGATGGGTGGAAGTGTGTGAATCGAAGAACAAGGGCGTGTGTGTGATGTATAATGTTATGATTTCATTGATATTGTATAACAAATTACAATGAAGAAACATATACAAAGATGGATGAACATCAAACCCACCCAAAGGAGAGAAATTCTCAATGGGTGGTGATTTACACCATGAAAAACACACACTTAAGAACTACAAGCCACTCACACACTTTCCAAAAACCACACATTACAAGTGGCACTAGTTGTTCTATTTATAATGTTATTACATCATGACCTAATTTTGACTATTCTTGTGGTCTTGATGTTGACTTTGTCTTGTTGACTTTGTCTTGTGTTTGTTTTGTGATGTTTATCAACTTGGTCTCTGAACTTGTACAATGAGATCCTCAGTTGGCTTTGATTGTGGTTTAGAAAGCTTAGTTTATCAATTGTTGAACCCAACAATTCAGATTCGTTGAGCTGGATCTTAGGATTCATGTATTTTGCAGCTCCGAAAATTCAAAATTAAAGATGGGTGGAAGTGTGTGAATCGAAGAACAAGGGCGTGTGTGTGATGTATAATGTTATGATTTCATTGATATTGAATAACAAATTACAATGAAGAAACATATACAAAGATGGATAACATCAAACCCATCCAAAGGAGAGAAATTCTCAATGGGTGGTGATTTACACCATGAAAAACATACACTTAAGAACTACAAGCCACTCACACACTTTGCAAAAACCACACATTACAAGTGGCACTAGTTGTTCTATTTATAATGTTATTACATCATGACCTAATTTTGACTATTCTTGTGGTCTTGATGTTGACTTTGTCTTGTTGACTTTGTCTTGTGTTTGTTTTGTTATGTTTATCAACTTGGTCTCTGAACTTGTACAATGAGATCTTCAGTTGGCTTTGATTATGGTTTGGAAAGCTTCAGTTTATCAATTGTTGAACCCAACATTCAGATTCGTTGAGCTGGATCTTAGGATTCATGTATTTTGCAGATCCGAAAATTCAAAATTAAAGATGGGTGGAAGTGTGTGAATCGAAGAACAAGGGCGTGTGTGTGATGTATAATGTTATGATTTCATTGATATTGTATAACAAATTACAATGAAGAACATATACAAAGATGGATGAACATCAAACCCACCCAAAGGAGAGAAATTCTCAATGGGTGGTGATTTACACCATGAAAAACACACACTTAAGAACTACAAGCCACTCACACACTTTGCAAAAACCACACATTACAAGTGGCACTAGTTGTTCTATTTATAATGTTATTACATCATGACCTAATTTTGACTATTCTTGGGTCTTGATGTTGACTTTGTCTTGTTGACTTTGTCTTGTGTTTGTTTGGTGATGTTTATCAACTTGGTCTCTGAACTTGTACAATGAGATCTCAGTTGGCTTTGATTGTGGTTTGGAAAGCTTCAGTTTATCAATTGTTGAACCCAACAATTCAGATTCGTTGAGCTGGATCTTAGGATTCATGTATTTTGCAACTCCGAAAATTCAAAATTAAAGATGGGTGGAAGTGTGTGAATCGAAGAACAAGGGCGTGTGTGTGATGTATAATGTTATGATTTCATTGATATTGAATAACAAATTACAATGAAGAAACATATACAAAGATGGATGAACATCAAACCCACCCAAAGGAGAGAAATTCTCAATAGGTGGTGATTTACACCATGAAAAACACACACATAAGAACTACAAGCCACTCACACACTTTGCAAAAACCACACATTACAAGTGGCACTAGTTGTTCTATTTATAATGTTATTACATCATGACCTAATTTTGACTATTCTTGTGGTCTTGATGTTGACTTTGTCTTGTTGACTTTGTCTTGTGTTTGTTTGGTGATGTTTATCAACTTGGTCTCTGAACTTGTACAATGAGATCCTCAGTTGGCTTTGATTGTGGTTTGGAAAGCTTCAGTTTATCAATTGTTGAACCCAACAATTCAGATTCGTTGAGCTGGATCTTCGGATTCATGTATTTTGCAACTCCGAAAATTCAAAATTAAAGATGGGTGGAAGTGTGTGAATCGAAGAACAAGGGCGTGTGTGTGATGTATAATGTTATGATTTCATTGATATTGAATAACAAATTACAATGAAGAAACATATACAAAGATGGATGAACATCAAACCCACCCAAAGGAGAGAAATTCTCAATAGGTGGTGATTTACACCATGAAAAACACACACATAAGAACTACAAGCCACTCACACACTTTGCAAAAACCACACATTACAAGTGGCACTAGTTGTTGTATTTATAATGTTATTACATCATGACCTAATTTTGACTATTCTTGTGGTCTTGATGTTGACTTTGTCTTGTTGACTTTGTCTTGTGTTTGTTTTGTTATGTTTATCAACTTGGTCTCTGAACTTGTACAATGAGATCTTCAGTTGGCTTTGATTGTGGTTTGGAAAGCTTCAGTTTATCAATTGTTGAACCCAACAATTCAGATTCGTTGAGCTGGATCTTAGGATTCATGTATTTTGCAGATCCGAAAATTCAAAATTAAAGATGGGTGGAAGTGTGTGAATCGAAGAACAAGGGCGTGTGTGTGATGTATAATGTTATGATTTCATTGATATTGTATAACAAATTACAATGAAGAAACATATACAAAGATGGATGAACATCAAACCCACCCAAAGGAGAGAAATTCTCAATGGGTGGTGATTTACACCATGAAAAACACACACTTAAGAACTACAAGCCACTCACACACTTTGCAAAAACCACACATTACAAGTGGCACTAGTTGTTCTATTTATAATGTTATTACATCATGACCTAATTTTGACTATTCTTGTGGTCTTGATGTTGACTTTGTCTTGTTGACTTTGTCTTGTGTTTGTTTGGTGATGTTTATCAACTTGGTCTCTGAACTTGTACAATGAGATCCTCAGTTGGCTTTGATTGTGGTTTGGAAAGCTTCAGTTTATCAATTGTTGAACCCAACAATTCAGATTCGTTGAGCTGGATCTTAGGATTCATGTATTTTGCAACTCCGAAAATTCAAAATTAAAGATGGGTGGAAGTGTGTGAATCGAAGAACAAGGGCGTGTGTGTGATGTATAATGTTATGATTTCATTGATATTGAATAACAAATTACAATGAAGAAACATATACAAAGATGGATGAACATCAAACCCACCCAAAGGAGAGAAATTCTCAATGGGTGGTGATTTACACCATGAAAAACACACACTTAAGAACTACAAGCCACTCACACACTTTGCAAAAACCACACATTACAAGTGGCACTAGTTGTTGTATTTATAATGTTATTACATCATGACCTAATTTTGACTATTCTTGTGGTCTTGATGTTGACTTTGTCTTGTTGACTTTGTCTTGTGTTTGTTTTGTTATGTTTATCAACTTGGTCTCTGAACTTGTACAATGAGATCTTCAGTTGGCTTTGATTGTGGTTTGGAAAGCTTCAGTTTATCAATTGTTGAACCCAACAATTCAGATTCGTTGAGCTGGATCTTAGGATTCATGTATTTTGCAGATCCGAAAATTCAAAATTAAAGATGGGTGGAAGTGTGTGAATCGAAGAACAAGGGCGTGTGTGTGATGTATAATGTTATGATTTCATTGATATTGTATAACAAATTACAATGAAGAAACATATACAAAGATGGATGAACATCAAACCCACCCAAAGGAGAGAAATTCTCAATGGGTGGTGATTTACACCATGAAAAACACACACTTAAGAACTACAAGCCACTCACACACTTTGCAAAAACCACACATTACAAGTGGCACTAGTTGTTCTATTTATAATGTTATTACATCATGACCTAATTTTGACTATTCTTGTGGTCTTGATGTTGACTTTGTCTTGTTGACTTTGTCTTGTGTTTGTTTGGTGATGTTTATCAACTTGGTCTCTGAACTTGTACAATGAGATCCTCAGTTGGCTTTGATTGTGGTTTAGAAAGCTTAGTTTATCAATTGTTGAACCCAACAATTCAGATTCGTTGAGCTGGATCTTAGGATTCATGTATTTTGCAGCTCCGAAAATTCAAAATTAAAGATGGGTGGAAGTGTGTGAATCGAAGAACAAGGGCGTGTGTGTGATGTATAATGTTATGATTTCATTGATATTGAATAACAAATTACAATGAAGAAACATATACAAAGATGGATAACATCAAACCCATCCAAAGGAGAGAAATTCTCTTGGGTGGTGATTTACACCATGAAAAACACACACTTAAGAACTACAAGCCACTCACACACTTTGCAAAAACCACACATTACAAGTGGCACTAGTTGTTCTATTTATAATGTTATTACATCATGACCTAATTTTGACTATTCTTGTGGTCTTGATGTTGACTTTGTCTTGTTGACTTTGTCTTGTGTTTGTTTTGTTATGTTTATCAACTTGGTCTCTGAACTTGTACAATGAGATCTTCAGTTGGCTTTGATTGTGGTTTGGAAAGCTTCAGTTTATCAATTGTTGAACCCAACCATTCAGATTCGTTGAGCTGGATCTTAGGATTCATGTATTTTGCAGATCCGAAAATTCAAAATTAAAGATGGGTGGAAGTGTGTGAATCGAAGAACAAGGGCGTGTGTGTGATGTATAATGTTATGATTTCATTGATATTGTATAACAAATTACAATGAAGAAACATATACAAAGATGGATGAACATCAAACCCACCCAAAGGAGAGAAATTCTCAATGGGTGGTGATTTACACCATGAAAAACACACACTTAAGAACTACAAGCCACTCACACACTTTGCAAAAACCACACATTACAAGTGGCACTAGTTGTTCTATTTATAATGTTATTACATCATGACCTAATTTTGACTATTCTTGTGGTCTTGATGTTGACTTTGTCTTGTTGACTTTGTCTTGTGTTTGTTTGGTGATGTTTATCAACTTGGTCTCTGAACTTGTACAATGAGATCCTCAGTTGGCTTTGATTGTGGTTTGGAAAGCTTCAGTTTATCAATTGTTGAACCCAACAATTCAGATTCGTTGAGCTGGATCTTCGGATTCATGTATTTTGCAACTCCGAAAATTCAAAATTAAAGATGGGTGGAAGTGTGTGAATCGAAGAACAAGGGCGTGTGTGTGATGTATAATGTTATGATTTCATTGATATTGAATAACAAATTACAATGAAGAAACATATACAAAGATGGATGAACATCAAACCCACCCAAAGGAGAGAAATTCTCAATAGGTGGTGATTTACACCATGAAAAACACACACATAAGAACTACAAGCCACTCACACACTTTGCAAAAACCACACATTACAAGTGGCACTAGTTGTTGTATTTATAATGTTATTACATCATGACCTAATTTTGACTATTCTTGTGGTCTTGATGTTGACTTTGTCTTGTTGACTTTGTCTTGTGTTTGTTTTGTTATGTTTATCAACTTGGTCTCTGAACTTGTACAATGAGATCTTCAGTTGGCTTTGATTGTGGTTTAGAAAGCTTCAGTTTATCAATTGTTGAACCCAACAATTCAGATTCGTTGAGCTGGATCTTAGGATTCATGTATTTTGCAGATCCGAAAATTCAAAATTAAAGATGGGTGGAAGTGTGTGAATCGAAGAACAAGGGCGTGTGTGTGATGTATAATGTTATGATTTCATTGATATTGTATAACAAATTACAATGAAGAAACATATACAAAGATGGATGAACATCAAACCCACCCAAAGGAGAGAAATTCTCAATGGGTGGTGATTTACACCATGAAAAACACACACTTAAGAACTACAAGCCACTCACACACTTTGCAAAAACCACACATTACAAGTGGCACTAGTTGTTCTATTTATAATGTTATTACATCATGACCTAATTTTGACTATTCTTGTGGTCTTGATGTTGACTTTGTCTTGTTGACTTTGTCTTGTGTTTGTTTGGTGATGTTTATCAACTTGGTCTCTGAACTTGTACAATGAGATCCTCAGTTGGCTTTGATTGTGGTTTAGAAAGCTTAGTTTATCAATTGTTGAACCCAACAATTCAGATTCGTTGAGCTGGATCTTAGGATTCATGTATTTTGCAACTCCGAAAATTCAAAATTAAAGATGGGTGGAAGTGTGTGAATCGAAGAACAAGGGCGTGTGTGTGATGTATAATGTTATGATTTCATTGATATTGAATAACAAATTACAATGAAGAAACATATACAAAGATGGATAACATCAAACCCACCCAAAGGAGAGAAATTCTCCTTGGGTGGTGATTTACACCATGAAAAACACACACTTAAGAACTACAAGCCACTCACAGACTTTGCAAAAACCACACATTACAAGTGGCACTAGTTGTTCTATTTATAATGTTATTACATCATGACCTAATTTTGACTATTCTTGTGGTCTTGATGTTGACTTTGTCTTGTTGACTTTGTCTTGTGTTTGTTTTGTTATGTTTATCAACTTGGTCTCTGAACTTGTACAATGAGATCTTCAGTTGCTTTGATTGTGGTTTGGAAAGCTTCAGTTTATCAATTGTTGAACCCAACATTCAGATTCGTTGAGCTGGATCTAGGATTCATGTATTTTGCAGATCCGAAAATTCAAAATTAAAGATGGGTGGAAGTGTGTGAATCGAAGAACAAGGGCGTGTGTGTGATGTATAATGTTATGATTTCATTGATATTGTATAACAAATTACAATGAAGAAACATATACAAAGATGGATGAACATCAAACCCACCCAAAGGAGAGAAATTCTCAATGGGTGGTGATTTACACCATGAAAAACACACACTTAAGAACTACAAGCCACTCACACACTTTGCAAAAACCACACATTACAAGTGGCACTAGTTGTTCTATTTATAATGTTATTACATCATGACCTAATTTTGACTATTCTTGTGGTCTTGATGTTGACTTTGTCTTGTTGACTTTGTCTTGTGTTTGTTTGGTGATGTTTATCAACTTGGTCTCTGAACTTGTACAATGAGATCCTCAGTTGGCTTTGATTGTGGTTTGGAAAGCTTCAGTTTATCAATTGTTGAACCCAACAATTCAGATTCGTTGAGCTGGATCTTAGGATTCATGTATTTTGCACTCCGAAAATTCAAAATTAAAGATGGGTGGAAGTGTGTGAATCGAAGAACAAGGGCGTGTGTGTGATGTATAATGTTATGATTTCATTGATATTGAATAACAAATTACAATGAAGAAACATATACAAAGATGGATGAACATCAAACCCACCCAAAGGAGAGAAATTCTCAATAGGTGGTGATTTACACCATGAAAAACACACACATAAGAACTACAAGCCACTCACACACTTTGCAAAAACCACACATTACAAGTGGCACTAGTTGTTGTATTTATAATGTTATTACATCATGACCTAATTTTGACTATTCTTGTGGTCTTGATGTTGACTTTGTCTTGTTGACTTTGTCTTGTGTTTGTTTTGTTATGTTTATCAACTTGGTCTCTGAACTTGTACAATGAGATCTTCAGTTGGCTTTGATTGTGGTTTAGAAAGCTTCAGTTTATCAATTGTTGAACCCAACAATTCAGATTCGTTGAGCTGGATCTTAGGATTCATGTATTTTGCAGATCCGAAAATTCAAAATTAAAGATGGGTGGAAGTGTGTAAATCGAAGAACAAGGGCGTGTGTGTGATGTATAATGTTATGATTTCATTGATATTGTATAACAAATTACAATGAAGAAACATATACAAAGATGGATGAACATCAAACCCACCCAAAGGAGAGAAATTCTCAATGGGTGGTGATTTACACCATGAAAAACACACACTTAAGAACTACAAGCCACTCACACACTTTCCAAAAACCACACATTACAAGTGGCACTAGTTGTTCTATTTATAATGTTATTACATCATGACCTAATTTTGACTATTCTTGTGGTCTTGATGTTGACTTTGTCTTGTTGACTTTGTCTTGTGTTTGTTTGGTGATGTTTATCAACTTGGTCTCTGAACTTGTACAATGAGATCCTCAGTTGGCTTTGATTGTGGTTTAGAAAGCTTCAGTTTATCAATTGTTGAACCCAACAATTCAGATTCGTTGAGCTGGATCTTAGGATTCATGTATTTTGCAGCTCCGAAAATTCAAAATTAAAGATGGGTGGAAGTGTGTGAATCGAAGAACAAGGGCGTGTGTGTGATGTATAATGTTATGATTTCATTGATATTGAATAACAAATTACAATGAAGAAACATATACAAAGATGGATGAACATCAAACCCACCCAAAGGAGAGAAATTCTCAATGGTGGTGATTTACACCATGAAAAACACACATAAGAACTACAAGCCACTCACACACTTTGCAAAAACCACACATTACAAGTGGCACTAGTTGTTCTATTTATAATGTTATTACATCATGACCTAATTTTGACTATTCTTGTGGTCTTGATGTTGACTTTGTCTTGTTGACTTTGTCTTGTGTTTGTTTTGTTATGTTTATCAACTTGGTCTCTGAACTTGTACAATGAGATCTTCAGTTGGCTTTGATTGTGGTTTGGAAAGCTTCAGTTTATCAATTGTTGAACCCAACAATTCAGATTCGTTGAGCTGGATCTTAGGATTCATGTATTTTGCAGATCCGAAAATTCAAAATTAAAGATGGGTGGAAGTGTGTGAATCGAAGAACAAGGGCGTGTGTGTGATGTATAATGTTATGATTTCATTGATATTGTATAACAAATTACAATGAAGAAACATATACAAAGATGGATGAACATCAAACCCACCCAAAGGAGAGAAATTCTCAATGGGTGGTGATTTACACCATGAAAAACACACACTTAAGAACTACAAGCCACTCACACACTTTGCAAAAACCACACATTACAAGTGGCACTAGTTGTTCTATTTATAATGTTATTACATCATGACCTAATTTTGACTATTCTTGTGGTCTTGATGTTGACTTTGTCTTGTTGACTTTGTCTTGTGTTTGTTTGGTGATGTTTATCAACTTGGTCTCTGAACTTGTACAATGAGATCCTCAGTTGGCTTTGATTGTGGTTTAGAAAGCTTTAGTTTATCAATTGTTGAACCCAACAATTCAGATTCGTTGAGCTGGATCTTAGGATTCATGTATTTTGCAGCTCCGAAAATTCAAAATTAAAGATGGATGGAAGTGTGTGAATCGAAGAACAAGGGCGTGTGTGTGATGTATAATGTTATGATTTCATTGATATTGAATAACAAATTACAATAAAGAAACATATACAAAGATGGATAAGCATCAAACCCATCCAAAGGAGAGAAATTCTCCTTGGGTGGTGATTTACACCATGAAAAACATACACTTCAGAACTACAAGCCACTCACAGACTTTGCAAAAACCACACATTACAAGTGGCACTAGTTGTTCTATTTATAATGTTATTACATCATGACCTAATTTTGACTATTCTTATGGTCTTGATGTTGACTTTGTCTTGTTGACTTTGTCTTGTGTTTGTTTTGTTATGTTTATCAACTTGGTCTCTGAACTTGTACAATGAGATCTTCAGTTGCCTTTGATTATGGTTTGGAAAGCTTCAGTTTATCAATTGTTGAACCCAACCATTCAGATTCGTTGAGCTGGATCTAAGGATTCATGTATTTTGCAGATCCGAAAATTCAAAATTAAAGATGGGTGGAAGTGTGTGAATCGAAGAACAAGGGCGTGTGTGTGATGTATAATGTTATGATTTCATTGATATTGTATAACAAATTACAATGAAGATACATATACAAAGACGGATGAACATCAAACCCACCCAAAGGAGAGAAATTCTCAATGGGTGGTGATTTACACCATGAAAAACACACACTTAAGAACTACAAGCCACTCACACACTTTGCAAAAACCACACATTACAAGTGGCACTAGTTGTTCTATTTATAATGTTATTACATCATGACCTAATTTTGACTATTCTTGGGGTCTTGATGTTGACTTTGTCTTGTTGACTTTGTCTTGTGTTTGTTTGGTGATGTTTATCAACTTGGTCTCTGAACTTGTACAATGAGATCCTCAGTTGGCTTTGATTGTGGTTTGGAAAGCTTCAGTTTATCAATTGTTGAACCCAACAATTCAGATTCGTTGAGCTGGATCTTCGGATTCATGTATTTTGCAACTCCGAAAATTCAAAATTAAAGATGGGTGGAAGTGTGTGAATCGAAGAACAAGGGCGTGTGTGTGATGTATAATGTTATGATTTCATTGATATTGAATAACAAATTACAATGAAGAAACATATACAAAGATGGATGAACATCAAACCCACCCAAAGGAGAGAAATTCTCAATAGGTGGTGATTTACACCATGAAAAACACACACATAAGAACTACAAGCCACTCACACACTTTGCAAAAACCACACATTACAAGTGGCACTAGTTGTTGTATTTATAATGTTATTACATCATGACCTAATTTTGACTATTCTTGTGGTCTTGATGTTGACTTTGTCTTGTTGACTTTGTCTTGTGTTTGTTTTGTTATGTTTATCAACTTGGTCTCTGAACTTGTACAATGAGATCTTCAGTTGGCTTTGATTGTGGTTTAGAAAGCTTCAGTTTATCAATTGTTGAACCCAACAATTCAGATTCGTTGAGCTGGATCTTAGGATTCATGTATTTTGCAGATCCGAAAATTCAAAATTAAAGATGGGTGGAAGTGTGTAAATCGAAGAACAAGGGCGTGTGTGTGATGTATAATGTTATGATTTCATTGATATTGTATAACAAATTCCAATGAAGAAACATATACAAAGATGGATGAACATCAAACCCACCCAAAGGAGAGAAATTCTCAATGGGTCGTGATTTACACCATGAAAAACACACACTTAAGAACTACAAGCCACTCACACACTTTCCAAAAACCACACATTACAAGTGGCACTAGTTGTTCTATTTATAATGTTATTACATCATGACCTAATTTTGACTATTCTTGTGGTCTTGATGTTGACTTTGTCTTGTTGACTTTGTCTTGTGTTTGTTTGGTGATGTTTATCAACTTGGTCTCTGAACTTGTACAATGAGATCCTCAGTTGGCTTTGATTGTGGTTTAGAAAGCTTTAGTTTATCAATTGTTGAACCCAACAATTCAGATTCGTTGAGCTGGATCTTAGGATTCATGTATTTTGCAGCTCCGAAAATTCAAAATTAAAGATGGGTGGAAGTGTGTGAATCGAAGAACAAGGGCGTGTGTGTGATGTATAATGTTATGATTTCATTGATATTGAATAACAAATTACAATAAAGAAACATATACAAAGATGGATAAGCATCAAACCCATCCAAAGGAGAGAAATTCTCCTTGGGTGGTGATTTACACCATGAAAAACATACACTTCAGAACTACAAGCCACTCACAGACTTTGCAAAAACCACACATTACAAGTGGCACTAGTTGTTCTATTTATAATGTTATTACATCATGACCTAATTTTGACTATTCTTATGGTCTTGATGTTGACTTTGTCTTGTTGACTTTGTCTTGTGTTTGTTTTGTTATGTTTATCAACTTGGTCTCTGAACTTGTACAATGAGATCTTCAGTTGGCTTTGATTATGGTTTGGAAAGCTTCAGTTTATCAATTGTTGAACCCAACCATTCAGATTCGTTGAGCTGGATCTAAGGATTCATGTATTTTGCAGATCCGAAAATTCAAAATTAAAGATGGGTGGAAGTGTGTGAATCGAAGAACAAGGGCGTGTGTGTGATGTATAATGTTATGATTTCATTGATATTGTATAACAAATTACAATGAAGATACATATACAAAGATGGATGAACATCAAACCCACCCAAAGGAGAGAAATTCTCAATGGGTGGTGATTTACACCATGAAAAACACACACTTAAGAAATACAAGCCACTCACACACTTTGCAAAAACCACACATTACAAGTGGCACTAGTTGTTCTATTTATAATGTTATTACATCATGACCTAATTTTGACTATTCTTGTGGTCTTGATGTTGACTTTGTCTTGTTGACTTTGTCTTGTGTTTGTTTGGTGATGTTTATCAACTTGGTCTCTGAACTTGTACAATGAGATCCTCAGTTGGCTTTGATTGTGGTTTGGAAAGCTTCAGTTTATCAATTGTTGAACCCAACAATTCAGATTCGTTGAGCTGGATCTTAGGATTCATGTATTTTGCAGATCCGAAAATTCAAAATTAAAGATGGGTGGAAGTGTGTAAATCGAAGAACAAGGGCGTGTGTGTGATGTATAATGTTATGATTTCATTGATATTGTATAACAAATTCCAATGAAGAAACATATACAAAGATGGATGAACATCAAACCCACCCAAAGGAGAGAAATTCTCAATGGGTGGTGATTTACACCATGAAAAACACACACTTAAGAACTACAAGCCACTCACACACTTTCCAAAAACCACACATTACAAGTGGCACTAGTTGTTCTATTTATAATGTTATTACATCATGACCTAATTTTGACTATTCTTGTGGTCTTGATGTTGACTTTGTCTTGTTGACTTTGTCTTGTGTTTGTTTGGTGATGTTTATCAACTTGGTCTCTGAACTTGTACAATGAGATCCTCAGTTGGCTTTGATTGTGGTTTAGAAAGCTTTAGTTTATCAATTGTTGAACCCAACAATTCAGATTCGTTGAGCTGGATCTTAGGATTCATGTATTTTGCAGCTCCGAAAATTCAAAATTAAAGATGGGTGGAAGTGTGTGAATCGAAGAACAAGGGCGTGTGTGTGATGTATAATGTTATGATTTCATTGATATTGAATAACAAATTACAATGAAGAAACATATACAAAGATGGATAAGCATCAAACCCATCCAAAGGAGAGAAATTCTCCTTGGGTGGTGATTTACACCATGAAAAACATACACTTCAGAACTACAAGCCACTCACAGACTTTGCAAAAACCACACATTACAAGTGGCACTAGTTGTTCTATTTATAATGTTATTACATCATGACCTAATTTTGACTATTCTTGTGGTCTTGATGTTGACTTTGTCTTTTGACTTTGTCTTGTGTTTGTTTTGTTATGTTTATCAACTTGGTCTCTGAACTTGTACAATGAGATCTTCAGTTGGCTTTGATTATGGTTTGGAAAGCTTCAGTTTATCAATTGTTGAACCCAACCATTCAGATTCGTTGAGCTGGATCTAAGGATTCATGTATTTTGCAGATCCGAAAATTCAAAATTAAAGATGGGTGGAAGTGTGTGAATCGAAGAACAAGGGCGTGTGTGTGATGTATAATGTTATGATTTCATTGATATTGTATAACAAATTACAATGAAGATACATATACAAAGATGGATGAACATCAAACCCACCCAAAGGAGAGAAATTCTCAATGGGTGGTGATTTACACCATGAAAAACACACACTTAAGAACTACAAGCCACTCACACACTTTGCAAAAACCACACACTACAAGTGGCACTAGTTGTTCTATTTATAATATTATTACATCATGACCTAATTTTGACTATTCTTGTGGTCTTGATGTTGACTTTGTCTTGTTGACTTTGTCTTGTGTTTGTTTTGTTATGTTTATCAACTTGGTCCCTGAACTTGTACAATGAGATCTTCAGTTGGCTTTGATTGTGGTTTAGAAAGCTTCAGTTTATCAATTGTTGAACCCAACAATTCAGATTCGTTGAGCTGGATCTTAGGATTCATGTATTTTGCAGCTCCGAAAATTCAAAATTAAAGATGGGTGGAAGTGTGTGAATCGAAGAACAAAGGCGTGTGTGTGATGTATATTGTTATGATTTCATTGATATTGTATAACAAATTACAATGAAGAAACATATACAAAGATAGATGAACATCAAACCCATCCAAAGGAGAGAAATTCTCCTTGGGTGGTGATTTACACCATGAAAAACATACACTTAAGAACTACAAGCCACTCACACACTTTGCAAAAACCACACATTACATGTGGCACTAGTTGTTCTATTTATAATGTTATTACATCATGACCTAATTTTGACTATTCTTGTGGTCTTGATGTTGACTTTGTCTTGTTGACTTTGTCTTGTGTTTGTTTTGTTATGTTTAATAACTTGGTCTTTGAAGTTGTACAATAAGATCTTTAGTTGACTTTGATTGTGGTTTGGAAAGCTTTAGTTTATCAATTGTTGAGCCCAACAATACTCCCCCTAAACTGATGCTTGCCAAACTTTGACTTGAAGGTCTTCTCTGTCACATGTCTTCTTGATCAATTGATGTTCTAACATAGTTCACTGTAGTTCTCCCCCTCAGATTAAGCTTTTCCTAATGTATTTCTGATAAAGGATAGAATCTCTTTGAGAATACTTAACGTATTGGATATGAGGTGTATCACTTTTGGATTACTGTTTGTTCATATCACACTCAAAGGATTAGAATGTATTAGGCATATGATGAGGCTTTGAACTTCAATAAATAGCATCAGGAATATTAGTCAGTCTTAAAGACACTTCAACTCTTTGAATCTCTGAATTAACTTGATATGGATGGTTCCAAGTACTTCAGAAAGAGTTTCTAATAGTTGTACAAATCCTTGATTTGATCAGTGATTATATGACCAAGGTTGATTTCTTCATTTCTTTTGAATGTGAAAATGGATGTGCCTGTTGGTTGCAATCATCCGTATTCATCATGTGTCTTGTTTTCTTGTTTGTTGTAGGCATCTGTTCATCATCTTTCTTGTATTTCTTGTTTGTTATTATCAACTGTTCATCATCTGTTCATTGATATTGTTGTTGTTGATAGTGTTGATGTTGATGTTGATGTTGTTTATGATGTTGTTATTGTTGATGTTGATGTTGTTGATGATGTTGTTGTTAATGTTGATGTTGTTGATGATGTTGTTGATGCTGATGTTGTTGATGTTGTTGTTGATGTTGATGTTGTGTATTCTGTTGATGATGTTGATGTTGTTGATGATGTTTTTGGATGTGCATTTGTTTGAAGTAAGCTAACATTTGCATTAGTTACTCAAAACATGAGCATTTGTGATGCAGTGCACGGAAGGAAATCAAAGCTCAAAAACACAAAAGTGGCCTAAAAACCCATTTAGAGGCCTTATTTTGGAAAAATAACTGGATAACCTGCCTACGGCAGATTACCATGACGAAGCCCTCGTTTCCACGGTCGTTTTGACTGGTAGCACGTCGGAAACGGAGGCTCATAGCCTAGGTTTTTCCCATTTTGTTGATCAGGCAGCCGTATTTGGGTGATTAACATCCGCATTTCTTGAGATAACCATCCGCATTTGTATGAAACAACTGCATTTTGAATGTTCAACAGGCGCATTTGTTATCAGCATTCGATTTGTACTACATCCGCATTAGTATGTTAAACATCCGCATTAGTATGTTCAACATCCGCTTTTGTTTAATCAACATCCGCATTTGTTTACATGACAGCCGTATTTCTTTGTTAACATCAGCATTTGTTTGTTCTTCAACAACATTTGTTGACATCACATTTGCATTGGGGCACATAACAGCCGCATTTCTTTTTGTTCATCAGCATTAGATTTGAACTTTCATCCGCATTTGTGTAGTTAACACATCAGCATTTGAAGATTCTCATCAGCTGCATTTGGAACTCATCCGCATTGGTTGAGTTACACAATCGCATTGGTTGTGTAACATCAGCATTTGTTCGGATCACATCCGCATTGGGGCACATAACAGCCGCATTTCTTTTTGTTCCTTAGCATTAGATTTGAACTTTCATCTGCATTTGTGTAGTTAACACATCCGCATTTGAAGATTCTCATCAGTCGCATTTGGAACTCATCCGCATTGGTTGAGTTACATAACCGCATTGGAACCGCATTGGTTGTGTAACATCAGCATTTGTTCGGATCACATCCATATTTCTTTGAAGAAATGCGGATGCATTAAGTTCCATCCGCATGTGTTCTTTGCCTTGAACAAATTTCCTCCAAGTATACCAATGAAATGCGGATGAAGTCCAGCAACAGTTGTTCTTGTAAATCTATGATCTGAGTTTCAGATTTATTCGAATCGTTTCCACACATTCAATTGAATATGCAAATAGTTGTTGAATCCTTTTCGAAGGCTTGTATCTTGATGTAAGCAGCTTCAATTGATCACATCTGTTCGAGATTTTGAAATCATCGAAGCAAGATGTTCGATTTTGGATGTTCTGCACAAATACATATTCTTCATTGATTTTGCTTTGGATCTGTTACAATTGCTCAGAAATTTGAAGTGATAAAGTGAGGAATGATTTATCATCTTCAATTCCGCCCAAATAAGAACAGATTTCTTGATTTTGTTGCTAAAGAACAGATGATGATGTAGATGAAAAGAGACTTGTTCTTTATTTTTCTGATTTTCTTCTTGGTTGTAAACATCTTTAAAGATGAAAACAGATCTAAAACATACATGAACCCAACAACCAACAGCTCTGATACCATTTTTCTGAATCAACATTCCAGATTCGTTGAGCTGATCTTAGGATTCATGTATTTTGCAGATCCAAAAATTCAAAATTAAAGATGGGTGGAAGTGTGTGAATCGAAGAACAAGGGCGTGTGTGTGATGTATAATGTTATCATTTCATTGATATTGCATAACAAATTACAATGAAGAAACATATACAAAGATGGATGAACATCAAACCCACCCAAAGGAGAGAAATTCTCCTTGGGTGGTGATTTACACCATGAAAAACACACACTTAAGAACTACAAGCCACTCACACACTTTGCAAAAACCACACATTACAAGTAGCACTAGTTGTTTTATTTCTAATATTATTACATCATGACCTAATTTTGACTATTCTTGTGGTCTTGATGTTGAGTTTGTCTTGTTGACTTTGTCTTGTGTTTGTTTTGTGATGTTTATCAACTTGGTCTCTGAACTTATACAATGAGATCCTCTGTTGGCTTTGATTGTGGTTTAGAGAGCTTTAGTTTATCAATTGTTGAACCCAACAATTCAGATTCGTTGAGCTGGATCTTAGAATTCATGTATTTTGCAGCTCCGAAAATTCAAAATTAAAGATGGGTGGAAGTGTGTGAATCGAAGAACAAGGGCGTGTGTGTGATGTATAATGTTATGATTTCATTGATATTGTATAACAAATTACAATGAAGAAACATATACAAAGATGGATGAACATCAAACCCACCCAAAGGAGAGAAATTCTCAATGGGTGGTGATTTACACCATGAAAAACATACACTTAAGAACTACAAGCCACTCACACACTTTGCAAAAACCACACATTACAAGTGGCACTAGTTGTTCTATTTATAATGTTATTACATCATGACCTAATTTTGACTATTCTTGTCGTCTTGATGTTGACTTTGTCTTGTGTTTGTTTTGTTATGTTTATTAACTTGGTCTCTGAACTTGTACAATGAGATCTTCAGTTGGCTTTGATTGTGGTTTGGAAAGCTTCAGTTTATCAATTGTTGAACCAACAAATAGGATATTTTATATATTTGGTAAAAAAGAAGGGGATTGATTCAAAAGGAATTAATTCTAAAAAAAGAAGGAGAGTCAGTTAGAGAGAAACAGTTAGAACATAACGAACTGTAACCCTTACACATTGTATCCTGTGCATTTGCAATCAATGAAATCTATGAATTTTTTGATGTAATTGCATGTGTTTGATTACTTTGTGTTTGAATTGATCATTGTGTTATGATATCATCACCGATTCGATCCTTTTGAAACGATCAATTCTAAGTGTCTACAACACATGAACAGAAGTACAACGGATGGCTTAAAACTTTCTAAGTATCCAATGCAGACGAACATAATCCACTGCGGGTGCACAACAAATGCTGATGAATGAAACAAATGCGGATGAACAATGTCCAATGCGGATGAACAAAGCAAATGCGGATGAACCAACCAAATGCGGATGAACAAAGTCCAAAGCGCACAACATGCAAAATTATGTAAGTGTCCACAGCTGACGGCTAATGGTCCATAGCGGATGGCCAAATCCATAGCAGACAGCTAAGAGTCCACAACACATGAGTGAAACACTAAGATGTCCATAACGCACAACGAAAACGTTCAAGGGTCCACAGCGGACGGCCAAGATTTTCTCAAGGGTCCACAGCGGACAAGCAAAGTGTACAGCGGACATGCAAAGTCTACAGCGGATAGCTAAATGCCTAAGTGTCCACAGCAGACATATTAATAATGTCCAAGTGTCCCCAGTGGACAGTGAGTGTCCACAGCGGACGACCTGGACAACCTTCCTAAGTGTCCACGGTGGACATACGAGATCCACAATGTACATCTTATTG
Organism: Flaveria sonorensis; assembly: GCA_025506505.1. NCBI lineage: Eukaryota > Viridiplantae > Streptophyta > Magnoliopsida > Asterales > Asteraceae > Flaveria > Flaveria sonorensis. The sequence goes on along the minus strand of CM046440.1, from coordinate 30,132,004 downwards.
CACCTGCGATCCAACTTACTCAATTTCTAGTCTCCATAGATCATTTTAAGCATATACTTAGCTTAGATCTATCAGTCTAACACTTAGAACATTTTAAACATTCATACAATCATCATGAAAATCATAAAACATATCTATATCAACATAAGCAACCGTACCATACATGGAAAATCATAACTTGATTCAAAAACATCAGTTTAATTTGCATACCAACCCCAAATAAGTAGAGAACATTTAAAAGAGGGGATCTAGAACTCACCTCTAACTGCTTTCGAGTAAAACTCCTCCAAACCCGAGAGCAACCTGGTGTTCTAGCACCTAAACACACCAAAACACACAACCAAACCCATAGAAACACTTAAGGATCGGTCTAGAAGCTGAAAACCCAACTGAAACCAAGAAGAACACCATAGAATCTTAACTTACAAAGACTTTCTCTCTCGAAAACTAGGTGAAGCTTCTTCTTCTTACTACAGCCTAGATTTCTTGCATGAGAGAGAGAAGTATGGGCGGCCTTATTACCTTTTTGAACCTATTATGGGCAAGTTTTTCCCTTGCCCACTTTTAACCCCTTGTTTTACAATAATTCTCTTTTTCTCCCTTGCTTTCTTTTCTTTTCTTCATGTTGAAATTTTCCGAGTGTTATAGTTTGATCTTCATCCATCTTTGTATCTGATTTTTCATTGTAACTTGTTCATCAACATCAATGAAATCATCTACTTATTATCATCTGCGTCTTGTATTTTTTGATTCACACACATCCATCCGTCTTAATTTTGAATTTCTAGGTCATGAACATGATGAATCCTAAGATCCAGGCTCATTGAATCTGAAATATTGATTTAGCACATCGACTTTGGGATGTCTTCCTTATTGATAATTTTTTTGGATTATGTACATCAACACTTTGTGCTTTCTTTACTCCAGTTCTTTGTATAGCAAAACAGAGGAGAAACTGATATGGATGAATAAGATTCATAAAGGGATGTGTTTAAGTTACTACACACAGACACCCATTTGAATGAATTAATGCTTACCCATACCCTATGGTGATAGCTTCACAGTTAAATGAGGATCTTTAGTTTGTCACAAAAGTATATATCTTTAGTCTCAAGCTGAGCCTACCCATATATCAAATAAGGTATGTTAATCTCTAATAGTTTTTGAATTGCATTGCTAATGATATACCGACTTTAGTTATATCATTTCTCTTTGTTTATTCTATTTAGTTTAATTTTAAAGACATATATTTGATTGTCTTCATGATTTTTCTTTGGTTCTTTTATGTTGTAAAACACAAGATGGGTCATTGACAAAAAGAAAGTGATAAAATGTATGTACATTTTATTCAAGGTTAATCTATAGGTTGGATAGAATTGAGGTTAGGGACATATGTATTATTATTTTTTGATGTTTTCAAGATAACATATTCTTCAAGGATTACAAACCCTGGTTTCAGAATGTAGTAATGAGTGTTTATGAAATGTGTAGAATATTTCTTACCATAGATCTTTGACAGGCTCAGTAGATTGAAGTTTAGCTTTTCATAATAGTTGACTTTATCAAAGCTGAGTAGGCAGTTTCTCACTATCCCTGCACCACTGATTCTTCCACCTCGAGAATCGCCTCTGAATGCCACCATTGTTCCTTAAATATGATTGAAATCATGCAGAAGGGAATTGTCTTCTGTCATGTGTCGGGAACATCCACTGTCCACATACCAAATTAGCCAGAATGTAGAACCTAGGCTATGTTGATCTTGGGTTTCCTATTTCTATCAACAACTATGACTTTCTAATATGATCCTTTGATTGTTGATTCAATAGATACATCAAATTTTGGTTTAGAAAACCTAGCTTGAAGTTCATCAACAAAGGACTTCGCCATATATGGTTTGATGAATCTTGATGAATTGTGTTTGTGTGTCACTATCTCCTCATCTGAAGAACAATTAGATGTGTAATCAAAACGTTGATCTCTATTATTGTATAGAAATCTTGCATGTTGTTGATTATATGATTCATGTTTATGTTAAGTCCTAATGCAGGATTCAAATTTCTTTTAAAATTAGTTGTTTTCTTTTGTTTAATTATGACAGCTCTTATGACACCCCGTGTTTTTAGGGTAACACGATTAACTCCCATTAACCTTATAGTTAAAATTTATTATTGAAAGTTATTAAATCAGTTATTAACTTAATCATGGTTTTATTATCTAGGGTTCTAGATGCAAATTCCTTAAATGGAGGGACTAAAAAGGTCATTTGACAAAAGTTGTTTTTACTAATAACCTAATCACTCATTCTCCCATCCTATTCTCGGCAAAGCAAAACCGTACTCAACCACACCCCCTCTGATAACGTCCCTTCAACGACGACATCGTTCTTGGTGGTTAAATTGACTCCGACAGCCCTCTCCACCACGAACGAGTAGCCCGACGTCAACTTTACCTTCCCCGCTTCACCTGCGAGCGCATAACGACCGAGTGAACTCGAAAGCTGTGATCGTGATTGAATCTGCTTCGTTCCTAACTAGGTATGATTCACCCATTATTATCATGTTCGCTACATTACGGATTAATGATCGGGTTACTGTGATAGGATCGTCATGTATATGTTCATATGATGTTACTTTATGCATGTGTATGGGTCTTTCCGTGCGGTTTTTGATTGTTGAGTATTGATGGTCGTGGGTAAAAGAAGAGATGGGTGTCGTGGGTGGTGGTTGTTTTGTGCTTGGGTCAGGTGCTCATGGGACACCCGGTTATAGGGGTGGTGGTGATGTTTGTTCAGTGTTGTGATGGTGGATGTTCGTTGTTTTGATGGTGCCTGTTCGGTGGTGTGGTCTCGGTTGGGGATTCATTGGTCTCAGTCATGGGGTGACTGAAGGTTGGTTTGGCTAGGGATATTAGTGGTGAATGCATGGGGTTATGTTCTCGGTTGTGTATGCTTGGGAGTTGTGGTGTATGTGTTGTTGGGTAATACTTGAATATGTGTTTTTGTTAGATGTAATCGTATGTTCTTATCGGGTGTGTGTTTGTGAGTCTTTTCTTTTGATGAACCGTGTTGGTTAGCTAAGCTCATGTGCATGGATGTATGGTACCAATAGTCTTCTGAATGTATGCATATTGTTGTGTGTAGATTAGTTGCTAAGCATATGGCTTCATGGTGTATGTTGGGAAGCATAAGAATGTGTGTATGTATCATTTTATGTATATATATTATTCCTAGCTTAGGACCCGTGTACTACACGGCTGATAAAAATAATATATTGCAAGATTTCAGATTTTAATTTAGATTGGCTTTTTATATGTACATAGTAAGACATAAATATACATTGACTCTATAAATTACATATTGTTACTTTAAGAAATTTTAAAAATAATATAATTATAATAATTAATTCTAGATTAGAAAACAAACCAATTCTTGATTTTGATAAATGGAACGATATAAAATAGATTGAAAGGTAGTGAAATCAAAACTATATTTGAAACCTAGAAAGTTGATACGTTTAGTAATAGTTATTTCAAAATTTAAGCATAGTATATGTTCATTATCAAAATGCTTAAATTTTAAATATTTTTTATAAAACAATGACTTATGAATAAACAAAAATATTTTTTAAACGTTATAAATTTTATGTTCTATACGTTGGGTTGTATTTTGATATCTTGAAATTATAACAAAAATATTTTAATTACCAATTTAAGTATTAAAATTTTAAGAATAGATATACTAAATAATTAAATTAAATTAAAATGTATATGTTTATCAATAAAAATATTTCACCTTGCTTGTGAACATAAACTTTTTTCCAAAGTCTAATTATTCTACTATAATTGTGCGATCATATTTTTTCATGTCAAGGTCATTGAAAAAAGTAAAAGTTTTTAGTTCTACTTTTTGTGGAATAATTTCATAAAACAATATAAGTAAACAAAAACCGTTTTTTTATCTTTAAGTCCCTAACTCACCTTTTTAAATTATTCATTCAAAAATAAAAAGATGATTTTGATCATATTTATATCAATTCTTTAAATAATGTCTAAATCTGAAGATTACTATAGTATCAACTTTTTAATATCTTTTGTTCATAGATCATTGAATTTTGTTTCTAAAACAATTTGTCATTTTCTGACATAAATTGTTTATAATAAATGATAATTTATCATATAATTTTGATTATAAATTGTCTTTAACTTAAATATTAATATTAATTTTTAGTTTTAATTTAAATGAATGACAATTTTTTATACTTTTATGGCACTAAGGTGTTATTTTCGAAACAGTTATGTTGGACTCAACAAGTGCATTAAGAATTAATGCATAAAAGTATGATACTTGCCATATCAGACATATATCAAACATAATGTGTTCTAACATCCAAAACAATCATTTACTAACACATTAGCATTATTATCATTCATAAGAAATACTAATATTTGTTTAAATTTCTTTTTCAGAATTGTAGATAAAAGAAATTTTGACAAGTGTCTGCAGCGGATGAAGAAAATTCATCTAAGTGTGTGCAGCGGATGAAAGAATCCCACAACGGATGAAGAACATGCAGCGGACAACATCCACAGCGGATGTTCATCCACAGCGGATGAACATTCCACAGCGGATGAACATTCCACAGCGGATGAACATCCACAGCGGATGAACAACCAAGCATCCACAGCGGATGAACAACCAAGTATGCACATCGGATGAATAGTCTTCTCCACAGCGGATGAGAAAACCTCCATAGCACATGACTTAATTCCATAGCGGATAGCTTAGACACTTAGGATTATTTATGTAATATTTGTTTACATAAGGGTAGTTCAGTAATTGTATATAGCTTTTATGTATAGGCTATAAATAGCACACTACCCTAATCCTTTGTAAGCTTTTGAACAATCAATCAAACAATCTGTTATTATCATTTTCGAGCATTCAAAACACACACACTAACACAAAATCACACACACACACACACACTGAATTCTTTCACTTGAATCATGTGTTTCCGCACCATGTTTCTTATTGGTTGAATATTGAGAGATATTGAAAAAGGTCCTTGGGGGAATCAACTTGTTCATGTTGAATATTGTTCTAATATGTTCATGTTCAACATGTTGTTGTAAAGTTGATTTCATCAGGTGGTATCAAAGCCTTGGCTCAATCATTCATAGATTTCGATCCTCTCATTCAACAACATTGATTTCAGTGGTTCATTAGCTTTAAAAACACACATTCAAGCATCAAACTCATCTTCTTCTTCTCATAAACATTCATTAAATGCAAACATCATGATTACTGAATCATTTTGTGCATTTTGAAGAAGTGTTGTTTATTTATGCTTGAACATCACACTACCACACAAGTTTTCAGTGGTTTTTGCAACAAACAATACACGGGTATTATTCATACATTGTTAAACAACCTTTAAACAGAAGGTTTTTAACTTTTAACATCATTCAAACCTTAAAACCCTAATCGGATTTTAAGGGTTTTGTTTTTAAACACTGTTTCATTGATTTTCTTTGGAACAAATCATTTTGTGAAAAATTTAAACCGGTTAGATTGTTCATTGTCATCATACACTAGTGACAATATCACTAGAAACTTATTTTTATTCATTATTCAACCATCGGGTTGAATATTTCAAAAATAAAAAAAAAAATCATCACCGCAAAAAACCTAGGAAAACCCTAGTTTTTGCAGAACACAACTCACAAGAATTGTTGTAGTTGTTGATAAAACCATCAAAAACAAATTGTCTTGTTTGAAATGTTTCAGAATCAACTTTTCGATCCAAAAAGTTGTTCTACATAAGACAAAATCTGTTTGTAGGGTTTTTACAAAAAGAATATTGACTTTTTCATAAAAGGACAAATATTTCCGTCATCCACAATCTTTCTTGTGACCGTGACCTAGAAAACAATATTTCATAGGACATTAATTAATTAATTAATTATTTTCTTTATTTGGTAAACAATTAAAACAAATTAATTTATCAAATTAACAAACAAATCCTAGAGACAATTAGGATTAATTAAATTTTAGCACCGGACTAAAATTTTAATCAAACAAAATTTAACTTAAAAAAATAAATCAATAAATAAATAAAATTATTATTAAGTTAAAATCAAATCATTCAAACATAGCTGATGAAATGATGAGTTCAAACAGTGGACTAAAACCCCCAGAGTTGAAGAACAAATTAGATTTCAAGCAATAGAAAATCATGTTTAGGAATTGGATTACATATCAAGATCCAGATCTATGGACATCAATCACTGAAGGTCCATACATTCCAGTGACTTTAGGACCTGACTATAATATACAGAAACCAGTTAGTCTGAAAAGTGTAGCTGGTGATGATCTCAAGCGGGTCAAAACAGACATGAAGGCATACAGTATTCTAGCTATGACTTTGCGTTTTGAAATTTTGACACGGGTCAAAAATTTCAAAACAGCCCATGAGCTGTGGAAGGTTCTTCACACCATGTGTGAAAGAAGTGTGGAAATAAGAGAGATCAAAAAGGAAAAATTAACAACTCAATATGAAACCTTCCATCACATCCATAGAGAATCAATTCCTCAACAGTTACACAGATATGTCCAATTGGTCAATGAAATGATAGTATATGGACTTAAATATGACACTGTTGAAATCAACAAGAAAATGTTGCATACATTGCCTGTGAGTTGGACTCAGTCAGTGTCTCTCATGAAAGCAACATTGGACTTGGAGGGACTATCCCTTGACTCACTTGTGGCCAAGGTTGAAGCACTAGAAATGGATGAAAAATCTAGGAACAACAACCAAATCAGACATGTCGAGGCCTACAAATTCAAAGAACCACAACACACAGACAGTGCTTTCCTTACAAGCACTAGAGAAGATGATGAAGAAGAATTTCTGGATTCTCATGATACATCATTCTTCTCAGCACCAGAATCATCCAACAACAAACACAAGTCTAAGAAGACTGGAGTTCATGCTTCTCATGAAGCTACACCCCAAAGTAAACATCAACCTCATAACTCCACCTCAAACAAACAGTCAAAACCTCAAACATCCAACATACACAGGCTTGAAAAACCTATGGATGCTCTTACTATTATTCTACAAAGTGAAGAGCAAAAGGCAACTTATGCAGCCTTTTTAACAAGCTTCGAAGCATTCTTAGGAGCAAGTCTGACTCCATCTCAGATCATCCAACAGGATTTGGATGAACTTCCACCAGATATGGTAGAAGAGATGGATCTTCAATGGTCAATGGCCATGATAGCATACAGGTCCAAAAGGTTTTTGCAAAGAAATAGAGGTTTAACCATGGACAAGAAAACAAGAATTGGTTTTGATAAAACAAAAGTTAGGTGCTATAACTGTCAACTTTATGGGCACTTCTCCAAAGAATGTCAACAACCCAGAGTTGATAGAAACACTCATCAAGCACAACACTCAAGTGGAATTAATTTAAACAGACAAGTGCCTGCACCAATCAGTATTCCAAATGCACCAACTCAACCTCAGATCACACAATTCAATCCAACTCAACGTCCAACATCTTCTGCAATGATAATCATAAAGGATGGAGAATGTGACTGGAGCCTTTATGAGGCTGAAATACCATCACCTTCAGATCATGCCCTTATGGATCATATTGAAGACAAATTAACAGACATCCTGAAAGAGGTAAAAGAAAACCTCTGCAGTCAAGCACGTATTGATAAGGTAAACAGGTATAGAGAGCATGCTGACAAGCTATCAAAGAAAGTAATTGAAACAAACATTCTTAATGAAAGTATAAAATCAGAACAAAAGCAGTATGCTACAAAAATACTTTCATTAAAATCAGACCTAGACAAACTACTTTCTGAAAAATTAACATTGACAGCTCAGGTCGAGCAGCTCTCTATCTCATTAACTGAGTCAAAAACAATTCAAGCTAAAACTAAAGTTAAACTTCAGAAGTTTCAGGTGAGCAATAAGAAGTTCGAAGAACTTCTTGCTCAGCAAAGGACCTTTAAGGATCCTACAGGACTTGGATATCATAAGGTAAACCCACCTTATAATGATAACTATATCCCACTACCTGAGTCAATGACCAACATACAAGATGAGTCAATTGAATCTCAAGACAAACCAATTGAATCAAAGTCATCATCATCATCATCTCCAACAATGTTGAAAACACCATTGATTAAATTTGTAAAAACTCAAGAGATTTCACAAATCAAAACTACAGATTTTTATCAAGGTGAAAATAATGAATATGATAATGAAACTAGTGATGATGACATTGATCTTTTGGAGGTTGACTCAGATCAACCAATTACTGAAGCTCATAAGACTTCAGGTGTGGCTGACACTCCAACCAACCAATCAAAACAGATTAAAGGATTTGATATCTGTGACAGGAAAGCTTTAACCTCGAATGTCACTTCCAAAAAAACTAATAAAGGGAAAGGCAAAACCACATTTCAACCAAAACAACCATCTGTAACTTTTGAAATTCCATCAAAATCTAATTTGAAATCAAAAGTTTTCAGCAAACAAACAAAAACAGAATTGCCATACTGTGAATGGTGTGATCACTTCACACATTCAACTGGAAAGTGCAGATATGGCAAGTACTACAAGTACTGTAAGATGGATAATCACAGTATAGAAACATGTCATTTTCACAATTATTACTCCATTTGTGAAAGAAACAATCACTGCACGGCAAATTCTTTTTTCAACAAGAAAAACAAGAAACAAAACAAACAAGCTCAGGTTGAGAAAACTACTGAAAAACAACCTGTTGCTCAAAATAAGAGCAGAGTAGGAGTTCCTAAACATACTCCCCATCAGAAAATTGTTTTAGATAATGATAAAACCTTTTATGATAATTTTCAACACACATCAAGGAGACATAAGTCTCAGAACAGACAAACCACTGACACTAGCTCATAAAAGAGAAGAGCACAAAGCACTTCTCCAAATAGAGTTAAATCAAACCAAAGGAAATCTAGTGTGTCTAGAGCTCCAAAACCTTCAGACAATGCTGTCTTGGAAGAAATTTGTGTTGTTGGAAAAGACGGAAAACCCAAGACCATCTTGGCTTGGGTTGCTCCAACTAACTGATTTCTTTTGTTTTTCAGGGACATCTTAGAAGGACTGACAACATCTGCTATGTTGACAGTGGATGCTCCCGTCATATGACAGGCAACTGTTCCCTCTTTCGGGATTTTAAGAACAAACATGACGGCAATGTAGCCTTTGGAGGAGATAAAACAGGTGGAAAGATAACTGGCGAAGGAACAGTAACAAATGGGTTGTTTAGCTTTGAGAACGTCAACTACTGCTCCAATCTTCAATTCAATCTTCTGAGTGTATCCTAAATCTGTGACAAGGGATATGTCACCCTATTTGACTCCAGCAGCTGCTACATCCTTAAGACGGGTTTTCAGATTCCAAAAGATCATATCCTTTTGAAAACTCCTCGTCTAAACAACACATACATTGTTGATATGAATAATGTTTCAGCATCAACCCCTGAAACTTGTTTATTATCAAAAGCCACAGAAGATGTATTATAATTATGGCATAGACGATTAGGTCATTCCAATTTTAACTGAATGAACAAACTTTTTAAAAATGATCTAGTCATAGGTCTGCCATAAAAGGAATTTTTTTGTTCAGAACACTGCACAGCATGTCTGAAAGGCAAACAACATAGAGTTTCACATAAATCAAAATTGATAAACTCTAACAACACACCACTCAAATTGCTTCATATGAACCTTTTTGGCCCAACAAACATCCTAAGCATAGGAAAGAAGCAATACTGTCTTGTTATAGTAGATGATTACTCCAGATTCACATGGCTTTTCTTTCTACTTCACAAGACATAAACAACACAAATCATTACATCCTTTATCACAAAGATTGAGAATCAACATGATCTTAAAAGTCAAATCTTTAAGAAATGATAATGGCACTGAATTTAAGAATGACTACATTTCTTCTTTTTGTGCTGAAAAAGGAATAAGTCATCAATTCAACGTAGTAAGAACACCTCAGCAGAATGGAGTAGCTGAATGAAGGAACAGAACATTAATAGAAGCAGCTAGAACCATGCTTGCTGACTCTCTATTGCCCATATCATTTTAGGCTGAAGCCATAAACACAGCATGCTACATACAAAACAGAACATTAATCAACAAAGAACATTCCAAAACGCCTTATGAATTAGTGTTTAAAAGAAAAACCATATATAGGATTTCTTAAGGGCTTTGATTGTTCTGTTTCAATATTAAACACAGGAGAACAATTATCCAAATTTGCTCTAAAAGCAGACGATGGATTCTTTGTTGGATATTCTGGAAGCTCAAAAGCTTACAGAGTATTCAATCCAAGGCTAAATATAGTGGAAGAAACAACAGATGTTGTTTTCAATGAACATTCTTTCACCAAGAAAGTCATTGGATCTAACTGGTTGTTTGATATTGATGCATTAACCAAATCATTTAACACAACATATTTTGATGTTTCAGGTTCAAAGGAGAACAATGAGTATCTAATGGTTCCACCATCAACCATTGATGTTCCATTGACTGCTCGTCCTCCAAGGAGAACCACTAACACCATCAAACACAACTGTGTCAACACCTCCTGATCAACCAAACACCTCAAGAGAAACATCATCAGACACTCCAGTATCTTCATCTCCTGTACCCACTCAATCACAAGATACCAACAAAACAAAACAACCTGAAGATGATGATGACTACCATTCTCTACCAGACACACATCATGAAGATGAAATCCTAGATTTCTTTCATGATTCCCCTCAAACATTCACTGAACCTCCTCAATCAGACAATCACACATCACCCAATACTCTTGCTCAACCCTCATCACATGATCAGACAATCACCAATCTTGATTCAACAATCCATGTTGATCAGATCACCACAACAAGAATTCATAAAGATCATCCCATCAAAAATATCATAGGTGATCTCAACACCAGATTGACTTGTAGTCAAAGCAAACATTTGTTTGTATTCCTGTTCCTTATCCTTAACTGTACCCAAAAACATCACTGAAGCCTTAAAGGACAACAGTTGGATAGAAGCCATGCAAAAGGAACTACAACAATTCAAGAAGCAAGAAGTTTGGAAGCTGGTAGATCTGCCTGAAGGTCAATATGCAATTGGCACAAGGTGGCTATTCAGAAACAAAGCAGATGACAAAGGGATTGTCATAAGAAACAAAGCAAGGCTTATAGCTCAAGGATATACTCAAGAGGAAGGCATTGATTATGATGATCTCTTTGCTCCTGTAGCTAGATTGGAAGCCATCCGAGTATTCCTTGATTATGCCTCATCACAGAAGTTCAGTGTCTACCAAATGGAGGTCAACCTTTATGGTTAGATAGATGAAGAGGTGTATGTTGCTCAACCTCCAGGGTTTGAAGATCTAGATTTCCCTCACAGAGTATACAAGTTAGACAAAGCTCTGTATGGTCTTCACCAAGCACCAAGAAAGTGGTATGAAACTATATTAAAGTTTCTACTACAGAATGGTTACACCAGAGGTAAAAAATGATCAGACATTGTTCTTAAAAAGAAAAGAACAATACTTGTTAGTAGTGCAAGTCTATGTGGATGACATAATTTTTGGCTCCACAAACATACAGCTTTGCAAAGAGTTTGAAACTCTTATGCAATCAAAATTCCAGATGAGCTCAATGGGAGAACTCATATTCTTCCTAGGTCTACAAGTCCAATAATCAACAGATGGAATTTTCATCAATCAAAGCAAATATGTGCATCAGATCCTCAAGAAGTATAACATGACTGATTGCAATTCAAGCAAGACACCATTTGCAACTGGATTGAAATTTGGAACAGATCCCGAAGGAACATCGGTTGACCAGAAACTTTACAGATCTATGATAGGTTCTTTGATGTACCAAATAGCAAGCAGACCAGATATCATGTATGCAGTATGCATGTGTGCAAGATATTAAGCAGATCCCAAGGAATCATACATAAATGCTGTAAAAAGAATCTTCTGATACTTGAAAGGCAAACCAACTCTTGGTTTGTGGTATCCTAAAGATGGAGACTTCTCATTATGTGCATACACAGATAGTGATTATGGGGGATGCAATAACAACAGGAAATCAACCAGTGGAGGTTGCCAGTTTCTTGGATCAAGATTGATCTCTTGGCAATGCAAGAAATAGACAAATGTCTCTGTGTCCACAGCCAAAGCAGAATATATAGCTGCTTCTGCATGATGTTCTCAAGTGTTATGGATTCAAAACCGAATGCTTGATTACGGCTTTAATTTTCTTAAAACACCCATACACATTGACAATTCTACAACCATGTTTATAACAGACAATCCTGTTCAACATTCAAAAACCAAACACATAGAGATCAGATATCACTTTCTGAGAGATTGCTCAGAAAAGGGTCTGATCAAGTTGATCAAGGTCCACACAAACAACCAATTGGCTGACCTTTTTACAAAACCATTTGATTCAACACGATTTGAATTTTTGGTTCAGTCTCTTCGTATGATCAACTATGAAACAACAAATTAATATTTTCAAAACATTCAAATTAGACATACTTGATTTTGTCAAAGTCCATGATTACCATCAGCGTTCCCTTTTTCAAAATTGAGATATCATGCAAATCATTCATGTTGATAATATTGAATCACACATACATTTCATGAGAAATGATAGTACACTAGCATAATTCTTCACTTGAGACTTTTTTCACTAATAAAGACTGACAAATTCTTTGTTTGATATGTGGATAGGCTCAGCATGGGACCCATAAAATCAGATACAATAGTGAAGAACTAAATTCTCATGACTATGTGGTTAACAACACATCTTGGTTTATGGTGATTATTGATCTATCCAATATAGGTTACTTTCAAAGTAACTACAATACACCAAGTGAAACAGATTATAAATTGCTCAATCATTCAAGTGTCTCCTTCGTTATGATAATCATAGACCTGGAGTACACCTAGGCATTCTTTGTTGTGCTAAGCACAGACCTGAATGACCTAAATCATGATCCAAAAAGATTCCCAAAGAGGAACACATCCATCTTGGATGAATCATCAATAAAGTCTTTATGAATACATTCCTTGTGAATGAATCAAAAGAATCCCAAAGAGGATCAACTTCCAAAGTGAAGTGAAAAAGAATCCCAAAGAGGATCAACTAACATGGATCAAATTGAGCATTTATACTCCTAAGTAACTAGGTTTTAAGTATTGACAGTACTTTTAGCATATCTTGAGGAGGGTTGTATTAATCATACAATCAGATGTGGGGTACATACATCTTATGCCAATCAATTCAAAACATGATAATCACTCACTGTTTTAAATCAATCATTAATACCATGCTTGAGTTTAAGGGGATCAGTATATCTGCAATCAACATTGTAGTTGTCTATGTTTATTTTCAAAACCATACAAACAACTCGGTGAGAAATGGAGACTAGTATGATCTCATGGTATGTGTAAAAGATTCATGTTCAAACTTGAAAATCATTCATTTATTAGTTAGATAAGGCATTATCTTTCTAACTTTTACCAAGCAAGCAATCAATTGGACTTTGATAATTTCCACTCAAATACATACAAATTTTTGTCATTTTGTAAAAGGCTTTTATAACTATGCAAAAATTTAGGGGGAGAAATTGAACATGGAAATATCAAAGGCAGCAGAATTGTACATATTCATACATTTTAAAATTTGAAATTTTCTAAATTTTGGGTTTTAAACAAAGCCAAGGCAAGCCAACACCCAAACAGCAGGTTGACACACATACATTTGTTTATTTTATTGTACAATATTGCTTGTGAGTGATATCTTATCATCCATATATTGAATATGTTAAAATTCAATATTTTAACATACATTTTAAATCAAAGATTTAAACAAACATTTTGATTTAAACAAGTTTCATCAAACAAATGTTCTTTTGGAAGAAAATTTTTATCAAACATATGCTTTAGAAGACATTAGTTCAAAACAAACAAAATCTAAATTTTTGAAAAACTGTTGTCACAGCGGACACACAAACATACATCCGCTGTAGCTATAGTAACCATCATAACATGCAAAATACACCAAATGTATATCGAGGCACAAAAATACAGTGAACATTCCAAACGCAGACTAACATGACACATAGTGCAAATGTATACTGTGACATCCGGTAATTTTCCGTTACCAAACTCCGTTAGTTTCCGTTAAGTCTTGCATACACGTGTTGGGAGCACACACTGGTTGTCGTTGAACGTTGGTGACTTAACAATAATCAGTAATGTTAAATTGATGATAATTAGGTTAACAATGTGATTATTAAGTTATGCTTATGTGATTTGAATGTTAACTGTAATTTTATCACGTAACGTGAAAACGTGCATATTTATTTCGTGTGTTTTGTCATAAATGGGAATTATGCATGATTGTTATTTGTGATTAATAATAATTGTGTTTAGTAGTTAAAAACTATTTAAAAACTATTCAAAAAGCTTAATTTTTATAAAATACAAATTATAAGGGTTAAAAGGGTAATTATGGATTATTAATAAAATAAAATCAAAACCAAACCCTAAGTACCCTCTTCGGCCGCGACTTCACCTTCAAACACACACACACTTCGATCATCGACCAAGAACAAGCAAATACCACGATTTGGGTTCGGATTCAAGCAATACATCAAGTTAGAAGCATCAAAGTTCCATTCTTTCTTCGAATTTAAGGGTAATTTCGTGTTCTTTGGATGTTTGTAGTTAGCCGAGGGTTTGGGGATCGAAATCTTCAATTGATGGTCGAATGATGCCTAACGGTTGATGTTAATGTGTTTGTTAGATAGATTACATGTTAATTAACGTCAAGTATGCAATAAAGGTTGGATTTTTACAAGTTTTATGGGATTTACATTAAGGCCGAAACCCTAGTTCGAATATTGCAATTGAAAGTCGATTTTTGGTTGTTTGTTGATGTTATTATGTTAGTTAGGTTAGATTGATGCTAGTTAACGTCGATTATGCAAGAAAGCTATGATTTTGGTACATTGTTCGTAGGTTACTAATAATAGTAACTTTATTTTGCATGAATTGGTGATTGGATGATGTGTGAATGTTATGGATGTGTTTGTGATGATGATTAGATGCTAGATGGTTGATATGAATGTTAGGAATTCAAGAATGCATGTTGTAGTTCATACCTTACTAAGGATAGTAACTTTTGGGTATGAAAGTTGATGAATCATGATGATTAGGTGTTGTTGATCATGTTTAGATGTTGTCATGGACTTGAAATAGTATATAATTGATGAATTCATGAATGTTGTGTGAGTTTGATGAATTTGGGATGAACTTTCCCAAAAGGGAAACTTTAATTGTGCAAATCCTTGAATTGGATGATTTGAGCATGTTTGGGATATTAGGATCATGCTAGTGTGTTCATGGATGGGTTCTAAGGTGACTAAATGTGTTGTTTATGTTGTATGAATGTTGATTTGGGTTGTTATCTGTTTTGGCCTGTTGTGATTTGCATGATTTGTATGATATCTAGTTATATGATGATCTAGGTAGTACATGTGGTGGTGATGTGCTATATGTAATCAAGTGGTATGTTGATCATGTATGATATGCTGTTGTGTTAGTTTAATGAATTATCACCTATAATGTCACCAACGGGTCCAACGGGTCAACTGGGTCAAATGTGTCTTGTATTCTTAAACCTTGAGTTCCTTGGTTTGTAGAGCACTTAGGGTTTCGTGTTGTTTTTGTGCACACGTACTTATGTACTCTTGTATTCTAGGTGACCTTTGAAGGTTGTCTTTCCTTCTTTCTTTCAAGTTAAACTCTAAGTTAATTCTTGCGCATACCAGGTGAGTTCTTGCCCCACTCATTTTACATCATCTCTTTTGGGGGAGATAGCATACTGTTGATCACAAACGCTTTTATTTATGAGTGTGTATAATATTGATATAGTGTTGTTTACCATGGAAAGTCCTCACACTTTCGGATTGTTAATATTGACTAGCGGGGAAATTTTGGGTAGTACTACTGGGTCTGACGAGCCCCACCTGTGCGACTCGAGGTCAAACGGGTGCAATTTTGTCCTATCACATATTCGTCACGACCTGGTAAGTCGTGACGGGAGGCAACAAACGTATCACAGTCAGCTTCAATCGCGAGATCACTATGATTAATATTTTTATGTTAATAGACTAGCTATCTATTGCAATACACTACTTATGCTCTGGAAATTGTTGATTGGTTTATATTTTAACGCAAACTCTTGAACTCACCAACCATGTGTTGACTTGTTTAGTATGCTATTCTCAGGTTAAGGTTGCCAGTTGCCTAGGAGCACGCACGTCAGCATTGTTGAGTTGTCTACATTTGCATTGTTTACAAATTGGGATTATTTTCATTTTATACATTTGTGTTTGGGGCGCGTTTGTTTTGCGCATTCTCGTTACATATTATTGTTTTAGGTTTTCCAGTTTTAAAAACGCTTCCGCAGTATTTTAAACGTTGACTCTGGTTTTGTTTATTAATCATATAGAGTCGTTCTTGGTAACTAATGACTGAGATCCTGGTATGTCACGCGCCTCGCGGTAAAACCCCCGCACGCGGATTTTGAGGGTGTGACAGATTGGTATCAGAGCCATTGGTTATAGGGAACTAGGTTGCATACACACACTAGACTATAACCGCACAGTTGTTAGTTACTTATCGTTTACTCTCCTTACTGTATACTCATTGGCATACGCAACACATACTTCGCAGCATGGCATCGTCGTCCAGAAATTTAGGAAAGAGACCTGCACGATCTGAATCACCTCCTACTTCTCCCGTACCGGATAGGGGATTTAACTGGCCTCGACATCCTTATCCTCCTAGCGAGATAGACTGGGATCAGCCTTTCGTACCTCCTGAGCTCGATCCTCCACGTAACTGGGATTTCTACCCCACTTACATTAATCGTATGGCTTATAGAGAACGCGTACCACCAGTAGCACCTACACGACCTAGGACTAGGTCATCAACCGCCTCTACTTTGCCTACACTTCCTACCTTGAGCATCCCTCTGGAGCAGGCATTTGCAGCCCTAGTAGCCACACTGGACACAGAGCGACAGCGGATTAGAGGACTCACTGACGAGAACTCTGCGATACGATCTGAGATGCGTCAGCTGCGTTACCAGGTAGATACGCTTCAGGAGCGACTTTCGATGGCCATTGGTGGACATCATACTCTGGCAGGCAACGTGGTAGCACTTAGTGGCGCATGGATGCACAGGATCACCATAACATGGAGATTGATAATAGGTTCGTTGGTTTAGAGGCACAGCTAGCAGCACTTCAGATTGCTGAAGCTCCTGCACCTTTGGTGGACCCTGATGAGGAAGACCCAGAAGAAGAACCCGAGGAAGCCCCCGAAGAAGAACCAGTAGAGATGGATGAGGACAGTGACGGATCTGATGTACTGGACTGATCCTACTTTTAAATGACTTAGACTATGTAGTGTTTCTTTTCTTTGAAACCTATGTGGGAAGGGTTGTTTCCCACCCAACTGACAAACTTAAATTTTGACATTGATGGAATATTTTGTGACTCAATTGCAAATTATTTATCTTTGATTATTATTTCTGTTATAAATGTTGTGGTTGTGGTGAATGCATTATTTCTTATTGTTTACTGTACCTTGATGAGATTAATGTGTTGGATGTTACTCATTATTGTAATTGTGAATTTTAAAGTGAAATATGGACGCACGTGGACGAGGACGTGGGCGTGGTCGTGGACGTGGCGCCGGAGGCCGTGGAGCCGGAGCCATAAACATGACGCCTGCGGAATTGGCGGCATTAATTAATGAACATGTTCAGGCGGCAGTGGCTGCTGCCCAACCGGACAACCAGCAGGTAAATGATACAAGAGGTTAAACTGATTATCCTAGTTATTTGTCTAGGATATCTGACTAATGTTTGGGTTGTCAAAACAGGACCACCACCATGTACCTACAAGTCCTTCATGGACTGTAACCCCATACCTACAGCGGGACGGAAGGAGCTGTAGGGCTTGTAAGGTGGTTTGAGAAGACAGAGTCTGTCTTTGCGAAATGCAACTGCCCGCCTGCTGATCAGGTGAAGTATGCCACCGGGACATTGGAAGGCGCAGCACTTTCCTGGTGGAATGCCCAGGTACAAATGCTGGGTCAAGCCATGGCCAATGAACTACCTTGGGATGAATTCAAAGAAATCATGACTGAAGAATATTGCCCCCGGAATGAAGTGCAGAAACTGGAGATTGAGTTCTGGCAACTCAAAATGCAAGGCTCAGAAATTGAAGCCTACACGACTCGTACTCATGAGTTAGCCACTTTATGCCCAGGGATGGTGAATGAAATGCACAAGAGGGTGGAGCATTATATACGGGGATTGGTGCCCGAAATTCAAAGTATGGTAACTGCTTCTAACCCCACTACCATACAACAAGCAATCCGAACAGCCCACAGGCTGACTGACCAGGCAGTTGAGCAAGGTCGGTTACCCAAACGGGGTGCGGTGGCAAGCGTGCCCGACCAGAAACGCAAGTGGGATGGTTCAAGCAACAAGGGATCGTCATCCAGTAGCCAATCTCAACCTCAACAACAGCAGCAAGTCAGCAACAGCAACGGAAGTTTGATAACAACCGAAGCTTCAACCAGGCGCACTCAAATCAAGGACCCGGCGGGTATGGTGGAAGACTGCCGAAGTGCAACCGGTGTAACTACCACCATGTGGGTCGGTGTGATAACTTCAAGTGTCAACGTTGTGGGAAGATTGGTCACGCAGCCAAAGACTGTCGGGGTGAACTGATGAAAAGCCACAACAATCACAAGAAACTCCGAAGGGTTGTTTTGAATGCGGAAAAGAAGGCCATTACAAACGCAACTGTCCCCAGCTTAAGAGGAATGGTAATGGTAACAACAATGGGAACAACAGCAATAATAACAATGGCAACAATAACAACAACAATGGTAATGGCAACAACAATGGAGGCAATAACAACAATGGAGCCAAAGGAAGAGCCTTCGTCATTGGCTCAGGTGAGGCTCTAAACGATCCTACAACAGTAACTGGTAAATTTTCGGTTAATGGTTGTTTTGCTACTGTATTATTCGATACCGGAGCCGATAGAAGTTTCGTGTCCACTAGGTTCTGTAGTCTTTTAAGTGATATGCCCTCAGCCTTAGAATCTAAATACACCGTAGAGTTAGCTGACGGTACACAGATTCACGTAACGCATATTCTTAGAGACTGCAAGATAGAGCTTGCTGGTCATACATTCACCATAGATCTCATGCCTGTTACCTTAGGAAGCTTTGATGTGGTAGTAGGCATGGATTGGCTTTCCGATAAGCAAGCGGAAGTCATATGCCACGAGAAGATCATACGGATTCCCCTTGGTGAAGAAGTCCTTACGGTCAGAGGTGATAGGAGTGGTGCGGTGATAGGCATCATTCGTTTATGAAGGCACAAAAGTTGTTACGAAAGGGTCGACTAGCCATATTAGCACTCGTCACAGATAAACAGACTGAGGAAAAGAAGATAGAGGATATCCCCGTAGTTCGTGAGTTTCTCGAGGTGTTTCCGGAAGACCTTCCTGGATTACCGCCTCATCGTCAAGTTGAATTCCAGATTGAGTTGACTCCAGGAGCCGCTCCAATTGCGAGAGCACCATACCGGTTAGCTCCGAACGAACTGCAGGAATTATCCGCCCAACTACAAGAGTTGTTGGATAAGGGTTTATCCGACCGAGTTCGTCGCCCTGGGGAGCGCCAGTTCTATTTGTGAAGAAGAAGGATGGTACATTTCGAATGTGCATTGACTATAGGGAACTGAACAAGGTTACTATCAAGAATAGATATCCCTTACCTCGTATCGATGATTTGTTTGATCAACTGCAAGGATCAAGCTATTACTCTAAGATTGATCTGAGGTCTGGGTATCATCAGCTGAGAGTTCGAGAAGAGGACATCTCGAAGACTGCTTTCCGTACACGATATGGTCACTATGAATTTTTGGTCATGCCATTTGGGTTGACGAATGCACCAGCAGTATTCATGGACCTCATGAATCGCGTGTGCAAACCCTATCTTGATCAGTTTGTTATCGTCTTTATTGATGACATACTGATATACTCAAAGACCGAGGAAGAACATGAGAAGCACTTACGTTTAATCTTGGAATTACTTAGAAAGGAACAACTGTACGCAAAGTTTTCTAAGTGTGATTTCTGGATACGTGAGGTACAATTCTTGGGTCATATTGTCAACGAGAAGGGAATACATGTTGATCCTGCTAAGATTGAAGCGATAAAGAATTGGTCTGTTCCTAAGACACCGAGTGAGATACGACAATTCCTTGGATTAGCGGGATATTATCGACGATTCATTGAAGGATTCTCTAAGATTGCACAACCTCTCACAGCTTTGACTCACAAAGGAACGACGTACAAATGGGGTGAGAGTCAGGAATCTGCTTTTCAGTTGCTGAAACATAAATTGTGTAGCGCACCAATATTAGCGTTACCGGATGGTAGTGATGACTTCGTAGTCTACTGCGATGCGTCTATTCAAGGACTTGGATGCGTCTGATGCAGCGGGATAAAGTGATAGCTTACGCCTCTAGACAATTGAAGATTCATGAGAAGAACTATACCACCCATGACTTGGAACTGGGTGCGGTAGTTTTTGCCTTAAAGATCTGGAGACATTACTTGTACGGTACCAAATGCACCATCTACACCGATCACAAGAGTCTTCAGCACATCTTTGAGCAAAAGGAGTTGAACATGAGGCAAAGACGCTGGGTGGAATTGTTAAACGACTATGATTGTGCTATTAAGTACCACCCGGGGAAAGCAAATGTAGTTGCTGATGCGTTGAGTAGAAAAGAGACTGCTAAACCTCGACGTGTGCGAGCTCTGCAACTAACGATTAGTACGCAATTACCTGAACAAATCCGTGATGCTCAAACTGAAGCTCTGAAGTAGAAAATATGAGTTTAGAAGGGTTGCGAGGATGGAAAAACAATTGGAAGTAAAAGCGGATGGAATTCGTTATTTCATGGATAGACTATGGGTACCTCTACACGGAACCTGAGAGACTTGGTGATGAGTGAGGCTCACAAGTCCAAGTATTCTATACATCCTGGATCTGACAAGATGTACCACGATTTGAAGGCGCACTATTGGTGGCCTAACATGAAAGCAGATGTAGCTACTTATGTGAGCAAGTGTCTGACCTGCTCAAGGTAAAAGTGGAGTATCAGAAACCATCTGGATTATTACAACAACCCGAGATCCCTATGTGGAAGTGGGATCAAATATCAATGGATTTTATTACTAAGTTACCTCGTACTTCTACGGGTTGCGATACAATATGGGTTATCGTGGATCGATTGACAAAATCTGCTCATTTCCTAGCGATAAAGGAAACAGATAAGATGGAGAAGTTAACCCGACTTTATCTGAAGGAGATCGTTTCGAGGCATGGAGTACCAATCTCATTATTTCTGATCGCGATTCTCGTTTCACATCACACTTCTGGCAGTCGTTGCAGAAAGCTTTAGGTACACGATTGGATATGAGTACTGCTTATCATCCACAGACTGATGGTCAAAGCGAGCGTACTATACAGACTTTGGAGGACATGTTACGTGCTTGTGTGATTGACTTCGGGAATAACTGGGAAGTTCACCTACCGTTGGTGGAATTTTCTTACAACAACAGTTATCACACTAGATAAAGGCAGCACCTTTTGAAGCTTTATATGGGAGAAAGTGTAGATCACCAGTTTGCTGGGCTGAAATTGGTGATAGTCAATTAACGGTCCTGAGTTAGTACACGAGACAACTGAGAAGATTGTTCAGATAAGAAACCGCATGGCCGCAGCGCGAGACAGACAGAAAAGCTATGCTGACAAACGACGAAAACCTTTGGAATTTCAGACAGGTGACAAAGTTTTGTTGAAAGTCTCACCATGGAAAGGCGTAGTTCGGTTTGGTAAACGAGGAAAGCTAAATCCGAGATACGTTGGACCATTTGAGATAGTGGAAAGAATTGGTCCAGTGGCTTATCGACTAGCCTTACCTGATTCATTGAGTGGAATCCATGATGTATTCCATGTTTCAAACCTAAAGAAATGTTTAACGGATGAAACGATGGTCGTACCGCTGGAAGAAGTTCAAGTAGACGAACAATTACGTTTCATTGAGGAACCTGTCGAAGTGATGGATCGTGAGGTGAAAACGCTTAAGCAAAGCAAGATACCCATCGTCAAAGTTCGTTGGAACTCGAGACGTGGACCAGAATTCACGTGGGAACGTGAAGATCCAAATGAAGCTTAAGTATCCTCAGCTATTTGAAAGGACGATGCCAGCCGGCGAAGGTATTGATTAAATTTCGGGACGAAATTTCTTTCAACATGGGGATGATGTGACAACTCATCCAAAACTCACACGATTTCGATTTCCTTGTGCCAATGCAGTAGACCAGTGATGGACACTCACCATGTAACGCAATTTTCGGGACGAAAATTCTTTCAACATGGGGATAATGTGACATCCGGTAATTTTCCGTTACCAAACTCCGTTAGTTTCCGTTAAGTCTTGCATACACGTGTTGGGAGCACACACTGGTTGTCGTTGAACGTTGGTGACTTAACAATAATCAGTAATGTTAAATTGATGATAATTAGTTAACAATGTGATTATTAAGTTATGCTTATGTGATTTGAATGTTAACTGTAATTTTATCGCGTAACGTGAAAACGTGCATATTTATTTCGTGTGTTTTGTGATAAATGGGAATTATGCATGATTGTTATTTGTGATTAATAATAATTGTGTTTAGTAGTTAAAACTATTTAAAAACTATTCAAAAAGCTTAATTTTTATAAATACAAATTATAAGGGTTAAAAGGGTAATTATGGATTATTAATAAAATAAAAATCAAAAACCAAACCCTAATACCCTCTTCGGCCGCGACTTCACCTTCAAACACACACACACTTCGATCATCGACCAAGAACAAGCAAATACCACGATTTGGGTTCGATTCAAGCAATACACAAGTTAGAAGCATCAAAGTTCCATTCTTTCTTCGAATTTAAGGGTAATTTCGTGTTCTTTGGATGTTTGTAGTTAGCCGAGGGTTGGGGATCGAAATCTTCAATTGATGGTCGAATGATGCCTAATGGTTGATGTTAATGTGTTTGTTAGATAGATTACATGTTAATTAACGTCAAGTATGCAATAAAGTTGGATTTTTACAAGTTTTATGGGATTTACATTAAGGCCGAAACCCTAGTTCGAATATTGCAATTGAAAGTCGATTTTGGTTGTTTGTTGATGTTATTATGTAGTTAGGTTAGATTGATGCTAGTTAACGTCGATTATGCAAGAAAGCTATGATTTTGGTACATTGTTCATAGGTTACTAATAATAGTAACTTTATTTTGCATGAATTGATGATTGGATGATGTGTGAATGTTATGGATGTGTTTGTGATGATGATTAGATGCTAGATGGTTGATATGAATGTTAGGAATTCAAGAATGCATGTTGTAGTTCATACCTTACTAAAGATAGTAACTTTTGGGTATGAAAGTTGATGAATCATGATGATTAGGTGTTGTTGATCATGTTTAGATGTTGTCATGGACTTGAAATGGTATATAATTGATGAATTCATGAATGTTGTGTGAGTTTGATGAATTTGGGATGAACTTTCCCAAAAGGGAAACTTTAATTGTGCAAATCCTTGAATTGGATGATTTGAGCATGTTTGGGATATTAGGATCATGCTAGTGTGTTCATGGATGGGTTCTAAGGTGACTAAATGTGTTGTTTATGTTGTATGAATGTTGATTTGGGTTGTTATCTGTTTTGGCCTGTTGTGATTTGCATGATTTGTATGATATCTAGTTATATGATGATCTAGGTAGTACATGTGTGGTGATGTGCTATATGTAATCAAGTGTATGTTGATCATGTATGATATGCTGTTGTGTTAGTTTAATGAATTATCACCTATAATGTCACCAACGGGTCCAACGGGTCAACTGGGTCAAATGTGTCTTGTATTCTTAAACCTTGAGTTCCTTGGTTTGTAGAGCACTTAGGGTTTCGTGTTGTTTTTGTGCACACGTACTTATGTACTCTTGTATTCTAGGTGACCTTTGAAGGTTGTCTTTCCTTCTTTCTTTCAAGTTAAACTCTAAGTTAATTCTTGCGCATACCAGGTGAGTTCTTGCCCCACTCATTTTACATAATCTCTTTTGGGGGAGATAGCATACTGTTGATCACAAACGCTTTTATTTATGAGTGTGTATAATATTGATATAGTGTTGTTTACCATGGAAAGTCCTCACACTTTCGGATTGTTAATATTGACTAGCGGGAAATTTTGGGTAGTACTACTGGGTCTGACGAGCCCCACCTGTGCGACTCGAGGTCAAACGGGTGCAATTTTGTCCTATCACATATTCGTCACGACCTGGTAAGTCGTGACGGGAGGCAACAAACGTATCACAGTCAGCTTCAATCGCGAGATCACTATGATTAATATTTTTATGTTAATAGACTAGCTATCTATTGCAATACACTACTTATGCTCTGGAAACTGTTGATTGGTTTATATTTTAACGCAAACTCTTGAACTCACCAACCATGTGTTGACTTGTTTAGTATGCTATTCTCAGGTTAAGGTTGCCAGTTGCCTAGGAGCACGCACGTCAGCATTGTTGAGTTGTCTACATTTGCATTGTTTACAAATTGGGATTATTTTCATTTTATACATTGTGTTTGGGGCGCGTTTGTTTTGCGCATTCTCGTTACATATTACTTGTTTTGGGTTTTCAGTTTTAAAAACGCTTCCGCAGTATTTTAAACGTTAACTCTGGTTTTGTTTATTAATCATATAGAGTCGTTCTTGGTAACTAATGACTGAGATCCTGGTATGTCACGCGCCTCGCGGTAAAACCCCGCACGCGGATTTTGAGGGTGTGACAGATTGGTATCAGAGCCATTGGTTATAGGGAACTAGGTTGCATACACACACTAGACTATAACCGCACAGTTGTTAGTTACTTATCGTTTACTCTCCTTACTGTATACTCATTGGCATACGCAACACATACTTCGCAGCATGGCATCGTCGTCCAGAATTTAGAAAGAGACCTGCACGATCTGATCACCTCCTACTTCTCCCGTACCGGATAGGGGATTTAACTGGCCTCGACATCCTTATCCTCCTAGCGAGATAGACTGGGATCAGCCTTTCATACCTCCTGAGCTCGATCCTCCACGTAACTGGGATTTCTACCCCACTTACATTAACCGTATGGCTTATAGAGAATGCGTACCACCAGTAGCACCTACACGACCTAGGACTAGGTCATCAACCGCCTCTACTTTGCCTACACTTCCTACCTGAGCATCCCTCTGGAGCAGGCATTTGCAGCCCTAGTAGCCACACTGGACACAGAGCGACAGCGGATTAGAGGACTCACTGATGAGAACTCTGCATACGATCTGAGATGCGTCAGCTGCGTTACCAGGTAGATACGCTTCAGGAGCGACTTTCGATGGCCATTGGTGGACATCATACTCTGGCAGGCAACGTGGTAGCACTTAGTGGCGCATGGATGCACAGGATCACCATAACATGAGATTGATAATAGGTTTGTTGGTTTAGAGGCACAGCTAGCACACTTCAGATTGCTGAAGCTCCTGCACCTTTGGTGGACCCTGATGAGGAAGACCCAGAAGAAGAACCCGAGGAAGCCCCCGAAGAAGAACCAGTAGAGATGGATGAGGACAGTGACGGATCTGACGTACTGGACTGATCCTACTTTTAAATGACTTAGACTATGTAGTGTTTCTTTTCTTTGAAACCTATGTGGGAAGGGTTGTTTCCCACCCAACTGACAAACTTAAATTTGACATTGATGGAATATTTTGTGACTCAATTGCAAATTATTTATCTTTGATTATTATTTCTGTTATAAATGTTGTGGTTGTGGTGAATGCATTATTTCTTATTGTTTACTGTACCTTGATGAGATTAATGTGTTGGATGTTACTCATTATTGTAATTGTGAATTTTAAAGTGAAATATGGACGCACGTGGACGAGGACGTGGGCGTGGTCGTGGACGTGGCGCCGGAGGCCGTGGAGCCGGAGCCATAAACATGACGCCTGCGGAATTGGCGGCATTAATTAATGAACATGTTCAGGCGGCAGTGGCTGCTGCCCAACCGGGACAACCAGCATGTAAATGATAACAAGAGTTAAACTGATTATCCTAGTTATTTGTCTAGGATATCTGACTAATGTTTGGGTTGTCAAAACAGACCACCACCATGTACCTACAAGTCCTTCATGGACTGTAAACCCCATACCTACAGCGGGACGGAAGGAGCTGTAGGGCTTGTAAGGTGGTTTGAGAAGACAGAGTCTGTCTTTGCGAAATGCAACTGCCCGCCTGCTGATCAGGTGAAGTATGCCACCGGGACATTGGAAGGCGCAGCACTTTCCTGGTGGAATGCCCAGGTACAAATGCTGGGTCAAGCCATGGCCAATGAACTACCTTGGGATGAATTCAAAGAAATCATGACTGAAGAATATTGCCCCCGGAATGAAGTGCAGAAACTGGAGATTGAGTTCTGGCAACTCAAAATGCAAGGCTCAGAAATTGAAGCCTACACGACTCGTACTCATGAGTTAGCCACTTTATGCCCAGGGATGGTGAATGAAATGCACAAGAGGGTGGAGCATTATATACGGGGATTGGTGCCCGAAATTCAAAGTATGGTACTGCTTCTAACCCCACTACAACAACAGCAATCCGAACAGCCCACAGGCTGACTGACCAGGCAGTTGAGCAAGGTCGGTTACCAAACGGGGTGCGGTGGCAAGCGTGCCCGACCAGAAACGCAAGTGGGATGGTTCAAGCAACAAGGGATCGTCATCCAGTAGCCAATCTCAACCTCAACAACAGCAGCAAAGTCAGCAACAGCAACGGAAGTTTGATAACAACCGAAGCTTCAACCAGGCGCACTCAAATCAAGGACCCGGCGGGTATGGTGGAAGACTGCCGAAGTGCAACCGGTGTAACTACCACCATGTGGGTCGATGTGATAACTTCAAGTGTCAACGTTGTGGGAAGATTGGTCATGCAGCCAAAGACTGTCGGGTGAACTGATGAGAAAGCCACAACAATCACAAGAAACTCCGAAGGTTGTTTTGAATGCGGAAAAGAAGGCCATTACAAACGCAACTGTCCCCAGCTTAAGAGGAATGGTAATGGTAACAACAATGGGAACAACGCAATAATAACAATGGCAACAATAACAACAACAATGGTAATGGCAACAACAATGAGGCAATAACACAATGGAGCCAAAGGAAGAGCCTTCGTCATTGGCTCAGGTGAGGCTCTAAACGATCCTACAACAGTAACTGGTAAATTTTTCGGTTAATGGTTGTTTTGCTACTGTATTATTCGATACCGGAGCCGATAGAAGTTTCGTGTCCACTAGGTTCTGTAGTCTTTTAAGTGATATGCCCTCAGCCTTAGAATCTAAATACACCGTAGAGTTAGCTACGGTACACAGATTCACGTAACGCATATTCTTAGAGACTGCAAGATAGAGCTTGCTGGTCATACATTCACCATAGATCTCATGCCTGTTACACTTAGGAAGTTGATGTGGTAGTAGGCATGGATTGGCTTTCCGATAAGCAAGCGGAAGTCATATGCCACGAGAAGATCATACGGATTCCCCGGATTCCCCTTGGTGAAGAAGTCCTTACGGTCAGAGGTGATAGGAGTGGTGCGGTGATAGGCATCATCTCGTTTATGAAGGCACAAAAGTTGTTACGAAAGGGTCGACTAGCCATATTAGCACTCGTCACAGATAAACAGACTGAGGAAAAGAAGATAGAGGATATCCCGTAGTTCGTGAGTTTCTCGAGGTGTTTCCGGAAGACCTTCCTGGATTACCGCCTCATCGTCAAGTTGAATTCCAGATTGAGTTGACTCCAGGAGCCGCTCCAATTGCGAGAGCACCGTACCGGTTAGCTCCGAACGAACTGCAGGAATTATCCGCCCAACTACAAGAGTTGTTGGATAAAGGGTTTATCCGACCGAGTTCGTCGCCCTGGGGAGCGCCAGTTCTATTTGTGAAGAAGAAGGATGGTACATTTCGAATGTGCATTGACTATAGGGAACTGAACAAGGTTACTATCAAGAATAGATATCCTTACCTCGTATCGATGATTTGTTTGATCAACTGCAAGGATCAAGCTATTACTCTAAGATTGATCTGAGGTCTGGGTATCATCAGCTGAGAGTTCGAGAAGAGGACATCTCGAAGACTGCTTTCCGTACACGATATGGTCACTATGAATTTTTGGTCATGCCATTTGGGTTGACGAATGCACCAGCAGTATTCATGGACCTCATGAATCGCGTGTGCAAACCCTATCTTGATCAGTTTGTTATCGTCTTTATTGATGACATACTGATATACTCAAGGACCGAGGAAGAACATGAGAAGCACTTACGTTTAATCTTGGAATTACTTAGAAAGGAACAACTGTACGCAAAGTTTTCTAAGTGTGATTTCTGGATACGTGAGGTACAATTCTTGGGTCATATTGTCAACGAGAAGGGAATACATGTTGATCCTGCTAAGATTGAAGCGATAAAGAATTGGTCTGTTCCTAAGACACCGAGTGAGATACGACAATTCCTTGGATTAGCGGGATATTATCGACGATTCATTGAAGGATTCTCTAAGATTGCACAACCTCTCACAGCTTGACTCACAAAGGAACGACGTACAAATGGGGTGAGAGTCAGGAATCTGCTTTTCAGTTGCTGAAACATAAATTGTGTAGCGCACCAATATTAGCGTTACCGGATGGTAGTGATGACTTCGTAGTCTTGCGATGCGTCTATTCAAGGACTTGGATGCGTCCTGATGCAGCGGGATAAAGTGATAGCTTACGCCTCTAGACAATGAAGATTCATGAGAAGAACTATACCACCCATGACTTGGAACTGGGTGCGGTAGTTTTTGCCTTAAAGATCTGGAGACATTACTTGTACGGTACCAAATGCACCATCTAAGCACATCTTTGAGCAAAAGGAGTTGAACATGAGGCAAAGACCTGGGTGGAATTGTAAACGACTATGATTGTGCTATTAAGTACCACCCGGGAAAGCAAATGTAGTTGCTGATGCGTTGAGTAGAAAAAGACTGCTAAACCTCGACGTGTGCGAGCTCTACAACTAACGATTAGTACGCAATGCCTGAACAAATCCGTGATGCTCAACTGAAGCTCTGAAGGTAGAAAATATGAGTTTAGAAGGGTTGAGGTTGGAAAAACAATGGAAGTAAAAAGCGGATGGAATTCGTTATTTTCATGGATAGACTATGGTACCTCTCCACGGAGACCTGAGAACTTGGTGATAGTGAGGCTCACAAGTCCAGTATTCATACATCCGGATCTGACAAATGTACCACGATTTGAAGGCGCACTATGGTGGCCTAACATGAAAACAGATGTAGCTACTTATGTGAGCAAGTGTCTGACCTGCTCAAGGTAAAAGTGGAGTATCAGAAACCATCTGGATTATTACAACAACCCGAGATCCCTATGTGGAAGTGGGATCAAATATCAATGGATTTTATTACTAAGTTACCTCGTACTTCTACGGGTTGCGATACAATATGTTATCGTGGATCGATTGACAAAATCTGCTCATTTCTTCCTAGCGATAAAGGAAACAGATAAGATGGAGAAGTTAACCCGACTTTATCTGAAGAGATCGTTTCGAGGCTGGAGTACCAATCTCAATTATTTCTGATCGCGATTCTCGGTTCACATCACACTTCTGGCAGTCGTTGCAGAAAGCTTTAGGTACACGATTGGATATGAGTACGGCTTATCATCCACAGACTGATGGTCAAGCGAGCGTACTATACAGACTTTGGAGGACATGTTACGTGCTTGTGTGATTGACTTCGGGAATAACTGGGAAGTTCACCTACCGCTGGTGGAATTTTCTTACAACAACAGTTATCACACTAGCATAAACAGCACCATTTTGAAGCTTTATATGGGAGAAGTGTAGATCGCCAGTTTGCTGGGCTGAAATTGGTGATAGTCAATTAACGGGTCCTGAGTTAGTACACGAGACAACTGAGAAGATTGTTCAGATAAGAAACCGCATGGCCGCAGCACGACAGACAGAAAGCTATGCTGACAAACGACGAAACACTTTGAATTTCAGACAGGTGACAAAGTTTTTTGTTGAAAGTCTCACCGTGGAAAGGCGTAGTTCGTTTTGGTAAACGAGGACTAAAGATGTTTAACGGATGAAACGATGGTCGTACCGCTGGAAGAAGTTCAAGTAGACGAACAATTACGTTTCATTGAGGAACCTGTCGAAGTGTGGATCGTGAGTGAAAACGCTTAAGCAAGCAGATACCCATCGTCAAAGTTCGTTGGAACGAGACGTGGACCAGAATTCACGTGGGAACGTGAAGATCAAATGAAGCTTAAGTATCCTCGGCTATTTGAAAGGACGATGCCAGCCGGCGAAGGTATTGATTAAATTTCGGGACGAAATTTCTTTCAACATGGGGATGATGTGACACTCATCCAAAACTCACACGATTTCGATTTCCTTGTGCCAATGCAGTAGACCAGTGATGGATCACTCACCATGTAACGCAATTTTTGGGACGAAATTCTTTCAACATGGGGATAATGTGACATCCGGTAATTTTCCGTTACCAAACTCCGTTAGTTTCCGTTAAGTCTTGCATACACGTGTGGGAGCACACACTGGTTGTCGTTGAACGTTGGTGACTTAACAATAATCAGTAATGTTAAATTGATGATAATTAGGTTAACAATGTGATTATTAAGTTATGCTTATGTGATTTGAATGTTAACTGTAATTTTATCACGTAACGTGAAAACGTGCATATTTATTTCGTGTGTTTTGTCATAAATGGGAATTATGCATGATTGTTATTTGTGATTAATAATAATTGTGTTTAGTAGTTAAAAACTATTTAAAACTATTCAAAAGCTTAATTTTTATAAAATACAAATTATAAGGGTTAAAAGGGTAATTATGGATTATTTAATAAATAAAAATCAAACCAACCCTAAGTACCCTCTTCGGCCGCGACTTCACCTTCAACACACACACACTTCGATCATCGACCAAGAACAAGCAAATACCACGATTTGGTTCGGATTCAAGCAATACATCAAGTTAGAAGCATCAAGTTCCATTCTTTCTTCGAATTAAGGGTAATTCGTGTTCTTTGGATGTTTGTAGTTAGCCGAGGGTTTGGGGATCGAAATCTTCAATTGATGGTCGAATGATGCCTAACGGTTGATGTTAATGTGTTTGTTAGATAGATTACATGTTAATTAACGTCAAGTATGCAATAAAGGTTGGATTTTTACAAGTTTTATGGGATTTACATAAGGCCGAAACCCTAGTTCGAATATTGCAATTGAAAGTCGATTTTTGGTTGTTTGTTGATGTTATTATGTTAGTTAGGTTAGATTGATGCTAGTTAACGTCGATTATGCAAGAAAGCTATGATTTTGGTACATTGTTCGTCTAGTTTACTAATCATATACATTGTATTTTGCATGATGGGTGATTGGATATGTGTGAATGTTATGGATGTGTTTGTGATGATGATTAGATGCTAGATGGTTGATATGAATGTTAGGATTCAAGAATGCATGTTGTAGTTCATACCTTACTAAGGATAGTACTTTTGGGTATGAAAGTTGATGAATCATGATGATTAGGTGTTGTTGATCATGTTAGATGTTGTCATGGACTTGAAATAGTATATAATTGATGAATTCATGAATGTTTGTTTAGTTGATGAATTTGGGATGAACTTTCCCAAAAGGGAAACTTTAATTGTGCAAATCCTTGAATTGGATGATTTGAGCATGTTTGGGATATTAGGATCATGCTAGTGTGTTCATGGATGGGTTTCTAAGGTGACTAAATGTGTTGTTTGTGTTTATGAATGTTGATTTGGGTTGTTATCTGTATTTGGCCTGTTGTGATTTGCATGATTTGTATGATATCTAGTTATATGATGATCTAGGTAGTACATGTGGTGGTGATGTGCTATATTAATCAAGTGGTATGTTGATCATGTATGATATGCTGTTGTGTTAGTTTAATGAATATCACCTATAATGTCACCAACGGGTCCAACGGTCAACTGGGTCAAATGTGTCTTGTATCTTAAACCTTGAGTTCCTTGTTGTTTGTAGAGCACTTAGGGTTTCGTGTTGTTTTTGTGCACACGTACTTATGTACTCTGTATTCTAGGTGACCTTTGAAGGTTGTCTTTCCTTCTTTCTTTCAAGTTAAACTCTAAGTTAATTCTTGCGCATACCAGGTGAGTTCTTGCCCCACTCATCATTTACATCATCTCTTTTGGGGAGATAGCATACTGTTGATCACAAACGCTTTTATTTATGAGTGTGTATAATTTGATATAGTGTTGTTTACCATGGAAAGTCCTCACACTTTCGATTGTTAATATTGACTAGCGGGGAAATTTTGGGTAGTACTACTGGGTCTGACGAGCCCCACCTGTGCGACTCGAGGTCAAACGGGTGCAATTTTGTCCTATCACATATTCGTCACGACCTGGTAAGTCGTGACGGAGGCAACAAACGTATCACAGTCAGCTTCAATCGCGAGATCACTATGGATTAATATTTTTATGTTAATAGACTAGCTATCTATTGCAATACACTACTTATGCTCTGGAAATTGTTGATTGGTTTATATTTTAACGCAAACTCTTGAACTCACCAACCATGTGTTGACTTGTTTAGTATGCTATTCTCAGGTTAAGGTTGCCAGTTGCCTAGGAGCACGCACAGTCAGCATTGTTGAAGTTGTCTACATTTGCATTGTTTACAAATTGGGATTATTTTCATTTTATACATTTGTGTTTGGGGCGCGTTTGTTTTGCGCATTCTCGTTACATATTATTTGTTTTAGGTTTTTCCAGTTTTAAAACGCTTCCGCAGTATTTTAACGTTGACTCTGGTTTTGTTTATTAATCATATAGAGTCGTTCTTGGTAACTAATGACTGAGATCCTGGTATGTCACGCGCCTCGCGGTAAACCACCCCGCACGCGGATTTTGAGGGTGTGACATATACAGCATATGCATACAAGTAATCATACACTGTAAACATTCACACATCACATCCAAGTGTCCACAGCGCATGAACAAATGTTCATCCACTGTGAACAATCATCACCACATTTCATGTGTCCACAGCGCATGAACAAATGTTCATCCGCTGTGAACAAACAATCAAATGTTTCAAGGATCCACAGCGCATGAACAAATGTTCATCCGCTATGAACAAACAAACCATTTCAATAACATACAATCATGCAATCAAACAGTTTAAGCGATAAAACACAATCAGTACAATATTTCATATCAAACACACACACACATTTTCCTAACAAACAAATCATTAACAAGCACCAACACACACACATTTTCCTAACAAACAAATCATTAACAAGCACCAACATAAACACATTTTTTCTAACAGACAAAATAAACAAGCAATCATACAGAGTTGGCAACATCATACTTAGAGGAAGCATTATTGGACTCAACAAGTGCATTAAAAATTAATGCATAAAAGTATGATGCTTGCCATATCATACATATATCAACATAATGTGTTTTAACATACAAAACAATCATTTATAACACATTAACCTTATTAACATTCATAACAATCACTAACATTTGTTTAAATTATTTTTCAGATTTGTAGATAAAAGAAATTTTGACCAAGTGTTCGCAGCGAATGAAGAGTCTCCACAACGGATGAAGATCATCAACAGCGAATGAAGAAAATTCATCTAAGTGTGTGCAGCGGATAAAAGAATCCCACAGCGGATGAAGAACATACAGCAGACAACATCCATAGTGGATGTTCATCCACAGCGGATTAACATTCACAGCGGATGTTCATCCATAGCGGTTAAACATCCACAACGGATGAACAACCAAGCATCCACAGCGGATGAAGAACCAAGTATGCACAGCGGATGAATAGTCTCTCACAGTGGATGAGAAACCTCCACAGCGGATGACTTAATTCCACAACGGATAGCTTAGACACTTAGGATTATTTATGTAATATTCGTTTACATAAGGGTAGTTCAGTAATTGTATATAGCTTTTGTGTATAGGCTATAAATAGCACCTACCCTAATCCTTTGTAAGCTTTTGAACAATCAATCAAACAATTTGTTATTATCATTTTCGAGCATTCAAAACACACACACTAACACACAATCAAACACACACACACACACACACACATTGAATTCTTTCACTTGAATCATGGGTTTCCGCACCATGTTTCTTGTTGATTGAATATTGAGAGATATTGAAAAAGGTCCTTGGGGGAATCAACTTGTTCATATTGAATATTGTTCTAATATGTTCATGTTCAAGATGTTGTTCTAAAGTTGATTTCATCAAGTTACTTCTTTAATATATATGAAAATTTTAAGACAACTTAAACATTAAGAAGTTCAGTAGTTCGATACACTTTATTTGATATCAAATTTTAATATGGAAATAATTTAAAATTTAAATTATATCAATTTCAAATATGAAAACTATTTAAAATGTTAATTATGGTAAGTGTTGATTGTTTTTTAAAAATGATTAATAAATGCATATTTTAAATTACAAATCATAACTTCTAAAATTAAATGCAATCATAATTTAATAAACTTTAGGTGGGAAAACTCAATCGAGAGGTCTCTCGTTGATTGCCACATGTCCTTAGAAACCTTTGTTGATTGCCAAGTGACTTTAGAAAATCTTGCTTTATTAGAGGTAATAGATATGTATGAGTTACATGTAATCTATTTTTGTAAGTATGGTTATATGTAATCTATTATTATAAGTATGAGGTATATGTAATCTATATGTTATATTGGCATGTTATATGTAGTATATGTTATATATATTAATTACGGAAAGTGTATTATGTATGAATCATTTTTTTTTAAATTATGATGCATGAGATTGTCTGTGACCATTTGGATTGGGAATAGGGATATATCGATGGCTCGTATCGTAACCGAGTTGGGAACGCGAAACCGTACAGATCTAGTGCTAATACTTAATATTAATTAAATATTAAACATACATTTAGGTTATTTGGAAACCTAATCGATTGTGCTTATATTTATATGTTGTTGTGCATTTAATGTGACTTTACAGCCCCACTTTACTTATACTCTTTTCGGGGAAGAGAAACATGTTCTTTATAAACGTTTTTTCATTAGATCAATATTACTGTATTATCTCATGTTTACTAGTGTTCTATCAATTTAAGTCCTCACTTTCAAACCGTTAATTTATATATTTTAGCGAGGTAATTCTATGTAGATCTACTGGGTTTGACAAACCCCACTCGGGCTAGTCGCGCTAGCACGATTGCATGACAAACGGATGTTTAATTGACCTAAATTATGTTGCTATTGTCTGGTAACCACATCCAAGGCATACTTACATTTGTCAGCTTCGGTTACAAACTTAATACACTATGTAACTTGTTATGTAGATTAGCTATCTACTGATGTACTTTGTTTACTGGATCTACTACTTATGACATATTGTTGTTTATTAAAACCTATGAACTTACCCCCTATGTTGACATTTTAGCATGTTTCTTTCTTGTTCTTAAGGTGCGCACAGGTAGGAGCACTTTATTATTGCATACATTACTGATTGGTTTAAATGGTTAAACATTGTTTTCTGCGAATTACATCTATTTAGGTTGCGTGTGTTTTACGTTATTTAAATTTATAAATGATTAACAGATTATGATTCCGTAAATGTTTCCTTGAACTTATTATTAAACTATATTTTAGGATTACTTGACAATACTAAATGCTATGGTTTGTAATTACTATGTCATTTGGTGTCACACCCTCAATTTCCACAAACGGGGTATTACCGTTAGGCGTGTCACATACCCAGATTTCAGCCACTAGTTACACCAAACGACACATCAATTACAAAATATAATTATTCGTTAATGTTTGGAACTTCCAAAAACAGAGTTATTAATGTACTCATAAGAATAGTTGAGGAAGCATAATCAGTCTTAATTTTTAAATGGCGCAACACGCGCAAACCAATTAAATAAAGTTCATGGAAATAAATGTAAATGAGTCACGTAAGACAATAAATGCTTGAATGATATGATCCTAAGTGTGCGCATCTTGAGAACCTGAAAGAAACATGCTAAAGTGTCAACACAAAGTTGATGAGTTCATAGGTTTAACAGAAAAATAGTAAGTAATAGTAATGAAATCCAAATTTAGTAATCAAAGCATATAAGTAGGTAGCTAGCCCACAACAAGTTACTATGTGAATGAATTTTGCGACCAAGCTGACAGTAATAATGTAATGTATGCCCCGGCTGTAGGTACCAACCACAGCACAGAAGAAACAGGCCAATATCATATTAACGGTCCGAATAAGACGTAGTGGTGTCACCATAGTACACAAGTATATGCAGTAATACTAATCTAAAGTATCGTATAGTTTATGAAAAAAACAGCATGTTTCCCCCCCCCCCCCAAAAAGAGAGTACAGTATAAAAGTGGGGCTGTAAACTCACCTTGAATGCACATCAAATCAGACAAATGCAACACAAATGATTAGGTTTCCGAACAACCTGTATTTCATATTTAATATTTAGGTAATATTAAATAATAGTAATAATAACCAAACGGTTCCCTGCTCGCGACTCGTTTACTGTTACGGTCATCAATTCCCCACTCATACCGAGCACCCCAAAGCTGTGTAAAACCCAAACGAATCATGCACATATTAAAATATTACCCAAACATAATATATTATACATTCACACATAATATATATCTATACTATACACATACACACATTATTATATATACACCACATATTATATAAATATTATACACATACACACACCCAACATACCAAGTCCACACACCCACACAATGCACACACCAAAATATATAATGCACCCATAGAACCTGATGCATACACATACATGTACACATACCCATGAATTCACGCACATGCGCCCACTTCCACCTCATGACACCCCTTCATGCGCTACCATACACATAATATATATGTATATTCGTGCCACAATAACAAACCCATACAAGCACATAAGCATTAATGCACATCATGCATACTAACCCACATGCATACATACAAACAGACGTATGAACACAACCATATCACTCGATGCATGCTGCCTAACCCCACTCTCATACGCCTAACTACTCACACCCAACACCCCATGCACAACACATACACATGCATACATACCTGCTTCCATACCCACATGAAATCATGGTACAACATAAATCTTCTTAAGCACAACCGCCACATACGTCCCTGCTTTCCAACCAAAAACACGCTGCCACCACCGCAAACATATACGTACATGTAATCGCCACACAGAATGTATATAAGCATACGTACATAATTACAACAGAACACACGCACGAACAACACATCGAGCCAACCGTCTACCCATAACCGCGAACAAGCATCCGAGGCGAACAATACTGATACGTAACATGAAATCATAACGAGAGGGAACTCACCGTACCGGCTCGATTCTTGAGACTTGCGATTTGCCAAAGAAACCCACGAAGGGAGAAAGAGGATCGACGATCAACGTGTTCCGTCTAAGGTGAAGACGGCAAAGAGCAGGTAGGGTTACGGAGGAGATATGGAAACCGGTTATATGCTACAAAGTTTGAGGAACAATACACCTTAGTCCCTCTAGTTTACCTTAGATTGCATGTTATAAAATCGGTTTAATTGTTTCGATAATTGTTACAATCGTTTAGTAATAATAATAGAAATAATTTATTTAAGTTATTGAATGCAACCAGTAGTGGTAAAGACGTTACCGGAAAACACGGGTTGTCACATCATCCCCTTATTGAAGAAATTTTCGTTCCGAAAATTAGAACATTCAATTTTCGTCCCGAAAATTAGAACATCAAGTTCCGAAGAACAACAGGCTCAATGATCTGTAACATATACAGAAAAGAGGTTTCTAGAATTTCTGAAACAAATCCAAACAAGGAAACGTAAGGTTCTATTTCAAGAACGATACATTAAGAGGTGATGCCTGATCTTTGAACAGCTATGGGTATTTCATTTTCATTTGATATTCACGTTTCCAAGTAAACTCGGGTCCACGTTTTGAATTCCACCTAACGCGCACAATCAGGATCTTGCTATGTTGACTCCTCGATCCATAACTTCAACTGGTTCTTCAATGAAATGTAATTGTTCATCAATCTCCAGTTCCTCCAAGGGTACAATCAGTGATTTATCAGCTAGACATTTCTTCAGATTTGATACGTAAAACACATCGTGGATTCCACTGAGTTCTTCACTGCACCAATCCTTTTGATAATGTCAAATGGTCCCACGTAGCGTGGATTCAGCTTTCCCCGTTTCCCAAACTGGATTACACCTTTCCAAGGTGAGACTTTTAGAAGTACTTTGTCACCAATCTGAAATCCCAATGGCTTACGACATTTATCTGCGTAGCTTTTCTGTCGATTGCGTGCCGCTGCCATACGGTTACGAATTTGCACGATCTTCTCAGTCGTTTCATGCACCAGCTCGGGACCCGTAAGTTGGGTTTCTCCAACTTCTGCCCAATAGACCGGTGACCAGCACTTACGTCCATATAGTGCTTCAAATGG
Source organism: Flaveria sonorensis (assembly GCA_025506505.1). Lineage (NCBI taxonomy): Eukaryota > Viridiplantae > Streptophyta > Magnoliopsida > Asterales > Asteraceae > Flaveria > Flaveria sonorensis. The sequence goes on along the minus strand of CM046440.1, from coordinate 30,093,041 downwards.
CGTGGCCTTGATTGAAGTGTGATAACTGTTATTGTAGAAGAACTCAACCAATGGTAAATAAGTTTCCTAACTGCTGCCGAAATCGATCACACAGGCATGCAACATGTCTTTAGGTGTCTGTATCGTACGCTCACTTTGACCATCAGTTTGCGGATGATACGCGGTGCTCATATCTAGCCGCGTTCCCAATGATCGTTGTAAAGACTGCAAAAAATGAGAAGTGAATCGGGTGTCACGATCAGATATAATGGATACTGGCACACCATGCCGAGAGACTATTTCCCTTAAATAAATCCGTGTCAACTTGTCCATTCGATCCGTGTCTCGTATTGCCAGGAATTTCCGTTGGGAGTCCTTGGTAACTTTGTGATAAATCCAAATGGTATCACATCTGTTGGGAGTCCTTGGTAACTTTGTGATAAAATCCATCGAATTTTGCTACCATTTCCACACTGGAATTTCCTGTTGCTGTAGTAGATCGGATGGTCGCTGATATTCCACCTTAACTTTAGAACAAGTTAGGCATTTGCTCACGTAGGTGGCAATCTTAGCTTTCATGTTCGACCACCAGTAGAATTCCTTCAGGTCTTGATACATCTTGTCTAAACCTAGATGAATTGAGTAACGTGACTTATGATCTTCATCCATTACCAGCTCCCGTAAGTCCCAATGTCTTGGTACCCAGATCCGTTCCATGAAATAACGAATTCCATTAGTCTTGATCTCTAACTGTTTCTCCATGCCCCGCATTGATTCTTCCTTCAGATTTTCAACTTTCAAGGCTTCGAATTAAGCAACCTTGATTTGTACTGGTAGGTCTGAATGGATGGTCATTTTCAATGCGCGCACCCGACGAGGTTTCGGTGTTTCTTTTCGACTGAGGGCCTCGGCCACCATATTAGCCTTACCCGGGTGATACTTGATTGCACAGTCATAGTCATTGAGCAATTCTAACCACCGCCGTTGCCGCATGTTCAGATCCTTCTGATCATATATGTATTGGAGACTCATATGGTCAGTATAGATCATACATTTAGTTCCATATAAGTAGTGCCTCCAGATCTTCAAGGCAAACACTATAGTTCCCAATTCCAGATCGTGTGTTGTGTAGTTTTTCTCTTGCACCTTGAGCTATCTAGATGCATAAGCAATGACATTATTGCGTTGCATCAGTACACATCCCAAACCCTGGATGGATGCATCATAGTAAACAACAAAGTCATCAGTCCATTCTGGTAACACTAGGATCGGCGCGCTGCAGAGTTTGTCCTTAAGCGCCTAAAATGCTGATTCCTCTTTGCTACCCCATTTGTAAATGGTTCCTTTACGAGTTAGGGCAGTTAAGGGTTGTGCCAACTTTGAGAATCCTTCAATAAATCATCTGTAATAGCCCGCCAAACCAAGGAATTGCGGCACTTCAGTAGATGTTTTTGGCGTCGGCCAATCCTTGATTGCGTCAATCTTTGAAGGATCTACATGTATACCCTTTTCGTTTACCACTTGCCCAAGGAATTGCACTTCTTGAATCTAGAAATCACATTTTGTGAACTTGGCATAGAGTTGTTTATTCCTCAACAAATCCAGAATGATTCTCAAGTGTTTCTTATGATCTTCCTTATTCTGAGAGTAGATTTGTATGTCATCAATGAAAACAATGTCAAACTTATCCAAATAAGGCTTGCAAACCCGGTTCATGAGGTCCATAAAAACTACTGGGGCATTGGTTAATCCAAAAGGCATAACCGCGAACTCAAAATTTCGATAGCGAGTGCGGAATGCCATCTTCGGGATGTCTTCCTCTCGAACTCGTAACTGATGATAGCCCGTTCGCAGATCGATCTTGGAATAGTAGCTCGATCCTTACAATTGGTCAAATAGATCGTCAATATGTGGAGTGGATACCGGTTCTTGATAGTCACCTTATTTAGCTCCCGGTAATCAATACCATTCTAAAAGTTCCATTTTTCTTCTTCACAAAAAGAACTGGAGCTCCCCAGGGTGAAGAGCTGGGACGTATGAATCCCTTGTCTAGCAATTCCTACAGTTGCTTAAACAACTCTTGCAATTCGTTTGGTGCCACATGGTATGGCGCCCGAGCGATCGGAGCAGCTCCTGGTGTTAACTCGATTTGAAACTCTACTTGTCTGTGTGGGGGAAAGCCAGGCAAATCTTCTGGAAATACTTCTGGAAAGTCTCTGACAACCAGAATATCCTAGATATGCTTTTCATCCATCTTCTTTTCCGTAAATAGTGCCAATAAAGCAAAATGCCCTTTCCGAAGGCATTTGTGGGCCTTCAGATATGAGATGATGCCGACCACAGCACCAATCTTGTTGCCTTCAACCGTAAGGATCTCATCACCCAAGATGGGTTACTTGATTAGTTTCTCCTTGCAGATGATCTCCGCATTGTTCTTGGACAGCCAATCCATCCCAACTACTACGTCAAAGCTACCGAGTGTGACGGGAATAAGGTCTATATCGAAGGTGTGCTCGGATAAGCCTAGCTTACATTTCTTGAATACTTGGGTAGCTAGTATCATCCAACCATCCGCTATTTCTATGGCATACTCAGAGTTCAAGTCAGTGGATAATACTCCTAGTACTTTACTAAACTTGTTGGACACATAGCTCTTATCAGCTCCAGAGTCAAATAAAACAGACGCATAACAACCATTTAAAGGAAATCTACCAGACACTACAGTAGGTCATTACGAGCCTCACCTGAGCCAATGACGAAAGCTCTGCCCTTGCCACCACCGCTTCTGCCACTGCTATTGTCTCTGGGTTTATTAGGAGTACCATTGCCGCCATTTTTCTTGATCTTTGGACAATCCCTCTTGAGATGGCCATATTGCCCACATTTATAGCACCCGGTCTGGTTTGCTGTTGTGGCCCTTTTGCTGAAAGGTCTACCCTGCAATTCTTGGCAGCATGCCTAAACCTTCCACACCTCTCATAAATATTCTTCGTGCATTGGCCATTGTGATGAAACTTACATTTGTTGCATGTTTGGAGGTTGCCATGGTAGCAACCAGAACTACCGAAGTCTTTAGTAGGTTGTTCTTGGTTGAACTTCCTGTTTTGCTTTTGTTGAGGAGTGAAGGATGAAGATTGTTTTCCATTGGTAGAAGGTTCCCGTTTTCTCTTATTGTTATTATCATTAGTGGTTGACGCAGAACCATGCGAAGGTAGTTTACCTTGCGTCACAGCCTGGTTAGTTAATCTATGGGCCAGTCTGATCGCCTCCTGTATGGTGTTTGGTCGGGAAGCAGTAACCATACCCTGGATTTCTGGAGACAATCCATGTAGATATCTTTCGATCCTTAAAGAAGAAGGGTTGACCATATTGGGGCACAGTGTAGCAAGCTCATGAGAACAAGTGGTATACTCCTCGATCTCAGAACCTATCATTTGAGGTTCCAAAATTCCATTTCTAATTTCTACACCTCATCATGAGGGTAGTATTCCTCCTTCATCAGATTTTTAAAGTCTTCCAGGTAGTCTGATTAGCAATCTCAACACCCAACACTGCACCTGGGTGTTCCACCAAGATAGGGCAGCTCCGTTCAGGGTGCCAGTAGCGTACTTGACTCGATTTGCCACCGGGCAGTCGCACATTTCAAAAACTGATTCGAGCTTCTCGAACCACCATATGAGTCCCACGGCTCTTTCCGCTCTAGTAAACGAATTTGGTTTGCAGTCCATAAAGGACTTAAAGGTACAGACTGCTTGACCTATAACAGATTTAGATCAGGACTTTGGAATTTATTTGAATGTTATAGCTTGACAAGATTGACAGGACATTAATGTCAGGAATGAGTTTGGTGTAGCTTACCAATAGGAGCGGGTTAAGGATTAGGGTGGTGGTTCGCCAGTGCATCAGCCACATGCTGATTTATGAGAGCGACCAATTTCGCTAGTGTCATATTGATGGAACCACGACCACGTCCACGTCCAGACATTCTTAACAATCACAACATACAAAAATAAGTAAATATGAAACATATCAACTTCATTTAAGTATAAGAAATTAAAGAATTTAGCACACACAACTAAATGTTCAAATAATAATTTCTGGCAAAATAAATTGTAAGTACGTCTACAGTTAATCAAACCAAATACCAAAATTTAAAACATAAGTCGGATGGGAAACAACCCTTCCCATCTAGGTGCAAAATAAACGAATGAAATGAATAAGGTAAAAGAATCAATGCGAATCCACAGATCCGGTGCTAACTTCAGGCACATCCTCTGGCTGCTCCTCCGGCTCCTCTTCTAGCTCTTCCTCTGGGTCTTCCTCGTCAGGCTCTGGTACTGCATTCAATGCGTTGACTTGACCCTCAAGGGTATCAAGTCGCTGACTATTAGCAGCGATGTCCACCTCGTCGCTAATCACACGATCGAACAAACCAGTGACGTGGTCCACGTGCTTGTTATGATACTCCATTAGTATGTTGAACCGTCTCTTCAACTCCTTTATCTCCTCGGTCGATTCCTGCACTGCTTTCTTCAACATTCAGTTGTCGTCCCACAAATCAGCAACGCGTTTACACTCGATATGCAAAGTAGTTGCCATAGCAACCATGGCCTGCTCGGGAGGACAGTGCAGGGGAGGTAAGTTAAGGATATCAGGGTTCCTAGCCGAAGTAGACCTAGTACGGGGCTAGTTTTCAGGAGGTGAAGGAACATTCTTCTCCTGAACTAGTCGTGTCATATACAGAGGATAGTATTCCCACTTATGAACTGGTGGGTACTGGGGTAGTGCAAATGGTTGGTCATAGTCAAACTCTTCATTACTATTAGGACGCATAGGCCAATCGTACAGACCCGTAATCAGAGGTATAGAATCATAATAAACAGGCCTCTTTCCTCGAGAAGGAGAAGAGGAAGGTGCAGACGATGAAGAAGTCATTCCTGCAAGGAACCGTTCACGAGAATGAACAACAGCAAACAATCCAGCAAGGCAATGCAAACAAGGCCAACTAACAAAGCTAATCATGTCTATATGCATGTAACTAAGGCAACAGGCTATAGTCTAAATGCAATGCAAATTAAATGCAATGTCAATTTAGTTTGCTATAACCAATGGCTCTGATACCAATATGTCACACCCATCAATTTCCACAAACGAGGTATTACGGTTAGGCGTGTGACATACCAGGATCTCAGCCACTAGTTACACTAAATGACACATCAATTACAAAATATAATTATTTGTTAACGTTTGGAACTTCCAAAAACAGAGTTATTAATGTATCATAAGAATAGGTGCGGAAGCCTAATAAGTATTAATTTTTAAATGGCGCAACACGCGCAAACCAATTAAATAAAGTTCATGGAAATAAATGTAAATGAGTCACGTGAGACGATAAATGCATGAATGATATGATCATAAGCATGCGCATCCTGAGAACCTGAAAGAAACATGCTAAAGTGTCAACACAAAGTTGGTGGGTTCACAGGTTTAACAGAAAAATAGTGAGTAATAGTAATGAAATCCAAATTTAGTAATCAAAGCATATAAGTAGGTAGCTAGCCCACAACAAGTCACTATCTGAATGAATTTCGCGACCAAGCTGATAGTAATAATGTAATGTATGCCCCGGCTGTAGGTACCAAACCACAGCACAGTAAAACAGGCCAATATCATATTAACGGTCCGAATGAGACGTAGTGGTATCACCATAGTACACAAGTATATGCAGTAATACTAATCTAAAGTATCGTACAGTTTATGAAAAAAACAGCATGCTTCTCCCCCCCCCCCCAAAAGAGAGTACAGTATAAAAGTGGGGCTGTAAACTCACCTTGAATGCACAACAAATCAGACAAATGCAACATAAATGATTAGGTTTCCGAACACCTTGTATTTCATATTTAATATTTAATTAATATTAAATAATAGTAATAAATCGAACGGTTCTGTGCTCGCGACTCGGTTACTGTTACGATCATCAATTCCCCACTCATACCCGAGCAGCCCAAAGCTGTGTAAAACCCAAACGAATCACGCACGTATTAATATATAACATACACACATATTATAAATATTATACACATACACACACCCAACATACCAAGTCCACATACCCACACAATGCACACACCAAAATATATAATGCACCCATAGAACCCGATGCATACACATGCATGTACACATACCCATAAATTCATGCACATGTGCCCACTTCCACCTCATGACACCCCTTCATACGCCTACAACATACAAATAATATATATGTATATTCATGCCACAATAACAAAAACCATACAAGCACATAAGCATTAATGTACATCATGCATACTAACCCACATGCATTCATACAAACAGACTCATGAACACAACCATATCACTCGATGCATGCTGCCTAACCCCACTCTCATGCACCTAACTACTCACACCTAACACCCCATGCACAACACATACACACGCATACATACCTACTACCAAGCCCACATGAAATCATGGTCCAACATAAATCTTCTTAAGCACAACCACCACATACATCCCTGTATTCCAACCAAAAACACACTGCCACCAACGCAAACATATACATACATGTAATCGCACACACACAGAATGTATATAAGCATATGTACATAATTACAATAGAACACGTGCACGAACAACATATCGAGCCAACCGACTTCCCATAACCGCAAACAAGCATCCAAGGTGAACCGTACCAATACGTAACACAAAAACATAACGTGAAGGAACTCACCGTACCGGCTCGCGATTCCTGAAGACTTGCGGTTTGCCGAAGAAACGCATGAAGGGAGAAAGAGGATCGACGATCGACGGTGACTTCTCGAAAGTGAAGACGACAGAGAGCAGTTAGGGTTACGGGAGGAGATATGGAACCGGTTATATGCTACAAAGTTTGAGGAACATTTACACCTTAGTCCCTCTAGTTTACCTTAGATTGCATTGTTAATAAATCGGTTTAATTGGTTTCGATAATAGTAACAATCGTTTAGTAATAATAATAGAAATAATTTATTTAAGTTATTGAACGCAACCAGGATAGTGGTAAAGACGTTAACCGGAAAACACGGGTTGTCATATTTGGTGTACCTATTGGGTGAGATCCTGGTATGTCACGTGCCTATCGATAAAACCCCGTTTATGGAAATTGAGGGTGTGACAGATTGCTATCCGAGCCAATGGTTATAGTGAACTAAAAATTTGAATTTCATTTGCATCGATCTTAGCATTGGCGGAGGGAACAGACGATTTCATGGTGTATTGTGACGTATCAATCCAAGATTTGGGTTGTGTATTGATGGAACATGAGAAAGTAATAGCTTATACATCAGTGGAAACGGATGGTGAGATAGGTTCCGTAGGTGTGGGTGACATAATTGGATCAGTTGGTGATTGGATGAGCTGTGGTGAGATTGGCTCAGTGGCAACGGAGTCATGGGACGTTAGGGAGTGTGTGGGTGAGAACTGAACAACCTCCTCACCAACTACTTCAGTTGAAGCTGTGTTAGCCGTGGTTTGAGAGTGATCAGGAGAGATTGGATGTGTATGTTCACTTGAAGAGGATATCAAGTGGATTGGTGATAATGAATGCTAATGTTCTTGATGATAAGCTTTAGGAGATTCGGCTGCTGGTGTTTGATGTTGGGATAGTTCAGGGAATTCAGCTGGTGGACTATGTTGTTGAGGTTCTTCAACCCATAGTAGTTCCTGAGGTATGTCCTCTGCCTCATCTAGGACTTGAGCGAACATCTCTACATCTCCTCCCTGGTATTGTCCTGTCAGCTTGTTCAGGAGTGATCTTTCCAGGTGAGCTGTACGCAAACATCACCATCTCTTGCAATGTTTGGCAGTTGATCATTGATGATGAGTTGAAGGAATCTTGGGAACATGTACATCTTGTTCTCTTTCTGAACCCTTATGTGATCACATAGGCAGCCAAGGATGTACTTGGAATAATTGTACTTTCTCCCCTCATGGATCCCAATAATTCCTGATGAAATGTACAAAGAGAACCTATCCAATTCTGACTTTTGATTGGAGATACACTTCAGATAAGTGTGGCATAAGAATCTGTACGGTTTGCTCAGCCTCCTCTTCTTGATCTCACCGTTTCGGTAGTCACCATCATAGCCCATCAATCCAAATACTTTCTAAATGTATTCATGGTCAAATACATATGGGTGGCCTTCTTCAGCATCTCCGAATTCCTGTGCCCTCCGGATTGTGCGTTCATCAATCCACAGTTCTAGATTTCTGACGGTAGCATATATGACGTGTGCTTCATCTTCTTCATTCACCCTTGCCGAGTCCCAGAAATCTATCATGTGTGTTTGATGGATAACAGGATCTACAGTTATTGCATAGTAGAGTCTTATTCTTCTCAAGTATCTTATAATGTCTCTGCATTCGTCCTCCACATCTGGATTCAGAAATGCACAGACATTGTGGTCTTTTACGAACCAATTAGTCATGGTGACTGTGGTGTTTGAGTAGTGTTCGACGTAGAAGATGAAGAGGGGGTTTTGGATGAATGGATTTCTAGGTCTGAAAGTGTTTTGCAAGTGAATAGAAAGGCCAATGGTCGAGATGCCCTTTTTCATTCTTTTCCAGGCTGTTTAACCTAATCTTAATGACGTGGGACCCATTTACCCTTTTGACGCTTCCGAGGTTATCCACAAGCTTATGCTTCCGCAGAACATCTACGAAAGGCAACAACTTTGCTATTTTAACCTTTAACAAATTAATTCTTCTGCATGAACATCTATGGAAGACAAAATTTGTTATGAATTTGCTGCTTCATCCGTAGGTTACCAATCTACGGAAAGGAGATTATTGTTCTTTTGATGTATGATCTTAAACACAATGATAGATCACTTGTTGTTCACTACTGGGCCTTCTTAACTCTGCTTCATGGTAATTATGCAAAATTGATTTGGTTAAAACCATCAGATATCCTGCAGCCAAGTTAGTGCTCAAGTTCCAACTTTCTTCATTTAAAAATGTAACACATTTGATACTCAGATTTTCATGCTGATCTAGTATTCCCCCTAAATTTTTGATTAATCATAAAATTATGCATTTATCAAAAATTTATAAAGAATAGCATGAAAAACATTATTTGTCCAACTAATTTGCAAAGAAAAGAACAAAACCAGAAATTATTTACAAGCATTGATATCATATAATGGGATCATTCTATAACACTAAGAAACTTCCCAATGACAGTTTTGGTTGATGAAAGAAGACAGATCTAGTGTTAATTGCAAGTATATTGATCCTCATAAATTCAAACAAGAGTGTATATTCAACTTGTCATGCTATTTATCATATTTTAAAATTGTTTAAAAAAGGACAAGTATGTACTCCACATTCAATTCACATTGAAGTTTGTCCTCCGTAGATGAGTCAATTTATCACTTTTTCACACTTAAAACTATGTTCCATAAGTTATAAGCTCTATCTTAAGATTTCTTTGAAATCTTATTAATGCTGATGTGATTTATGAGATCTAAATTAATATACAGTTGTTCACCATGGATTCTTTTAGAGCTGCTCCTTTTGGAATCTTTTGTTACTAAGCATCAGGACACCAAGTCTTTACTTACATAAAACAGACATTCCTAGGAACTCAGGTCTTTGCTTACGCAAAACAGAGCAAAGATAGAGGTTATAAAGTGTTACATCATAGTGTGCTTAGGTGAGTAAGTTGATCACAGTAGGATAAGACTTACTTCCTTCCTCCTCAAAATGGAAGTAGCCACAGTTTGTCACCTTGACATTATGTTATGCATGACTTGTTTAGTTTCAACTCAAGCTGAACCTACTCACATATCAAATCACATCTGATCAGTCTATATGAATTGTTTGATAAATGAGGAAAGTAAGCAAATGTACAGTGTACTATCATTTACCATTATATCAACTGCTTATTCAATAAAATATGTAAATAAGATAATAGGTTTGTATTTTTATATGTTTTAATAACAATCTGCGGATGAACAAGTTTGTTCTTCCGTAGATGTTCATATTAAAGCTATAATGATCAGAACATGCTTTTCATTATGTTGATTAAGACTTAATCTAAATTGATCATGCCTAATGACTCAATTAAGAAATTAAATCTAACTGAATCAAAGGCTTTAGTGAATAAATCAGCAAGCTGATTTGTTGTGTCCACTTTGATCAACTTGATTAGTCCTTTTTCTGAACAATCTCTTAGAAAATGGTATCTGATTTTGATATGTTTAGTTTTACTATGTTGCACTAGATTAGCAATGATAAACATAGTAGCTAAGTTATCTATGTGGATTGGTGTATGAAGAAAATTGTAACCATAATCAAGTAGTTGGTTTTGCAACCATAAAACTTGAGAGCACCCAGCTGAAGCAGCTATGTACTCAGTCTCAGCTATGGATACTGAAACATTTTTCTACTTTTTACACTGCCAAGAAACAAGTCTTCGTCCGAGGAATTGACAACCTCAAGTTGTTGATTTTTTGTTGTTGTTGCAACCTCCATAGTCACTATCTGAGTATGCATACAGTTTGAAGACTCCTTATTTGGGATACCAAAGTCCAAGTGCTGGTTTCCCTTTAAGATATCTGAAAATTCTCTTCACTGCATTTAAGTGTGACGCCTTTGGATTTGCTTGGTACCTAGCACAAACACACACAACAAACATTATGTCAGGTCTACTGGCAGTCAAGTACATTAAGGATCCTATCATAGATCTATATAATCTTTGGTCAATAGACTTCCTTGTAGGATCTGGTACTATCTTATCTATGGTAGATACTGGTATTTTGCATGATGAAGATTCAACAAGATTGTATTTCTTTAGTGTTTGAAGTACATACTTCTCTTGATTGATGAAAATACCATCTGGTTTCTGATAAACTTGTAGACCCGGGAAGAAAGTTAATTCTCCTATTGAACTCATCTGAAACTCACATTGCATCAAAGCTTCAAAGTCTTCACACAATCTCTTATTTGTTGATCCAAAGATGATATCATCAATATATATTAGACAACTAAGAGATCTTGATGTTTATGTTTGAGAAACAAAGTTTGATCAATGGTTCCTATTCTGTAGCCATGCTTCAGTAGGAATGCAAACAATGTGTCATACCATTTTCTTGGTGCTTGATGAAGACCATATAATGCTTTGTTAAGCTTGTACACCCTGTGAGGGTAGTCAGGGTCTTCAAAGCCTGGGGGTTGGGAAACATAGACTTCTTCATCAATTTTACCATATAAGAAGGCACACTTTACATCCATTTGGTAAACTATGAACTTCTTGTAGGCAGCATAGGCTAGAAATACTCTGATGGCTTCAATCCTTGCAACTGGTGCAAAGACTTCATCATAATCTATCCCTTCTTCTTGTGTGTAGCCTTGTGCAATTAGCCTTGCTTTGTTTCTAACAATTATTCCTCTGTCATCTAGCTTGTTCTTGAATAACCACCTAGTGCCAATTGGATGTTGGCCTTCAGGGAGATCAACTAGATTCCAGACCTTCTGCTTTCTGAATTGTTGAAGCTCTTCTTGCATTGCTTCAATCCAGCTATTGTCTTTTAATGCTTTAGTTATGTTTGGAGGAACTACTTATGATAGAAAACAAGAGAACATACAAATATTGGCTGCTCCCCTTGTCTTCTTGTAGTTCTGCTATTAAGTTCACCAATCATATTGTTAATTGGATGATCCTTATGAGTTCTAATTATTGGAACATTGTGAACTTGGATAGATGAATCTAAGTTGGAGATATTAGTTGATGGAGATAGAGTCAGCTGGGATGAGGAATCAACAAAGTAGTCAAACTCCTCTGTATGTTGATCTTGTGAAGCTGAATGTTTTCCATCTTCATGCACTTGTGTTTCTTTAGATGTGTTTATAACTTCCGCAGCAGTTAAAAGATTAGCTGCTGATGTTGTAGTTGGTTTATCTGTATGTGTAGAAGTAGTTGGCATGATCTCTGTTATGTTTGGATCCTCAGGTGATAAAGGTGAATCAACTTCGGAAGTTGGAATATCTACAGAAGTAGGATGCATTTCTGTTTAAGAAGGAACTTCTGTTGGAGAGGGAACTTCCACTGATGTAACTGGTACTTCTATTGATGTTGAATTCTCATTTCCATCAAGATGATCATAGCCTGTTTGAGTTGTATGTTCAACATCAATAACACTTTGATTGTGTGTCTGAACTGCTCTTGGTGGATCAGCTGTCAATGGTACTTCACCCATGTTTGGAGGAACACAAGGATAACATGTATCCACAGGACCTGTCATATTCAAGTAACCAATGTTAAAATGAGTTTGTTAATGCATCTATATCAAACAGCCAAGAAGATCCTTTTACAGATTGTGTAAACATCGATTCATCAAAAGACACATTAGGAGTTTCTTCCACAATGTTGTCATATGGAATATATACTCTGTATGATTTAGATGTTGATGAATACCCAACAAACAAACCATCATATGCCTTTTCAGCAAACTTTCCTAATTGTTCTTTAGTGTTTAAGGCAGACACATGACACCCAAAAGCTCTAAGATATCCTATGAAAGGTTTTCGTTTAAACAAAAGTTCATAGGGTGTTTTGTTGTGTTCTTTGACTATTAAGGTTTTGTTTTGAACAGTGCATGCTGTATTCACTGCCTCAGCCAAAAATATTATTGGGAGCTTTGAATCAGCCTTAAATATAATTAACAAATTCAGTTCCATTATCACTTGTTAAACTTTTTACTTTTATATCAAGTTGATTTTCTATCATGTGATAAACTCCATTAAAATTTATGATGTTTCACTTTTATGTTTTAAGAAAAATACCCAAGTAAATCTAGTGAAATCATCAACAATCACCAAGCAGTATTGCCTTTTTCCAATGCTTAACACATTGGTTGGACCAAAGAGATCCATATGCAATAACTTTAGTGGTGTTGTGTTAGTGTTAATTGTTTTGGATTTATGTGATACTTTGTGTTGTTTTCCTTTAGAACATGATGAACAGTGATTAGAATAGTAAAATTCTTTCTTTGGAACACCAATGACTAAGTAATTTTTCACCAATTTATTCATGTTTTTCATGTTGGAGTGAGCCATCCTTCTATGCCACAGTTGAGATTCATCTTCTGATGACTTAGAAATCAGGCATGTTTCTTTGCTTTTTATTGATGTGTTGTTCATGTCCAACACATAAGTGTTGCATTTTCTTGGTGCTTTAAGAAGGATCCAGTCTTCTGGGATTTTGAAACCTGGCTTAAGAATATAATAGTCAGTGTTATCAAAGAATGTGGTATAGTTTTGATCACAAATTTGAGAGACACTTAACAAATTGAATTGTAAATTTTCACAAAAATTAACTTTCTCAAACTTGAGTATACCATTTGTTACCATTCCTTCACCAATGATTTTACCTCCTTTCTTATCCCCACCAAATGCTACATATGAAGCATGTTTATGTTTGAAATCATCGAGGAGAGAACAGTTTCCTGTCATGTGCCTGGAACAGCCACTGTCAACGTACCACTTGTTGTCAGCCCTCCCTGGATGTTCGTGAAAAACATAATGAAATTAATTAGAATGTGAAGCCCAAGCCTTGATGGTCTTGGGCTTGCCATTGTTATCTAGTATAGTTAGTTTTTCATGGATGAGCCTTGATATTACTAAATTATTTTTAGTTTCATTATGTTTTGTTTTGGGTGAGGATGATTCTTTTGATGATGATGATGTGGTGTTTTCATCTTGGTTCATACTGACTTGCTCAATCCCTTCTTCTTTCAGTGCCTTTTTCATTGGACTTGAGATTAAGGCTTGCCCTAAAAATGTTTCTGCATCCTTTGATTTAGACTGAGGCACATGGTCACCTTTTTCAAAGTGATCAAAGAAGTCAACATCTTCCTGCAATTCTTCCTTTTTGTGAGGTGTCTTGATTTGAACATGTCTTTCTTTTATTTTTTTTGTTTGATTCTCAACAAATGTTTTCTTTGTCTTTGAATTCTTCTGCTTTTGTTGCTGCTTCTTTTGTTTTGAAAACTTTGAATCATCATACTCAGAAGATTGTGAGTCTGATTCAGTATTTTCTGCTTGTTGCTTCTTGAATACCTTTGTTTTGTTCTTTTTGTTGAAGAAACATTCTTGAGTGGAATGATTATGTTTGTTGCATACTGCACAATATTTGTTAAAGTAACAATCAGAAGTCATGTGATTGTTCATATTGCATATTGAGCAATAGCTGCTGAAGTAGCATTCTTCTGTGCTGTGGTTGTGCATATCACACCACTTACAATACTTCTCTTCAACTTTACTGTCAGAATCAGCTTTTACCTTTGTGTTTTTCTTGATCATTGCCTTCTTTTGCTTCTTTAATTCCTTTTCAAATTTTGCAGCTGATGATTCTTTACCCTTACCTGACATGATGTCAAAGGGTTCTTGTTTACGAGCATCCAGTTTTTGTTGTCTCTTAATTCTTTGTTCATTGGATGCTTCCGCAGATGTTTTCTTCTTCCTTATTCCTTCTACGGATGACTGTTTTGGAACATGTTTCTTATACTTTTCTACGGATTTATCTGACTTCTTCTTCCGCAGGTGATCTGTGGAGGTGACTTTTTCTTCTTCTGTGGTTCTTTTTGTTGAATTGCTGTTGTGTTGGTTGAGTACATGAATGCCTTTATTCAGTTCACCAATTCTTTTGTAAATGGTCTTCTGTAAATTTCTTTGTTTTGGTGGATCAGGAAGCTTTATTTCATCCAACACTTTAGGAATTAGGTGTTCTTTCATCATAGTTTTTCCCTTACCCAAACCAGTAATTTTAGGCTCATCACCCTCATCCAGATCATCACAGTTATCAAAATCAAATTCTGATTCACTTTGATTTGAAAGTTCTGATTGAGATGAATCAATTTCACTTGACTCAGAGTCATTATTTACCACTTCATTACTTTCATCTTTTGACTCAGTTTTTGTGCTAGACACGAAATGATTTGATAAACTATTAGTCATGGACTCAGGTAGGGTGGTGTAGTTGTCATTTACTGGTGGTACGATAGCATGAAATCCCAATCTAGATTTATTCTTTGACTCAATATGAGAGTTTAACAGTTTCTCATACTACTGTGATGACAATTAGAATTTCTAAAGTTTCACTTCAGTAGATGCATTATCTGACATAGACATTGTTATTGAAATAGTCAAATGCTCAACTTGTTCTTTCAGATTGTAATTTTCAGACACAAGTTTATCTAAATCTTTTTGTAATGAATTGATTTTTACTTGATAAAGTTTGTGTTCTCTTACATGTGATTCATTTAAAAGCAAAGTTTCTTTTACTTTATCAGCCAATTTTTGAGCATGAGTTCTATATCTTTCAACTTCATCAACATAGGTGGAAGAACATAACCTTTCTCTTACCTCTCTGGCCATTGGTGGAATCTCGTTTTCCATGTTGGCCATCAATGCTTGATTTTCTTCCATTACATCCTTTACATACATGCTCCAATCACAGGTACCATCCTGCAAAATAATTAAACCAGTTTCTTTAGAATTATTGGTACCTGATGAGTTGTTTGTTGATGGTGGGGATGAGTTGGTCAGCTGAGGTTGTGTGAAACTCCTTTGACTTGATTGTCTAGAGTCATTTGTTTGTTGTTGATTGCTATTGCATTCCCTTGAGAAGTGCCCATAGAGATTGCACTTGAAGCATCTCACTTTGGACTTGTCAACACCTATCTTAGTTGATCTTCTTCCCACTAATAGTCCCTTGTTCCTATTCATGTACATTTTAGCTCTGTAAGCTATCATTGCCATCTGCCATTATAGATCCATCTCTTCTACTTCATCAAGATGAAGTTCTTCAAGGTCCTGTTGACAGAAGTAGGCAGGAGTCAAAGGGCTACCCAAGTAAGCCTGGAAGCATGAACTGAATGCTGCAAAAGCTGCCTTTTGTTCTTCAGATTCCAGAATCACAGTGATTGGTTCTGTTTGATCGTTGTTCTTTTTGATATTGGAGTCATCCGCCTTTCCTTTTGACATTTTGTTTTGATTGTTTTGAGATCTCAATTTTGAAGACTTGGCAGCATAGAAGCTTGTTACCTCTTCATTGTCACTCTCAACACATGAGTTGTCTTCATCTTCATTGGAGATGAACGCACTTCCAACACCCTTTAATTCCTTGAATTGGTACGGTGCTATAGGTGCTTTAATGCCCTTGTTTTTTGTCTTCACGTCTAACTCCAAAGCTTCTACCTTTGCAACCAGAGTGTCTAGTCCTATCGACTTCAAATTTAGTGTGTTTTTGAACATAGACACAGTCTGTGTCCAACTTTCTGGTAGTGCATGAAGCATCTTTTTATTTAACTCCTCATTGCTGTACTTCAGTTCAAATATATTCATCTCTATAACTAGTTGCATAAATTTGTGGAGTTGTTGAGGGACTGACTCACCCGCAATATGATGAAACGTTTCATACTGTGAGCGAAGTGTATCCTTCTTTATGCTTCTAATCTCATCACTTCCTTCACACAGAGTGTGCAGGATTTTCCATAACGACTGTGCTATTTTATATGATTCACACCTGATCAATAGATCTTCAGGCAAAGCCATAGTAAGCATGCTATAGGCTTTGATATCGATTTTGACTTTCTTTGCATCATCAGATGACAGATTTTTCAGACTTATGGGTTGATTACTATCCTTATAATCCGGTCCTAAGGCAGGAGGAATATATGGACCTTCTGTAATCGAAACCTATAGATCAGAATCTGTATAATTAACATGATTCCTGAACCTGATTTTTCAAGTTTTGAAATCAGATTTGTTTTCCAACTTCGGAGGTTGATACGCACCAACCACTGAATTGCCCATGTTGATTAATTTGGTTAAATATCAAAAAGCAACAATTGTGTTTGAATAAACCCAATTAAACAAATCAAACTGATAGATCAATTGATCTAGATCAATTAGCACCAGGCTCTGATACCACCTGTGAATCCAAAGATCGAAACAGGAATTATCAGATTGATATTAACAAGTGCTGATTGCGGAATTATCAACACTTGATGTTTAATGGATGATTAATATCAAATTGATCAACAGTGAATAGAACAATCAAACATAAATATAAAAACACACAAACCAAGAATTGTTCAACAATCACAATCAATCGATTGTAATGCTCTATTGCTATTGATAAGTTGTTATTGTTGTTCTGTGTTTTTCGTCCCCTCTCTAATGATCTCGTTTCTATCAATATATAGAGATCATGTTCCTATTTTGTTCCTAATTAATTGATGATGTTTTGCTATCTAGTTGCTATACTTAAGCTAACTTCCTATAGCTATGGGTATCCTTACCTTATTTATCAGCATAGGAGTTCGCGATTTACAATGAATTAAATTTAAAAACTGATGTTGATATGACGTGAAATATTTGCTTGAAATAAATGTCTTCCATCGCCATTAATGATGTTGCTCTACCACGTTGACTTGTTTACTTTCTGTTGACAACTTGAAGTGTTAAATAGTCTTCCGTATGAATTTATTTTTCCACAGGAACTTAGTCTTCTGCAGCAACACTTTAGTCTTTGGGGCTTGTTCTTCTGTGATTGTGCATTCGCAGGAGTTCTTGTACTAGTTCTTTTGTGGCAAGCTCTCCTTCAGTAGCTTCACTTGTTCTTTAGCCTTGTTCAACTGATATTCTTCTGTAGGAGATCTATGGAAGCACATCAGTTATGCTCCTTAGAACATCTACAGAGAAACACTTATTCATCCGCAATTTGTTCTAACACTTTGTCAATTTTCCAAATTGACCAAGTCTAATGTTTCCTGCAATCATACATAAATCAACACACATATAATATAGTTTATCTTATAGGTCAATCCAGAATATTATATTATAAAAATGATAATTACACAATATTATTACAAGAGTTGATCTATCATCTAAACCTATACATACATGAGTTCTAGACCTAACATCAGTGATGATGTTTGCTAGAGTAAATTTCACAAAGGGTATGACTGCTTTGATTGGACTTTTAGGCTTTATAACATACACTTGTTTCTCTGACCACTCTTTGATCTTAATTGGGTGACCATTTTTAATCTTTTCAAGATCAGTTTCCATATAAACTTAAGGTTTATTTTGTGGATTTGTGGTTTGATAAAATGTTGCAGATTTAGTTTTAATAACTTTAATGTATGTTAAAGCTGGTTTTGTCAAAGGCTCAGGCATGACATTGTAGTTGTCATTGTATCATGGTGGACATGCATTATAGCCTATTCCAGTCATATCCTTTGGATCTTTTAGGGCATCAAGTAACTCTTGAAGCTTGGTTGATAAAAATTTAAATTTCTCCATTTTGACTTCTGTAGCTGAGTGATAAGCTTTTAACTTAGTTAACAACTAGGTCAACTTCTCAACCTGAGCTTCAAGGGTAAACTTCTCTCCATGAGGCTTTTCTATAGCTATAAGAAGAGATTTAATTTTAGTTTCAAAACCTCTTATTTCTTGTTTCTGCGTTTCCAACTTAACCTTTTCATCTTTACCATTAAGGCCAATTTATGACTATGTTCTCTATAGCCTTGCACCTCATTGATGCATTTTTGGCTACATAGATTTGTCTTTACCTCTTCATGCATTACAGTTGGAGGATAATTTATGTGAGCCATAAGAGCATGGTTTTGATAGTTTGGTTTGATATCCTTTGCATACATGCTACAATCACATACTCCATCTTGTCTAATGATAAGTGCATTAGAGGGATTCTGATGGTTTGTTTGATGAGCAGATTAATGATGAGATCCTTGATTGCCTGATGTGAATGAGAGCTTTGATTTGATGATGGATAACAAGCTCTTGACTATTTGTTGTTGCTGCTCCTTGGTGCATTGTATTCCCTTGAGAAGTACCTGTTCACACCATAGTTATAACATTTTATCTTGGTTTTGTCAAATCCAAGTTTAGTGTTCTCATTCATGCTCAGCTTCTTCCCTTTCCTAAAGAATTTCTTTTCTCTTAGTGTAATCATGGCCATATACCATTGTAGATCTATCTCTTCAACATCATTAGGATCTATCTCTTCAAGGTCATCTTGAATCACATGAACAACTGTGAGTCTTCCACCAAGATAAGCTTCAAAGCTTGACACAAAAGCATTATGAGTAGATTTTTATTCATCATTGGTGTGATTATATGATGTGAAAGTTTGAATTGCAGATTGAGGAGTAGAAGGTGATGGCTTGTTTATCATGATCTGAGGGGCTGACACAAATGTTGTAGATCTTGGGCTATTTGGGCTGACATGAAGTCCTCCTCTTTTATAACAAAGGCATTTTCAACTGTATGAGTTTCACCTGGAAACTTATATGCCTCTATAACCTGTGGACTATCCAATTTTCTTGACCTTTCATCTAGTTCCAAAGTTTCGATCTTAGCAACCATGGCGTCTAGACTGGTGCCATCTAGGTCAAGAGTGTTCTTCAGCATTGTCGCACTCTGTTTCAAACTCTCAAGCAGAGAATGAAGGAACTTCTTCTTCAGATTCTTTTCTTAATGAGTGACACCCATAATCTCAAGATAATTTACCAGCAGCACAAATCTATGTAGTTGTTTTAGAGATTGATTCACCCTTGATATGATGGAGAATCTTAAACTGGTTGATCAATTTATCCTTGTTAATGTCAGTAACTTCACTACTGCCCTCACCCATGATGTTGAGTGCATCCCACGCTCCTTTGGCAGTTGCGTATTTCTTAAGCCATTTCAGTAAATCCATCTTCAGTGCTTGAGTGAGTAGTGAGTTGGCCTAAACATCAATCTTGATCTTCTTGTAGTCTTCATGATCAAGAGTCATGGTTAGATCAACAACTAGAATCATGACATACCTGTATTGGTTAGCTTCCAATGTAGTTGGAATGTGAGAACCTCTGTAGATTAAGATCTAGTAATCTCTACCAACACTAATGAGACAATTCCTTAATCTAATTTTCCACTATTTAAATTTAGATTTATGTTTCAAAATTAGAGGATTAGGGTTATGCCCCAGTTCACTTGAACTTAGTGTATCGATGATGTTTCTTGATTATAATTTGGTCTAGATAAGCTTAGATTGATTTTAGACTTTATTGAATTGATTTTAGGTGAATTATAAGTCCAAATTGTCCAATCAGCCCAAAGTCCAAATTATGTCAAGTGCCTAAGATTAATGCGGTCAATAGATCCCTTTGAAACAAATGTTGTCAACGGTGAGACCAACTAATGCGGTTAACAGTTCTTCAAACAAATGTACTGAATAGTGTCGGTCCTTAGCACTTGAATGAATCACAATGCTATGAAAAATGTGTTCAAAGAAATATGATAAAAAATTAATATACAAATGCAATGAACTGTAAACTTCAAGGCAAATGCGATGAATAATGTTCCACTGTAGCAAATACAATGAGCAACGGTCAAGGAAAATGTAATGAATAGTGTTTCATTTTATTTTTTTTGATTTTGATGATTTGGATTGATGTTTTCTCTCGAATTTGTTATAGAACCCTTCAATTAGGAACTCTAACTAATCTCAGGTCATTTTGCTCACAATCACTAAGTAATTTGATGTATTGTGTTTGATTTTTATGTATGTTTGATCAATGTAACACTATCTTTAATTCATACTGAATTTGATGTTTAAATAGATTCAAAAAGAGATTAATTCTGATTTGATGGCAAACCGATTATGTAGAACATAATGATAAGCAAATCAATCAATAGTTCGATCGAGGTTAAATAAAGATAGTGGGTTTCTAGTTAAATCTGAGAGCCAAAGCTCTGATAACAATTGAGTGGGTTAGAATCAATGAGGTTCGAATATATTGATGGATTTCTATAATGATTGCAACGGAAATACAATAATCAATGATCAAAAGAAAAAGAAATACTCTTAATGTTCTTTGATATTGATAAGAAGCATTCAATATTACAATCAGGGTTTTTGTGTGTTCTTGGTTTTATTACGGTTTGAGAGTTACAAAATGTGTGAAAATTTTATCTTTTTATATGTCTATTATAATGACTTGTACAATGACTTAAGTACCATGACACAAAATCAGCATAGGATTTACTAAGTACATAGTATAAAACAACTGTATCAGCATTTGTTTTCTTCAACCGCATTTGTTGTTATCACATCCACATTTGTCTTTATGGATGTACAAAGTTCTGGCTGCATTTGTCTTGTTTAGGCATAAGTATTTGTTTATTTCACCCGCATTAGTCTATTTAGGTAGACAAATGCTCATCCGCAATTGTCTATGTTCACCTTAAAAGACTAATACGGTTAAACAGACACTTAGCCTATTCTTGCATCTGCATTTATTTAATCTTCATCCGCATTTATCAAGAATTGGTGTATCTTCTACGAGAACAACTATCTATCACTACTTGAATTGGCATGCATGATCCTTTCAAGGTCCAACAATCTATTTTACAATATATGTTTCATTTAAAATTGTGTCATTTTGAATTTCACTTTGAAGATTAATGCTTATTTTTTGTTCTACAGGTTACCATAGATTACTTTGAAATAGATGAAACGTTAATAAAATAGAAGTATATATATAATAACTTCGTCGCATTGGACAGATATATTTACTAGTTCTAGATAATTACAAATGACACTCAAGAATACAAATATATAGCATAGAATAGATGACTTCAAATTATTAAAAAATGTTAGGTATTGACTAGATAAGAATCAGTAAGGATCGAATATGCTAAATGAAATATATGCATAATTGTTGTGGAATTAAAATCAACAAAGATCAAACACAAAGAAATACTCATAAAATACTTATATATTGATACGCAATTGATCAAAATACAGTAGGGTTGATAATGGGTGCACTGTTTCAAAGATATAAAGACATTATTCTATTTATAGGCCTTATACATGACCTGTACATTGACTAAACTACCTTAACAATATCATATAAGATAATCTAAGTCTGAAGTACAAAACCTATATAAGAATTTGTTTTTGTCAACCTACATTAGTATTTGTTCATCCGCATTTGTCAAATGCGGAGGACCATTTACTCGTCCGATATTTTTGTTTCTTCTTCATAAGCATTTGTAATGTTCATCTGCATTAGTCATATGCGGATAATCAAATACCTAGCCGCATTTGTTGTGTCATCTGCATATGACAAATACGGATGATCACCACTTGTATTTTGGTCTGTCCGCATTACTTTATCCGCAGACGCCTTTCTTTTTCAACACTTGTACATTATTTCCAAATAGGACAACTTTACCAATCACCAATTGAATTGGCATCCATGATCCTTTTATGGTCCAATAATACTTCCCTTAAGGATTATGCAGCCTAGTAATTTAAGGGTTTATAAGTGATTGTAGTTGTGAAGATTTTGTTGGATCTTTTGTTTTTGTTGGTGCTTGTGTTGATGTAGTTGTAGGCTCTAAGGTTGGTGTAGATGATGGTGCTAGTTTAGGATCTGTTTGGTACTTAGTCTCTGATGGGTCAAGAATTTCTTTGATCATGGTTGCAAACTCTCTGGCCTCTTTCATCCACCTATTATCAAGTACATGTATCTTCATTTACTTCATTCTCTAAAAAACTTCTATTGGGATCTGTCCCAAAGAATATGGTTCATACATAACTATGGTTGACCATTCATCTTTATATATAACTAGATCTTCATCTGCACTGATCTCCAGCCTAACCATGCTCCAAAATTGTAATGGGACTCTCTTTCCCTTTTTGGCTTCCCTAATCCTGTTTATCCTATCATATGCAATCTTCAAGATATGGATACACTTCAGGAAGAACACCAGATCATCTTGACCTATTTTATTATTTAGGCATCTGAAGTTCCAAGTGAACATATAATGAATATATGACTCATCTAGCAGCCACACTCCATATCTATTAAATAATATGATATCTAGGCCTTCTTTCCGTTCCCATCTCCTTTCTATGACCAACTCATAAGTGTCTTCATCATATCTCACATTTGAGATTGGAATAGTGAAATAAGTCCTAAATATTCTCTTTCTCTTTAACTCTTTTATTAGATTTACTCTTCCTCTAGGAATGACCAACTCTTCTATACTCTTCTTCTTCCTCTTCTTATCAATAATGGTTTATGAAGGATATATCACTTAAGCATATATCTTTCATTGCTTTGCAGTTAGTAGTACTCTTAAACAACTTCAATATCTTCTCAAGCTGATAACCCCTTGCCATTGTTGCATAATTGATCATCTCTAAGTCTGCAAGCTCCTTCAAATCATGTATCTTTATGGAGTTGACCAAATCATGGTATTCCATGAAGAATCGAACTACCTCTAAAGTTTCTTTCACCATAAACATGTTCCAATCATAATTGTACTTCCAAGAAATCATCTTACATCTCTGAAGTGGTCAAACCCTCTTTCAGTTGCAATTGAGATGGCTGTTTGAACCAATCAGGATTTTTGCTTAGTATCGGTGTAAGTGTGTCATAATCATCTATGGTAAATTGAACCTGTTGAGTGAATATTCTGGATCTCAGTTGTCTGAAGGTCACTTTTTCCTTTACAGCTTTCATCTTGTCTTTCATATCTTGAATGTACTTAAGAATATGAAGCCCAAAAAGAATTGGTCTTTATTGGACCCAACTTTCTTTTAGTGAATCCAATTCTGGGAAGATATTCCTTCATTTCCCTAATAGTCATGGTATAGGGATCAAAAATAGATATTGGGATGATGGTACACTGATGGAACACTCTGTAGTAGTAGATGTGCAAGTGTTGTTCTTTCATCTTTTCTTCTATCACCTTCTTCTTATACTCCATCTCCACTATTGGATCCAAGAGTTTTTAAACCTTTATCACCTCCTCATTCATAGTCTCATATCATAGTTCATGTTAAAGACCATGTCAACATCATACCCCATATTGAATAGGAACATGGCCTTAACCATAAGGTCGTTTGTTTGAGCTTTCTCAACCATCTCCTCAACTTACTTTCTTTCCTTGGGGGAATCTTTTGTAAATTTCTGGTGTTGAAGCCTTTAGAAGATTAACATTTTGTCTTTATGTGTTTTTTGCCATAATATAGGGACTTATTTGTAAATATATGTTCCTTTGTTTTCTTGATAGTATAAATAGGATACTTTATGTAGTGTAGTGAAAGAGTTGAATAGAAAAAGAACAACTGTAAGAGAAATATAGAGAGAATTAGTTGAATGAACTGAATCCTTACACTTTGTATCTTGTGTAATTGCTATCATTGAAATCTATCAATTTTTTGATGTATTTGGATGTGTTGATTACTTTGTGTTTGAATTGATCATTGCATCACAATATCATCACAGATTCGATCCTTTTGAACCGATCAATTGGTATCAGAGCCTTCGGTTCAGTGATCAGACCTTATCGACATTTTGAGCTCTTTGAATCGCTTGAAATCTATGATTGATTGCAATTTGATCGATTAATTGTTGTTTTCAGTTGTGTTTCATCCATAGAAACATGATTTGAATCACAATTAGGTGTTTAATTCGTTCAAATCTGAGAAATTGATCAAATTAGTGTTCGAATAGTGTTCTTCATTTCAGGCTTCAATTCAATCAGAATACTGATTTGTTGTTGTTGTTTGATCAAATTGAAGATTGAGGATTGTTAATCGACCTAATTACTACCTAATTAGAAGTTTTTAGATCAATTGAACAAGTTTTGAAGATTTTCATAAGATCTGAGTTCGTTGAAGCTGATGAATTAGGCGCATTATGGTTGAAAACTGCTGAAAATTGTCTAAGTATCTAGGCGCATCACCACTATTTGGGTGTTGTAGTACTATTCAGACGTTTCAGATCAGGCGTTTGACCACTGTTGACACGTTTTGAGACTGTTTGGACACTTGGTGACTTTGCAGAAACAAAGTAATTCTAGGCGCATATAAACTGTTTAACCGCATTTGAACTGTTTTACACCCAGGCGTTAAACAACTGTTTGGGTGCATTTCAACTGTTCAGGTGCATTTTAGTTGGGAATTTTTAGAATTCTACTAAGACATTCCCTTGGGCGTTTCTACTTCAAAGTCAAGTGTTTGAGAACTGTGTAGGCGTTTCACTACTGTGTAGGCGCTTGTCAACTATTCAGGCGCATCAGCTTTCAGACTTCAGTTTACACTTAGAAATTTTTTCAGAAACTAAAATCCAAAAATATTTTCATTTCATAGTTTTATTTCAAAATTTAAAAACAACAAAAACAAGTCTTTTTCTTAAATTGAAAATACAAAATGGTTAAGTCTGAAGATTCTGAGAATAGGGTTCCAAAGCTGAAGAACAGAGCTAATTTCAAAAAGTGGTCTTTAAGGTTGAAGCATCATCTAAACTCTATTGCTACTGACTTATGGAAGTCAATAGAGAAAGGACCTTATATTCCAATCATATCTAATGGTCCTGACAGAGGATTTGTTTATACCAAAGACTCTCAAGAACCTTATCCTGAGGATGGTCTGCAAGGTGATGACTTAAGAAAAGTTAAAAATGACATCAAAGCTTATTCATTGATGTGTAAGGGATTACCATTAGAAGTCTTGACTAGACTTGATTGTTATCAAATTGGATACACTATGTATAGAGCTTTGAAGATTATTTGTGAAGGTGGTAAAGAGGATTCAGAAGAGATTGCACTTATGGCTTAGTCTAACCAACCAAAGGTTGAGAATCCATCATCTGATTCTGAGACTTTTTCTTTAAGTTATCCTGAAATTCCTGTTGAAGTCAGAGAGAAAATGTGCACAAAAGCATGTTTTGATCAAGTTAAGCATTACAGAACATATTCATATAAGATCTGTGATTGTGACATCCGGTAATTTTCCTTTACCAAACTCCGTTAGTTTCGTTAAGTCTTGCATACACGTGTCATGAGCACACACTAGTTGTCGTTGAACGTTGGTGACTTAATAATAATTAATAATGTCAAACAAATAATTCCTATGTTTATTATTAAGTTGTGCTTATGTGATTACGCAATTTAAATATTGATTGTGAATTTTATCGCGTAACGTGGAAACGTGTGTATTTAGTTTGTAAATTTCGTAGCTTGTAAAGATAATGCATATAATTGTTATTATTAGTTTATATGTTTATTATTTTAGTTAAAAACATTTTAAAAGAGTATTTAAAAGCTTAATTTTATAAAAATACAAAATGCAAGGGTTAAAGGGTAATTATGCAAAATTAAATTGATTAAAACAAATTCTCTAACCCTAATCACCATTTACGGCCACGACACCTCCCAAAACACACGCATACCTGCGAATTCCAATCAAGAACAAGCGATTATCCACGGATTTCTTTCTATTACAAGCCACTAAACACATTAGAAGCATCAATTCGTGTCCTTTATGCGATTTAAAGGTTAGATTTTGTGTTCTTTTGATGGTTTTCATGTTGGACGAAAGTTGGCGTTCAAATCTTGCAATTGAAAGTCAATTTTTGGTTGTTTGATGATGTTATGATGTTAGTTAGGTTATATTGATGTTAGTTAACGTTGATTATGTATGAAAGCTATGGTTTTGATGCGTTGTTGATAGGTTACTAATAATAGTAACTTTATTTGCATGGATATGGTGATTTGATGATGAATTGATGTTGTTGATGAGTTTTTGATGATAATTGGATGTTAGATTGTTGATTTGAGTGCTAGAAATCCAAAATTGAATGTTGTAGTTCATGTCTTGCTAAAGATAGTAACTTTTGGCTATGAAGGTTGATGAATTGTGATAATTGGATGTTGTTGATCATGTCTAGATATTATCATGAGCTTGAATTGGTATATTATTGATGAATCCATGAATGTCTTGGATGTGTGATAGATTTTGGGATGTGCTTTCCAAAAATGGAAACTTTATTTGCACAAAATCTTGAATATGATTGTTTGAGTGTGTTTGTGACGTTAGGATCATGTTAGTATGTTCATGGACGATTTCTAAGGTGGTAGAATGTATTATTTGGGTTGTATGAATGTTGGTTGGTTAGTTATCTGATTTGGCTTGTTTGTGGGAATTCATGGTAATGGGTCATATGGGTATGTTAGGACTATTGTTGGTTTGTGGTTGATCATGGTTGAACATTTTGGATGATATGATTTCTGTTAAATGGTATGTTGATGATCATCATACACGTGTACGAATCTGAGGCCCCTACATAGTAGGATTGGCAGGGTTTAGGGTGTGAAGTCGTGAGTGACTTCACATGGCATGTTGTGCATGATTTGATTCTATGTATGATGCATTGGTTGTGTTGTAACCATGTTGAGCATGATAATTTCTTGAGATTCTCATGACTTGTATGATATCTAGTTGTATGATGATCTAGTTAGTACATGTGGTTAATGAAGTGTTATATGTAATCAGTTTGTATGTTAATCATGTGTGATGTATTGTTATGCTTGTTTGAATGGAATTTCACCTATAATGTCACCAACGGGTCAAACGGGTCAACTGGGTAAAATGTGTATTGTCTTTCTAAAACCTTGAGTTCCTTGGTTTGTAGAGCACTTAGGGTTTCATTATGTTTTCTGTGTGCACGTACTTATGTACTCATGTGTTCTAGGTGACCTTTGAAGGTTGTCTTTCCACTCTTTGTTTCAAGTTAAGCTCTAAGTTAATTCTTGCGCGCATCAGGTGAGTTCATGCCCCACTCTTTTACATACTCTCTTTTGGGGGAGATAGCATACTGGTTTTACAAACGCTTACTTTATATGAGTTGTGTATAGTATGATATAGTGTTGAATACCATGAAAGTCTCACACTTTCGGATTGTTAATAAAGATGATTAGCGGGAAATCTTGGGTAGTACTACTGGGTTTGACGAGCCCCACCTGTGCGACTCGAGGTCAAACGGGTGCAATTTTGTCCTAACGAACATTTGTCACGACTTGGTAAATCGTGGCAGGAGGCAACAAACGTAACACAGTCAGCTTCAATCGCGAAATCACTATGATTATTACTATTTGTTATAGACTAGCTATCTATTACAATACACTTCTTATATCTTGCAACTGCTATTGGTTTATGTTTAAACGCAAACTCTTGAACTCACCAACCGTTGTGTTGACTCTTTTAGTATGCTATTCTCAGGTTAAGGTTGCTATTGCCTAGGAGCACGTCACACGGGTCAGCATCATGGTGTTTGTCAGCATGTTATGAAACATTGTTTTGGATTAAGATTGTTTAAACATCGTGTTATGGTTTTGCAAAATACTTGGGCGCGTATGTTTGCGCATTTTCAAATCATGTTACATTGTTTTGGGTTTACTAGTTTATTTAACGCTTCCGCATGTTTTAAAGTTAAACTCTGATTTTGAATGTTAGTTCATATAGAGTCATTTTGTGTAACTAATGACTGAGATCCTGGTATGTCACGCGCCTCGCTGTAAAACCCCGTACGCGGATTTTTGAGGGTGTGACAGATTGGTATCAGAGCCACTGGTTATAGGGAACTAGGTTGCATACACACTAGACTATAACCGCACAGTTGTTAGTTACTTGCCACTTATTTCCTTACTGTATACTCATTGGCATACGCATCACGTACTTCGCAGCATGGCATCATCATCCAGAAATTTAGGCAAGAGACCTGCACGATCTGAGTCACCTCTTACTTCTCCCATACATGATAGGGGATTTAACTGGCCCCGACATCCTTATCCTCCTGGCGAGATAGACTGGGATCAGCCTTTCATACCTCCTGCTCGATCCTCCGCGGAACTGGGATTTCCACCCCACCTACATAAACCGTATGGCTTATAGAGAGCGTGTACCACCAGTAGCTCCTATACGTCCTAGGACTAGGTCATCGACCGCCTCTGCATTGCCTACTCTTCCTACATTGGGCATCCCTCTCGAGCAGGAGTTTGTAGCTTTGGTAGCCACTCTATACACGGAGTGACAGCGTATTAGAGGACTCACTGATGAGAACTCTGCCTTACGATCTGAGATGCGTCAGCTGTGCTACCAGGTAGAGACGCTCCAGGAGAGACTCTCGATGGCCATTGGTGGACATCATACCCTGGCAGGCAACGTTGTAGCACATACTGGGCGCATGGACACACAGGATCACCATAACATAGTGATTGATGATAGGTTTGCTGATTTAGAGGCACAGCTAGCAGCACTTCAGACTGCTGAAGCCCCCGCACCTTTGGTGGACCCTGATGAGGAAGACCCGGGAGAGGAACCAGAGGAAGCTCCCGAAGAAGAAACAGCAGAGATGGATGAGGACAGTGACGGATCTGACGTACTGGACTGATTCTACTTTTTTATGACTTAGACTATGTAGTGTTTCTTTTCTTTGAAACCTATGTGGGAATGGTTGTTTCCCACCCAACTGACAAACTTAAATTTTGACATTGATGGAATATTTTGTGACTCAATTGCAATTTATTTATCTTTGGTTATTATTTTTGTTATAAATGTTGTGG
This sequence comes from Flaveria sonorensis, assembly GCA_025506505.1. Classification (NCBI taxonomy): domain Eukaryota; kingdom Viridiplantae; phylum Streptophyta; class Magnoliopsida; order Asterales; family Asteraceae; genus Flaveria; species Flaveria sonorensis. The sequence continues at coordinate 30,063,575 of CM046440.1, read as the reverse complement.
TTATGGTGAATGTATTATTTGTTATTGTTTACTGTACTTTGATGAGATTAATGCGTAGGATGTTACTCATTATTTTATTTGTGAATTGTAAAGTGAAATACGGACGCACGTGGAAGAGGACGTGGGCGTGGTCGTGGACGTGGCGCCGGAGGCTGTGTGCCGGAGCCATAAACATGACGCCTGCGGAATTGGCGGTTTTAATCAACGAACATGTTCAGGCGGCAGTGGCTGCTGCCCAACCCGGACAACCAGCAGGTAAATGATAACAAGATGTTAAACTAATTATCCTAGTTATTTGTCTAGGATATCTGACTAATGTTTGGTTGTTGAAACAGGACCACCACCATGTACCTACAAGTCCTTCATGTACTGTAAACCCCATACCTACAGCGGGACGGAAGGGGCTGTAAGGCTTGTAAGGTGGTTTGAGAAGACAGAGTCTGTCTTCACAAAATGCAACTGCTCGCCTGCTGATCAGGTGAAGTATGCCATCGGGACATTGGAAGGCACAGCACTTTCCTGGTGGAATGCCCAGGTGCAAATGCTGGGTCAAGTCATGGCCAATGAACTACCCTGGGATGAATTTAAGGGGATCATGACCGAAGAATACTGCCCCCGAAATGAAGTGCAGAAACTGGAGATTGAGTTCTGGCAACTCAAAATGCAAGGCTCAGAAATTGAAGCCTACACGACCCGTACTCATGAGTTGGCCACACTATGCCCTGGAATGGTCAATGAAATGTATAAGAGAGTTGAGCACTACATACGTGGACTGGTGCCCAAAATTCAAGTATGGTAACTGCTTCCAACCCCACTACCATGGAACAAGCTATCCGAACAGCCCACAGGCTGACTGATCAAGCAGTCGAACAAGGACGATTATCCAAGCGGGGCGCTGTAGCAAGCGTGCCGGACCATAAACGCAAGTGGGATGGTTCAAGTAACAAAGGTTCATCCTCCAGCAACCAGCCACAACAACAACAGCAATAGGTACAACAGCAGCAGCAACCTCCCCAGCAAGAAAGGAGGTTTGATAACAACCGAAATTTCAATCAGTCATCCTCGGCATCGCAGGGACAAGGAGGCTATGTGGGGAAAATTCCCAAGTGCAATCGATGCAACAACCATCACACCAACAGGTGTGACAAATTCCGATGCCAACGCTGTGGTAAAGTTGGGCATGCAACGAAGGACTGCTAGGGTGAACTGATGAAAAAGCCACAACAATCACAAGAAACTCCGAAAGGATGTTTTGAATGCGGAAAAGAAGGCCATTACAGATGCAACTATCCCCAGCTCAAGATGAATGGTAATGGCAACAACAACAATGGCAACAACAGCAACAATAACAGCGGCAACAACACTAACAACGGTAATGGCAACAATAATGGAGGCAATAACAACAATGGAGCCAAAGGAAGAGCCTTCGTCATTAGCTCAGGTGAGGCTCTAAACGATCCTACAACAGTAACTGGTAAATTTTCGGTTAATGGTCGTTTTGCTAACTTATTATTCGATACTGGAGCCGATAGAAGTTTCGTGTCCACTAAGTTTTGTAGTCTTTTAAGTGATATGCCCTCAGCCTTAGAATCTAAATACACCGTAGAGTTAGCCGACAGTAAACAGATTCACATAACGCATATTCTTAGGGATTGCAAAATAGAGCTTGCTGGTCATACGTTCGGCATAGATCTCATGCCTGTTACATTAGGAAGCTTTGATGTGGTAGTAGGCATGGATTGGCTTTCCGATAAGCAAGCGGAAGTCATATGAAACGAGAAGATCATATGGATTCCCATTGGCAAGGAAGTCCTTACGGTCAGAGGTGATAGGAGTCATGCGGTGATAGGCACCAACTCATTTATGAAGGCACAGAAGTTGTTACGAAAGGGTCGACTGGACATATTGGCACTCGTCACAAATAAACAGACCGAGGAAAAGAAGATAGAGGATATCCCCGTAGTTCGCGAGTTTCCCGAGGTGTTTCCGGAAGACCTGCCTGGATTACCGCCTCATCGACAAGTTGAATTCCAAATTGAGTTGACTCCAAGAGCCGCTCCAATTGTGAGAGCACCTTACCGGTTAGCTCCGAACGAACTGCAGGAATTATCCGCCCAACTACAAGAGTTGTTGGATAAAGGGTTTATCCGACCCAGATCGTCGCCCTAGGGAGCGCCAGTTCTATTTGTGAAGAAGAAGGATGGTACATTTCGAATGTGCATTAACTATAGGGAACTGAACAAAGTCACGATCAAGAATAGATATCCTTTACCTCGTATAGATGATTTGTTTGATCAACTGCAAGGATCAAGCTATTATTCTAAGATTGACCTGAGGTCTGGATATCATCAGCTGAGAGTTCGAGAAGAGGACATCTCAAAGACTGCCTTCATACACGATATGGTTACTATGAATTTTTGGTCATGCCATTTGGGTTGACGAATGCACCAGCAGTATTCATGGACCTCATGAATCGCGTGTGCAAACCCTATCTTGACTAGTTTGTTATCGTCTTTATTGATGACATACTGATATACTCAAGGACTGAGGAAGAACATGAAGAACACATACGTTTAATCTTGGAATTACTCAGGAAAGAACAACTGTACGCCAAGTTTTCTAAGTGTGATTTCTGGATACATGAAGTGCAATTTTTGAGTCATATTGTTAATGAGAAAGGGATACATGTCGATCCAGCAAAGATTGAGGCGATAAAGAATTGGTCAGTTCCTAAGACGCCTAGTGAGATACGACAATTCCTTGGATTAGCGGGATATTATCGACGGTTCATCGAAGGATTCTCTAAGATTGCACAACCTCTCACAGCCTTGACTCACAAGGGAACAGCATACAAATGGGGTGAGAGTCAGGAATCTACTTTCCAGTTGCTGAAACATAAATTGCGTAGCGCACCAATATTAGCGTTACCCGATGGTAGTGATGATTTCGTAGTCTATTGTGACGCTTCTATTCTAGGACTTGGGTGTGTATTGATGCAGTGGGATAAGGTAATAGCTTACGCCTCTAGACAACTAAAGGTTCATGAGAAGAACTATACCACCCATGACTTGGAGCATGGTGCGGTAGTTTTTGCCTTAAAGATCTGGAGACACTACTTGTACGGTACCAAATGCACTGTTTACACCGATCACAAGAGTCTTCAGCATATATTTGAGCAAAAGGAGTTGAACATGAGGCAAAGACGCTGGGTGGAATTGTTGAACGATTATGATTGTGCCATCAGATATCATCCGGGGAAAGAAAATGTAGTCGCTGACGCGCAGAGTAGGAAAGAAACTACTAAGCCTCGACGTGTGTGAGTTTTGCAACTTACTATCAGCACACAGTTACCTGAACAAATCCGAGGGGCTTAGATAGAAGCTCTAAAATCATAAAACATTGGGTCTGAATCATTAAGGGGAATGGAAAAACAGTTGGAAGTAAAAGCGGATGGAATTCGTTACTTCATGGATAGACTTTGGGTACCTCTACATGGAAATTTGAGAGACTTGGTCATGAGTGAGGCACACAAGTCTAAGTACTCTATACATCCGGGATCTGACAAGATGTATCATGATCTGAAGGCGCACTATTGGTGGCCTAATATGAAACCGGATGTAGCTATCTATGTGAGCAAGTGTATGACCTGCTCAAAGGTAAAAGTGGAGTATGAGAAACCATCTGGACTATTACAACAACCCAAGATCCCTATGTGGAATTAGGATCAGATATCAATGGATTTTATTACTAAGTTACCTCGAACTTCTACTGGTTGCGACACAATATGGGTTATCGTGGATAGATTAACAAAGTCTGCTAATTTCCTAGCGATAAAGGAAACAGACAAGATGGAGAAATTAACCCGACTCTATTTGAAGGAGATCATTTTGAGGCATGGAGTACCGATCTCAATTATTTCTGACCGTGATTCTCGTTTCACATCGCACTTCTGGCAATCATTGTAGAAAGCTTTAGGTACGTGATTGGATATGAGTACTGCTTATCATCCATAGACTGATGGTCAAAGCGAGCGTACTATAAAGACTTTGGAGGACATGTTACGTGCTTGTGTGATTGACTTCGGGAATAACTGGGAACTTCACCTACCATTGGTGAAATTTTCTTACAACAACAGTTATCACACTAGCATAAAGGCGGCACCTTTTGAAGCTTTGTATGGGCGAAAATGTAGATCACCAGTTTGTTGGGCTGAAATTGGTGATAGTCAGCAAACAGGTTCTGAGTTTGTACACGAGACTACTGAAAAGATTGTACAAATAAGGAACCGTATGGCTGCAACGCGACAGTCAGAAAAGTTATGCTGACAAGCGACAAAAACCTCTAGAATTTCAGGTTGGTGATAAAGTCTTACTGAAAGTCTCGCCATGGAAAGGCATGATTCGGTTTGGGAAGCGAGGAAAGCTAAATCTGAGATACGTTGGACCATTTGAGATCTTGGAAAGAATAGGTCCAGTGGCTTATTGATTAGCCCTACCTGATTCGCTAAGTGGAATCCATGATGTATTCCATGTTTTGAATCTGAAGAAGTGCTTAATGGATGAAACGATGGTCGTACCGCTGGAAGAAGTTCAAGTAGACGAACAATTACGCTTCATTCAGGAACCGGTCGAAGTGATGGATCGTGAGGTGAAGACACTTAAGCAAAGCAAGATACCCATAGTCAAGGTTCGTTGGGACTCGAGACGTGGACCAGAATTCATGTGGAAACGTGCGGACCAGATGAAGCTTAAGTAACCTCAGCTATTCGAAAGGACGATGTCAGCCGGTGAAGGTACTGATTTAAATTTCGGGACGAAATTTCTTTCAACATAGGGATGATGTGACAACTCACCCAAAACTCACTCGATTTCGATTACTTTGTGCCAATGCAGTAGACCAGTGATGGAACACTCACCATGTAACGCAATTTTCGGGACGAAAATTCTTTCAACATGGGGATAATGTGACATCCGGTAATTTTCCGTTACCAAACTCCGTTAGTTTCGTTAAGTCTTGCATACACGTGTCGTGAGCACATACTAGTTGTCGTTGAACGTTGGTGACTTAATAATAATTAATAATGTCAAACAAATAATTCCTATGTTGATTATTAAGTTGTGCTTATGTGATAACGCAATTTAAATATTAATTGTGAATTTTATCGCGTAACGTGGAAACGTGTGTATTTAGTTTGTAAATTTTGTAGCTTGTAAAGATAATGCATATAATTGTTATTATTAGTTTATATGTTTATTATTTTAGTTAAAAAAATTTTAAAAGAGTATTTAAAAGCTTAATTTTATAAAAATACAAAATGCAAGGGTTAAAGGGTAATTATGCAAAATTAAATTGATTAAAACAAAATCTCTAACCCTAATCACCATTTACGGCCACGACACCTCTCAAAACACACACATACCTGCGAATTCCAATCAAGAACAAGCGATTATCCACGGATTTGGTTCGATTACAAGCCACTAAACACATTATAAGCATCAATTCGTGTCCTTTTTTGCGATTTAAAGGTTAGATTTTGTGTTCTTTTGATGGTTTTCATGTTGGCTGAAAGTTGGTGCTCGAATCTTTCAATTGAAAGTCGATTGTTGGTTGTTTGATGATGTTATGATGTTAGTTAGGTTATATTGATGTTAGTTAACGTTGATTATGTATGAAAGCTATGATTTTCATGCGTTGTTCATAGGTTACTAATAATAGTAACTTTATTTGCATGGATATGGTGATTTGATGATGAATTGATGTTGTTGATGTGTTTGTGATGATAATTGGATGTTAGATTGTTGATTTGAGTGCTAGAAATCCAAGATTGAATGTTGTAGTTCATGTCTTGCTAAAGATAGTAACTTTTGGCTATGAAGGTTGATGAATTATGATAATTGGATGTTGTTGATCATGTCTAGATATTATCATGAGCTTGAATTGGTATATTATTGATGAATCCATGAATGTCTTGGATGTGTGATAGATTTTGGGATGTGCTTTCCCAAAAGGGAAACTTTATTTGCACAAAATCTTGAATATGATGGTTTGAGTGTGTTTGTGATGTTAGGATCATGTTAGTATGTTCATGGACGATTTCTAAGGTGGTAGAATGTATTATTTGGGTTGTATGAATGTTGGTTGGTTAGTTATCTGATTTGGCTTGTTTGTGGGAATTCATGGTAATGGGTCATATGGGTATGTTAGGACTATTGTTGGTTTGTGGTTGATCATGGTTAAACATTTTGGATGATATGATTTCTGTTAAATGGTATGTTGATGATCATCATACACGTGTGCGAATCTGAGGCCCTTACTTAGTAGGATTGGCAGGGTTTAGGGTGTGAAGTCGTGAGTGACTTCACATGGCATGTTGTGCATGATTTGATTCTATGTATGATGCATTGGTTGTGTTGTAACCATGTTGAGCATGATAATTGCTTGAAATTCGGATGACTTGTTTGATATCTGGTAGTATGATGATCTAGTTAGTACATGTGGTTAATGAAGTGTTATATGTAATTAGTTTGTATGTTAATCATGTGTGATGTACTGTTATGCTTGTTTAAATGGAATTTCACCTATAATGTCACCAATGGGTCAAACGGGTCAACTGGGTCAAATATGTCTTGTCTTTCTAAAACCTTGAGTTCCTTGGTTTGTAGAGCATTTAGGGTTTCATTATATATTCTGTGTGCAAGTACTTATGTACTCATGTGTTCTAGGTGACCTTTGAAGGTTGTCTTTCCACTCTTTGTTTCAAGTTAAGCTCTAAGTTAATTCTTGCGCGCATCAGGTGAGTTCATGCCCCACTCTTTTACATACTCTCTTTTGGGGGAGATAGCATACCGGTTTTACAAACGCTTACTTTATATGAGTTGTGTATAATATGATATAGTGTTGAATACCATGAAAGTCCTCACACTTTCGGATTGTTAATAAAAATGGTTAGCGGGAAATCTTGGGTAGTACTACTGGGTTTGACGAGCCCCATCTGTGCGACTCGAAGTCAAACGGGTGCAATTTTGTCCTAACGAACATTTGTCACGACCTGGTAAATCGTGGCAGGAGGCAACAAACGTAACACACTCAGCTTTAAAAAACGAAATCACTATGATTATTACTATTTGTTATAGACTAGCTATCTATTACAATACACTTCTTATATCTTGCAACTGTTATTGGTTTATGTTTAAACGCAAACTCTTGAACTGACCAACTGTTGTGTTGACTCTTTTAGTATGCTATTCTCAGGTTAAGGTTGCTATTGCCTAGGAGCACGTCACACGGGTCAGCATCATGGTGTTTGTCAGCACGTTATGAAACATTTTTTTGGATTAAGATTGTTTAAACATCATGTTTTGGTTTTGCTTAATACTTGGGCGCGTATGTTTGCGCATTTTCAAATCATGTTACATTGTTTTGGGTTTACTAGTTTATTTAATGCTTCCGCATGTTTTAAAGTTAAACTCTGATTTTGAATGTTAGTTCATATAGAGTCATTCTGTGTAATTAATGACTGAGATCCTGGTATGTCACGCGCCTTGCGGTAAAACCCCGCACGTGGATTTTGAGGGTGTGACAGTGATAAACTTAAACAAGAAGAAGTAATGCACAACAAACTAAAAAATGATCACAAAGTCTCTGATGAAAAGATCCTATCTCTACAAACCTGATAGAACAAAACTCTTAAAGAACTTGAACTTGTGAAGAAACAACTTGAAGAGATGACTAAAAATTTAGATGAAAAAAAATAGCTCATGTTGCAACTCAGGTGGATCTAGCTAAAGTTAGAAGTTCTAAAACTATTGTAGAACAACTGGTAAGTGAGAGAAAAGATAAAAACAAAACAGGTCTAGGATTTACACATGAACCAATGCCTGAATCTATCACCTGAAAACAAAGCTAAGCTAAAAGCCTTTCAAAATAAGAAAAAGAATTGTGAAAGTGATAAAGAGAAAACAAATGTTGAAGTATTTGAAGAACAAGATTCTGAAAAGATTAAAAATGGTCATCCAGTGAAAGTTAAATCTTACGAACCACGAGCAAAGAATAAGAAAATGTTTGTTCCCAAAGAACATGTTGTTGAAGAAATCATTGTTATGAATGACAAACAGAACTCAAATAACAAAGAGAAAGCAAAACTTGAAGAAGTAACATCTGAAGATTCATTTTCTTATAGATTAAACAATCCAGACTTTATTAAATGGCAGAAAGAATAAAAAGATAAAGAAAATCGACATGTTAAGTTTGTATCTGCGGTACTTTTGACATCTTCTACTGGACATGTTCAATCACAAATCAAACAAAGATCATCAAGATCAAGAAACCAAAGAAGGAGAAGGAAAAATGTTAAATGTAAATCATCTCAAGATAAAATTCAAAACAATCAAACTCAAAGAACAAATCAAACTAATCAGTTTAAACCAGTTAAGTTTGTATCTGCGGGTACTTTTGATATGAACAAAATTTCTGAAATCAAATCTAACTCAAAGAACAAATCTAACTCTGATCTGAAAACTGGTTCAGGTCCTAAGTCTTATACTGTCAACAAAAGATTTGTATCTAAGGAGTCTAGGAATGATGTTAATGCTCAAAAATCTAAACTCAAATTTCAAAACAACAAATTTTCAAATCAAAAATAACAGATTAAGTTTTCAACTCCTAAATCCAAACAAGGATCAAATGTGGCCTCCACATCAAAAGTTAATCAACACTTGTTTAAATCACAACAAAGGTACTATGAAATATGTGATATGTACAATCATAAGACTGAAGAATGTTTCTTTAACAGGTATTGTCACATATGTGATATGAAAAATATTCAACAGCTGATTGTTATTTCAAAAAATATTGTACCTATTGTGATGAAATAACTCAGAAAACTGAGAATTGCTACTTCAGAAAGAACTCGCCGAGGAATGGATATGTTAATCCACAGTTAAGGAATGGATATGTCAATCCACAATTTCAAAGAAATCAAAGTGTTGGTTTTCAAAGATTGCCAAAACAACCTTCCTTAGGCTTGAGATCTTTTTGAAGAAATGATTCTGTTTATGATGATTCTTATGCTGCAAAACCAAGGTAGTATAATCAAGGAAAATTCATTCCACGATCTGTGAGAATGAATGGTGGAAAGTTTGGTAAACAAAATTTTTTGTCTGATGGTTTGCAATATCTTGATGATGATCTTGAAAAATGTTACAATGTTTTAAGGACAAAACAAATCAAAGATAATAAAAAATTTGTAAGAAACGGAATTGGTAAATTTGTCAACAATATGCCTGATTTGAAAAAGCTTCACTTTAAACAGTTTACCATTGTTGATAAATTTGGCAAGCCCAAGACCATCTCGGCTTGGGTTGATAACTCAACTTAATTCGTTTTGAAATGCAGGTACGCCCGAGAAGACCTATTAACACGTGGTATGTTGATAGTGGGTGTAGCCTGCATATGATAGGCAACCATGCCTTGCTTCAAGAATTTAAGTTAAAAGATGGCACTCATATTGCATTTGGAGGTGATGCAGGTGGTAAGATTACAGGCGAAGGAACGGTGTCTAATGGGATTATCAGCTTTGATAAAGTCAATTTTTGCTCACAGTTGAACTTTAATCTTTTAAGTGTTTCCCAAATATGTGACAAATCTTACGTAGTTCTTTTTGATGATTCATTTTGTTATATTTTGAAGTTAGGTTTTCAGATTAGCAAAGAATGGGTAGTTGTTAAAGCTGTTCGAGATCGAGATGTATACAAGTTAGATATGTCTCAAGTTGATCCTTCTCCAGAAACAACATGCCTAATTGCTCAAGCATCAAATGACGAAAGTCAGCTTTGGCATAGACGTCTCGGGCATTCCAACATCAAAAATATGAACAAGCTTGTAGCAGGAAATCATTTAGTAGGTCTTCCAACAAAGAAGTTTGCTACAACAGATCTCTGCTCAGCATGTTTAAAAGGAAAACAACACAGAGCGTCTTATAAGACCAAGGAGATAAACTCAAATTCCAAACCTCTCCAGATGTTGCATATGGACCTATTAGGACCAACAAATGTTTGGATTATTGGAAAGAAATCTTATTGTTTAGTTATCATTGATGACTTTACAAGATTTACATGGGTTTTCTTTTTTGCATGCTAAATCTAAAACGACTGAATTATTAAAAGAATTCATCATTAAAGTAGAAAATCAATTAGAACAAAAGGTGAAAATAATTAGAACTGATAATGGAACGGAATTTAAAAATGCTAATATTGACATGTTTTGTGCATAAAAAGGTATTGCTCGTCAGTTCAGTGCTCCTAGAACTCCACAACAAAATGGAGTTGCTGAAAGGAAAAACAAAACTTTGATTGAAGCAGCACGGTCTATGTTAGCTGATGCCAAAATTCCAATCACTTTCTAGGATGAAGCCATATCCACTACATGTTTCGTGTAGAATCATACATTGCTCGTGAAAGATAAACAAAAAACTCCTTCTGAGTTGATGTTTGGCAGAAAACCTAATATATATTTTCTTAAATCTTTTGGTTGTCCAGTTTTGATTCTAAACTCAAGTGATTAGCTAGGAAAATTTGATGCAAAATCTGATGATGGATTTTTCGTTGGATATTCATCGGTTTCAAAAGCTTTTAGAGTTTATAACTCTAGGATGAATATTATACTTGAAACATTCAATGTTAAATTTCTTGAAAATTCTTTTCGATCAGTTGCAAATGGTCCAGCTTAGTTATTTGATTTAGATTCTTTTTCAAACTCCTTTCATTCTAACTTGTTTGAATCTACAGGTGAGAAGAAGAATCAAGAAGGAGATCTAGGTTCGTTCAGCGATGATTCTGATTCTGATGATATGGATGACTCAAGCCTAGATTATCCATTTTTCTCTTTTGTTAAAGATCCTATAGTTCTGTCTGAAACTTATGATCAACCTCAACAAGCTCAAGAGCATCCTGTTTTAGAAAATTCAAATGTTTCATAACCTATTCCTAATGATTGTCCTGAAATTATACAACTTGAGTCCGGAACGTCATCGGTTTCTGGTAATGTAGTTAGTACTAATAATCTTGATTATTTTATCAATTCACCGATTCAAGTTCCTAATTTCAATCCATATTCTTCGAACTTATTGCATCAGCTTTCTGACTTGAACCATTCTAATCTAGATGTTCATGTTCAAGTGAATGAGATTCCAACATCTTGTGTTCACAAGAACCATCCAACATCTCAGATTATTGGTCCATTGAATGAGAAAACTACGAGAAGTCAATCAGAACAAGCAAATCTTTGCTTATACTCATGTTTTCTATCTCAAATTGTTCCAAAAAATGTCACCAAAGCGTTAAAGGACAATAGTTGGATTGAAGCAATGCAAGAAGAATTATTGCAATTCCGCAAATAGGAAGTGTTAAAGCTTGTGGATTTACCTGAAAGAGAAAATGCCATAGGCACAAAATGGTTGTTTAGAAACAAAACAGACGATCGGGGAATTGTTGTTCGTAACAAAGCGAGACTCGTTGCACAAGGTTACACCCAAGAAGAAGGAATAGATTATGATGAAGTATTTGCTCCAGTTGCAAGACTTGAATCAATTCGTGTCTTCCTGGCTTATGCATCATTCATGAAATTTAAGGTGTATCAAATGGACGTTAAAGGTGCTTTCTTACATGGACCAATCACCGATGATTTATATGTCAAGCCACCTCCAGGTTTCGAAGATTTTGAATATCCTTATCGAGTGTACAAGCTTAGCAAAGCATTGTATGGTCTGCATCAAGCTCCTAGAATCTTGTATGAAACGTTATCACACCATTTGATCCAACATGGATATAAGTGAGGGAAAATTGATCCTACTTTGTTTATTAAGAAGGATACTGATGATCTCTTATGTGTTCAAGTGTATGTTGATGATATCATATTTGGTTCTACAAGTCCAAAGTTGTGCAATGAATTTGAAGAAATCATGAAGTCTCATTTTCAAATGAGTTCTATGGGAGAAATAATTTTTTCCTTTGTCTTCAAGTAAAGTAGTCTGCAGATGGAATTTTTATCAATCAAGAGAAATTCGTTGAAAAACTCTTGAATAAATTTAAACTACAATATTGTCAATCCATAAGAACTCCAGCTGACGTAAATACCAAGATTGAACCTGATCCGAAAGGAATATCTGTTGACCAAACTTTATACAGATCTATGATTGGATCTTTGATGTATCTTACTGTATCTAGACCTGATATAATGTATGCTATTTGTGTCTATGCCAGGTATCAATCTGACCCGAAGGAATCCTACTTAATTACTGTTAAACGAATATTCAGGTATCTCAAAGGAAAACCGGCTTTAGGGCTGTGGTATCATTATGAAGGAAACTTCAAGTTACATGGATATACAGATAGTGATTATGGCGAATGTTGTCAAGATCGTAAATCTACAACGGGTGGTTGTCAGTTTTTAGGTCCCAGATTAGTCTCATGGCAACGTAAGAAACAAACAAATGTCTCTGTTTCAACTGCAGAAGCTGAGTACATAGCTGCTTCAGCAAGATGTTCTCAAATTCTTTGTTTACAAAACCAACTGCTGGATTACAGGTTCAAATTTTCTTAAAACTCCTATTTACATTGATAACACAGCTGCTATGTTTATTACAGCTAATCCTGTCCAACACTCAAAAACAAAGCATATCGAGATTCGATATCATTTTCTCAGAGATAACTCTTAAAAATGTTTAATCATTTTGATTCAAATCACAACTAAAAACAGTTGGCTGACCTATTTACAAAAGCCTTTTTACCGGGTCGATTTGAATATTTGGTCGAGTCAATTAGACTTATTAACCATGTTTAAAAATTGGTTTTGAGTTTTCAGTTATTGAGTCATAAAATGGTAAGAACCCTCACTTATTTGAATGAGAAAACTAAAAGAGAAACTGTCAAAGTTAACTGCCTGATTGTATATATTGTGTGTGCATGTTAAATAGAAAATGAAAAAGCAAATACAAAAATAGAAAATTACAAAATCAAAAGAAAAAAATAGAGTTTTTTTTGTTAGTTAATTGTTTAGGACTGAATCTGTCTTTGTAATTTATGAGAAATGATAGATACATTAGTTTTGATCAGTTGCATACTTCGCCCGTTACTAAAGTCTGACGTGATCATATATGATGTGCAAGTAAGCTCATGCAATTATACTGAAAAAGTAAATTCTTGTGATTAAACTAAATCAATCATGCATTCATGTTTGTCCATTTTAGTACCAATGAGTAGTGTTGACTTCTCAAATTGATTGCTTGTTAAGTCATAATCTCACACCTGGTGGTGATATGAATAACCATTGAGCTCTAATTATTTATAGCATCTAATCACTTCTTTGTTATGAGTCATCATAGACCTGAGGTGACGAGATATCCTTTGTTGTAAGTCATTACAAACCTGTATATTCTCTTTTGATGCAAAAGATGCCAATGTGTACAATCTAAACATGAGATCTGGTTATAAGTATATGTCAGGTTAACAAGTTAAGAAAAGTGATTTCTTGCATATCATGATGAGAGTTGAACTCTCTAAGTCTAAGTGTGACTTACATAATGTCATATCTAATAGTACCTTAATCAATCCAAGAATTGAAAAAGTAAGTGTGCTAATCATACAGCCAAAAGCACTCATTTTCTGTCCTTAGATCTCGTGTCTCCTTTGCTGCAGAAATGCTGACCTGAAACACACTTGATCAGGATTTAATCACTGTCTATGACTATTCATCATTTTATTTTATTTTAATGTGCTGATCTTAGCTGATATGATCTCACTGTAGGCATGTGATTCAATTGTATATAGTAGATTTTTATTCTGCTATATTTTTGAATTCTGCATGATTTTCTGTGTGCAGGCATGTTGATAATGATTAGTTTCCTCTTCTTGCGAAGTCAAAGAAACTTCTAAGTTTGTAAAACTTAAAAGTTTAGGGGGAGTAAAAAATGAAAAAGAGAAAATAATTGAATTTCAAAAAGTGAAAAATCAAAAATAAAGTGTTTTGGATGAAATGGGTGAAGCTGAAATTTCAAACTTGTGTGTGTTTGATATGATGTAAAAATAAACCTGCAAAGAATTTAAAATTCAGTGGAAAAGCTTCTTGCAAAAAAATGAGATTATTTGGTTTGTAAAAATTAAATAGAGACTAAAATGACGGGAAATTATTTTTGAAAATTTAAAATAAAAATAAAATGGTCAAAAATAAAAAAATATATATAAAAGTTTGAATTTCAAAAATATTAAAATTGAGGGAAATTATTGAAAATTTTGAATGATAATCAAACACTTTTGACTAAGTGTTGAAAAATTGAGTGTGAACAGTGCTAATGTGTTCGTATAGTGTTCAGATGGATAATGAGAAAAGTTCAAGTGTCAAGACTCATGGAAAGGATCCCATGCACCTAAACAGTTCTCATAAGTTCAGATCAGGAGTATGGTGAATTTCAGAAATTTGCATAAGTGTTGGATGTTTCATTCAAGCTCATGCGCTAAAACAGTTGTCATGTGTCTGAAAAAATTAGTTAAGTGTTGGGCGTATTTGTGACATCCGGTAATTTCCCATTACCAAAATTTCGTTAGTTCCGTTAAGTCTTGTATACACATGTCGGGAGCACACACTGGTTGTCGTTGAACGTTGGTGACTTAATAATAATTAATAATGATAAACAGATAATTATTTAACTAATAATATTGGTTATTAGTTGTGCTTATGCGATCTAAATATTATTTGTGAATTTTATCGCGTAACGTGGAAACGTGTATATTTAATTCGTGTATTTTTGTGACTAGTGAAAATAATGCATATGATTATTATTGTTGATTAATAATGTTTATATTAATAAGTTAAAACCTTTTAACAAGTGTTTAAAAGCTTAGTTTTTATAAAATATAAACAAAGGGGGTTAAGTGTAATTTCCTAAAACTAAAACTTAACAAAAATAAAAACAAAACCCAAACCCTAATCCCCCACATTCCATTTGGCCGCGATCACCCCAAAACACACACACACTTCGAATTTCAGCAAGAACAAGCAAGAAAGCTTCGGTTTTGATCGATTACAAGCATTACAACACGTTAGAAACATTAAATCTTGTCCATTACACGTTTAAAGGTTAGATTTTTACAAGTTTTTCATGGTTTTTCATTGTGGCCGAAACCCTAGTTCGAATTCTATAATTGATGGTCAATTCTTGATTGTTTGATTGTGCTATGATGTTAGTTAGGTTAGATTGATGCTAGTTAACGTCGATTATGCAAGAAAGCTTTGATTTTGATTCATTGTTCATAGGTTACTAAGAATAGTAACTTTATTTTGCATGAATTGATGATTTGATGATGTATGAATGTTATGGATGTGTTTATAATGATAATTAGATGCTAGATTGTTGATATGAACATTGGGAAATCGAGAATGCACATTGTAGTTCTTACCTTGCTAAAAATAGTAACATTTGATGTTGAATGTTGATGAAACATGCCAATTAGAAGTTGTTGATCATGTCTAGATATTGTTATGGACTTAATTTGGTATGCAAATGGTAAATTCATGAATGTAGTGTGAGTTTGATGAATTTGAGATGTACTTTCCCAAAAGAGAAACTTTAATTGTGCAAATCCTTAAATTGGATGATTTGAGCATGTTTGAGACATTAGAACCATGCTAGTGTGTTCATGGATGGTTTCTAAGGTGATTAAATATGTTGTTTAGGTTATATGAATGTTGATTTGGTTTGTTACCTGTTTTGGCCTGTTTGTGGAAAAATCTTGGCATGAGTCATATAGGTAAGCTAGGACTTTTGTTGATTGATGGTTGATTAAGAATGAACATTTTGGATGATATGAGCTATGGAAATTCGTATGTTAATGATCATCATACACACGTGCGAATCTGAGGCCCCTACTTAGTAGGATTGGCAGGGTTTAGGGTGTGAAGTCGTGAGTGGCTTCACATGGCATGTGATGTGTGATTTGATCCTTGTATGATGTATTAGTTATGTTATAGTTATACTGAGCATGATAATAGTTGAGATTCACACGACTTGTATGATATCTAGTTGTATGATGATCTAGGTAGTACATGTGGTTAATAAAGTGCTATATGTAATCAATTTGTATGTTAATCATGTGTGATAGGCTGTTATGCTTGTTTGAATGGAATTTCATCTATAATGTCACCAACGGGTGAAACAGGTCAACTGGGTCAAATGTGTCTTGTCTTCTAAAACTTTGAGTTCTTTGGTTTGTAAAGCACTTAGGGGTTCAATATGATTCTGTGTACACGTACTTATGTACTCTCGTGTTCTAGGTAACCTTTGAAGGGTTGTCTTTGCACCTATCACCAGTTCTCTTTAGTCATTATCTTTACACACCAGGTGAGTTCATGCCCCTCTATTTTTATAAACCTTCTTCTTGGGGGAGGTAGCATACTTGTACTCAAACGCTATTTTATTATTATAAGCTGTGTATGTTTTAACATAGTGCTTAATACCTTGAAAGTCCTCACACTTTCGGATCGTTAATAATGGTAACTAGCGGGAAATCTTGGGAAGTACTACTGGGTCTGACGAGCCCCACCTGTGTAACTCGAGGTCAAACGGGTGCAATATTGTCCTAGACACAAATATCATCATGACCTGGTAAGTCATGACGGGAGGCAACAAACGCAACACAGTCAGCTTCGATCGCGAAATCACTATGGTTATTACTTGTGAATATAGACTAGCTATCTATTTCAATGCACTTCTTATGTTATGCAAATGTTATTGTTTATGATAAATGCAAAATCTTGAACTCACCAACCATTTTGTTGACATTTTAGTATGCTATTCTCAGGTTGTTAACTCTGCTTGCCATTAGGATCATCACACAGGTCCAGCATGCATTCTAAGACTCTATTTTAAAGACATGTTTGTTGGTATCTAGTTACGAGTGTTTAAATGTTTGGGTTGGCGCATGTTTTGCCAAATATGCATTTTTATATTTTGGGTTTGTCTTATTTACAAAACGCTTCCGCATGGTTTTAAAGTTTGAACTTTGGTTGGTTTTATTTTAAATGTGGCATATAGTGTCGTTCTGAGTAACTATTGACTGTGATCCTGGTTTGTTCACACGCCTCGCGGTAAAACTCCGCACGTGGATTTTGAGGGTGTGACAGTATCATCTTATGCTCATGCGCCTAAACAGTTCCAATACTTTCCAAGTGTAGACGTTTGAAGTGATGAAAACACCAAGTGTTAGACGTTTCATTTAGTCTTATACGCCTGAACAGTGCCCAAGCGCCTGAACAGTGCCCAAGCGCCTAAACAGTGCTTATGCACATAAACAATGCTCATGCGTCTAAAAAAAATTTATACATAAATACAACACTTGTGTAGTTTTCATTCACTCATTCACAAAGACACACTCAAACACTCTGATTCACTCACTCTAACACCCAATACACTCATTCATTAAACATTCGATTGTTATCAGTTAATCTTTGTGATATATAGGTATGACAAGAGAATTTGATTGCCGAGGAGTCTTCACTCGAAGTTATCAAAGTTGTTGTTGATTCACCTATTCATGTGCCAGATGAAGGTGGAAGATCAACAAAAAAATTCTACAGTCCTTTCTGAGATCTTGAATGCTGAGTAGATCATAGAATCTTTGAAAGAAGTTCAAGTCTACATTCAAGAAGGCTTTGAGAGAATTGGAACTCTACAAATAGAAGCCCGTGTTCAAGATCAAAGATGAGACAAAAGAGTTCAATATGGACTGAAGACAATGTAAATCTTAGGGGGAGTATTGTTGAAGCCTCTAGAAGATTAACATTTTGTCTTTATGTGTTTTTTGTCATAGTATAAGGACTTATTTGTAAATATATGTTTCTTTGTTTTGTTGATAGTATAAATAGGATACTTTATATAGTGTAGTGAAAGAGTTGAATAGAAAAAGAACAACTGTAATAGAAAAGTAGAGAGAATCAGTTGAATGAACTGAATCCTTACACTTTGTATTCTGTGTATTTGCTATAAATGAAATCTATGAATTTTTTTATGTATTTGCATGTGTTGATTACTTTGTGTTTGAATTGATCATTGCATCACAATATCATCGCAGATTCGATCCCTTTGAACCGATCATCTAGTTTATCATACAAACTCTCATTGAGATTGTATCCGTCTTCTATCTATCCCTGCTCAAGGTCTTCGAATGCTTTCTATAATGCTAATTGCTTTATTGCTTTATGATGCTCTTCTATAAACTAAGCAATAGCAACAAGGCTCCTCTTGTCCTTTTTCTTTATCTTATTAGGAGATTTCACTTCCTCTTCCAATATTGGTCTCTTTTTTGGCTTTTTTGGCCAGGTGCTTACTCTTCCTAGAGTATGTCTGAAGTTCAGATGAACCAGAAATAGTAGCTTCAGAGGTACAAACTAGTGTCTTAGTTCTGTCTTCTTGATCCTTGGCTTTAGATTCATAATATAGTCTCATATTTAATTTCTTTTACTCCCCTTAAAGAGTTACAACAACAAGAAGATTAACATCTCTTTCAAATAGTATTGGCTTTTGAGGAATCAAGACACATTGCTCAATTTGAGAACTTGATTCTTTGATTATCTCCATGATATCTTCATCTATAAAGGAATCTCTAGAAGATAAGGAGATTAATACTCAATCAGAGTATTCATGGAAACCTCTTCCTTAAATTGACTAGAAGCATGTGTTAAGCATACTCTCTTCAGCAGTTCTTTCTGACGTGCTAGGCTTCTCCTTTAGACCTTCTTATGGTTCAAACTTCTTCTACATCTTTGGAGATCTTTCATCACCTCCATCACATCATCATAATCATCATCTAAATCAAAGATGTGATCAAACTCATCTTTGCCATCCTTCTATTTTTTCACCCTCATCATTATGATCTTTGCTCTCATTTTCCTTCTTAATCAGTCTTTCTTCTTTTTGACTGATTCTCTGAGTAAGCTCTTCCATCTTTTCTCTATCTCCTATATCTTTTCGTTTGGAAGATCAATCAGTCTCTCTTGATCTTTAATAACTATTGTCTAAATAGCAGCAGTCTTATTGTGTCCACTCGTTACTTCCTTTACTTTATCAACAGTGGTCTCTAAATCTTTTTTTTGTTTATCTTTCAAGATCAACTACTCTGTTCTATATACTATCATTTTATCATTTCTTTCCATTATCTTTTCCATCCTTTTTAACTTTAGTGGAAGTTCATATATAAGCTCATCTCTGTTAGAATCACAGGAATGTTCAATTTGAGCCATTACAACTGATTTTAGTGATCCTTTAGAAGGAATGTACTTTGAAGTCTACTATCTAGCTGGAGTTTTTGTTGTGCAGGAAGTTCCTCCTTATCACAAGATGATTCAGAACTATCAGTAGCACTAATAGATTAAGTATTGCTTATTGATGCGGCAGCAACAGCCCAGGAGTCGTATGCAATGGTGGTACATGAGCTTAATGAACTTGGGATGCATGAAATGGTGATGGAATAGGAGATGGCACTTCATTAGGTGAGGCAATATGGGGATCAACACCTATATCAACCTATGGTGACATTTCTCCCTTACCCTATGCTTGGGCATCTTCTTCTTTTATTATAGGCATATTGAGATCAACATCTTCTTGAATCTTAGGCGTTTTTTCTTAAACAACTTCTTCAGCCTGTTGCTCAACTCCTTCCACCTCTACTTCTCCTCCTTGATCACCACCATGTCCAATCTGTTCCCACGTCCAGGGAAGCAAAGGAAAGAATAATCTAATATAATAACTCCTTGGGTCCCTCTTTTTGATATAGTTATATGAATCTTAAGTTAGTCCAACACCAACTGTATCAGGGAAAGCATAATTGATCAGGAACTAAAGGAACCTTGGGTACACGACGAACATCTGCCTTCTCCATCACCCATATTAGATAAGATGCCATTGAACACATAAGCAAACATATTGAATTTTTTGTTAGTGCATAAGGATCTTATACATAAGGAAGTGCTGATAGGGATATCATTCCACTTAGTCTTCTATTGGATAAATGGTTTTGATAGATGTGAATCAAGAATGTCCACTTTAAATCAACTTGCCCTTTAACTATCTGCTTGCCTTCAAATCCACCTTTATAACCAATGTTGGAAAAGATGGGCTGCATCTTATCTTCATCAAGCTCATGAGGCTATCCAACATCATCATCAAACTTGTTGACATTGTCTCACAATTTGTTTAGTGATTGCAAGCTCATCTTGGGCATCTATTCTTCCTAATATCCTAGGAATATCATAATCACTTTTGCTGATCCCAAGAATGATCAAATGAACCATTCAAAAATGACTCGGCTTACTAAGATAGCACGTGCTATTCTGCTTGTCAGAATAAATCTGATCATATCTCTTACATCAGCAGCCTCTGAAACATCTTGGTCAAGGATATCACTGATATTATGAGGCATGCTCCAAGTTAAATTTGCAATAATCTGCACAAGAGACACATGTATGAGATTATTTAAACATGATACTTGATTAACTCCTTTTGACTTTGTAGTTCAAAGTTTGACTTTGATAAAAGTAAAAATTAGAGTTTAAACCTACTATTCTACTTGATTATTCTTAACATCAAACCATTCTTTATCATATTTAGTTGATTTTGGTCTGAATCAATTATATCAACTAGTTATTAGTCTTGATTTTTGTTTATTTAACCTAGGGTTAATAGTCAACATCAATGAGTGTTGGATGTTTTGAACAAAGTCAAACATTTACATTAGAATAGTTATGGTAGATTATCAAAATAGGATAGTCATAATGTTCCGAATCAGTATGAATCAAGGTTTATGGATGGTTTGAAAGATGAACTATCAATGAACACACTCGTCGTACTATATGGGTACATACTTAGATTTGCAAAGTATCAAATGTGTCTTTGATTTGAAGTTATATATGCAGACTGAGTTCATTTCAAATTGAAAAAGTGTTTAAACACAGATGTGGTTGTAAAATTTTCATTTTACTGAGTGTACTGTAGCTTGCATTTGTCTACTATTTATTGCATTTGACAAATACGGATGGACAAATGACCCATTTGCATTTGCTACAGTTACTTACATTAATTAACGCTGATGCATACTTTAGTATTTGCTATAGTATTCGTATTACAAATGTGATGTACAATGCACTACTCGTATTCACAAATGTGATGAACAATGTACCCGTATTTGTTTTAGTCAGTAGTGTTCGTATTAATTCATGTGCATGTTTGTCAAATGCTTATGAACACTTCATACTGAGTATTGTGCTTCACATTTGTGCATTAGCATTGAGCAAAATTAAAATGTGTAAAATTTTAAAGATCAAGGCATAATAACACTATTACCCATATTTGACACTGTTCACCGCATTAACGAAATGCAGGTGAACCATACTTACCCACATAAGTATTTTGATCATTCCCATTTAGGTAAAACACTGTTACTAGTATTTATTTTCCTTTGAAATTATTTTCAACAAATGAAGTTTTTACTTTGCAAAAATTTTAACTTTGCAAAGTTTAATGATTCTGATAGATGTTGAGTAATGTAATGTTTGCACTGTAGCTGTTCTATTGAATTGGAATTTTTTTGACTTTGACTGTGTTGATGTTGTCAATTCTCACTTGGTTTGATTTGTTCACCGGTGTGAAATATATTTCCAAGTCTGACAAAGTTTTAACCATCTTTGTGCATTAAAGAACTGCATAGACTAAAATATTATGGTAATTTCTTTACTTTTGCACACTAACATAGCTTTTTTCATATTTTTGATATGTTTGATGTTTTTAGAAAATATGAAGAACTGTTCCACATGAAATCAAATATTTTTGTAATTTTAATCAATTTTTAATAATTTTGAGATTTTTTTAATATTTTTAATTACTCCCCATAATGTTTGACAAAAACTTTATTGATTTAGAAAAATAAAAAAAATTTGATATACCATCAAAAAGAATAACGAAGAGTAAATATATTTCTAATTTTTTTAAATTTCTTCTCTATACATGATTATAGAATAATATATTCTACCTTTTATGAGATCATAAAAAGCTTACCCTTCACAAATGCAAGCAAAGTTAGTAAAATAGACATGTTCAGACACATATTGAGTGAAGGTATGTTTCTATTTAAATTCATGCACTGGTTAATAGTTTGTATACTTTGTGATAGTTATCATGTTTTGAATTTGTTAATCATTCTCTATATACCTCAAACTCAGAAGCACAAAAATATCAACCATCCACGGGAATTGCATGATAGAACGTTATTACAACTTACATGACCATGTCATTTCAATAATGAAATCTTTTTGATTATGGTTAGGGGGATCCTCTTTGGGATTTTTATATTTTAATCCTTATTTATGCATTCTATTTTTTAGGTAATCCACTTTGGGATTCGTTTGATGCATTCACTTTGATATGTAGTCCAAGATGGACTTTATTAAATCATTCACTTTAGGAGGTGTTCCTCGTTGGGAATCTTTTTAAATCATGCAAATCAGCACCTTGTGCCTTGTTTACTCCATGTCTTTGCCAAACAAAATAAAGGAGAAACTGACGTAGGTTAATGAGATTTATAAAATACGAATTTATAAATACGAATTTATGTGTGCAAAAAGTTAAAACCATAATCAAGCATCTAGTTTTGAATCCAGAGTACTAGAGAACAACAAGCAAATGCTTTAATGTATTCAGCCTCTATAGTAGAAAATAACATGTTTGTCTTCTTCTTTAACTGCCATGACACAAGTCTTGGACTAAGGAATTCACAACCACTAGATGTGGACTTCCGGTGGAAGTTACAAACCCATAGTCACTGTCTATATAGGCATACAAGTTGAAGTTGCCTTCTTTTGGATACCAATCCTTTTAACAACATTGACATGTGACTCCTTGAGATCAGCCTCATATCTAGCACAAATGCATAATCTAAACATGATGTCTAGTCAACTAGCAGTAAGATAAGTGAGTAAGCCTATCATTGACATATAGTGAGTTTGATCAATTGAATTGCCATCTGGATCTGGTTCTATCTTCATCTTTGTATCTACTAGAGTTCTAATAGATTAACAATCTACAAAATGAAACTTCTTTAACATGGTATCCACATATTTGGATTGGTTGATGAAAATTCCATGTGTTGTTTGTTGTACGTGTAACCCTAAGAAAAATATGAGTTTTCCCATAACACATATTTGAAAGTTGGAATGCATGAGATCCTCAACATCTTTGTAAAGTTGCTTGTTTGTTGAGCGAAAAATGATATCATCCATATATCTATAGAGTAGTAACATCTCATGTCATTTCTTCTTTCTAAACAATGTCTGGTCTATCTTTCTTCTTTCATACCTTTGTTCAAGGAGAAAAGATGACAATGTTTCATACTATTTTAAGGGGCTTGATGTAGACCATATAATTCTTTTTCAAGTTTGTATATCATGCAAGTGAAATTCGAGTCTTCAAAGACTGATGGCTAACTAACATATTATCCTTTAGGAAGGTCAACCAGTTACCATACTTATTGTTTTCTAAATTAAAGCAATTCTTCCTACATTGCTTCAATCGAATTGTCAAACTGAAAAGCTTAAATGATGTTCTTAGGTACTATCTGACATAGAAAGCATGAGAATAGACAAATTTTGCAACACTTGACTTGCTTCTTGTCACTATTTCATCTATATCACCAATGAGATTAGACACCAGATGATTCTTGTGTGTCCTTAAAGCTGGAATGGCATCATAGTAAATGGATACATCAAGAGTGGATAGATTCAGCTCCTATTGGTATGAAGTGTCTTTTGGACTAAAGTGAGTAGGAAAATCATGAGTATTATCACTGGCTTCCTCATGTTGAATGTCTAAGTCAGAAACATTTTGATAGTTCTCATCTAATGACTCACCATAATATCAATAGGTTCTTGAGTAGGAGCATGCTATTGAACTTTAGGAGATGTCTCTGGAGAATTTGTTGGGTGTTTGCTTAGACTTGCCTCTATTAAAGCATTTTTAATTGTTATTGGTTTGATTGGATTAGCTATTCAAGGAACAACAGATTGATTAAATGATTGATTAATGCTCTTGGATTAAACACTCTAAAATCTTTTAAAACTAATGAATAAACAACAAAGAATCCTTTATTTGATTTTCGAGCAAACTTTCCTAAATGGTCTCTGGTGTTTAATATTAATACAGGACACCTAAATGATTTAAAAAACCAATGAAAGGTTTTCTATAAAATAGCAATTCATAAGGTGTCCTATTACTCTCTTTTACATAACAAGTTATGTTAACTGTTTCTGCTCAAAAGGTGATTGGCAGGTTAGCATCAGCTAGCATGGTTCTTACTGCCATAATTAGTTCTATTCCTTATTACAGCTACTCTATTTTATTGAGGAGTTCTAGCTACACTGAGCTGATAAGCAAAACCCCTGTCAGTACAAAATAAACTTAAATCATCATTTCCGAATTCTGTTACGTTATCACTTTTGATTAATTTTACTTTTAAATCAAGTTGATTTTTAATCTTACTAATAAAGTCTTTGATGATTTGTGCTCATCCATTTTTACGAAGTATGAAGAAGCCCATGTAAACCTCAAAAAGTCACCAATGATCACCAAATAGTATTGCTTTTTGCCTGTGCTCATGATATGAGTTAGGCCAAGCAGATCTATATGAAGTAACTGCAATGGAGTATTGTTTGAGTTCACAAGCATAGGCTTATGGGAAGTTTTATGGTGCTTCCTTTTGAGACATGATGAACAATGGTTAACTAAGGGAAATTCTTTCTGAGGTAATCCAATTACATGGTTACATTTGACCAATTTGTTCATGTTTTTAAAATCCGTATATCCAAAAAGCCTATGCCACAAATATGACTCATCAAATGATGCTTTAGAAAGTAAACATGTTTCCTCTTTTGTTTGGACAAAATTTTGGTTTAGAACATAAGTGTTATTCTTCCTTAATGTTTTCAAGACAATCCATTCTTCAGGAACATGAAATCTCATTTTTAAAATGTTACAATCGGTGTCCGTGAAATGAGTAGAATATTTCTTATCATAGATCTGTGACACGTTCAGTAGATTAAACTTCACTTGTTCATAGTAGTTGACTTTGTCGAAGCTAAACCAGCCACTTGTTACTATTCCTTCACCACTGATTCCTCTAACTTGTGAGTCTTCACCAAAAGCCACTTTAGTTCTTAAATGTGCTTAAAATCATGTTGAAGGGAACTATCTCCGGTCATCTGTAGGGAACATCCACTGTCCACATACAAAATATTATTGGACCTTCTTGGATGACGTTACAAGCATAAAAAACTCTGTTAAAATTTGGAACCCAAGCCATGATGGTCTTGGGTTTTTCATTTATATCAACCACTATGACTTTTTAACTTTGAATTTTTCTTTTACTTGTGATTTATCATATTCATCAAAATTAGGTTTTGAAAACCTAGCTTGAAGTTCATCAGCAAAGGACTTCACCTTGTTGTTTTTTATGAATCTTGATGATACTGGTCTTTGTATCACAACCTCGATCTCATCAGAAAAGCATATGTGTAATAAAAATGTTGGTGTTTTTTTTATGAAGAAATCTTGCATGTTGTTAATTAATTAAGTCCATTTTAGGTTGATTTCTAAGAGTAGGATTTAAATTTCTTTTGATTGCTTATTTTTCTCATGATTAATTCTAACAAATCTCGGATGCTAGATATTATAAAAGTCATCATCATGTTTAGAGACCTTAACATGGTTTCTAAAATAGTTAAAGAAACAATCAACGATGTTGTGATTTGTCATATCACACAATCATAAATTTTGTTAAAATAACATTTAGATGTTTGATGATTGTGCATGTTACAAATTGAACAATACTTGTTAAAGTAACATTCAACTATGTTATGATTTGACATATCACACAATTCATAGTATTTTGACTATTTTTAGATGTTTGATGATGAAGCTCTGGATGTAAATGCTTTTCATACCTTTTGTTTAATTTCTTTTTTAGTGTTGGATCTAGAAGCAACATCATTTCTTTTCACCTCATTAAGTGGGTTTTTCAAATCTTTTAATTTGAGGACTAATTAACTAATTTTACTTATTCCTTCATTTTATTTCATCTTTCTCAAATTTCTCATATTTTGATTATGAAAGATATCAAAACCCACTTGTGGTTTTGATTTAGAGTTTGTTTTACCTTTGGTAATGAACACATTGGAGCTTTGTTTTTTAATTATGAGGATGATATAGCTTTCCCTTTGTGTTTGATGAAACATTATCTAAATTGTTTGAATTTTTTAAGATTTGGTCTTATTATCAGACTTGCTATTAATAGTTTGGGCTTAGCATCCTTATCATGACTGTTACTTGCTGGGGTGAATTTCAAAAAAGGTACGATGGTCTTGATAGGACTTTTAGGCTTTTGAATATACACTGCTTGTTCGAGCGCACTTTAGTTTCAATTTCATGCCCTTTCTTTATCTTTTCTGCATCTGTTTCCACATACACATAAGGTTCGTTATGTGGAATTCTAGTTTGATAAAAAGTTTCAGATTTAGTTTTAAGAATTTTATCATACCAATAGCAATTTCTGCATCGAAGGAAGCATCGATCTTCCTACTCCTAACGTGCAACTTAACACAAAGGCAGCAGGAGTGAAACTACAACTAGCACCACAATTAAAGCATAGATGCACAAATATAATTTACTAGAAACGTACCTGACATCAAGTCGAAGTCCGCTCCAGCCTCCTCTCGGTCAGGGCACCTGCTTCAACCTTCATCCTCTGCCATCCTTCCTTGCGCCGTAGCTTCCTGCCCTCGTCTTCTTGCAGTCTCGGATCATGTGTCCAGTCTCACCACAGTCGTAGCATTTAGCCATAAGGAAATCCCTTGCCCTGTGGCCCTCCTTCCCGCACTGGAAACAGATATTCAGTCTCCACTTGCACTCTCCCTCGTGGCCTTTTCCACACTTCTTGCACGCCCTCACTTCCCCAGTTACCATCCTCCGATCGTCTATCCTCACCTTCTTACCACCAGCCTCAAATCCATTTTCATCACCCCTTCTTCCACTTCCATTCCCATCATAGCCTCGCTCCTCCTCTTCGTACATCATCGCCACCGTCTCTCGCTCGTCGTACAACCTTCCCGCCAAATCGATCGCCGACCAAAACGTGCTTGGTCGGGCAGTGACCAGATGTCTGCGTACATCTATTGGCAGACCTTGGATGTACCTTTTGATCTTCCGTGACATGGGCGTCACTTGATCTGGCACTAGTCTTGCCATCTTGTTGAACTTCGTGGTGTACTGTTGGTGTGTCATCATTCTGGCTTCCAGCTGCAGGAACTCACTCTCGACTTTGTGCAGCTCCCTAGGAGGACAAAACTCCTCAATCACCAACCTCTTCAGTTCCTTCCACCTCATCCTCCTGACTGCCCTGGTACCCTCAGCCTGGACAATATTGTCCTACCAGCATAAGGCTGAATCCACAAAAGAGTGGGTAGTAAACTTCACCTTTTGATCCTCACGGCACTCGCTGATATCAAGCACCGCCTCCATTTCTCTCACCCAACGTTGTGCAGCAGCGGCACTCCCATTCCCATCAAACATAGGAGGCCTACACCTTCGGAATGCTCCATAGCTGCATCCCTTCGAAGCCTCCTCCATAGCTTCCTCCTCCTCCTCATCACCACTGGAGACAACCATGTCAACATCGGGTTGCTCCATATCTCTAGAACCTCCGACTTCACCTCCTCGTCGTGCGGTTCTCCTCTTCTCACTCTCCTTCTTCTCATCCTCCTTCATAGCCCTAATGATCTCTGTCACTACAGTCGGCAGAATCATCTGCATGACCTGATGAACCTCCTCAACCACTGCCTCCTTCACTGAGGCTCTCAGGTTAGCACTTCCATCTTCACCGTCTTGGTGATGAAACTCTGGCTCTTCAGGAGCCGTCTCAGCAGTCTTAGCTCTGCTCCTCATGACACGTGGTCTAACACCACGTCAACCATGACCTCCACCACGCGAAGCCTCAGAAGACTTACCACCAGCCATATAAACACTACAAGATTCAAACACCAACATGGTCAATCAAGGTAATGGCTCAATTAATGTCAAGTATAGTAAGTCCCTAATTACAGTGGCCAGTTGTGATTAGCCACTTACTTTACTCTTTATCCCGCAAGCATTCCCTATCCTGACTACATCTGTATCTAAATCCACACAAAGCACACAAGCCACATAACATGCGCACATAATACCGGTTAACATTAACTTACAAATAGCTTACATAAAACCTTTACCTAAAACTTTTACCTACAGGCACGTAGCTACTAGGACCGGCATCCCTTTCCTTTCGTCCCATTCTCAGTTTAAGATTAGGTTCTTTTTGAAAATATTTACCCAATTCACTTAAACTTTAGCTCTGATACCAAGTTGTAAGGCCCCGTTCCCGGGACGCTTACAGCTGGACCGTCATCGCATAATATATTCAAAATAAACATTTCTTTTGCAGCGGAATTTAAAAACTTTCATTAATAATTAAAACATGTTATCTCGTTACATAAATCGTTTACATATCAAAATACAATAACATGTCAAAATGTGGATGCCAGTCTTCGAAACACTCCCAGTAGCTTATGCATCCATGCCTACAACTCCTCAGCATCAACAAAATACCTGCCAACTATCATGCATACAAAAAGTTAGCGACGCTGAGTGAGTTCTAGTTTTATAAATAAAATACTTTTCTTTCGATTAAAACCATACTTTACTTTCGTAAGCGATCATACATCATACGTACAAATAGATAATCTCATTATTATCTTTCATCATTGTCAGCTTACATTCATTCATTTATTATTATCTTTCACTTCCATCTAGATCCCATCTCATGCAATACCCCCGACTCATGTCCGAAGACTGATACTGTGCCGGGGCCTGTAAACAAACCCCCGCCTCATGTCCGAAGACTGACACAGTACCGGGGTACGCGACAAGGATCCCATTTCGTTTTGCAACACCCCGACTCATGTCCGTAGACCGATACTGTGCCGGGGCCTGTAATCAAACCCCCGACTCATGTCTGAAGACTGACACAGTACCGGGATGAGCATCACGACATCATTCAGGTCAACCTCAAGGATTAGACCCCCTTCGAGTCATTATCAGACTCCCTGTGTGCATCCTTCGGGTTAGCTAAACCGCACACAGTTGAGCTAACGACAACATGGTCGTGCACCTCCGTTAATCGCTTGCAAGACTTTCATTCATTCTTTATGTTCCACTTTTCATTATCGTTATCTTTCACTTCATTATATAATACTTTACGTACATAATCATACAACAGGTATTATAACATAATACATAAGTTTTGAAAACCGTTTAACAAAGAAAGATAACACATACGTACAACCACAACATTCACACCATAGACAAGCCTAAGCCGCCCCGAGACATCATTTCTTAGCACCTAAATTCTACTTCCCAAGATTCCAGAAAAGAACCCAAGTCCCCAAAGAAATGCGAATGAGCAAGAACAAATGCGGATGAACAGACAAATGCTCATGAATAAACAAATGCGGATGAGTAACCAAATGCGGATGAACACCTCAGAAAATAATCTGTGTCCCAAAGAAATGCGGATGACTGAATCAAATGCGCATGGACCAAACAAATGCGGATGAACACACAATGAATGCGGATGAACACTTAGCAAATGCGGGTGAACAAAATAGTCGGTGTTCATCAAATGCGGATACTGTAGCAAATGCGGATACTATAGCAAATGCGGATGCCACTGAAGCAAATGCGGATGAACAATACGCTTAGCTGCTGAATGTTCATCAAATGCGGGTGAACAAAATAGTCGGTGTTCATCAAAATATGGAGACACTACCTCTACGTTACCAGATGCGTCATCTACACTGACCATAAAAATCTGCAACACATCCTTGAGCAAAAGATGCTAAATATGCACAAGCGAAGGTGGGTAGAACTCCTGAGTGATTATGAATGCGAAATTCATTACCATCCAGGCAAGGCCAATGTGGTGGCGGATGCATTGAGTAGAAAGGAAAGGGAAAAACCCCTTCGCCTCTGTGCTCTGAGAATGAGCGTGTATACCAGTCTTACTACTAGATTGATTGAGGCACAAAAGGAAGCCTTGAGCAATAATAGACTAGCAGAAGAAATGCTAACAGGAATGGGAAAACGTTTGGAAGTGAGTAATAACGGATTGTACAAGCATGAGGGAAGGACATGGGTACCAAAACACGGAGGAATTAGAGAGATAGTCCTAGATGAAGCACATAAATCTAGATACTCAGTTCATCCGGGGAGCGACAAAATGTATCAGGACTTAAGGGCTCTTTTCTGGTGGCCCGAAATGAAGAAATCCATTGCTACCTATGTAGGGAAATGCCTAACGTGTGCAATGGTAAAGGAAGAGAACCAAAAGCCATCAGGAACCTTACAACAGCCTGAAATTCCCAAGTGGAAATGGGATAACATTACGATGGACTTTGTTACAAAGTTGCCAAGAACTTCTCGTGGACATGATGCAATCTGGGTAATAGTGGATAGGCTGACCAAATCAACTCACTTCCAATCGATACGAGAAGACTACGACTTACAGAAACTAGCACAACTATACATCAATGAGATTGTAACAAGACATGGAGCACCCCTATCGATTATCTCAGACCGTGAAAGTCGTTTCACTTCATGATTCTGGAAGTCTCTCCAACAGCCTTTGGGAACACGGCTTGATTTAAGCACCGCATATCATCCTCAAACTGACGGGCAAAGTGAAAGGACCATTCTGACACTAGAAGACATGTTGAGAGCTTGCGTGATCGATTTCGGGCGAAGTTAGGATAATCACCTTCCTCGGGTGGAGTTTTCCTACAACAATAGTTATCACGCAAGTATAAAAGCAGCGCCATACGAAGCTTTATATGGTAGAAAATGCCGATCACCGTTAAGATGGAATGAGATTGGTGATAGCCAAATAATGGGACCCGATATCGTAATGGAAACCACCGATAAGGTATTCAAGATTAAGGAACGGCTGAGAGCAGCCAGAGACCGTCAAAAGAAGTACGCCGATAGAAGGTGAAAGCCCCTAGAATTTCAAGTGGGAGATAGAGTGATGCTAAAAGTGGCGCCATGGAAAGGCACAGTAAGATTTGGCAAGAAGGGCAAGTTAAGCCCAAGATACATTGGACCATTTGAAATATTATCGAGAGTTGGCCCGGTAGCATACCAGTTAAGGCTACCCCAAGAGCTGAGCTATGTACATGACACTTTTCATGTGTCTAAGTTAAAGAAGTGTTTCATTGATAAGGCCTTGGAACTCCCATTGAAAGATGCCAAAATCACTAACGAGTTGAAGTTTGTGGAAGAACCCATAGAGATCACCGACCGACTAGTCCAGAAACTCAGACGAAGTCGGATACCCAAAGTGAAAGTAAGATGGAACTCTAGGCGAGGACTTGAATTCACATGGGAACGAGAAGATGTGATGAAGAAGGAGTATCCACACCTCTTTAAGCCCGCTCGTTCAGAATCTAATTGAAGCAAAAATTTCGGGACGAAATTTCCTAAACAGTGGGTGAATATAACAACCAACTCCTAGGTCCAACTCCCAGAATCTAATGTGATTTAGCATTGTATTATTGCATCATCTCATTTCATGTATGTATCTCCTTTTCTTTATGGTTAATGAATTTCTATGATTTATGCAACCCTGTTTGACTGTTGTCTGACATGTTTAAGCCTAGAACTTGTTCCCGAGGCTAGAAAATTCACTTAATTGACCTATTCCTTTGATAATTGTACATAAAATTTAAATTCGAGTCTTCCTTATGAAAATTTTCCCAAGGCACTTCACAACTATTTAGGCGCCTCATAATTGTTTAGGCGCATGACGACTGTACAGGCGCATTTGGCAGTTAGGCGCATCGCCACTGTTTAGGCGCATGAAGACTATTCAGGCACCCTGAAAGTGGGCGCATGAGAACTGTTTGGGCGTTTTTTCCACACTTAGCAGTTTAAAAATGTCCGAACCCTTCTAGAAGCTTTTGACCTGGTCTGCGCACCTTCAAACTGATCAATGCATGGGCTGTTGCCATGCATTTGGCCACCTCTCCAGCCAACCCCTCCTCACCTCGGTTCTAACTAACCCGATTTCCACACTCCATCTTTTGCTTTCAAAAACCGAATCCCCACTCCCTCTCACCCTTTACACACACACTCGAACTCTCTCTCTCTCTCTCTCTCTCGGCAAAGATTTCAACCTAAATCGAGAACTTCTTTCAGTCTTCAACCGAGCAAGAACAAGGATTTCTAGCTTCATGACTCTCAGACAAACTGTTCATACACCCTCTAAACCTTCCTTGGACACGTGTATCTTGGGTGTAAGTTTTGTTCTACCCGAACAATTATTGTTGTTGTTTCTCTACCTTTCACTCCCTTAAATCCTATTTTCTTGTTCAAAGGCAGAAAAACCGTGACCTAGTCCTTTCTTTTGTGCAACTTACAGCTCTACAAAAGGTACACACTTCTTACACACTCGTATACTTCGGGTTGTGCACTGGAACCTACCCGAAGACCTCTCTTCTTGGGTTTTCAGGACCGTTCCACTCATTGTTCCGAGTCTAACCTCCATTTTGATACTTAAAAATCAGGTTACTAAACATTTTATGATCTGGACTTATCGACTTTTGAATGTAAATGGGTGTTCAAACCCGAAGTCCCGTGTTACACATGTGTTAATACGTGCTTGGTACCCCAACCGTGACTTCAATAGTTTATATTGTAGAATCTGTAGGGTTAATCTGAATTTTCAAAATGTTTGGTGATGCTTTACTAATATCTATGTGGGTCGGATGCTTGGGTATGGCAATTTGGGCATTAAGAGCACATGTAGAGACCCGAATAACTGATAGATGTACCTTAACATAACTAAATTCATGACAACTTGTTAGAAACAAAATTTTCAGGCCCTAAAAACTATTAAAACAGTGCCTAAAACAGGACTTGGTGAAATTTTGGGTTAACCTGTTAATTCTGTGAACTTACTTGGCTTAAACGGGTCATATTACGCCAAAAACCCAAACTTTCCTAAAAAGAAAACTTTTTGACACAAATTTCTAAGGGATGTGGTCATATGTACTTTTAAACACCAATTACCCTTTATTTCACTTCCAATAGCCTAAGAACATTATCTTATTACTTGTATCTTGATCATAGGGTGCTAAGACTTGAACTTGTTGATACTTGAAGGACTTTTATTTGATTCTAAGGTGAGTTTCTTGTGTCCCCTTTTATTACTATTTTGGGGTGAAACATGCTCTATTTGAACTAAACTTTATTTGATACTATTATGCGATGCTATTGAATGTTGTGGCTATTGTTAGAACCTACATCTTTGTATCACAATCATTAATTCTTGTGTGAACCACTTGTTTTATATGGGTATATCTACTTGGGGAATCCCCCACGCACAGTGCCTTCCGTCATAACTGGAAGGGTACCCCACTGAGATCCTACGGGGTCATTTGTGTCATGTAACAGGTTTTATAAGATACTATGGTGTACCACTCAGCAGGTACGGTACAATCCTTGAGGCTCAGTTTCCCCTATGGGATAACCGGTACAACACAAGTTTAGAAGAGGCTAGCCGGGGCTGAGTGCAGGGTTGATTGTGACCCCATAATAGTGACACTTATGTTTTCTTTTTAAAAATTAACTCACGGATTCTAAAGAGCCCTTTTGTTTATGAAACTTAAGCACTTGAACTCACCAACTTTTTAGTTGACATAAATTCTTTTGAGCATGTTTCAGGTAACCTTTGTTGAAGCTTGGATTTTAATGGAAACTTTATGGATGGCTTAGTACCGAGACTACCAATGGCATTACTCGATTTTAAAAACTTTTTGACATTCGGTTTTGTTGTGTAATAAATTTGGAATAATTTACAATGAGTGTGGATTTGATGTTTGGGCAAGACATTTATAGCCCGGATATGTTGTTTTAATGACATGCCATTGTGATATTCTCTCCTTGTGTGCTCTTGTATAGTTTGTTTTTGCTGCCATGTATGTTACTACTCTGCGACGTCCCACCCTCTTTTGGGGCCCGGGGTGTGACAGATTGGTAACAGAGCCACAGGTTGTAGAGAAGTCGGGAATACCTTAGTAGACCCTAGGCTACAACCCTGATACCCTAGGACTGTCTTGTTTTGGAATGTGTTGGGATGAATGGGTTGGGTAAACTAATGATTACAGTTGATCAACGTAATCATGAATTTACCGGACGCGTTAATTCTGGCACGATCCCCTATTTTGTGTTAAAAATCTTTTCTTTGCATAGAATATGCTCTATGTGAGTCTAAATCTTGTATTGTCTATGTGGTAACATGTGTTTCTATTAATATGAGATACTACTGCCATTGTTACTAACATAACTGTCATGATGAGATACTACTACCTTCGTTACTGCTGTAACTGTTATTATGAGATACTATCGTCACTATTGCCATGAGCTATGAGAAACCAAATTACTCATGATGATTTTACAGGAACTCGAGGACTATGGCCAATGACGGAAAAGTACCAGCATTCCCCGTGGATGAGACTGCCCCTGTAGGACGGCTGAGCAGGGTGACTTCCCCATCTCAATATGAGGAGTACATTAGGCGATGCAGTCACCCCGGATGGATATCTATTACATCCGATGATACCGATCCATCCAAAGATTCATCCTCGACATCTCAGTCAAGGAGCCGGACCCGCTCCAACTCACCCCATGTACCAGCACCGGCGCACTCGTCCATCCCACCTATTGGGAATAGGGGCGTGCGAGTCATCACTCGACCACTAAAGAGCACCCGACCTGGAGCTTCTGTCTCATTTAGGATGCCGCCTCCTCCACCTCCACCGGCGACTGCTCCTGCACCGGCGCCCCCGATGATGGGACCACCTAGACGCCTACCTCAGGACGAGTTTTGGATGCCTCCGAGGCGCAGCATGTACGATGGACCGAGCATTCTAGCAGGAGACCACTACTCGCAGTCCAGCCGACGTGCTAGTGACTTTTGCCCGTCTGACCCCACATTGAGTGATATATTCAGGACCATCATGAGTTGACGATTCAGCACGCCACACGAACCTCGCAGTCTGCCCAATTTCAGGCACTAATGGCGTCCTATGGTGTCCAGCGCTTGGAGCAAGAACAAAAGAAGAAGGGGTCAGGCTGGTTCGGGTGGTTAAAGAAGAAATGGCAGTAGTGACTGGGTGAAACTTGATTACTGAATGATGCTATCTTTATGAGAAACTATTTATCTCTGATACTATTTTTGGGGGTGATGGCACCTTCCAGCTTGTATTGCTATGAAACTATCGACCCTCTTTGATGTTTGTTTTAATATCTATGATTTACCTTCTCTTATGATACTATCTTATCTATTCCTGGTTGCCTGTTTGGGTTATGTATTAGTTTGTTCTAGGAATATATCTTAATTGCCTTTTTGAATTGCTAATTGATTCCATATATATGTGAGACTATGAATGACTTTTTGTGTGTTATGTGAATCCTTGTGTGTTGTGGATCGACCTTAGGGAGTCAATTGGTGTGTGGGATACTCCAAACAAATTATGAGACACTAAATGAGTTTCACTATGATTGACACCAGAATGCCGCTTAGAAGGGAAACACGCGAGGGAAGAAACCGGGGAGTTGGACACCCCAGGGGTCGAGGTGGGAATCGATCACCCACTCCACCTAGGGCCGACTGGGAGGAGAACTCTAATCGTGAAAATGATGAGAGGATTGCCAACTTGGTGGCCCAACAAATTGCAAATGCTATCCCACCATCACCGCGCAAATAAATGCTGATCGGGGAAATACATCCCAGAATGATGGACTCGGAAACAATGCGGGGGATGCCTGGAACGTTGAAGAAGTAAGAACCGGGTGTTCTTACAAAACTTTCATGTCATGCAAGCCTAAAGACTTCGTCGGCACCGAGGGAGCAATAGACACCTATCGCTGGCTGGACGAAATGGAAGTTGTGCTGGATATAAGCGAGTGCAAGAACGAGCATACGGTCAGGTTTGCCTCCCAATCCCTAAAGGATGGTGGAAGACTATCGTTCAACCAAGGGGCAGGGATGCCGTCAGGCGCATGAAGTGGTCGGAATTTCGAGAACTGATGACCGGTAAGTACTATCCCATGAACCAGCTGGAGAAGCTATAGGCGGAATTTTGAGCCTGGAAATGAGGGGCTCAACAAATTACACCAAGTACATCAACCGGTTCTCGGCTCTGTCCCGACTAGTGCCCCACTGGGTGACACCCGAATCAAAAGGTGTAGCCCGTTTCATCTGGGGATTGCACCCCAGAGTTCGGGGCATGGTCCGATTTGCCAGGCCTACAACCCTCCAAGCGGCAGTTGATCTTACTGATAGCCTGACGGATGACATGATTAGAGCATTTTGGATGGAACAGGGGAGAGCTGAAGACAAGAAGAAGGTGACGGGCGAGAAGAGAAAGTGGTTTGAAGTTAAAAGAGGAATGGGCAGTAGCGGTAGCTCAAGCAGAAGGCTGGCGAAGGAGCAAGGCGTGATGACCATGGGGCAAGAGCATGAAAACTGTACTTAGGTACAAGCCCTTTCTCCAATAAGTGCAAGCTACACCACCAAGGGGAATGCAACCCGATGCCTTGTTTCAGGAGCAAGCGAACCGATCACCTGATTAAAGACTGTACGTATGAGCTCGGGAAGCAATGCTATAAGTGCGGGGATCCAGGACACATGCGTAACAAGTGTCCCAAGTTAGAAAGGGATAAAGACACTAGGCCTGTCAAGCCCAAAGGAAGAGCGTTCGTAATGGATCCAAATGGTGCTCGCAAAGATCCCGACATGGTAAACGGTACGTTCCTCATTAATAACCACCCTGCTACTGTCTTGTTTGATACTGGAGCGACTGGTAGTTTTGTTTCTACTACCTTTAGACATTTAATTGACTCGGAAGTCTGTACCCTAACTGATGCTTACACTGTGGAATTAGCCGATGGTAAGATAATAGAAACCAATGAAATTATCAAAGATTGCACGATAGAA
The DNA here is from genome assembly GCA_025506505.1 of Flaveria sonorensis. NCBI lineage: Eukaryota > Viridiplantae > Streptophyta > Magnoliopsida > Asterales > Asteraceae > Flaveria > Flaveria sonorensis. The sequence goes on along the minus strand of CM046440.1, from coordinate 30,026,406 downwards.
CTAGAGGGTATTCCATTTGAGATAGACTTGATGCCTATCACTTTAGGGGGATTTGATGCAGTTGTGGGAATGGATTGGTTAGCAAAATATAAGGCCGTAATTGTATGTGGTGAGCGCTTGCTTAGGGTACCTTTAACTGATGGAAGCACGCTAACAATCCACGGTGACGGAAAAGACGTGCTATAGCCTATGATTTTCCACCTGAAGGCTACCAAGAGTCTCCATAAGGGATGCTTCGCTTTCATAGTCTACGTGATGAAAGCAAAGGAAGAAAGGAGAATCGAAGATATACCTATGGTGGCTGAGTACCCGGAAGTTTTTCCCGAGGACCTACCGGGACTCCCTCCGACTAGACAGGTCGAATTCCAAATTGACCTAGTGCCCGGTGTCGCGCCAGTGGCCAAGGCACCCTACCGACTCGCTCCATCCGAAATGAAGAAGCTAATGGTGCAAATCCAAGAATTGCCGGATAAGGGATTCATTCGGCCAAGTGTTTCTCCGTGGGGTGCACCGGTATTGTTCGTCAAGAAGAAGGACGGGACCCTGTGAATGTGTATTGACTATCGCGATCTTAACAAGCTTAAAATCAAGAACCGCTATCCTCTCCCAAGAATCGACGACTTGTTTGATCAATTACAGGGAGCCAGCTATTTCTCCAGATAGATTTAAGATCGGGATACCATCAACTAAAGGTAAGGGAAGAAGAGATACCCAACACAGCCTTCAGGATTAGGTATGGACACAATGAGTACTTAGTCATGCCCTTTGGACTGACTAATGCACCTGCGACATTTATGGACCTCATGAACCGAGTATGTCTCCCGTATCTAGACAAGTTCGTGATTGTATTTATTGATGATACTTTGATCTACTCCCGTAGCAAGGAAGAGCATGAGAAGCACCTTAGACTGATTCTTGAGTTGCTCAAGAAGGAGCAGTTATATGCAAAGTTCCCCAAATGTGAGTTTTGGATGCGCGAAATCCAGTTTCTAGGACATGTGGTGAACAAAGAAGGTATCCAAGTGGATCCAACAAAAATAGAAGTCATTAAAAACTAGAAGATTCTTGAAACCCCTACATAAATAAGGCAATTTCTTGGTTTAGCTGGGTACTACCTAAGGTTCATCAAGGATTTCTCACGAATTGTGCAGCCATTAACCGCTCTAACCAAAAAGAATACAACCTTCATATGGAAAAAGGAACAGAATAAAGCATTTATGATACTCAAGGAGAAGCAGTGCAGTGCACCTATCCTTGCCCTACCGGAAGGCGTTGAGGATTTCATAGTTTATTGCGCGCCTCACGTGTAAGGCCCTGTTCCCGGGATGCTTACAGCTGGACCGTCATCGCATAATATATTCAAAATAAACATTTCTTTTGCAGCGGAATTTAAAACCTTTCATTAATAATTAAAACATGTTATCTCGTTACATAAATCGTTTACATATCAAAATAGAATAACATGTCAAAATATGGATGCTAGTCTTCGAAACACTCCCAGTATCATATGCATCCATGCCTGCAACTCCTCAGCATCAACAAAATACCTGCCAACTATCATGCATACAAAGAGTCAGCAACGCTTAGTGAGTTCTAGTTTTATAAATAAAATACTTTTCTTTCAATTAAAACCATACTTTACTTTCGTAAGCGATCATACATCATACATACAAATAGATAATCTCATTATTATCTTTCATCATCGTCAGCTTACATTCATTCATTTATAATTATCTTTCACTTCCATCTAGATCCCGTCTCATGCAATACCCCCGACTCATGTCCGAAGACTGATACTGTGTCGGGGCCTGTAAACAAACCCCAGACTCATGTCCGAAGACTGACACAGTACCAGGGTACGCGACAAGGATCCCGTTTCGTTTTGCAACACCCCAGACTCATGTCCATAGACTGATACTGTGCCGGGGCCTGTAATCAAACCCCCGACTCATGTCCGAAGACTGACACAGTACCGGGATGAGCATCACGACATCATTCGGGTCAACCTCAAGGATTAGACCCCCTTCAAGTCATTATCAGACTCCCTGTGTGTATCTTTCGGGTTAGCTAAACCGCACACAGTTGAGCTAACGAAAACATGGTCGTGCACCTCCATTCATCGCTTGCAAGACTTTCATTCATTCTTTATGTTCCACTTTTCATTATCGTTATCTTTCACTTCATTATATAATACTTTACGTACATAATCATACAACAGGTATTATAACATAATACATACGTTTTGAAAACCATTTAACGAAGAAAGATAACACATATGTACAACCACAACATTCACACCATAGACAAGCCTAAGCCACCCCGAGACATCATTTCTTAGCCCCTAAATTCTACTTCCCAAGATTCCAGAAAAGAACCCAAGTCCCCAAAGAAATGCGGATGAGCAAGAACAAATGTGGATGAACAGACAAATGCGCGTGAATAAACAAATGCGGATGAGTAACCAAATGCGGATGAACACCTCAGAAAATATTATGTGTCCCAAAGAAATGCGGATGACTGAATCAAATGCGCATGGACCAAACAAATGCGGATGAACATACAACGAATGCGGATGAACACTTAGCAAATGCGGGTGAACAAAATAGTCGTTGTTCATCAAATGCGGATACTGTAGCAAATGCGGATACTATAGCAAATGCGGATGCCACTGAAGCAAATGCGGATGAACAAAAAACTTAGATGTTGAATGTTCAATAAATGCGGATGAACAATGCGGATGAACAGATTAACCTGCAACGTAACTTAGGCTATTACCAGCTCCCAATCATCATCCTAACACATCCTTAGCATAGATCTATCATACTACACACTTAGAACAAACTAAACATCATACGCATCTTAGGAAAACCTCTAAAAACATACATCAAAAGAACACAGTCAAACATCACGCTGAAACTCACGGTTGGGTTTAGAAACCTTCTGTCCGGTATGCATAACAGCCCCAAACACTTAAAAAACCAGTAAAAAGGGGATCTAGAAACTCACCTTGAAGCAGCTCTTCGAACAAAGCACCTCCAACTCGAAACCACTTGCAACAGCAGCTTCAAAAATCCCGAACACAACCTCTTTGCAGCTTTCTCTTCCCTTCTTCTTCTCCAAAACCCGATATTTCTTTCTTCTTCTTCTTTTTCTTCTTCTGGTTGAGAGCAGGAAAGTAGATCCCTGCTTTATGGGCAGCCATACCTCTTATATTAGTGAAATAAAGGAGTTTTGGCACTTTTACACCTTGTACCCCTCATCTTGTGCCCATTTACTTTTCTTTCTATTTACTTCCTTTTTGTTTTCTTTTAAATAGAATTTCGGGGTGTTACAAGTCCACCCCCCTTTTTGTTTTCTTTTCTTTCTATTTACTCGCCATAGATCAGCACCGAACTCCTTTCGGGCGAGATTTTTCATACCACCTTCTTGCAACAATCGGTGTTTGCCTCACAGGTTCTAGCCAATCCTTCCGAAGGCGCACGACTAGCCATCCATGTCTGTCCTGAACAGTATAGCAGGAAACACGCACTCTCTCAATTCTATTGCGCAACCTTCTACGGCATCCGGTAACCTAGTGGACTTACCAATAGCAATTTCTGCATCGAAGGACGCATCGATCTTCCTACTCCTGACGTGCAACTTAACACAAAGGCAGCAGGAGTGAAACTACAACTAGCACCACAATTAAAGCATACATGCACAAATATAATTTACTAGAAACGTACCTGACATCAAGTCGAAGTCCGCTCCAGCCTCCTCTCGGTCAGGGCACCTGCTTCAACCTTCATCCTTTGCCATCCTTCCTTGCGCCGTAGCTTCCTGCCCTCGTCTTCTTGCAGTCTCGGCTCATGTGTCCAGTCTCACCACAGTCGTAGCATTTAGCCATAAGGCAATCCCTTGCCTTGTGGCCCTCCTTCCCGCACTGGGAACAGACATTCAGTCTCCACTTGCACTCTCCCTCGTGGCCTTTTCCACACTTCTTGCACGCCCTCACTTCCCCAGTTACCATCCTCCGATCGTCTATCCTCACCTTCTTACCACCAGCCTCAAATCCATTTTCATCACCCCTTCTTCCACTTCTATTCCCATCATAGCCTCGCTCCTCCTCTTCGTACATCATCGCCACCGTCTCTCGTTCGTCGTACAACCTTCCCGCCAAATCGATCGCCGACCAAAACGTGCTTGGTCGGGCAGTGACCAGATGTCTGGGTACATCTATTGGCAGACCTTGGATGTACCTTTTGATCTTCCGTGACATAGGCGTCACATGATCTGGCACCAGTCTTGCCATCTCGTTGAACTTTGTGGTGTACTGTTGGTGTGTCATCGTTCTGGCTTCCAGCTGCAGGAACTCCCTCTCGACTTTGTCCAGCTCCCTAGGAGGACAAAACTCCTCAATCACCAACCTCTTCAGTTCCTTCCACCACATCCTCCTGACTGCCCTGGTACCCTCAGCCTGGACAATATTGTCCCACCAGCATAAGGCTGAATCCACAAAAGAGTGGGTAGCAAACTTCGCCTTTTGATCCTCACAGCACTCGCTGATGTCAAGCACCGCCTCCATTTCTCTCACCCAATGTTGTGCAGTTGCGAAACTCCCATTCCCATCAAACATAGGAGGCCTACACCTTCGGAATGCTCCATAGCTGCATCCCTTTGAAGCCTCCTCCATAGCTTCCTCCTCCTCCTCATCGCCACTGGAGACAACCATGTCAACATCGGGTTGCTCCATATCTCTAGAACCTCTGACTTCACCTCCTCGTCGTGCGGTTCTCCTCTTCTCACTCTCCTTCTTCTCATCCTCCTTCATAGCCCTAATGACCTCGGTCACTACAGTGGGCAGAATCATCTGCATGACCTGATGAACCTCCTCAACCACCGCCTCCTTCACTGAGGCTCTCAGGTTAGCACTTCCATGTTCACCGTCTTGGTGACGAAACTCTGGCTCTTCAGGAGCCGTCTCAGCAGTCTTAGCTCTGCTCCTCATGACACGCGGTCTAACACCACGTCCACCACGACCTCCACCATGCGAAGCCTCAGAAGACTTACCACCAGCCATATAAACACTACAAGATTCAAACACCAACACGGTCAATCAAGGTAATGGCTCAGTTAATGTCAAGTCTATAGTAAGTCCCTAATTACTATGGCCAGTTGTGATTAGCCACTTACTTTACTCTTCATCCCCAAAGCATTCCCTATCCTGACTACATCAGTATCTAAATCCACACAAAGCACACAAGCCACATAACATGCGCACATAATACGGTTAACATTAACTTACAAATAGCTTACATAAAACCTTTACCAAAAACTTTTACCTACAGGCACGTAACTACTAGGACCGGCATCCCTTTCCTTTCGTCCCATTCTCAGTTTAAGATTAGGTTCTTTTTGAAAATATTTACCCAATTCACTTAAACTTTAGCTCTGATATCAAGTTGTAAGGCCCCGTTCCCGGGACGCTTACAGCTGGACCGTCATCGCATAATATATTCAAAATAAACATTTCTTTTGCAGCGGAATTTAAAAACTTTCATTAATAATTAAAACATGTCATCTCGTTACATAAATCGTTTACATATCAAAATACAATAACATGTCAAAATGTGGATGTCAGTCTTCGAAACACTCCCAGTAGCTTATGCATCCATGCCTGCAACTCCTCAGCATCAACAAAATACCTACCAACTATCATGCATACAAAAAGTCAGCGACGCTAAGTGAGTTCTAGTTTTATAAATAAAATACTTTTCTTTCAATTAAAACCATACTTTACTTTCGTTAGCGATCATACATCATACGTACAAATAGATAATCTCATTATTATCTTTCATCATCGTCATCTTACATTCATTCATTTATTATTATCTTTCACTTCCATCTAGATCCCGTCTCATGTAATACCCCCGACTCATGTTCGAAGACTGATACTGTGCCGGGGCCTGTAAACAAACCCCCGACTCATTTCCGAAGACTGACATAGTACCGGGGTACGCGACAAGGATCCCGTTTCGTTTTGCAACACCCCCGACTCATCTCCGTAGACTGATACTGTGCCGGGGCCTGTAATCAAACCCCCGACTCATGTCCGAAGACTGACACAGTACCGGGATGAGCATCAAGACATCATTCGGGTCAACCTCAAGGATTAGACCCCCTTCGAGTCATTATCAGACTCCCTGTGTGCATCCTTCGGGTAAGCTAAACCGCACACAGTTGAGCTAACGACAACAAGGTCGTGCACCTCCATTCATCGCTTGCAAGACTTTCATTCATTCTTTATGTTCCACTTTTCATTATCATTATCTTTCACTTCATTATATAATACTTTACGTACATAATCATAGAATAGGTATTATAACATAATACATACGTTTTGAAAACTGTTTAACTAAGAAAGATAACACATACGTACAACAACAACATTCACACCATAGACAAGCCTAAGCCGCCCCGAGACATCATTTCTTAGCACCTAAATTCTACCTCCCAAGATTTCAGAAAAGAACCCAAGTCCCCAAAGAAATGCGGATGAGCAAGAACAAATGCGGATGAACAGACAAATGCATGTGAATAAACAAATGCGGATGAGTAACCAAATGCGGATGAACACCTCAGAAAATATTTTGTGTCCCAAAGAAATGCGGATGACTGAATCAACTGCGCATGGACCAAACAAATGCGGATGAACATACAACGAATGCGGATGAACACTTAGCAAATGCGGGTGAACAAAATAGTCGGTGTTCATCAAATGCGGATACTGTAGCAAATGCGGATACTGTAGCAAATGCGGATGCCGCTGAAGCAAATGCGGATGAACAAAACGCTTAGCTGCTGAATGTTCAACAAATGCGGATGAACAATGCGGATGAACAGATTAACCTGTAACGTAACTTAGGCTATTACCAGCTCCCAATTATCATCCTAACACATCCTTAGCATAGATCTATCATACTACACACTTAGAACAAACTAAACATCATACGCATCTTAGGAAAACCTCTAAAAACATACATCAAAAGAACACAATCGAACATCATGCTGAAACTCACGGTTGGGTTTAGAAACCTTCTGTCCGGTATGCATAACAGCCCCAAACACTTAGAAAACCAGTAAAAAGGGGATCTAGAAACTCACCTTGAAGCAGCTCTTCGAACAAAGCACCTCCAACTCGAAACCCACTTGCTACAGCAGCTTCAAAAATCCCTAACACAACCTCTTTGCAGCTTTCTCTTCCCTTCTTCTCCAAAACCTGATATTTCTTTCTTCTTCTTCTTTTTCTTCTTCTGGCTGAGAGCAGGAAAGCAGATACCTGCTTTATGGGCGGCCATACCTCTTATATTAGTAAAATAAAGGAGTTTTGGCACTTTTACACCTTGCACCCCTCATCTTGTGCCCATTTACTTTTCTTTCTATTTACTTCCTTTTTGTTTTCTTTTAAATAGAATTTCAGGGTGTTACATCACGTCAGGGGCTGGGGTGTGTATTGATAGAGGCACAAAAGGAAGCCTTGAGCAATAACAGACTAGCGGAAGAAATGCTAACAGGAATGGGAAAACGTTTGGAAGTGAGTAATGACGGATTGTACAAGCATGAGGGAAGGACATGGGTACCAAAACATAGAGGAATTAGAGAGATAGTCCTAGATGAAGCACATAAATCTAGATACTCAGTTCATCCGGGGAGTGACAAAATGTATCAGGACTTAAGGGCTCTTTTCTGGTGGCCCGAAATGAAGAAATCCATTGCTACCTATGTAGGGAAATGCCTGACGTGTGCAATGGTAAAGGAAGAGAACCAAAAGCCATCAGGAACCTTACAACAGCCCGAAATTCCCAAGTGGAAATGGGATAACATTACGATGGACTTTGTTACAAAGTTGCCAAGAACTTCTCGTGGACATGATGCAATCTGGGTAATAGTGGATAGGCTGACCAAATCAACTCACTTCCAAACGATACGAGAAGACTACGACTTACAGAAACTAGCACAACTATACATCAATGAGATTGTAACAAGACATGGAGCGCCCCTGATTATCTCAGACCGTGATAGTCGTTTCACTTCATGATTCTGGAAGTCTCTCCAACAGCCTTTGGGGACACGGCTTGATTTAAGACCGCATATCATCCTCAAACTGACGGGTAAAGTGAAAGGACCATTCTGACACTAGAAGACATGTTGAGAGCTTGCGTGATTGATTTCGGGGGAAGTTGGGATAATCACCTTCCTCAGGTGGAGTTTTCCTACAACAATAGTTTATCACGCAAGTATAAAAGCAGCGCCATACGAAGCTTTATATGATAGAAAATGCCGATCACCGTTAAGATGGAATGAGATTGGTGATAGCCAAATAATGGGACCCGATATCGTAATGGAAACCACCGATAAGGTATTCAAGATTAAGGAACGGCTGAGAGCAGCCAGAGACCGTCAAAAGAAGTACGCCGATAGAAGGCGAAAGCCCCTAGAATTTCAAGTGGGAGATAGAGTGATGCTAAAAGTGGTGCCATGGAAAGGCACAGTAAGATTTGGCAAGATGGGCAAGTTAAGCCCAAGATACATTGGACCATTTGAAATATTATCGAGAGTTGGCCCGGTAGCATACCAGTTAAGGCTACCCCAAGAGCTGAGCTATGTACATGACACTTTTCATGTGTCTAACTTAAAGAAGTGTTTCATTGATAAGGCCTTGGAACTCCCATTGAAAGATGCCAAAATCACTAACGAGTTGAAGTTTGTGGAAGAACCCATAGAGATCACCGACCGACTAGTCCAGAAACTCAGACGAAGTCGGATACCCAAAGTGAAAGTAAGATGGAACTCTAGGCGAGGACCTGAATTCACATGGGAATGAGAAGATGTGATGAAGAAGGAGTATCCACACCTCTTTAAGCCCGCTCGTTCAGAATCTAATTGAAGCTAAAATTTTGGGGACGAAATTCCTAAACGGTGGGTGAATATAACAACCGACTCCTAGGTCCAACTCCCAGAATCTAATGTGATTTAGCATTGTATTATTGCATCATCTCATTTCATGTATGTATATCCTTTTCTTTATGGTTAATGAATTTCTATGATTTATGCAACCCTGTTTGACTGTTGTTTGACATGTTTAAGCCTAGAACTTGTTCCCGAGGCTAGAAAATTCACTTAATTGACCTAATCCTTTGATAATTGTACATAAAATTTAAATTCGAGTCTTCTTTATGAAAATTTTACCAAGGCACTTCACAACTATTTAGGCGCCTCACAACTGTTTAGGCGCATGACGACTGTATAGGCGCATTTGGCAGTTAGGCGCATCGTCACTGTTTAGGCGCATGAAGACTATTCAGGCACCCTGAAAGTGGGCGCATGAGCACTGTTCGGGCGTTTTTGCCACACTTAGCATTTTAAAAATGTCCGAACCCTTCTAGAAGCTTTTGACCTGGTCTGCGCACCTTCAAACTGACCAATGCATGGGCTGTTGCCATGCATTCGGCCACCTCTCCAGCCAACCCCTCCTCTCCTCGGTTCTCACTAACCCGATTTCCACACTCCATCTTTTCCTTTCAAAAACGGAATCCCCACTCCCTCTCACCCTTTACACACACACTCGAACTCTCTCTCTCTCTCTCTCTCGGCAAGGATTTCAACCGAAATCGAGAACTTCTTTCAGTCTTCAACCGAGCAAGAACAAGGATTTCTAGCTTCAAGACTCTCAGACCAACTGTTCCTACACCCTCTAAACCTTCCTTGGACACGTGTATCTTGGGTGTAAGTTTTGTTCTACCCGAACAATTATTGTTGTTGTTTCTCTACCTTTCACTCCCTTAAATCCTATTTTCTTGTTCAAAGGCAGAAAAACCATGACCTAGTCCTTTCTTTTGTGCAACTTACAGCTCTACAAAAGGTACACACTTCTTACACACTCGTATACTTCGGGTTGTGCACTTGAACCTACCCGAAGACCTCTCTTCTTGGGTTTTCAGGACCGTTCCACTCATTGTTCCGAGTCTAACCTCCATTTTGATATTTAAAAATCAGGTTACTAAACATTTTATGATATGGACTTATCGACTTTTGAATGTAATTGGGTGTTCAAACCCGAAGTCCCATGTTACACATGTGTTAATACGTGCTTGGTACCGAAACCGTGAATTCGATAGTTTATATTGTAGAATCCGTAGGGTTTATCTGAATTTTCAGAATGTTTGGTGATGCTTTACTGATATCTATGTGGGTCGGATGCTTAGGTATGGCAATTTGGGCATTAAGAGCACATGTGGAGACCCGAATAACTGATAGATGTACCTTAACATAACTAAATTCGTTGGTGAAATTTTGGGTTAACCTGTTAATTCTGTGAACTTACTTGGCTTAAACTGGTCATATTACGCCAAAAACCCAAACTTTCCTAAAAAGGAAACTTTTTGACACAAATTTCTAAGGGATGTGGTCATATGTACTTTTAAACACCAATTACCCTTGATTACACTTCCAATAGCATAAGAACATTATCTTATTACTTGTATCTTGATCATAGGGTGCTAAGACTTGAACTTGTTGATACTTGAAGGACTTTTATTTGATTCTAAGGTGAGTTTCTTGTGTCCCCTTTTATTACTATTTTGGGGTGAAACATACTCTGTTTGAACTAAACTTTATTGGATACTATTATGCGACGCAATTATATGTTGTGGCTATTGTTAGAACCTGCATCTTTGTATCACAATCATTAATTCTTGTGTGAACCACTTGTTTTATATGGGTATATCTACTTGGGGAATCCCACACGCACAGTGCCTTCCGTCATAACCGGAAGGGTACCCCACTGAGATCCTGCGGGGTCATTTGTGTCATGTCATAGGTTTCATAAGATACTATGGTGTACCACTCAGCAGGTACGGTACACTCCTTGAGGCTCAGTTTCCCCTATGGGATAACCGGTACAACACAAGTTTAGAAGAGGCTAGCCGGGGCTGAGTGCAGGGTTGATTGTGACCCCACAATAGTGACATTTATGTTTTCTTTTAAAAAATTAACTCACGGATTCTAAAGAGCCCTTTTGTTTATGAAACTTAAGCACTTGAACTCACCAACTTTTTAGTTGACATAAATTCTTTTGAGCATGTTTCAGGTAACCTTTGTTGAAGCTTGGATTTTAATGGAAACTTTATGGATGGCTTAGTACCGAGACTACCAATGGCATTACTTGATTTTAAAAACTTTTCGATATTTGGTTTTGTTGTGTAATAAATTTGTAATAATTTATAATGAGTGTGGATTTGATGCTTGGGCAAGACATTCATAGCCCGGATATGTTGTTTTAATGACATGCCATTGTGATATTCTCTCCTTGTGTACTCTTGTATGGTTTGTTTCCGCTGCCATGTATGTTACTAGTTTGCGACGTCCCACCCTCTTTTGGGCCCGGGGTGTGACATTACTGATCCCAAGAATGATCAAATGAATCATTAAAAAATGACTCGGCTTACTAAGATGGCTCATGCTATTCTGCTTGTCAGAATAAATCTGATCATATCTCTTACATCAGCAGCCTCTGGAACATCTAGGTCAAGGATATCACTAACATTATGAAGCATGCTCCAAGTTAAATTTTCCATAATCTGCACAAGAGACACATGTATGAGATTATTTAAACATGATACTTGATTAACTCCTTTTGACTTTGTAGTTCAAAGTTTGACATTGATAAATGTAAAAATTTGAGTTTAAACCTACTATTCTACTTGATTATTCTTAACATCAAACCATTCTTTATCATATTTAGTTGATTTTGGTCTGAATCAATTATATCAACTAGTTATTATTCATGATTTTTGTTTATTTAACCTAGGGTTCAAAGTCAACATCAATGAGTGTTGGTTGTTTGGAACAAAGTCCTACATTTACATTTGAATAGTTATAGTAGATTATCAAAATAGGATAGTCATAATGTTCCGAATAAGTATGAATCAAGTTTTATGGATGGTTTGAAAGATGAACTATCAATGAACACACTCATCGCACTATATGGTTAGACACTTAGATTTGAAAATTATAAAATGTGTCTGGGATTTGAAGTTATATATGCGGACTGAGTTCATTTCAAATTGAAAAAGTGTTTAAACAAAAATGTGGTTGTAAAATTTTCATTTTACTGAGTGTACTGTAGCTTGCATTTGTCTGCTATTCATCGCATTTGAAAAATACAGATGGACAAATAACCCATTTGCATTTGCTAAAGTTACTCATATTAATTAACACTGATGCATACTTTAGTATTTGCTATAGTATTCGTATTACAAATGTGATGTACAGTGCACTACTCGTATTCACAAATGTTATGAACAATGTACTAGCATTTGTTTCAGTCAGTAGTGTCCGTATTAATTCATGTACATATTAGTCAAATGCTTATGAACACTTCGTACTGAGTATTGTGCTTCATATTTGTTCATTAGCATAGACAAAATTAAAATGTGTAAAATTTTAAAGATCAAGGCATAATAACACTATTACGCACATTTGACACTGTTCACCGCATTAATGAAATGCAGGTGAACCATACTTACCCACATAAGTAGTTTGATCATTCCCATTTGGGTAAAACACTGTTACTAGCATTTATTTTTCCTTTGAAATTATTTTCAACAAATGAAGTTTATACTTTGCAAAAATTTTAACTTTGCAAAGTTTAATGATTTTGATAGATGTTGAGTGATGTAATGTTAGCACTATAGTTGTTCTATTGACTTGGAATTTTCTTGACTTTGACTGTGTTGATGTTGTCAATTCTCACTTGGTTTGATTTGTTCACCGGTGTGAAATATATTTCCAAGTCTGACAAAGTTTTAGCCATCTTTGTGCATTAAAGAACTGCATAGACTAAAATATTATGGTAATTTCTTTACTTTTGCACACTAACATGGCTTTTTTCATATTTTTGATATGTTTGATGTTTTTAGAAAAGATGAAGAACTGTTCCACATGAAATCAAATATTTTTGTAATTTTAATCAATTGTTAATAATTTTGAGATTTTTTTGATATTTTTAGTTACTCCCCAGAAAGTTTGACAAAAACTTTATTGATTTAGAAAAATAAAAAAAATCGATATACCATCAAAAAGAATAATGAAGAGTAAATATATTTCTATTTTTTTAAATTTCTTCTCTATACATGATTATCGAATAATATATTCTACCTTTCATGAGATCATATAAAGCTTACCCTTCACAAACGCAAGCAAAGTTAGTAAAATAGACATGTTCAGACACATATTGAGTGAAGGTACGTTTCTATTTAAACACATGCATCGGTTAATAGTTTGTATACTTTGTGATAGTTATCATGTTTTGAATTTGTTAATAATTCTCTATATACCTCACACTAAGAAGCACAAAAATATCAACCATCCATAAGAATTGCATGATAGAAGTTTATTAAAACTTACATGACCATGTCATTTCGATAATGAAATCTTTTTTATTATGGTTAGGGGGATCCTTTTTCGGTTTTTTATATTTTAATCCTTATTTATGCATTCTATTTTTCAGGTAATCCACTTTGGGATTCGTTTGATGCATTCACTTTGATATGTAGTCCAAGATGGACTTTATTAAATCATCCACTTTAGGAGGTGTTCCTCATTGGGAATCTTTTTAAATCATGCAAATCAGCACCTTGTGCCTTGTTTACTCCATGTCTTTGCCGAACAAAATAAATGAGAAACTGACGTAGGTTAATGAGATTTATAAAATATCAATACATGTGTATTTAGTTAACTACAAACACTCACATGGTTAAGCTAATACTTACCCATACCCTAAGATGATGGCTTCACAGTACAATGTTGAGCTTTAGTTAATAACATAAGCAATTCTAAGATGAGTCTACCCACACATCAAATAAGGTATGTCTGTATTGAATTTTTTAAGAAATGCATTGCAAATGATATACCACTTATACTTATATCATTTCTCATGCGATATTAGGCATATGGTATATTATTTAAAACAAAGACATATTTTTGTGATTTTGCCTGATTTTTCCATTTTTTTGAGTTTTTAATATACGAAATATAATATAATTTTTGGATTTTTGAACAATATTTGAATGTTTTTGTATTTTGAAAATTTGAAAATTCTGACGGATAATGAAATTAATTAGATTACTATATTTTTTATTTTTCATTCTTTTTATTATAGATTTATCATGCCAATTGATTGTACAAGGAATTTAAACCTACTAGGTTCAAATGTCTTAGTAAATAAATGAGCAAATTGATTATCAATGTGCACTTAAATCAACTTGATTAATCCTTTTTCAGCACAATCTCTCAAAATTGATATCTTATCTCAATAGTTTTAGTTTTTTAGTTGTACTGGATTGTTAGTTATGAATATGGCAGTTGTGTTGTCAATACGAATTTATATGTGCAAAAAGTTAAAATGATAATCAAGCATCTAGTTTTGAATCCAGAGTACTAGAGAACAGCAAGCAAATGCTTCAATGTATTCAACCTTTATAGTAGAAACTAACATGTTTGTCTTCTTCTTTAACTGCCATGGCACACGTCTTGGACTAAGGAATTAACAACCACTGGATGTTGACTTCCGGTGGAAGTTACAAACCCATAGGTACTGTTTATATAGGCATACAAGTTGAAGTTGCCTTCTTTTAGATACCAATCCTTTTGACAAAATTGACATGTGACTCCTTGAGATCAGCCTGATATCTAGCACAAATGCATAATCTAAACATGATGTCTAGTCAACTAGCAATAAGATAAGTGAGTAAGCCTATCATTGACAGATAGTGAGTTTGATCAACTCAATTGTCATCTGGATCTGGTTCTATCTTTATCTTTGTATCTACTAGAGTTCTAATAGATTAACAATCTGCAAAGTGAAACTTCGTTAACATGGTATCCACATATTTGGATTGGTTGATGAAAATTCCATCTGTTGTTTGTTGTACGTGTAACCCTAAGAAAAATACGAGTTCTCCCATAACACACATTTGAAACTTGAAATGCATGAAATCCTTAACATCTTTGTAGAGTTGCTTGTTTGTTGAGTGAAAAATGATATCATCCACATATCTATGGAGTAGTAACATCTCATGTCATTTCTTCTTTCTGAACATTGCTGGTCTATGTTTCTTCTCTCGTACCCGTGTTCAAGGAGAAAAGATGACAATGTTTCATACTATTTTAAGGAACAATCCATCTAAACGTGTTTCGTCCGCTCGTGAAAGACAGGATTGTTAGCGATATGCTTGACTGCTATATTGTCACATAAGAGTTGTGTGGGGTTTTCTTGCTCGCAGCCAAGCTCCTTCAACAGCCATCGAAGCCATAGGATTTCACTAACCGTGCTCGCCATTGCCCGGTACTCGGCTTCTACAGAGGAGCGAGCGACGACAGATTGTTTCTTAGACTTCCAAGAAATCAGGGCTCCTCCTAAAAGTAACAAATAGCCACTCCTAGATCGCCTTGTGTTTGGGCAGCCTAACCAGTCAGAGTCGGTGTATGCTACCAAGTCAAGTCCGCCTTCATAGGGAAGAAGAATACCTTGTCCGATAGTAGCCTTTAGATATCGTAATATCCTTGTAGCAGCATCCATGTGACTTTGGCGAGGATCAGTAACAAATTGGCTTAGAACGTTGACCGAATAAGTGACATCCGGCCTTGTGGCTTGTAAGTATAAAAGTCTTCCAATGAGGCTTCTGTAGGCACTAGGATCAACTTTAGCCTCGTTATCCCCTTTTTTGATTTGTACTCCTTGCTCCATGGGGAAAGCGCTTGGATGGCATCCCGTCATTCCGGAATCTTCAAGGATATCCATTATGTACTTTCTTTGGTTTAGAACCAAATCGTTACGGGTTCGGGCAACCTCTATACCAAGAAAATACTTTAAGTTCCCCAAGTCCTTTATGCTAAATTTCTCGTCTAGGAAGCGTTTGGTGTCTTTGATCTTTTCAGCATCATTCCCTGTTAGGATAACATCATCAACATAGATAAGAGCAATGACAAAGGACTTCTCGGTCTTGAACACGAAGAGAGAGTGATCTGCCTTAGACTGATGGAAGCCTATTTCACCAAGAGAGGAGGTAAACTAGTGGAACCAATTTCTAGATGCTTGTTTGAGCCCATATAGAGATTTCTAGAGTCGACAAACCCGTCCTTCCTTCCCTTTTTCAAATCCTTGAGGGATCTTCATGTAGACCTCTTCATCCAACTCTCCATGCAAAAATGCATTATTCACGTCTAGTTGATTAATGATCCATCTTTTCTTCGTGGCAACGGCCAAGACGGTTCGCACGGTTACCAACTTGGTAACAGGGGCAAAAGTGTCATGAAAATCGACACCCTCTAGTTGAGTGAATCCCTTTGTAACCTACCTAGCCTTGTATCTCTCAATTGTTCCATCTGGTTTGTGCTTTATCTTGTAAATCCATTTCGAGTCGATAGCCCGTTTTCCTTCGGGAAGAACTTCAAGGGTCCAGGTGTTGTTTTGTTCAAGGGCTTGTATTTCCTTCCTCATAGCTTCTTGCCAGTTGGGATCCTGAACAGCACGTGTGAAACTTTTGGGCTCATTGCTCAGGCTAATAGCCGTGAGAAATGCCTTGTGAGAGTTAGAGAAATTTTTGTAAGTGACAAAGTTTGAGATGGGATGTACCGTCGAGGGACTTTGATCAGGAACAGGTTGGTCTTGTTGCAAAGAGGGTGGTAGATCGACCACATAGCCCTTTAGATGAGCTGGTTGATTTCTATTCCTCCTTTCCCGTACAGGTTGCTCATTGATAGGCATATTTTCCTCCTCATCATTATTTTGCTCTTCATGATTGCTGTCAACTTCATCCTCATGTGTCTCAATGGGCCCATCATGAGAATTGTCATGCATATTATTCTCATGCAAGTCTTGGAGATTACTGTGAACTGCACTGTCATGCATGATTTCATTCCCATCATTGGTTTCACTATTTTGGGTTTGTTCTAGGTCTTGGGCTTCATGATAGTGAAGAACACGGTTAAAAATCTCTGGATCTTTGTTAAAAAAGTCCTTCGATCGGTCATATGGAAATACATTTTCAATGAATTTTACATCCCGAGTTACCATAATTTTATTATTTTTCACATCGTAAACTTTGTAGCCCTTTGTGCCACGAGGATATCCCACAAATATACCCGGTTTCCCTTTTAACTCAAACTTGTCTCCTTTTGTTTCAACGCTTCTATAATAAGCTAGACACCCAAAAACTCCCATGGCCTCATAATTGGGTTTTACATTATAAATCATTTCATAGGGGGTTTTGTTGCCAATGGTCTTTGAGGGAAGCCTATTTATGATGTGGGCTGCGGTCAAGACGCATTCTCCCCAAAAAATGGTGGGTAATTTAGCTTCGAACCTCAAGGCTCTTGCTGTTTCTAATAAGTGTCTAAGTTTTCGCTCCACGACTCCGTTTTGTTGTAGAGTGTGTGGGCAAGAGGTCTCGAGTAATATACCGTGGTCGGTATAAAATTTAATCATTCGGTGGGATGTGAATTCCCCCCCATTGTCACATCGTATCCTTTTAACATTCTTATTAAATTGGGTTTTTATCATTTTGGAAAAACCGATTAAACAATCACTCGCCTCAGATTTAAATTTAAGTAAGAACACCCAAACCGATCGACTATAACCATCGACTATGGTCAAGAAATAATTTGCTCGGGTCAGTGAAGGCTTTCGGTACCTTCCCCAAATATCACAGTGTAAAAGATCAAAGCATTCCTTTGTTTTAATAAAACTCTCCGGAAAAGGTAATAGAGTAAACTTTGCTTTCAAACAAGAATCACAAGGAGTATCATTTTGTTTAACTTTTGCAAAATCAAGACACGAGACTTTATTATGTGAAGGATGACCTAACCGACGATGCCAAGTTTCACCACTAACAGTCATTGCTATCTTCTTATTTCTTCCCATCTCCATGCTATAAAGACCCTCTTTGCATTTACCCGTCCCAATCAATGTCCTCGAGTTCAAGTCCTGCATAACAAAGAATTCAGGAAAAAAAGGTTATGGAACATTTGAGGTCCCTGGTCAACCTACTCACAGAAAGAAGGTTAAAGGAAAAATCAGGAACATATAGCACATCCTGTAGGTTTATTCCATTAGGCAATGTGCACACCCCTCTCCCTTTAACAGGGATAGAGTCTCCATTGGGTATGACAACGGGTAGTTCACGAGAGGATTTTAGACCTCCATTGAACCAACCCAAAACTTGCATGATGTAATCGGTGCACCCCGAGTCAACGACCCATTCGTTAACTTCTTCAGATCTACCTGCGACGTTGGCAACCGGATGATTATCCTTTAGGTTGGAAGCGTTCTTGAAAAATTCCATAAGTTGGAGGTATTGCTTGTGGTCCAACCCCTCGATCGGACTCCGACTATCTCCAGCTGACCCAGCTTTAGCAAATGCAGCTTTGGGCTTTTGCTTATCACCTTTGCCCTTCCCCGGCCACCATTCAGGGTAGCCTATAATCTTGAAGCAACCACTGCGATTGTGTCCATCTCTGTCGCAAACATCACAATGTTCAACCTTCTCATTTGAGTTTTTTTTGAAGGTTTTGAATCCCCCTTTGTTCGAGTTGTTCGTCCCCGCCCCTCGCTTCACTTGAGCCTGGAAAGCAGCCCCATCGACGTTGGTTTTTTTACCACTCGATATTGCTCTCTGTTGTTCATCTTCTGAGACAAGGTGGTATGCCTCTCCCAAAGATGGGGTTGGTTTCATGGCGAGAATCTACGTTCTAATGGTGGAGAAATCCGTCTCGAGTCCTAGAAGAAACTCGTATAACCTTTCCTTATCTGTTAACTCTCCGATCTTTTTCCCAATACCGCACGTACAACCATTGCAAGAACATCTTGGTACAGAGAAGACGGAAGCAATCTCGTCCCAAATAACCCTTAATCTCGTGTAGTAGGCAGAAACGGACGTTCCATCCTGTCTCGTGGTGCTCAAGAGCTGCATCAATTCGTAGGCTCTCAGGGCACTCTCTTTTCCAAATTGTTCACGTAGGTCCCTCCAGATTTCTTCGGCAGTAGCAGCGTATTTGACGCTAATTCTGATCTCCTTCTCCATTGCTGTGGTGAGCCATCCCTTGATCATAGCGTCACACCGAAGCCAAGCCATGTAATCACCGTCGGTTTTCTGTCGCGCCTTGATTGTGCCATCAACAAAACCGATTTTGTTTTTAGCGCATAAAACAATTTCCATTTCTTGGAACCAATCGAGATAGTTGTTGTCGTTTAGGAGATCGTTCACTTGTATTTGCCTTGGGCAGTCTGAGGGATGTAGATAGAAGGGGGAACTGGGATCGATGGGTTGGTTTTGGGTTTTGGCTTTTCCGTCATCTTCTTTGCCAGCCATGGCAGTATGATAGAGATTGAATTAGGTTTTCTTGATTGGATGATGGATGGCCTGCTCTGATACCATATTACAAACGATATTTTCTCCCTCTTTCAGTTATTGTTCAAAAGAATACAAATAGGGATAAATAGAAAAAGATACCAACAATCAAGGCTATAATAAAGGAGACTAAAAAAAGAAAGGAAATCATAAAATAATAGCCTCTAATAAATAATAGTTTGAAAAATGATGAATAATAGAATCGTAGAAAAAAACTAACAAAAGGCGGTAGAGAATATTGAAATTCAGCTTGTAATTAGTTGAAAATATGAAGGTGAGTGACTAATATATAGATTTGGGAGGGAAATTAAAATTTCTAAAATAATGATTTCTATAAACTGAATAAATAGGAATAATAATGCTAACTAAGAATAAAATATAGATTTAGAAAAGTGTTTCAATGAAATAAATACCAATAATATAATCATTTATACAAGCCAACTTTCAAATTCAAACTTGAAAATAACCTTAATTAACATGCACACCTTCTATTGCGTAGGTACAGCCCTCAAGGGAATAGCTTTCCTAAGAGTTATACCCATTCTTTCATTCATATCCATCTCGTTGGGTTTATGTCCATCACCCAAAACCCAGTCAAATTTGTGCAAGAGCGTACCCAAAGTGAGTGGAAGAACTCGTGAGGCAAGGGGTATAGCCGGACACATTTTTCGACCAGAACCAAATGGTATGAATTCAAAGTTATGGCCCTTGTAATCAACCATCTTGTCATGGTCCAAAAACCTCTCCGGTTTAAACTTTGATGCGTCTTCCCATGTTCTAGGGTCACGCCAATGGCCCATACGTTCAATAGCACTTCTGTTTCCTTTGGAATATTATACCCTAGCATCATGCATGATTCCATTGCCTTGTGAGGAACTAAGAAAGGGAGCGGTGGGTGAAGCCTAAGAGTTTCCTTAATCACTGCCTTGAGGTAGGGAAGATCATCGATGTGCTTCTCTTGAAGTTTTTCATTACGAGGAACAAGATTTCGCACTTCCGTATGCAATTTCTCATACGCATAAGGGTTGTGTAGAAGTTCTGCCATAGCCCATTCTAACGTACTTGTAGTTGTATCAGTCCCCGCCGTGAACATTTCCTGATTTAATTAGATCCGACTTAGGGTCAAATTCATTCGAGCAATATGAAATCTTATAATTGACTGTTAAACTAATATGATTTAAATTAAGTATCAGTTTGATTTAGCTTTTAGGTGATTCCATTACCGAAGATTCAAACTGCCTCTTCAGAGTAAATTTACGAATTAGAATTATTTTATTAAAAGTTCATTTACTTTTTGAAAAATAAATTGTTTTTATCCTAATCACATCTAACATTTCACTTGTAACATATTTAAACCATTTATAGTTTGTCACAACTAGCAATAACAGGTTATAAAGCCATATGCTAATTAAAGTTTATATATTTACCAAGAGTGAAAGTAGAGCAAGTGAAGTGAAAATGGAGCAAATGGAGTGGATATAGAAACAAAAGCATCTCTCGCGAATAATGTTTTCAGAACCGAATCAGACAGCGAACTGGTCAACTTACTGATCGACTGGTCGTATCGGATTTAAAAACTATATGATGTCATAATTATATATATGTGTTTATTAAATATATATAGTTATATATATAATTCAATATAAATATTTTATATTATATTTTATAGTTATATATAAAACACAACAATAATTATATATCCAACAATGTAATTCGTTATCCGATCTACATGTTAAACACATTAAAATCCTAAAAATTAAAACAATTGAAAATCATGTCCGACCCGGTTCCCGGTCCAATCGCCCAACCGGTTCGAACCTTCCGGTTCTTAAAGAAGAAAATGATTTGGGGTATGTCGGACCTGTGGCCCAACCGGAACACGATCCGACCTGTCGGATCGGCCGGTCCATCCAAGCCTAATAACATTGCTTGCCAAGAGCTGCTTCTGGATTCAGATGTTGGGTTGTGAAGAAACTGTCTTTGAAAGGGACGATATTACAATTGACTTAAATTATCTAATCAAATTATCTTTGTTTTTTTGAAAATATATCATTTAGGAAAAGTTCTATTTTTAAGTCAAAAAACAATGATTGGTTATCTATAATAATAAGATTCGTACGATGAATGCAATGATACTCATTGCATATAAAAACAATAATAATATATAGTAGAATTATCAAATGAAACAAAATAATTCCTGACTGAAAAGAACCATTACTAACCCAAACAAATTTTTTTTATATCTGAACATCAAACAGGATTGGAATTTTGTAATAACCAATCATCCACAATTCTCATCGTTCCCATTTCTAAAGTTACTCACATTAATTAACACTGATGCATACTTTAGTATTTGCTATAGTATTCGTATTACAAATGTGATGTACAGTGCACTACTCGTATTCACAAATGTTATGAACAACGTACCCGCATTTGTTTCGGTCAGTAGTGTCCGTATTAATTCAAGTACATATTAGTCAAATGCTTATGAACACTTCGTACTGAGTATTGTGCTTCACATTTGTTCATTAGCTTTGACAAAATTAAAATGTGTAAAATTTTAAAGATCAAGGCATAATAACACTATTACGCACATTTGACACTATTCACCGCATTAATGAAATGCAGGTGAACCATACTTACCCACATAAGTATTTTGATGATTCCCATTTGGGTAAAACACTGTTACTAGCATTTATTTTTCCATTGAAATTATTTTCAACAAATGAAGTTTATACTTTGCAAAAATTTTAACTTTGCAAAGTTTAATGATTTTGATAGATGTTGAGTGATGTAATGTTAGCACTATAGTTGTTCTGTTGACTTGGAATTTTCTTGACTTTGACTGTGTTGATGTTGTCAATTCTCACTTGGTTTGATTTGTTCACCGGTGTGAAATATATTTCCAAGTCTGACAAAGTTTTAGCCATCTTTGTGCATTAAAGAATTGCATAGATTAAAATATTGTGGTAATTTCTTTACTTTTGCACACTAACATAGCTTTTTTCATATTTTTGATATGTTTGATGTTTTTAGAAAAGATGAAGAACTGTTCCACATGAAATCAAATATTTTTGTAATTTTAATCAATTGTTAATAATTTTGAGATTTTTTTTGATATTTTTAATTACACCCCAGAAAGTTTGACAAAAACTTTATTGATTTAGAAAAATAAAAAATTTCGATATACCATCAAAAAGAATAATGAAGAGTAAATATATTTCTATTTTTTTTAAATTTTTTCTCTATACATGATTATTGAATAATATATTCTACCTTTCATGAGATCATATAAAGCTTACCCTTCACAAACGTAAGCAAAATTAGTAAAATAGACATGTTCAGACACATATTGAGTGAAGGTATGTTTCTATTTAAACTCATGCACTGGTTAATAGTTTGTATACGTTGTGATAGTTATCATGTTTTGAATTTCTTAATAATTCTCTATATACCTCACACTCAGAAGCATAAAAATATCAACCATCCATACGAATTGCATGATAGAACTTTATTACAACTTACATGACCATGTCATTTCGATAATGAAATCTTTTTTATTATGGTTAGGGGGATCCTTTTTGGGATTTTTATATTTTAATCCTTATTTATGCATTCTATTTTTCAGGTAATCCACTTTGGGATTCGTTTGATGCATTCACTTCGATATGTAGTCCAAGATGGACTTTATTAAATCATCCACTTTAGGAGGTGTTCCTCATTGGGAATCTTTTTAAATCATGCAAATCAGCACCTTGTGCCTTGTTTACTCCATGTCTTTGTCGAACAAAATAAAGGAGAAACTGACATAGGTTAATGAGATTTATAAAATATCAATACAGGTGTATTTAGTTAACTACAAACACTCACATGGTTAAGCTAATACTTACCCATACCCTAAGATGATGGCTTCACAGTACAATGTTGAGCTTTAGTTAATAACATAAGCAATTCTAAGATGAGCCTACCCACACATCAAATAAGGTATGTCTGTATTGAATTTTTTAAGAAATGCATTGCAAATGATATACCACTTGTACTTATATCATTTCTCATGCGATATTAGGCATATGGTATATTATTTAAAACAAAGACATATTTTTTATGATTTTGCCTGATTTTTCCATTTTTTTGAGTTTTTAATATACGAAATAAAATATAATTTTTGGATTTTTGAACAATATTTGAATGTTTTTGTATTTTGAAAATTTGAAAATTCTGACGGATAATGAAATTAATCAGATTACTATATTTTTTATTTTTCATTCTTTTTATTATAGATTTATCATGCCAATTGATTGTACAAGGAATTTAAACCTACTAGGTTCAAATGCCTTAGTAAATAAATGAGCAAATTGATTATCAATATGTACTTAACTCAACTTGATTAATCCTTTTTTAGCACAATCTCTCAAAATTGATATCTTATCTCAATAGTTTAAGTTTTTTAGTTGTACTGGATTGTTAGTTATGAATATGGCAGTTGTGTTGTCAATAGTTTTAGTTTTTTAGTTTTTTAGTTTTTTAGTTGCTTGTTTGTTGAGCGAAAAATGATATCATCCACATATCTATGGAGCAGTAACATCTCATGTCATTTCTTCTTTCTGAACATTGTCTGGTCTATCTTTCTTCTCTCGTACCCGTGTTCAAGGAGAAAAGATGACAATATTTCATACTATTTTATGGGGCTTGATGTAGATCATATAATTCTTTTTCAAGTTTGTATATCATGCAAGGGAAATTTGAGTCTTTAAAGACTGATGGCTAACTAACATATTATCCTTTTGGAAGGTCAACTAGTTACCATACTTATTGTTTTCTGAATTAAAGCAATTCTTTTTGCATTGCTTTAATCGAATTGTTAAACTATAAAGCTTACAGGATGTTCTTAGGTACTATCTGACATAGAAAGCATGAGAATAGAAAAATTTTGCAACACTTGACTTGCTTCTTGTCACTCTTTCATCTATATCACCAATGATATTAGACACCAGATGATTCTTGTGTGTCCATAAAGCTGGAATTGCATCATAGTGAAGGGATACATCAAGAGTGGATAGATTCAGCTCCTATTGGTATGAAGCATCTTTGGACTAAAATGAGTAGGATAATCATGAGAATAATCATAGGCTTCCTCATGTTGAATGTCTAAGTCAGAAACACTTTGATAGTTCTCATCTAATGACTCAACATAATATCAATAGGTTCTTGAGTAGGAGCATGCTGTTGAACTTCAGGAGATGTCTCTGGAGAATTTGTTGGTTGTGTGCTTAGACCTGCCTCTACTGAAGCATTTTTAATTGTTATTGGTTTGATTGGATTAGCTGTTCAAGGAACAACAGATTGATTAAATGATTGATTAATGCTCTTGGATTAAACACTCTAAAATTTTTTAAAACTAATGAATAAACAACAAAGAATCCTTTATTTGATTTTTGAGCAAACTTTCCTAAATGGTCTCTGGTGTTTAATATTAATACAGGACACCTAAATGATTTAAAGAAACCAATGAAAGGTTTTCAATAAAATAGCAATTCATAAGGTGTTCTATTACTCTCTTTTACATAACAAGTTGTGTTAACTGTTTCTACCCAAAAGGAGATTAGCAGGTTAGCATCAGCTAGCATGGTTCTTACTGCCATAATTAGTGTTCTATTCCTTATTATAGCTATGCTATTTTATTGAGGAGTTCTAGCTGCACTGACTGGTAAGCAAAACCCTTGTCAGTACAAAATAAACTTAAATCATCATTTTTGAATTCTGTTACGTTATCACTTTTGATTAATTTTAATTTTAAATCAAGTTGATTTTTAATCTTACTAATAAAGTCTTTGATTATTTGTTCTCATCCATTTTTATGAAGTATGAAGAAGCCCATGTTAACCTCAAAAAGTCACCAATGATCACCCAATAGTACTGCTTTTTGCCTGTGCTCATGAGATGAGTTAGGCCAAGCAGATCTATATGAAGTAACTTCAATGGAGTATTGTTTGAGTTCACAAGCATAGGCTTATAGGAAGTTTTATGTTGCTTCCTTTTAAGACATGATGAACAATGGTTAACTAGGGGAAATTCTTTCTGAGGTAATCCAATTACATGGTTACATTTGACCAATTTGTTCATGTTTTTAAAATCAGTATGTCCCAAAATCCTATGCCACAATTATGACTCATCAAATGATGCTTTAGAAAGTAAACATGTTTCCTCTTTGTTTGGATAAAATTTAGGTTTAGAACATAAGTGTTATTCTTCCATAAGTGACTCATCAAATTTTTTTAAAATCTGTGACACGTTCAGTAGGTTATACTTCACTTGTTCATAGTAGTTGACTTGTCAAAGCTAAACTAGCCACTTGTTACTATTCCTTCACCACTGATTCTTATAACTTATGAGTCTCCACCAAAAGCCACTTTAGTTCTTAAATGTGCTTAAAATCATGTAGAAGGGAACTATCTCCGGTCATCTGTAGGGAACATCCACTGTCCACATACAAAATTTTTGGACCTTCTTGGATGACGTTACAAGCATAAAAAACTCTGTTAAAATTTGGAACCCAAGCCATGATGGTCTTGGGTTTTCCATTTATATCAACCACTATGACTTTTTACCTTTGAATTTTTCTTTTACTTGTGATTTATCATATTCATCAAAATTAGGTTTTGAAAACCTAGCTTGAAGTTCATGAGCAAAGGACTTCACCTTGTTGTTTTTTATGAATCTTGATGATGCTGGTCTTTGTATCACAACCTATATCTCATCAAAAAAGCATATGTGTAATCAAAATGTTAGTCTTTGTTTTTATGAAAAAATCTTGCATGTTGTTGATTAATTAAGTCCATTTTAGGTTGATTCTTAAGAGTAGGATTTAAATTTCTTTTGATTGCTTATTTTTCTCATTATTAATTCTAACAAATCTCAGGATTTAAATTTCTTTTGTTTTGATTGCTAGATATTAAAAAGTCATCATCATGTTTAGAGACCTTAACATGGTTTCTAAAATAGTTAAATAAACAATCAATGGTGTTGTGATTTGTCATATCACACAATCATAAATTTTGTTAAAATAACATATAGATATTTGATGATTGTGCATGTTACATACTAAACAATACTTGTTAAAGTAACATTCAACTATGTTATTGTAACACCCGAATTTTTATAAGGGCCAAAATGCAAACGAAGAAAAGAGTCTTGAATAAAGTAGACAAAGGCCAAAGTTGAAGGGTGAAAAGTGTAAAAAGTACCAAATTCTATTATTTTAATGCAAAAGTGGTATGGCCGCCCAAAACACTTTCGGTTGCTGCTGCTGCTCGATAAACCAAAAGAAGAAGAACTGAAATCCTTATTTCTCTCGGTCGAATTGTGAAGGTGAAGAAGAATCTTCAAGGTTAGTAGGTTTTTGTGATTAATTGGTTCGGTTCCTTTGAGGTTTCAACCTTAGAAACCGATTTCTAATTGTTGTATGTGCTTTGGTTGGTTGTTTTGCTTGTTTAGGTGTTTGTATTCATGTACAAGCAGGTTCAGAGGAGTTTTGCTTGTTTGCTACACTAGGTGAGTTCTATTACCCCGGTTCTATGTTTTTAAACTTCTTTGGGGCTGAAAATGCATTTAAAATGTTTTACAATAGTTATGTATGATAACTGTGTATGTATGTGTATGAACTTCCATGTTTTATGAGGTTGTAAGCTTGTTCTAAGAGTTTAGCATGATAGATCTATGTTAAGAATGTATGAAAATGAGGTTTTAGAACTGGTTATAGCATAAGTCTCATTTACAGGTCTGATGGTTCATCCGCATTTACACTGTGATAATTGCCTAAGTGTTTTGTTCACCCGCATTTACAGTTGTTCATCCGCATTTGCAGTTGTTCACCCGCATTTGCCTAAATTCAGCCTAAGTGTCCATCAGCATTTCTTTTATACATCCGCATTTGCAAGTTGTTCATCCGCATTTGCAAGTTGTTCACCCGCATTAGTTTTTGTTCACCCGCATTTGCAAGTTGTTCATCCGCATTTGCAAGTTGTTCGCATTAGTTATTGTTCACCCGCATTGGTTTTGTTCACCCGTATTGGTTTTGTTCACCCGCATTTCTTTAAGACTTAAGTAATTTTCTGGAATTTTGGAAGATCAAGATTAGGGTTTTACCATGGTTGACTTGATGCTTGTATCTGATTATCTTATGCATGTTGTGGGCTGTCCTTATGTGCCTATTATGATATTAACAAGTGACTTTATTTGGATTGCCTATGATCATAAAGTATTATTATTAATCAAGTGAAAGATTAATATTAACGAAAAGTGGAACATAAAGAATGAAAAGACTTGCAAGTAAAAATTTACAGGAGGTGCACGACCATGTTGTCGTTAGCTCAACTGTGTACGGTGTAGCTAACCTAAAGGATGTACACTGGGTCAATCTTTAAGATTGAGGGGACCACTGTTGCTGCCTCGGTAATGGAGTCAGCATATATGCACCATGGATGGAGTCTATTTATAGACTTCAAGGCCCAGTACCAGGTTTATGCGCATTATATGGGGGGTATAGCACTTTGGTCCATATCGACAGTGAAAGATAATAATAAATAAGCAAGAAAGAGAATTGTGATGATGTAAATGGATATGATTTGTATGTGTGATGTGTGATCACATCCGAAAGAAAGATAAGATATTTTTTTAAGAAGTATTTTGTATACAAATCTATCAAGATATTTTTATGATTTTAAAACTAGAACTCACTCAGCAAAGCTGACTTTTATGTGTTTTTAGTTGGCAGATAATTTGCTGAGGATGGCACTCGGGGAGGCTACTCGTCGGGATTTGGCTGACATCCATTCAAGAAGATAACACTGTTGTTTCGTAATACAACTAATGATCTTTTGTAACTTTTATCAAACATGTATTGCTTAGAAACAACATTTATAAAGTTAATGAATGGCTTTTGAAGTCTAAACTCCGTTGCATTATGTTAATAAATTATGAAATGTTTTATAAATTGTGCTGTGATTATCCAACTGTGAGGTCTCCGGGAATGGGGCCTTACAGTTATGATTTGACATATCACACAATTCATAGTATTTTGACTATTTTTAGATGTTTGATGATGAAGCTTTGGATGTAGATGCATTTCATACCTTTTGTTTAATTTCTTTTTAGTGTTGGATCTGGAAGCAACATCATTTCTTTTCACCTAATTATGTGGGTTTTTTAAATCTTTTAATTTGAGGTCTAATTAACTAATTTTACTTATTCTTTGATTTTATTTCATCTTTCTCAAATTTCTCCTATTTTGATTATGTAAGATATCAAAACCCACTTGTGGTTTTGATTTAGAGTTTGTTTTACCATTGGTAATGAACACATTGGAGCTTTGTTTTTTAATGATGAGGATGCTATAGCTTTGCCTTTGTGTTTGATAAAACATTGTCTGATTTGTTTGAATATTTTAAGATTTGGTCTTATTGTCAGATTTGCTATTAGTAGTTTGGGCATAGCATCCTTATCATGACTGTTACTTGCTGGGGTGAATTTCAAAAAAGGTATGATGGTCTTGATAGGACTTTTAGGCTTTTGAATATACACTACTTGTCCGAGCGCACTTTAGTTTTAATTGCATGCCCATTCTTTATCTTTTCTGCATCTGTTTCCACATACACATGAGGTTTGTTATGTGGAATTCTAGTTTGACAAAAAGTTTCAGATTTAGTTTTAAGAATTTTAATTTCATTTAAATATGTTTTTAGTGACTTAGGCATGATAGTGATTATCACTATAGGGTGGGGGACAAGCTTTTTAACCTATGCCACTCGTATCCTTTGCTTCCTATGCCACTCGTATCTTATACCATGCTAGCCAATTTATGATTATGCTCTCTGTAGCCTTGTACCTCGTTGATGCATTTTTGGCTATACAGATTGGCTTTTACCTTAGTTAGCATTGGAGTTGGAGCATCATTGACGTGAGCCATCAGTGCATGATTCTAATATGTTAGTTTTAACTCTTTAGCATAAAGGCTCCAATCACATACACTATCTTATCTGATCACAAGTGCATTAGAAGAAGCCTGAGGTGATGATTGAGATTAATGAGTGATTTGACATTGAGTCTGCTGAAATGATGGCTGATTGCTTTGATGATTTTGAGAGCTTTGGCTGCTTTGATTTGAAGATAGGCCAAATGTAATTCTTGAGAATTTGTTATTGCTGCTTCTTGGAGCATTACATTCCCTTGAGAAGGGCCATTAACACCACAGTTGTAGCATTTTACTTTGTTTTGTCATAACCAATTTTGTTGTTCTCATTCAAGGTAAGCTTCTTCCCTTTTCTTAAAACAGTCTTGGCCCTCATTTCAATGATGACCATCTGTCATTGAAGATCCATCTTGTCTTCCTATCTAGATCCATTTCTTCAAGATCTTCTTGGATCAAATGTGCTGAGCTCAGTCTACCACCTAGATAAGCTTCAAATCTTGACATAAATGCATTATAATTTGCCTTTTATTCTTCAGTAGTATGCTCATATGGAGCATAAGCTTAATTTGAAGGTTGTGATGTAGAGGATGGCATCTTGTTAGTCTTTGATGTTAAGAAGATACAAATGCAGTTGATCTTGGACTCTCTTGAGGTGACATAAAGTCATCTTCTTTAGTAATGAAGGCATGTTATAAAGAATGAGTTTTAGAGGAAACTTGTATGCCTCTCTCACTTTTGGCCCTCCAATATTTCTAGATTTCTCATCAGGCACCGGTGCTTCAATCGTAGCCACCATTGTATCCAAATTGGTGGTATCAAGATCAAAAGTGTTCTTCAACATTGTAACACTATACTTCCAACTCTTAGGCAAAGAGTGGAGAATCTTTTTGTTCATTTCCTTCTCCTTGTAAGTGACACCTAATATCTCCAGAACATTCACCAATTACATAAATCTATGAAGTTGTTTTGAGATAGGTTCACCCTTGATAAGGTGGAATGTCTTATACTGGTTCACTAACTTGTCATTGTTAATTTAAGTGACTACACTTTTATCTTCACATATAATGTTTAGAGCATCCTACACTCCTTTAGCACTACTATATTTCTAAATTCATTTAAGAACATCCATCTTCAAGGTTTGAGTGAGGAGTGAGTAAGCATTCATGCGTATATTGATCTTTTGGAAATCCTCAGGATCAAGATCTAAAGAGGGGAATTAATAGGAATTTTGACAGTGACGTACTGGATTAGCATCCAGTGCTATAGGAATATGTGTACCTCTACATATTGAAATCCAATAATCTTCATCAACACCAATTAAGTAATTCCTAAATCTAAATTTCTATTGCTTAAACTCTGATTTGTATTTTAGCATTTGTGGTTTGGGATTATTCACAAGTTTGAAAGAACTTAGTGATTCCATGATTAGATAACTTGATTTTTTAACTTGTCATGATAAGATTAGATTGATTTTTAACTTTTGTAAATTGATTTTATATTGATTCTAATGTCCAATCAATCCAATCAGTCAAAGAGTTCAATCTTAATCAATTAAATTAATAATAAAAAATTAATACAAAGAACAGTGAGCACGAGACACATATGGTGACTGGAACTTTCACACAAGTGCGATGAATAGTGAATGTTCAAGCAAGTTTGATGAATAGTTTAGTAATCAACAAATGCAATAAATAGTGGTTGTTCAAGCAAATGCGATAAACAGTGTAGTACTTGGCAAATGCTATAAACATTTGTTCAAGCATATACGATGAATAGTACTCAGTTCAGTTCTTTGGTTTTTCATGGAATTGCTTGTGTTTTTCTCTCAAATTGGATGTAGTTACTGTCGATTAGTTTGAAGGTTGATTGATTGATAAATTTTAATATTATGAGTTTGATTATGAATCATAGTGTAGAACACAATGATTTCTAAATCAATCGATACATCGATTGATAAATGATCTAACACAATATGTCTTGAATCGAATTCGAGAGCTGAGGCTTTGATACCAATTGAATGGGTAAGAATCAATAAGGATCAAATATACTGAATAATATCAATGCATAATTGTAGTGGAATTACAATCAACAAAGATCAAACACAATGAAATACTCAGAAAATACTTGTATATTGATAAGCAATTGATCAAAATACAGTTGGGTTGATAATATTACATCATATAATCTAATTCTAAAGTAAAAAATTGTATAAGCATTTCTTTCATTTTACCCGTAGTAGTATTGGTTCATCTGTATTTTGTCAAATGTGGATGACCATATACTTGTCAAAATATATTTCTTCTTCATAAGCATTTGTAATGTTCAATCGCATTACTCATATATGGATGACCAAATCCTCATCTGCATTTGTTGTGTCCGCATATGACAAATGTGGATGACCAACACATGTCTTTTACTATGTCCACATTACTTTATCCTTAGCTGCATATCTTCTTCAAGACTTGTACATTAGTTCCACACAAAATAACATAACCAATCACTACTTGAATTGGTATGCATGATAATTTCAGGGACCAATAGGTATATATTTGTATATGCTATAGCAATAAATGTAATCTATGAGAAATATTAGTTATCTAGAAATCTGTAAAAGTACTTACGTAGAGATGATTGACTAAAATTGCAAAGCGCCATAAAGGTTAATTTAAATTTGCTTGATAAGTAAGACGTGTTAGGACCAGAAGTTCGAACACTTATTGACGTCAAACTAGTAGGTTAAAAATGGGGTTCTTTGAGATAAAATGAAATGCAAAGAAAAAGATTGTGTGATATAAGACACGAATTGTACTAGGGTTTTTTACAAATTTCGGGAGTTGATTATGAGGAAGCATAGTCCCCTGAAGTGGATATGATTGCCATATTATTTTCATCGGCCTCACAATCTAATAAGGATTTCAGTTGCAACCTATAGATGTTATCACTCCAAACTTATATGGGACACTTGAAAGTAACATCTACATAAAAATCATTTATGGATTGAGATTATCTAAAGCATTAAAAGTTGTACCTCGAGATACGCATGTTACATATTTATATTGTCTCCAACAATCTATTCCTCTTGATTATACAATTGACTTACAAAATAATTTAAGGTACAATTTTAACATGATCAGCTAACATGCTTAGCATAACTTAATTATTTCTCGACTTGCGATTCAAGTTATGGATTTTTCTATCAATCTAATCCTAGAAAGTTGTTAGAACATTTTTCATGAATAATGTTAATTATCTATGCGTACCTACAGTTGCCCGATTACTATACATATACAAGGATATTTACTGTCCCCATACAGAGGGCGAAGAAGTATTTGGCCTAGAAGTGCCATACTTAAACGTTATTAGTGCACTAGTGTGTCTCGTAACATGGTATTGCATTTATTAGCACATCTATTTATGAAATAAATACTTCTAATCCAAAATGTTATACTACTTTTTCCTTCATTAAGTTTTCTCCCTTTGGGTTATTTTAGTAAGGTTTTTAATGTGGCAACATAACTGATCTAGTAAATCTGTTTAATATGCAAGTCTGGGTGTGCCAATATAATGTCATCCTAAAGTGTGTTGTAAGTATAATGCGCACAACACTCTTTTTCTAAGCTATGATTTTGTACCACTGAGTTTTCTTATCAATGTTTTTGATGAGCCAGTTTCACAAGCATATCGAAGAGTAAGTTAACTATTACAATATTCATGACATATGGTATGATAAGAACAAAAGTTTTGCGTAGTGAATTATACTTATGCAATATATCTATTGTACCCACACGTAGTTCGATTATAGAGACACGAGAAGTTCAAGACGACCAAAGAAAGTCCAACCAAACTATAGGAAGACATCGTCACATGATTCACACAAAGTAAAGAAGACAACATCAAAGATTAAGCAAGTAGTTGTCATAGAAGATCGAATTTTAAAGACTGTAATATACATGTTAATTTGAGGGGGAGTATTATTTTGTTATACTCTTTTTCCTTAATTATGCTTTGTCTTATTAGGTTTTCTTACTAAGGATTTAACAAGTCAGGCTTATTGATCTTGTTGTTTAGTTAATATTGGTCCTGAAGAGCCGAACCAACATTATTCAGAAGTATAATGTTGACAGTTGTAACACCTCTCGTAAAGTTGATAGCTGGCATCTGACTAGGTAAGAAACTGGTGTATCGAATATGCAGATTGATTTCAATGAACTATTGCAGTGGCATTACAATAAACATAGGTCAAACAGTAGATAATACTCCTAAAATACTTTGCATTTGATGAAATTGTAATCAAAATACAAGAGTAGGCAGTAAGGTGCTCTTAGTGACAAATGAGAAAGAAAGCATTCTATTTATACGTCTTACACATGACCTATGCATTAAGTAATCTACCTCAACTACAATATTACATATGAAAGTATTAAGTCCAAACTAAACAATATTGGCATTTCTTTCCATTCACCCACATTACTTTTGGTTTATTCGCATTGACTAATACGGATGACCAAAAGCCTTGGCGGTATTTTTATTTGCTTAGTCACATTTCTTTGTTCTTCATCATAAGTATGTGTTTGTTCATCTGTATTTGACATATGCGAATGACCAAGTACTTAGCTGCATTAGTTGGTTCATCCGCATAAGACAAATGCGGATGACCAACACTTGGTCTTTTCATCTCTACCTTCATTACTTACTCTGCCGCATTTCCTTCCACACTTGTAATAATTTTCCAAACAGAACAACAATCCAACCACCACTTGAATTAACATGCATGATCCTTTTAGGGTCAAACAATGTCATAAGTGGAATGGACATACATGGCCCAATAAGGCCTATTAAGGAATTTAGATTCATTTGAAGCATAATTCAGTAATTCTAAACTCAGTTATTCGAAAAGCATGCTTAACAAGTTGTAACGGGAAGTGTTGGTACTTATAAAAATATGTTCAAACGAATAATCAGTTAACACGTTGAATAACCGGTTCTTATTAGGAATGCGACATGACTAGTGTCATGACTACGAAATGCTAATGTCCTCATTAATAGTTATTCTGAAACTCTAATCGAATGATTAACCATGAATTTTGCATTCGAGAACGATAAAACCATGT
Organism: Flaveria sonorensis; assembly: GCA_025506505.1. Taxonomy (NCBI): domain Eukaryota; kingdom Viridiplantae; phylum Streptophyta; class Magnoliopsida; order Asterales; family Asteraceae; genus Flaveria; species Flaveria sonorensis. Next base: position 29,991,880 of record CM046440.1, on the reverse strand, counting down.
TAAATGCATGTGCGTCAAAGTTATTGGTTCAAGCGATTTAGAATGCCAAAACTAACGTACACAATGTTAATATATGCCTATGTGTATGTATCATTAGTGTAAAAATAACATTGTTGATGTTCGACGGAAGAAACTGCATAAAACGATCAAACGTGTAGAATACGTGATATTAACGTGTTCCGATTCAATTTGTTGCTAAAATAAGTAATATTGGAAGAAATAAATAGTCAGAGAATCTTCTTATACTTAGTTTATATTATATTTACTTTTCATGAAATAAAAATCGAGAACAGAAAATGAGTCGGGTTCGTACACGATGCAAAAACCCACACACACGCACAATATGGGTGAATACCACCCATCGTATATTCCTATTCTTCAATTTTTTCCTCATTTTATCCAAAACCCACGCATCCACACACATAATATGTGTATATTTTTAGAGACAGAAATAGAGTTGGGAGAAGAAGAAGCATGCGGCCGACCACCTTCCGGTGGCAGTCTGACAACTTTCGGACAAGTGTTCTGGCCCGTGGCCCATGTCACCTAGTAGACTGGGAAGTATCCAACGCAATGGTGTCGATATTTTTTGCTAGATCGTGATGGTTAAGAAGAGATTCATGATTTAAGATTTTTAGCTCAAATTCCGGCAAAGTTGTGTTCGAGGTTTCTCTTTGGGCGTCGATACATTGGCTTGTTAGGAACCCCCGCAAGTTTTCAGCCCAAACCTAGCACAAATGAAACTTCAGTGATCTTGTTTTCGAGTTTTCAATCCGGGGATTGATATAGCGGCTTGTTAGGAGCCTCCCGACAAGTTTTCAGTCCAATCTGAGCTTCAGTGAAATTCCGAAGAGTCTTCGACGAGCTCGTTTCGGTAAGATCCTTATGTTCCTAGATTAGTTTTGTTTCAAACACATTGGATTCTCACTCGTAGCCTTTAAACTTGGGTTGTTGGGTAAAGACCCGGTTGATAGTGTGATTTTTAGTGGTTGTTAGTGATGATATGGTGTTGGTCGGCGGTGGCACGATGGTAGTAGGTTGTGGTGGTGTTTGGGTTTTGATTTTTTTGGTCGAAATGATATAAACAAGTGGATCGGGACTCGGTCAAACCCAGTCAACTCAGTCAAACCCTTCAACGATGAGCAAAGTTGAAAATCAAAAACAGGAAAGTGATTGTGATGTGAAAACGAGTCGGAGGATGTATCCGGCTCTCAAAACGGGCTTCGGTTATCAAATCGGGGTTCATGAACGCGAACGGGCCCAAAAGGTATAAATCCATTGTTTGGTATTTTATATTGAACCCGTCGTGTGCGAATTCGTTAGTACTTACAAAAGGTTACATATGAAAAAAAATACACGACACTCTTATTAGAAGATCAATGAACTACTTTCAGAGTTTTACAGGAAATAATAGTTTGAAAAATGATGAATAATAGAATCGTAGAAAAAAACTAACAAAAGGTGGTAGAGAATATTGAAATTCAGCTTGTAATTAGTTGAAAATATGAAGGTGAGTGACTAATATATAGATTTGGGAGGGAAATTAAAATTTCTAAAATAATGATTTCTATAAACTGAATAAATAGGAATAATAATGCTAACTAAGAATAAAATATAGATTTAGAAAAGTGTTTCAATGAAATAAATACCAATAATATAACCATTTATACAAGCAAACTTTCAAATTCAAACTTGAAAATAACCTTAATTAACATGCACACCTTCTATTACGTAGGTACAGCCCTCAAGGGAATAGCTTTCCTAAGAGTTATACCCATTCTTTCATTCATATCCATCTCGTTGGGTTTAAGTCCATCACCCAAAACCCAGTCAAATTTGTGCAAGAGCGTACCCAAAGTGAGTGGAAGAACTCGTGAGGCAAGGGGTATAGCCGGACACATTCTTCGACCAGAACCAAATGGTATGAATTCGAAGTTATGTCCCTTGTAATCAACCATCTTGTCATGGTCCAAAAACCTCTCCGGTTTAAACTTTGATGCGTCTTCCCATGTTCTAGGGTCACGCCCAATGGCCCATACGTTCACTAGCACTTGTGTTTCCTTTGGAATATTATACCCTAGCATCATGCATGATTCCATTGCCTTGTGCGGAACTAAGAAAGGGAGCGGTGGGTGAAGCCTAAGAGTTTCCTTAATCACTGCCTTGAGGTAGGGAAGATCATCGATGTGCTTCTCTTGAAGTTTTTCATTACGAGGAACAAGATTTCGCACTTCCATCTGCAATTTCTCATACGCATAAGGGTTGTGTAGAAGTTCTGCCATAGCCCATTCTAACGTACTTGTAGTTGTATCAGTCCCCGCCGTGAACATTTCCTGATTTAATTAGATCCGACTTAGGGTCAAATTCATTTAAGCAATATGAAATCTTATAATTGACTGTTAAACTAATATGATTTAAATTAAGTATCAGTTTGATTTAGCTTTTAGGTGATTCCATTACCGAAGATTCAAACTGCCTCTTCAAAGTAAATTTGCGAATTAGAATTATTTTATTAAAAGTTCATTTACTTTTTGAAAAATAAATTGTTTTTATCCTATTCACATCTAACATTTCACTTGTAACATATTTAAACCATTTATAGTTTTTATAAGTCACAACTAGCAATAACAGGTTATAAAGCCATATGCTAATTAAAGTTTATATTTTTACCAAGAGAGCCCTACCAAGAGTGAAAGTAGAGCAAGTGAAGTGAAAATGGAGCAAATGGAGTGGATATAGAAACAAAAGCATCTCTCGCGAATAATGTTTTCAGAACCGAATCGGACAGCGAACTGGTCATCTTACTGATCGACTGGTCGTATCGGATTTAAAAACTATATGACGTCATAATTATATATATGTGTTTATTATATATATATAGTTATATATATAATTCAATATAAATATTTTATATTATATTTTATAGTTATATATAAAACACAACAATAATTATATATCCAACAATGTAATTCGTTATCCGATCTACATGTTAAACACATTAAAATCTGAAAAATTAAAACAATTGAAAATCATGTCCGACCCGGTTCCCGGTCCAATCGCCCAACCGGTTCGAACCTTCCGGTTCTTAAAGAAGAAAATGATTTGGGGTATGTCGGACCTGTGGCCCAACCGGAACACGATCCGACCGGTCGGATCGGCCGGTCCATCCAAGCCTAATAACATTGCTTTCCAAGAGCTGCTTCTGGATTCAGATGTTGGGTTGTGAAGAAACTTTCTTTGAAAGGGACGATATTACAATTGACTTAAATTATCTAATCAAATTATTTTTGTTTTTTTTAAAATATATCATTTAGAAAAAGTTCTATTTTTAAGTCAAAAAACAATGATTGGTTATCTATAATAATAAGATTCGTACGATGAATGCAATGATACTCATTGAATATAAAAACAATAATAATATATAGTAGAATTATCAAACGAAACAAAATAATTCCGGACTGAAAAGAACCATTACTAACCCAAACAAATATTTTTTTATATCTGAACATCAAACAAGATTGGAATTTTGTAATAACCAATCATCCACAATTCTCATCGTTCCCATTTCTAGGCGCGTGTGTTTGAATGCACGCATAGGTCTCACTTATACCATGATAAATTATACAAGCAAAATTATTATTGGTTACACATTAATCACTCGTTTTGTTTTTGGTAAATTCCACACATCTTTTTTGTACCAAAGGTGTTTGCCAAGGATTTTACAAGACAATTACAATCCTCGTTATAAATTTGTAGCGATAATTATAAAGATTTCCTTGTTAACTTGCCAGGAATGACACTTAAATATATCAGAAAATTTGGTCGCAATGGGCTTAGAAGAAACTTTAATCCGTCATTTAAGGTTATAGAACTTAAAGTATACGTTAACTTATGATCAGTTATTATATTATAACTAAAGAAGTTTGTTTTAGGAGAGAGATTTATACTTACGAAGACAATAATATTAATGCTTGTTGAAGAGAACTTAGAGGGTCCTTCCATACCATCACCACGATACTCCAACAACACATCCAAATAATCTTTGCTCTTCTTGTCAACCTTCGATTCCAAGCGTTCCTTAATAAAGCCTCCGGCTATATGAAAAGCTTCACGTATATGATCCTGCATGTTTTTCCGGATCCTTTGCGGGTCAAGCCCCTTTAAAAACGGCATGAAGTCGGACACATTCGGTTTCCCCGCATACTCCATCACCTTCCCCGCATGGTAAAAGAACTCTGCACCTTTCTCCGACTTCGGGTCCAAAAGATCCTTCGAAAACATCAAGTTCCCAATCAGATTAAACGCCATCAGGAAGAAAAACTGACCCACGTCGATGCTGTTGCTTCTAGCTTCGTGTATAGACTCCACCAGTTTGTCTACACATCTAGTTCTGATGCAGGAAGTGGCATCCAACCTGCTGTTTAGAAAAAACTCTGTGGTGCTGAGTCTTCTCAGCAATCGCCAGTTTGTCCCGTACTGTGCGGTTATCATGGAACCCATTTCATCCCCGTAATCGCCTTTCATGCACTCGTAGACCTTTCGGCCGGCTAGCACGGCGTCGTGGTTCTTGAACATCTCGCGGGCGGCCTCTTTGGACGAGATGACAACGGTGCACATGGAGCCTAGCCAAAGGGTCATGATGTTGGGGCCATAGACACGAGCCAGTTGTGCGAAGGACTCGTGGGGCACTCTTACAAACCCAAGCTGGAAGATGTTTCCAACCACGGGCCATGGTGTTGGCCCGGGTGGTAGGGACCTGAGCTTTTCAAGGTGCACATGCCGACGATGGTTAGCCCATTGAATCCACACCAGTGAAAGTAAAACGAATACCAAAAGCTCCAAGTATTCCATTTGCTCTTGATTACCCTAGCTAGCTACAAAACAATTTATTATTTATATGTGCTATATATGTTTAAACTATTATCTAATTATTGTTCTTTTTTCATAACAACTAATTATTATATGATATATTTAACAACACTGATTTGACATTATACGTTATCTTTTATAGTTTAAAATAATCACCGTCTAGCCCCATCTCTTCTAAAAAGTTTTACCCCACAAACTAAGGCAGTCTCGATGCGAGGATGTGTACTACTACTAATGCTCAACCCTACTATTCGATCTCATACATAGCATTCCTATTCCACTATTGATTAGTTCATGCTTCTCATAATAAATCTAATCCACATTTAGCTAGGGTCCATTCCTCAACAAGGCATGTAGATTATTTCATCATCAATCGTATTAGAAGACAATTACCAAATATAATGATGTCACCTTTACAAGTAAAATCAGAGTTTTGATAAAAATACATAGTGTAAGTATGCCTCTTAGCCTCTAAAGTAAGATAAAATATTTAATATGAGTATCTAGAACTAACCTTTGGAAGCTCTCGAACAAACCCTAAACCAGAGAAGATAGATCTTTAGATCTACATGCATGCATACGTAATTTTAAAGACCTTGACGAGTAAAATCATAGTTCAGATCTATGAAAAATCGTACTTTAGATCTACAAAAAAAGTATGAGGAATTAATACATTTGTAACACCACAAAAATTTTAAAGAAAGAAAAAGAGGGCCGAATACTATATAAAGTAGTATTTGACCACTAAAGGAAGTGCAAGGGGAATTCATGTAAATGAAGCGCTAATATGTCACTATATAAGGATCTTGACAGCCCTATACAAGCCTTTAATAAAGAAAGATGTAAAAGTTATACTTAGAGGCTGATACAACCAAAGTTCTCTCAGCATACACAACTGAAGTATAAAAGAAGTTACTTCGGAAGATTTGATACAACTCAATGAAATTCACTAAGTATCAAATCTTCCGAAGCCAAAAGACCATTTCTTTCGAAGCCAAAGATGAAGTTTTTCAAAGCTTCAAGACGTCTTCCGAAGCCAAGAGACTGATTTCTTTCGAAAACAGAGAAGACATGTTTTCTTTGACATGCTTTTGATAAAGGCTGAACCACTTTTCGCTGCCATCTCTAAAGACTCACCAACTTATACAAGTTGGTGATATCTCCATGCTTTTTTCAACTGTAGATTAATGTCTTTGAGTCTGTAACTTTCTTCTTTGTACTTTTATCATTTTATTAATAGATAAGGATGTGAGCTATGGCATGTCATAGTCACTTATCAAAAGACAATCAGCCTTTTCACTTCACATTGATCTTTTTGTCAAGATTAGTATTCCATTTGGCCTTCAAAGTATGGCCGACTGTAGAATGTAGTATAAAGTATCTCAGATAACAATGTACTAAGCTTTGTAACATTTGTAAAATACTTGAGAGTAATATACATCATTCTTGAAAACCAGTTACTTGTGCTCTTATTGTGTTCTTTACTTGTGTTCATTGTTTTATTTAGCCGGTTCCCTATTTGATCTGTTAAGTGTTCTAGTATCTCTATCCATTATGAAACTGTTGCATTGCTCCCCTGCAAGACCGTTAAAAATAGACTTTGCACTTAGTTAACACACTTAGGAGGATCTTTAGGATCATTTAACAATTCAAATGGGCAACTTAGAACTTTAAACAGATGATACAATGCACAACACAAGTAAAGTAAGAGCAAGAACACAAGAAATAATTTTCAAGGAAGTAGTATATTGCTTCTTAGGTTCTATTACATGTATTTGCATTGATCTTTTGAAATACAAGAACCTTTGACTCTTTATACTAAACCTACAACCGTCAATATGCAAAAAGACAGTTGGATGTGACTAATCTAGACAACAAGATCAGCCTAAAGTCAAAAGGCAGATTGCCTTTTGACTAGTGACTATGAAAGGCCATAGCTCACTGACTTTCCTATTATAAAAAGCCAAAAAAGAAACAAATACAGAAACTTGCAGATAAAGACCTTATCTACTTTATCATAAACCATGGAAGTTTCACCAACTTATGATAGTTGGTGAACCACCAGAGCATGCGGCGGACAAGAGGTTGCTTTATGATAAAGTTGACAGAAAAAGTGTCTTTTCTCTCTCTTCTAAAGTAATCAGTCATATCTTTATTCAGCTTCGGAAGACTTTGTCTTGAGAGCTTCGGAAGACTTCATCTTTAACCTTCGGAAGAGTTGAGTCTGTGGTTTCGGAAGACTTGACACTTAGTGTAAAGTGTCACACCCCAACCTTAACGGCGGAAACGTCGAGATGTGAGGGTTAAGATTGTTCATGCCACACAACGCTAATTTAAAATGACAATATTATTAAAAATCAATATTCATGACATACATTCAAGAAATAGAGCAAGTTCAAACATCTAACAATACATAAGAAATTCAAAGTCACAAAATGATCAATGGCTTTTATTTTAGTCTAGGTCCAATCCTAGATGTATGTAAGTCTTCAAGGCATGCTAAACAGTATCATTTCCTGAAACATGTTGAAAATAAAAGGTCAACATAATGTTGATGAGTTTTCCATAGTTTTCATACATAAATATATATAAAAAATGGCAATTCATGTCATAGGTTATTGAATAAAGTAACTAGGGATGGATGAACAAATGTAGCAATCAAACCTTGACAGATTACAAGATTACAAGATTAAACGATTAGCTAAGTGTACTTTGTTTAACACCAATTAGGCTTGTCAGGCCCATAGATCTATGACGTCGCCAGACTAGCAATAGTTAATGATTGTACATATTATAGTCATCACATGGTAATTACAAGAGTTCAACTAACCACGACAAATAAAAAGAATTGCCCAAGTGTTTACAAGAATCAAACGAGTTTACAAGTGCATTTATCATAAGGTTAACATGTTTCACCCCAAAGTGTGAAAATATATAAAAAGGGTATGGAAAAACTCACATGGATAATAAGGATGACAAATAAGAAATCTTGTATATAATGCCGAGGGTATGATAACGATCAACCTAAATAATACGTCGTATTAAGCGAATCATGGTGATTTTGGTATTATATTTATAAATCGTTAGTCCATGATTTTTTTATGTTATTAAATAGATTATAATTTTGGTAATTAGATGATTTAAACAAGAATTTTGGTGATTAACACTATTAATAAAAGTTATACTTTTATCATCAAATGATTATTATTTACTATTTAAATAGTAATTTTTGTAAAATTAATTGTTTAAAATAAACATTTTAATTACAGAAAGTGTATATTTTATACATGTACATGTATATTTATTTTCTTCCAATATATATACGTAAAAGTGTAACAATAACAATAACAATAAATAATTTATTTAATTAAAATTACTACAATTTGAGATTAATAATAAATTGAATTTTGTACAATTTTTATAATTTTTGAACTAAAAGAAATGATAATTTCTTAATTAAATTTTTAAGAAATTAAAAGAAAAACGATTTTGTTTATTTTCTGAAAAAAAAAAGATTTTATATGATTATTGATAATATTTAAATATTTTTCTGAAATTTAAATTTTTATTAAAAGCCTTAAAAAAAAAGTGGTAGGTGCCCGGGGTCGAACCCGGGACCTCCTGCCCGACAACCAATGACTTGAACCGGTTGGGCTAAGCCTAGTTTTGTGTTATGAATAGAAAACAAAATTGAAAAGTCTTTCTCAGAAAATCCCCAAATTGGGGTCAGGAACCCTAATCTTGAAATTGACCGAATTGAATATCAAATCGTTGTTTAAACTCAAATTAATCATGGGGCTTTTGTTCCCCATGTGAAACCGAATCGATTGACATGTTTAATTACCTGATTTGGAGATGTTCTTGATGATCTTAGGTTCGGACAAAACCCACGTCTGTTCTTGATTCAATTCGATGAGTGTGTGTGTGTTTGGTAAGTTTAGGAATCCCAATTCGAGTAGAAGCCCTTTAATTTATAGTTTCAATTCGATCTGGGCACTGTCCAACGGCTAACATGATTAATTCGCCCTTTTTAGGACAAATTGAATGGTGTTAATGTTGTTTCAGGTGGTTTAATCATTCCATTAAGCTTTAAATGGTTAACCGATGATTTATGAGAGATTAATTTGATGATTATGATGCTTTAAGGATATAATCGGTTTTGTGTTTCGGTAGTAATTGGTTTCGGTTTAGATATCAATGTAATCGGTGATAACTTCAAATTAAATCAAGTCTCAGGGTTTGAATCTTGTACTGGAACTAGTAAGGTATATTTTTAGGGGTTGACAAGGGGTTTTTATGGGGTTTAAAGGGGTCGCCGGAGACTGGCCGGCGGTGGCCGGAGTTTTGGCCGGAAAAACGGGGTGTTGGAAATTTCGCTTTTAAAATTTACCCTTTGGTCCCTACGGTTTATGCTTTGTTAATTTAGGACCAAAGTTTAATTTTAGTTTTAAACAATTTACAACTTTAACCCCTAAAGTTCTAAACTTTGTTATTTTATGAACAAATATTAATTACAAGTTTTTAGGATATTAATCTTATATTACTTTTATTTATTAACAATATTAATACTTATTATAATTATTTACTATTATTAGTATAATTATTTTTTTTCTTATTATTTTTAATTTTAACATTTTCTTTGTTATTATTATTATTGACAATATTAATTATCCAAGCATTTAATTACATCAAGAATTTACAAAATGAATCCTTGTAATTGTATTAATACAAAACAAGCCCTTACAAGATATAACAGAATCAATAACGACTATTTAACAAATACACGAGAGGTCACATAAAGTTTCCTCAGTTGTTTCTTCTGAACATTGGCTTCGGAAGATTTTACACTTAGCATTTTACTTGAGTGTGTAAAACTTCCGAAGCTAGTTCTTCTTTGTTCCTTAGTGCATGTTGGAAGACTTGGTTGTTTTGGTATCCTTTGGTTGCATCAGCCTCATAACCTCAGAGGTTCCTACAACTCCCCCTAGGCTAATGCTACCAAAACAGAGAGGTATTCAGACTGGGATAGTCCACATGAGAATCTTCAGAATTCCTTTCTTTATTAGTAGATCAGGATTCTTCAGACCCATGAAGTACCTTCTTATATCATAGAGATCATGCAGAGGGAGTTCAAGCATGTTACTAGTGAAGTAGACATGTTGTTCTCCCTGATCTCTAGTGACATACCATCTATCAGGATCTTCAGCAAATGTCCATGATAGAATTGGTCTTCCAACAGAGAGAGGCTCTACTATGATAGGAGTTAGTTAAGAGCCCTCTTCATGCACTTCCTCAGGATGTTATGACTCATCCTGAGTTTGGGAGGTGGATGCCTTTCTTCTTTTCTTCTTCTTAGAGGATCTTCTTTTGGCCATCCTCTTTTTCCTCCCAGATGATTTTAACTGGGAGGGTTGGTCTTCAGTACCAGGTTCTTCAGTGGATTCCCTCTAAGTTGGGATCTCCTCTCTCCCAGGTTCAGAAGGAGAGGGAGGAGAACCCTACTATGGATCAGAAGATGAAGTTAGTTGTTGAGTAGCTTCAGGTGCCGGTTGTGTTGTCTCTGTAGGTTCAACCTTTACCTCAACTTCTGGTTGAGCTTGTTCTGATGGTAAGTGGAGATCCACAAGCTCTCCCCCTTTAATCTTCTGCTTGATCACCCTTATATGCTCATCCATTGTGGACAGAGACATGGGACCAAGCCTCCTTCCGGAGAACCCATACAGCTTCAAGAAGCTCATTATCTTCCAGATATTGTGGATAGAGTCATGTGCCTGGAGCAGCCACTATCAACAATCCAGATATTTTTGTTGGTCTTTAGTTGTCCCTGCACAAAAAGAGATGATTTAGTTACATTTGGAAACCCAAGCCTCATTGGTCTTGGGCTTAATAGAATGAATTAAAGGCAATGAAACAGTAATAGATCCTATGCTCAGGCTTTAGGGATCATTTAATATTTCTGATGATGAACTTTTAGCCATATGGTCTTCCTTCATCTTCCACACCACCTTTGAAAGATTGGGCTTGACCTTCAATGCTTCGGAAGCTTTTGTGGCTTCGGAAGCTTTGGAGACTGATCCTTCGAAAGATCTTGCTTTCACTGTAGCAGGCCTCAGTACTTCGAAAGCATTCCTTTCTTCCGAGACCTATTTTCCTTCCGAAGAATGGTTCATTTGCCTTTTTCTTCATTTTGGAGCTTCCGAAGGAAACAGATTTTCCTTCCGAAGCTGTTTGTTTCTTCTTCCTCTCAGAAGTTTTCTTCTTGATCATGTGGATAGTACCCTTTGGATTGTATTGACAATCCTTAGCCAGATGTGAGGTAGTACCACACATAACATAGTCTATATCTTTTCTTCTGAGAGCCTTCTTTTCCAAAGAAGACTGAGCTTGAACACTTTTCTTTTCCTCTTTCACCTTTTCAAATGATGCAGCAGGCTTCTTAGGGTGAAGCTTGCTTTTAGAAATGGATGGTTCAGGCTGTGTAGCAGTGACACACAGCTGATCAATCTTCTTGTTGTTGCTGGAGTGAGTTGAAGCTGAAGTAGAACTCTTGGTACTAGAGTTCTTGGCAGGATCTTCAGCTTTTATCACCTTGAACCCTGCAGAGACAAATACTTGTTTTTGTTTAGGATCAAAGGTGGTCTTGACCTCTTGAGCTTTTCTTGATCTTCTCTTTGCCCTTCTAAGCAAGTTCTTCCTTTTGGTTTTGCTCAAACCAGCTTCTTTTTCCTCCTTAGGAGCATGGTGACCCTTTTTGGATTTACTCTCTTCACTCACCTCAGAGTCATCCCTCACCTTCTCCTCTTCATCACTAGGGTCTATGGATGGAAGCTCATCTTGACCAGTTGCACACCTTGGAGATCTAACTGATAGTAGAGAGTGTGGAGGAGCTATCTCACTAGATCCCAGTCCCTGCTTGTTCTGATAACACACTTTTGCATGTAGAGATGAGGATATCATGTTCTCGAAGGTTTCCTCTTCAAGAACATATTTTTTTGCTCTGGCATTGCTGATCACAAGCTCAGCCTGGCATTCAGTCAACTTGGTAATGAGATCCTTAATTTGAGTCCTGTAATTTGTTTGCTCATGTTTAAGAGTTGAAACTACTTTTTCTAGATCTTCTATCTTAAGTTTATAGTCATTTTCAGCTCTTTTAAAATCAGCTTTTAAAATATTTAAGGACTCAATGTCAAATCTCATTTCCAAGTTGTAGGACCTGTATCTGTTTACTTTAGCAATACAATCAGGAGAGCAAAGATGTTCAAGTACCTTGGCTTCATCGTGGTCAGCCATGAGTGATTGGTTTGGAGATGCATCTTCAGCTTAAAAGCTCCAGTCAAAGCCTCCTTCTTCAACAGCAACTGCAGCTTGCTATCTTGGCTTCCCATTCTGGTGCCCTCCTTCAATGTAGTTTGGCCTGGATGAGGCTTGGCCACCATTTGATTTGGTTGCCTTGCATTCTCTAGCAAAGTGTCCCATCTGGTTACAGTTGTAACACTTGACTTTGCTCTTGTCCAGCCCAAACTTGCCACTGCCAGCATTGCTAAGAAACCTTCTCCCAGTCCTCTTGTAGAATTTCTGGGCTTTGTAAGTGAGAAGAGCCATCTGCTGGACTATCTTCATATATTCCAGATCATTTGGATGGATACAGTCCAGGTCTTCAAAAGTAAAGAGAAAGTTGCATGAACTTTCATCAGTGGAAACAAAGGCTTGAGAGGAGTTTGTCTCTTGGAAGGGACATCCTTGGATGTTGCTCTCTCTTGGTGTCTCTGGGAAGGTGATGAAAGGACCCTTTTGTGAAGTCTCAGGGTAGCAGATGAGATGATGCTGTGGTTCTCTGCTATCCCTTTCAACCACATGAAGGGCTGAACTCTGGTGAGTGTTGGAGCTACCAGATGAATTTTACATATTCATCTCCATCTGGTATCCATTGAGTATCCCAAACAACTTAGTGAGAGTAAGGGTCTTGAGGTTTTCAATCCTCTTAATGACCACATAGTAGTGTGTCCATTGTCTTGGAAGAGAGGACATGAACTTCCTAACAATATCCCTGTTCTCAATAGTTACCCCAACATCAGCCAGAGTATCCACTATCTCAACATCCCTGAAGTATTGTTGAGACATGGTTTCACCTGTCTTGAAGGTGAAATTTTCAAACTGCTACTTTAGGAGATCATTCTTGTTCTCATTGGCTTCATTTGAACCCTCATACATCAGTTTTAGTGCATCCCATAGCTGTTTAGCGGTCTTGCACTTCTTGAAACCTCTATAGATGGAGTTTGGAAGAGCATTTTAGAGGGCTGTCATGGCTTTCTGATCAATGTCAATTCTTTTCCAGTCTTCATCAGAAAAGTTAGCCCTCTCCTTTGGTATCATGCCCCCACCACCAGCAGCTGAAGAGGTGCATGGTACATGAGGTCCATCTACAACAGACTACCACATCCTGGAATTTTGAGACTTGATAAAGCCTTCCATTCTTTGACACCAAGTGTCAAAATCCTCAGGAGTGATCAGTGGGGACTTTGTCATTGTTCCAGTTTCCATATTAGCTTTGGAGATAGCTGCCATTTGAAGAGTTAAGTGATGTGTGTTACTAAGAGGTTTTGAAGATGGTGAGATCTTGCAAACAAAATCCTAGAATGCTCTGATACCAAATGCAGGACCGTTAAAAAGGGACTTTGCACTTAGTTAACACACTTAGGAGGATCTTTAGGATCACTTAACAATTCAAATAGGGAACTTAGAACTTTAAACAGATGATACAATGCACAACACAAGTAAAGTAAGAGCAAGAACATAAGAAATAATTCTTAAGGAAGTAGTATATTGCTTCTTAGGTTCTATTATAGGTGTTTGCACTGATCTTTTGAAATACAGAAACCTTTGACTCTTTATACTAAAACTACAACCGTCAATATGCAAAAAGACAGTTGGATGTGACTAATCTAGACAACAAGATCAGCCTAAAGTCAAAAGGCAGATTGCCTTTTAACTAGGGACTATGACAGGCCATAGCTCACTGACTTTCCTATTACAAAAAGCAAAAAAAGAAACAAATACAGAAACTTGCAGACAAAGACCTTATCTACTTTATCATAAAGCATGGAAGTTTCACCAACTTATGATAGTTTGTGAACCACCAGAGCATGCATCGGACAGGAGATTGCTTTATGATAAAGTTGACAGAAAAAGTGTCTTTTTTGTCTCTTCTAAAGTAATCAGTCTTATCTTTATTCAGCTTCGGAAGACTTTGTCTTGAGAGCTTCGAAAGACTTCATCTTTAACCTTCGGAAGAGTTGAGTCTTTGGCTTCGGAAGACTTGACACTTAGTGTAAAGTTTCCTCAGTAGTTTCTTCTGAACATTGGCTTTGGAAGATTTTACACTTAGCATTTTACTTGAGTGTGTAAAACTTCCAAAGCTAGTTCTTTTTTGTTCCTTAGTGCATGTTGGAAGACTTGGTTGTTTTGGTATCCTTTGGTTGCATCAGCCTCATAACCTCAGAGGTTCCTACATCCCCTTCCCTGGTCCTTAAATTGGTATAGAGCTTTTCAGGCTCTTGATTATAAAATCTCACCAGCTTAAATCCCTTTAATTTCACAAAACACTTACCAACTCAAACGTTAGCTCTTTCAAAGGCTGATATGGAAACCCATATCATGACAAAATCTCCACTAATCACTCATGATGACTTTGATACTTGGAGCCAAAGAATGGAAAGCTTTATCAAGTGTCAAGACACAGGATATGGAGATCTATTGTTACAGGACCTCACATCCTAAGCACCAATTCAAGTACTGATAGTGTTGAGATGATTCCAAAGGAAGTGGCTGATTATTCTGAGTAAGATTGGAAGAAGATAGATATAGATTAGAAGGCCATGATCGCTCTCCAAACTGGTCTTCCCAACTCTTTATTAAGAGGCTTCAAAAAGTTCAAAACTGTAAAGTAGCTCTGGGATGTACTGAAGCTCATATATGAGGGTTCTGATGAGGCTAAAGAAAATAAGAAGGACCTTATTAAGCAGTAGTTTGAGAACTTCACCTGCAGGACAGGCGATACTATGACTCGATAATACTTCAAGTATGTTGAGATTGTAGATACTCTGATGGATGTTGGAGTAAAACTTGAGAATAAGGACATTGTGTAGAAGTTCATGCTCTCTCTTCCCAGACAATGGACTCATTATTGTGTGGCCATTAAGAGAACTAAAAACCTCTCCACTCTTACTCTCACGGAGTTGTATGGTATCCTCAGTGGTTACCAGATGGAGAGGAACATGTAAAATCCATCCAGCAGGTCTTCCAACACTCAATAGCGTTCAGCCCTCTATGTGGTTGAAAGGGATAGTAGAGAACCACAACATCATCTTATCTACTTTCCAGACAACTCACAAAAATGCTCTTTGATCACCTTCCCGAAGACACCAAAGGAAAGTTACATCCATGGAAGCCCATTCCAAGAGACAATCTCATCTCAAGCCAATTCCAAGAACACAACCAATTTAGAATCTAATGGTTTCACAAGTTTCCCTAATACACACCACACAATTTTCAATCTGTTTCCATAGATAACAAATGTAAAATAGATCCAAAAAGATTAAAAAAATGAATATGTCAAAAACTTAACCAAAAACACAAACAATCAAGAGCATAAAGGCTCTAATACCATAATGTTGGTCCAAATGGTCATATAAACATGCTTTTGATGAAGTTTTAACACTAGAATCCTCAAGTTATCACTATTTCTAATAACTTGGGGACCAAGTAATGATACAAGAATGAACGCAATCAAGCAAAACCCATTTGAAATGTGTTTTTGATAAGATGATAAAGAACATTGCTGAAAGATAACAAAAATAAGCTCCAAGCAATACACAATGAACTCAAATCAGTAGTATTTCATTAATGTTTCCCTAGAGTTCCCAAAATGATCAACAAACAAACATATTTATACAGGAACTAGTTTTGCATGGTGCGAAACTGTCATGCTCTATGAACATGTGAAACTACCGAGCGAAACTACAGTTTCACATGTAGTTTCGCATGCCACAGAATACACAATACAAACAAAACTAAAGTAGATCCTTTTACAATAATAACTAAGCTATAACTAACAACAAGGTGAATACCACCCTATACTTGATCATCAATACTCCCCCTAAGGGGGTATTCACCTGCCTGGTCTTCTGGGTTAGCTCCTGCCAATGCTTTCTCCAACATCCTTGCCAAGTCCCTCACTTCTGCTTCCTGATCATCATGTTCTTACACACTCTTTTTGAGCTTCTTGATCTCCAATCTGACTTCCCTAGTTTTATTGGCCACTCTCTCAAACAAACTAGCCTCCGCCTTGGTCTCGTCTCCCGGACCAAACTTAATCTGATTTTCACATAATACCTTCTATCATCATCACTAAATGAGAATACCCTTATTGGATCAAACAACTGTATTTTATTTTCGCCCTTCACCCACACAAGTGCCTCACCAGATTGGTTATCATAGAACTATTTCTCAAACTTCCGCAGTCTTGACGGTTGCTGATCTGGTACCCTCACCCGATTGACGGTCTTTGCAGGCTTCAGCTTCAGCACTATCTTCCCCTTTCTAATTTACGAATCTAAATCTTTCTTTGACCTCCTCCTCTCTGTCTTCATGTATCCAAAAGTAGCAAAATTGTCCTGAATGCCCTAGCGAATCTCATGATCGAGCAATATGGCGCGCTCGCTTAAACCAAAATCTAGAAGGGGGAACTCTGCTATCCTTCTCAAATCCCACCTAAGAAGAGTCTTAAATTCCTTCCTCTTGTATAGATATAAGATCCCCCTCATGCCTCTTTATCATACGCATCTTTAGTTTAGGATTGTACTTCCAACTCACGACCTTCTTATCAAATTCTTTCCTGTCCGGTTCTCGGATGTTTTGAAAGAGTGGGGTAACTCTTCTGGCTCTTCCACCTTTATGAACCAATCCTCTTTATCTATCTCTATGATGTCTCCTTCAGGAGAACTCCTCTAAGCCACGTATGTCATTGATCTCTCTTCCACTTCATAGAATTCTGGCTCAGAATCATAGTCCACAAGTTGTTCTTCAACCTCCTCCTCTTCATCTATTAACTTGAGATCTATATTTCACTTTTCACCTCCTGCTCTCTCCTCCCTGGTCACTTTATTTCTAGTAAGATCAGTATCTAGACCCAACCCTAAATCCATAAATCCAGCCTTTGTCACCTCATCAATATTTCCTCCAACGTCTTCTTCACCGCTTCCTACAACACCGCTTCCTCCCAAATCACCGTCTCCACTATTTTTGTCAGCTTCAACAATTTCAACACCAACATTACCACCACCAGCTCCAGATCCACCAACACCACTACCACCAGCTTCAGATGACTTGTGAATGAAGGTATACTGAGATGTGTTAATCATATCCCAAATTTCCTAATCAGTTGGTACATTATCAACACCAGCTCTTCTTCATAAGTCGCTTACTTCTTCCGGTAATCTTCTAATCAAATCTTGTTGGTTTAGCATCATCTTCTTCATTTCATCCATCTCACTTTCCCTCCGCCCCTCTCTCTTTGGAGTTTATCAGTTTAGTCTTGATCACGCTTAGCTCTTTTGATAAAGATGTGTTAACATTCCTGATTACATCCTCATCAAGTTCTGATCTAATGTCCCTTCTTTCTCCTAGCTTCTCCTGTAGGCCCAGTCTCCGGAATAACTGGCTGCTTGCTTTTACTTCACCTTTCTCGTGCGGGAGAATCAGCTCTAACTTGGGAAGATGATTTCTCTCTAGTCTTTTTCTTCCTTTTCTTCCTCATCTCTTCTTTCATTTCATCCAGTTGCTCCTCAAAAGTCATCTAAGTCTCTTCTGTATATTTGTTTCTTTTCTTCCTCTCCTCTGCCATTCCTCCACTTGCTGCTACTCTCTGTTCCTCCAAAGGGATCAGGGTCTTGTGTAGTTCCATCTATCCTCATTATACATATTCTCTAGCAAGTATGAATTTTTTCTAGAAAAATCGTGCCTACAGGCAGCACAATCAACAAATATTCTCAAGTTAATAGGGGTCAACTTCAGCTCATCTCTAAGTTTCAGTATGTTTGGCTTCAAATAATTGAGAATGACCTGAATGAATCTTGGGTATAAAAGCCATTATCCTTCTTTAGAGCCATGATGTTCTCCAGCAGATAGTCATGAATAGACTTGGAAATGTTTGCCTTTTCTCCTCTACAGAATATGATCATGGTTGTGTACCATTTTAGATTCAGCCCATCAGATCCACCCTTTCTATTATCCAAGCAACTGAAGAAAACGTGTGCAATGAACCTCCATTCCTTCGATAGACACGTCTTCTTGATCTCTTTTTTTTTCTCGAAATCGGTTCCCTCGTATCCAATTGCTTTGAATGTTGCAATAATTGCAAAATCAAACATTCCTACATCCTCACCCATATCACCTTCCAACCTCAAAGCCTTAGCTACCGTCTCAACTGAGATCTTAATCAGCTCCCCTTAAACAGACGCTCTAATGATCTTTTCTTTTGAATCATAATAAACTAATCTCCAAAAGTCTCTAATCTATCTTTCATCTATTACAGGAGAGTGAGAGATTACGTAGTGAATGTGAGACCTATTCAACCAAGAGATAGCGTCCCGAAAACAAGTAGTCTTTGGGTCTCTATCGTTTAGATATGCCACCACGTTTAATCTCGGATTAAATTTTAAGCTTCCCATAGGATCTGTAGGTGTAACAGAAAGTTTGTTAATTCAACCGTATTAATTAAACACTTAATAATTGTTAAAATAAAAGGAGAAATTAAAAATTAAAAAACTAAATATAAAAAAATAAAAAAATTGCAATTAGTTTCACAACAAGTTTCGCATTGAGGAACTATAGTTTCGCAGAAGTTATGAAACTATAGTTTCACACAAGCCGGAAAAAACTGTTTGGACTTAGTCGTAACAAAAATCAGTGCACGCGGGCAACATGACTAGACAGTTTCGCATTGAGAAACTATAGTTTCGCAAGGGCTACGAAACTATAGAGTCGCATGATTCGGCCGAAACTGTTAAGTGCACGTGGGCAGCATGACCAGACAGTTTTGATCGGATCAGTGAACTTTCGTTCAGTTTAGCACAAAGACACCTTAGTTTCGCACAATGATTGTGCGAAACCCAAAAGTCGCAGATTGAATTTTCATCCCAAAAACCATTCAAAACACATTTCCATCGTTCGAAACAGGTTAATAATAGATCTTTACCAATTGGAACTATTAAATAACAGCGCAAATGATGATTTTGATTCCATAAAAGAATAGTGACATCGGTTTTTTTTTAAAACTAGGGTTCTTTTGCATATAGCTAAACAATGGTTGAAACATATACTTATACCACACAGTTTCGCATAGGCCGAAACTCTAGTATCGCTGAGTACATGGTCAAAACTTGTGTCTAGCGAGACTCCCAGCGAAAGTATAGTTTCGCACGCTGAGCCAGTTAGCGAAACAATAGTTTCGTAAGACGAAATAATAGTTTCGCACAACGAAATAACAGTTTCGCATGGAAATTAACTTTAATGTAAAAAAGAGACTACTCCACCCACGAGAGTAACTTAAAAATACAAACTCATAGTAAAATGAAAATTGAAAATTAAGAAATAAAAACAACGAAAAGGATATCACACACACTTTTCAGGAAATCGTCTAGAGAATCAAGGATTGGCGGGATTGCCAATATGCTTGTCCATTTAAACCCATGCCCGCATTCTTTTCAATGGGTGACCTGTAACTGATTTTCTTATGTTTTGGTTTCATTTAAGAATGCTCAAGTAACTTGGTTCCCACAGTCATTCGGTAAAGAACTCATCTCGTCATTATGGTTTATTGAGTGTAATCATTGATTCTGCTTGAATTCTTTTGAGATGGATATAGATACTAAACATTTGACATCTATTGAGATATATATTATTGTATTATTGATGGAAGGATGATGAGAGCTCCAGGTCTATACTCACGTATAACAGAGGAGATGATCATTTGAGCGTGTTGATGAGAGCTTCAGGTCTATACTCAGGTATAACAGACAAGATCATCACTCCAGGTCAATGCTTAGTCATAGCAGAGGAATGGGCAAGCAATTTATTCATGGCTTAAGGATGAGGGAAATTTGGTAATACATGATCAAACGAGATATCAGCCACTCTCAACCCAATTTTTTATGAGACTTGTAACTTTGTGCAAGCCGAGATGACATGGGAATGATCCTTATCAATGAGTTTCGAATCTTAGTTAAGTCACACAATCACTATTTACTTCGTTTTAGGCCACCGGGCCTACTAACATATCCTAACGCAATGCCTCTGACCTCCTTTTGACACTATCCAAGCTTTCTGAATCCTACAGGATACAAAGATGAGATGTTATATACACAAAATCATTAAAAAGCCAATTATAAAGTCTATTCAATCTATTCTCCCCCTAAAATTTCTATTTAAGTGCAACTAAAGAGATTTCACTTTTAAACTGGAAGACACTTTGGGGAAGTGTGGGTCTCAAAGCTTCTTAGCACATAAATTTCGAAAAGAAATATATTATAAAATTTTAATTAGTTAAATTTTTTAATGTTTGAACTCAAAAGATACTAAATATTTATAGACACTCGCCAGAATTGGTTTTAAATAGATATTAGACCCAACATGTTGGTCAAGTCACAAAACTAAGGTTTATCAAAAGTTTTTGTGAAAAGATCGGCCTTTTAACTTTTGGTGGCAATGGGAATAATATCTATAAAGCTCTTCTTCTATGCAGCTTGAATTGCATGGGTTCTTGTTTCAATGTGCTTGGTGCAGGTATGATGAATGGGATTTTTGGCAATTCCAACAGCCCCTTCATTATCGCAGAATAGCGATGTGTGAAGAAAGTTAATCCTGTAATCCATCATTTGATGTTGAATACATAGCACTTGAAAACAACAACTTGAAGCAGAAATATACTCAGCCTCTCCTGTGGACAGCAAAACTATGGTCTGCTTTTTGCTTTGCCATGAAACAAGGCAACCCCCAAGATATTGACATCCACCCGTAACTGACTTTCTATCAAGCTTACAACCTCCATGATCGCTATCAGAGTATGCATGAAGATCAAAATTTACTCCCTTTGGGTACCAAAGACCCAATCGGGGAGAACCCTTCAAGTAGCGAAAAATTCATTTAACAGATTTCTCATGAGATTCCTTTGGGTAAGCTTGATATATCGCGCGCAGTGACACACAACGAATGTAATGTCTGGATGACTCACAGAAAGATACATCAGTGATCCAATCATTGAGCAATAACTGTGAGCATCCACTGGCTTTCCATTGTCATCAGGAGTTAAGTAGGTTTGTGCAGAAAACGGAGTAAGTTCCGGAGAAGCATCATCCATGTTGTACTTCGACAAGATTTCCAAAATGTATTTCTCTTGATGGATAAGAATTCCATCGGACTTTTGTTTGACTTTTAATCCTAAGAAGAAGCACATCTCCCCCATCATGCTCATTTCAAAGTGTTTTTCATCACTTCTTCAAAACCTCTGCACAACTTCTCATTTGTAGATCCCAAGATGATGTCGTCAACATACACTTGCACAATGAGCACATCTCTGTTAACCACCTTCTTAAACAAATTCATGTCTATAGTTCCTCGTATGAAACCTTTTTCAAGAAGATACTATGTTAGGGTTTCGTACCGGATTCTAGGAGCTTGATGTAATCCATACAAGGATTTATCCAATTTGTTGACTTTCTCAGGAAAATCTGGATCTTCGAAACCTGGTGGTTGACAAAAATAGATCTCTTTGTCAATATCTCCATACAAGAATGCACACTTTATGTCCATCTGAAAGACTTTGATGTTTTTATGAGCTGCATGAGCGAGAAAGATACGAATGGCTTTGATTCGGGCCACAGGGCAAACACCTCAGTGTAGTCAATCCCCTCCTCTTGAGCAAATCCTTGAACAACCAGCCTTGATTTGTTTCTTATCACTACCCCACGATCATCTGGTGTGTTGTTGAATACCCACTTTGTACCAATCGGATACTTATTTGGAGGAAGATCGACTATTTCCTACACCTTTAATTTTCTAAGCTGTTGGAGCTCTAATTGCATTGACTCCACCCAGCTTGGGTCCTGAAGTGCCATGGCAACATTTTTAGAAACAATTTAAGATAGAAAACAAGCAAAGATACATTCATTGATTAGCCTAGATTGGCTTCGAGTCTTGACACCGTCAGATATTGATCTAATGACATAATCATGGGGTTGTCTTTTAGGGTTTTGAAGTTAGTGTTAGGGTTGAGGAATTGGATGAAATGGGTTGTGGTGATATTGGTGTGAGGTGGATGATGGTAAGGTGGATGGTTGGTTGGAAAAAAGGATTTTGTGACTGTTATGATGGTGTTGAAGGGGTTTGATGTTCAGGATCAGGTTGAGGTTGAGATTGATGATTTGGTTGAGATTGAGGTTGTGGTTCTAGTTGTGGTTGAGGTTGAGGTTCTGGTTGAGGTTGAGGTTGATGTTAAACGAGAATAAAGAATTGACCACTTGATGAAGGAATGGTAGATTGAATGAGTTGAAAACAGTGTTTGAATCGTAGAACCATTCAAGATTAGAACCAATGTTGGAAACATTTGACTCTTGCCAATCAACATAGAAAGATTCTTGACAATTCTTGTTCGTTTGTTGTATACTCTATAAGCCTTTTGAGTTGAAGAATATCTGACAAAGTAAAATTAATCAGACACTACTCCAAACATTGAATTTTGAGCTTGAGTATTCAACAATGTGAATGAGCAGCTAAAAGGACAAAAGAAGTCAATCAATGGTTTTTGCTTGTGAAACAGTTCATAGGGAGCCTTTATCTTGTCTTTCGCAATTAGGACTCTGTTTAGAACATAGGAGGCATAGTTGACTGCTTCTACCCAGAAAAAAAAATATGAAGTTTAGATTCTATGAGCATAGTTCTGGCTGCTTCAATGAGAGTACGATTGTTTCTTTCAGTGACACCATTCTGCTGAGATGTTCTTGCAACGCTGAATTGTCTGAGAATCCCTTTGCTTTCACAGAATGATTTAAAGATCTGGTTTCTAAACTCTGTTCCATTGTCACTTATGATCACCATAACCTTCTTGTTGTTGATGTTTTCAATGGTCAGAATCAGCTTCTACAAAACCTCTGCTGTCTCCCCTTTGTGTGACGGAAACTAGACCCAAGAGTATCTTGAAAAATCATCTATTACAACAAGACAGTAAGATCTTTTAGCAATATTTTTCATACTTATTGGACCGAACAAATAAGAATGTAATAACTAAAGAGGATTAGAAATGGAGTTTTCTAGTTTAAGCTTATGTGATTTCTTGTGCTGTTTTCCTTTAGCACAAGACATGCACTTTTCAATTATAGAAAAATTCTTTTATGGTAATCCTCTGACAAGATTATTTTTAACCAATTTGTTAATATTTTTAAAATTCACATGCCCTAAACGTCTATGCCACAGAAGGATTCAGAAGAGGAATCTTTTGACTGGAGACAAGTCATGGTGGAGGTTGATTCTTTGGAGTACATATCGAGTAGATATGTGTCATTTTTCCTCGGAGCTCGCATAGTCACCAAATCATCTGGAACTGAAAATTTAGGCTTAAGATACAAACATTCATCAGACTTATAAATCACATGAATATTCATATCATAGATTTGTGATACGCTTAGGAGATTTAAGGCCAATTAAGGCACAAAATTTAGCTTCTCCATGGTTAAAGAACCATTTGATACCTCACCTTGACCTATCATTTTACCTCCTTTCTTATCACCCGCAAGCAACATATCCACCGTTTATTATCCGATAGTTGGTGAGAAGGTCCTTCAATCTGGTCATATGCCTGGAGCATCTACTATCAGCGTGCTAAAAGTTGTTGATAGTCCTTCTCGAATGATCCTGGAATATTGATTAGAGAAAATCATTTAGACACTGGGACCCAAACCTTAACTGGATTGGTTCTTTTTGGAGATGAACTTTTACAAAAGAAACTATCAACAAAATGTTTTATTCTATTTCCTAAAGATCTGTTATCTACATTCCTATTTACAACTTCCGGGCAGTGCATAACGACGTGATCATCCTTACCACATTTGAAACAACGTGATTAAAAAATTTTCTTTTATCTTTTTGGATAGGAACATGATCTATGATAATCTCTTCCTCACATTTAGACATAAAAGAATCACAATCACTGTAAGTGACGTGTACTTCCTGTGATTTGTTTTTAGAGTCTATTGGTCTGTCAAGATTTATGGATTCTCTTATCTTTTGAATTTTACAATCATGTAAGGGTGTTATTTCATTTGGATTGGAAATTCAAATTGGAGTGAAAGTGGGGATGGGGAGAGAGATGAATTTTCAAAACAATTTGATTTTGAAGAAGTTTCATGGCCTTTACTGATAACACAAACTTGTTCATTGACATTTGAAACATTAACTCTATTTGATTTAGACATTCTAGAATGAGAACAACTTGAATTTAAACTACTCAAGCTACAATCTATACTACTAGAACTATTGTGTACAAAAGACTTTTTGAAATCAAAAGAACTACAACTTCCAAGACCTCTACTTCCTCCATAATCATAATCTTCCCGAACCTCTTTAAGATTCACCCCTTCTAAACCTGCAAACAAACTGTTAGTATCCTTTTCAATTAAATCGTTTGTAGGGTGAGGTGTAGGCAATGGAGAATAGTAAAAGGTGCTAGGAGGTGGATAAAAATAGGTGGTTTCATCACAACCCAACCGTATTTCAATTCTAGCTCCCCTTTCTTTGCTATAGAGTTCCTCTTGCTTCATTCCAGAAATCATCCATTTATCAAGCTTTGTTTTTAAGTTTAATAGATTCAAATTCAGCCAAAGTTAATGTTTCAGTTAAAGTATTAACCTCCACATTTCTCTTAAAAAGGGTTCTTTTGAAAGGATCATTTTCGTTTAAAGCTTCATTTAATTTAACAAAATATTTTGCTTCATTCTTTTTGAGTTCCTCATTTACTCTTTTTAGTTCACCTTATTTTCCATGAATAGTTTTTTCACCTTATAAATATCAAATAAGCAAATTTTGCAAGCAGATGAACACATATCTTGAATTACCTCATATGGAATATCCATGACCTTCTTTCCAGTAGCTAGGGCCTTTTCACAGTTGCAGATCATTGTGTTACCCTTCACCTCCTCTTTCTTCACATTTTTTGTGGCTTCATCCTTCTACTCTCTCTTATAATCATTCTTCATGTTGTCTTTCACCTTATTCTCCTTTATCTTATCAGCTTCATCGTTCACCACTTCTGCAATTATAGCTACCAGGGCATGATTGATTTCTTCTTCAGTCTCAGCTAACTCTGCACTCCAGTCAAAGTTAGTTAGGAGAGTTATTTCTTTCTTCTGCTTCTTCTCTTCTTTATCACCTATTGGGATGACCCTGGTAACCCCCGTTCCTAGTTCGATGAAGATGGGAGATGACATTCTCTTTTAAAGTGCCCAAGCTGTTTGCAGTTGAAACATTTAAGCTTTGATTTATCAAATCCAACTTTTCCATTCTGGTTTCCAAAGTTCTTTCTTCCTGTTGTCTCCATGAATCTTCTTTCTCGGAGAGTGATCATAGCCATCTGCCACTGAAGGTCAGCTTTTTCCAAATCATCAAGATCCACCTGATACATGTCTTTAGCAGTCATTCCTCTACCCTTCAACTCACCAGCTACCAAAGCCTCAAAACTGTGCACAAAAAGAGCAAACAAAGACATCCTCTCCAACGTATGCGAGATTTGAAATTTTTGATACACATCCATTTCCAGTGGACTTGTCAGAAGTACTGGTCATCCTACTATAAGTTGACATGTGCATTGGTGAATCTGAACTGGATGAAATAGGAGTAGCATTTTGTGAGTAGGCTTGAGATGGAAGCATTGCTTGGTAGTACTCTATATGTTTCAGATCTAACTCAAAAGACTTCAACTTGTTGATTATATCCATGAGCTTGTAGTCCAAAAATCCCCTTTCTTGCTTCAACATTCTTACTTGCAAGAACCATTGAGATGGTAAAGAGTCCGAAAGCTTTGTCACTTGTTCATTGTTTGACAGCTTCTCATCATACTTCTTCAAAGTGCTTGTGACAGACAGTAAACGGTTGGTGAGCCCAGTGAGACTCTTCCAACAAAAGAATTGAGTTCTTTTTTAGCTTAAGTAGCTTTATCTTTGACCAATTATTCATTATTGTCATAGAATTCACATAGAGCATCGTACAAGGCCTTTGCACTTTTGTGTTCACTAAATCTGTTGTAAATTTCTGTTGATAGACACAAAGTCAAAGCACCAAATGCCTTTTGATCACGATCAATCAACGTGATATCTCTCTCTGAATATTTTGTTGGATCTGCAGTTTGAATAGTCACATTATCTTCTAAGGAAACATGGACATGAGGTCTTTTCATAATTGATTCCTATTGGGTGTGATCAGTGAACAAGAAGAAAGCTTTCAAACATCTTTTCTAGTCATCAAAATTATCACCATTTATTAACTTAGGGGGTTTGTTTGGTGCCACACTCTCAAGATCAGCAAGGGTAAGAGTTGTCATCATTGAAATTTGAGAAAATCAAAAACAAATAGTTTCGCACAAATGAATAGTTTCACAAATAGTTTCGGCAGCAGTTTTGGCACTAGTTTCGCTGTAGTTTCGACACTAGTGTCGACCACAGTTTCGCATGAAACTATTGAACTTTCGTTCAGATATAAATGGACAACAGTTTCGCTAGAGAAACTAATCAAACTGATGAACTTTCGTTCTAGATTCGCAGAGAAATCACAAGCACCAAAAATCTTCTGATTGAGGTAGTTTCGCACAATGAATCAGTAAACCCCCTTTTTGCGAAAAATGACCAAAAAATCACTAATACTCACTCAGAAAATAACCAATTTAGAATCTAATGATTTCACAAGTTTCCCAAACACACACCACACCTTTTTCAATCACTTTCCATAGATAACAAACGTAAAACAAATCCAAAAAGATTGAAAAAATGAATATGTTAAAAACTTAACCAAAAACACAAACAATCAAGAGCACAAAGGCTCTGATACCATATTGTTGGTCCAAATGATCATATAAGTGCTTTTGATGAAGTTTTAACATTAGAATCCTCAAGTTATCACTATTTTCAATAACTTGGGGACCAACTATTGATACAAGAATAAACACAGTAAAGCAAAACCCATTTGAAATATGTTTTTGAAAAGATGATAAAGAACAATGCTGAAAGATACCAATAATAAGCTCCTAGCAATACACAATGAACTCAAATCAGTAGTATTTCATTAATGTTCCCCCAGAGTTCCCAAAATGATCAACAAACAAACATATTTATACAAGACCTAGTTTCGCATACAGTTTCGCATGGTGTGAAACTGTCATGCTCTGTGACCATGTGAAACTACCAAGCGAAACTACAGTTTCGCACGTAATTTCGCATGCCACAGAATACACAATACAAACAAAACTAAACTAGATTCTATTACAATAATAACTAAGCTATAACTAACGGCAAGGTGTATACCACCCTATACTTGATCATCAGTGAGTGAGAAGGGTTATCCTAATAAGGGTCACTATTCTCCTGTAAAGAATAAAGAACCAAGGATGGCCAAGTCAAGAAGAAAGAACTTACTAAGGGAAGCTAAAAGAAAATCAAAGAAGGCCCAAAAGATCAAGGGCACTTTTAATTCCTAGCAAAACATGTCTATATTTCTGCTGGATTTGAAATGGTGAAGACTGAAGGCTCAACTATGGACTCTAGTAACAGGGGTCCTAGTTTAGGTTCAAACCATCCTAGTAAAGAGAGGAAGATTGATCAAATATGCACCACTGCTGCACAACTTGAACCATCCAGCTCCAAGAGCAAGCCTCACCCTTGTTAGCCTGTTGCATCGTCTATGAAGATGAAGAAGGAAGTTGAAAGTGATCAAGCTCAATCTTCTCCTCAGAAGAAGACTCTCAGAAGTATGCCAGTTGAATGCATCATGTATGGTGATGTTACTTACTTTGTTAAGGATTGCATCTACAATCCGAAGAGTATCATTCATATGACAAAGAAGAAGAAGACAACTTCAGAAGGAAATTCACTTTCCTTCAGAAGCTCCAAGGTGACCAAGAAGAAGATAGGTGGAAAATTGCCTTCGAAGAAAATTTGGTCTCTGAAGAAAGGAATGCTTCCGAGCACTGAAGTCTGCTGTAATGGATGCAAAAGCTTCCGAAGGGTCATTCTCCAAAACTACCAAAGTTATCAAAACTTTTGAATCTTTGAAGACCATGTCCAAACTACCAAAGATGGTGTGGAAGATAAAGGAAGGCCATATGACTAAAAGTTCATCATCAATAATAGCAAATGATCTTCAAAACTTGCATATAGGATCAATAATTATTGAACTATCTTTAGTTCACTTTGATGGGCCCAAGGCCAACAAGGCTTGGGTTTCCAAATGTAAGTAACCATCTCTTTCTGTTTCGGAGCAGTTGAAGACCAAGGGAAATGTATGGATCATTGATAGTGGTTGTTCCAAGCACATGACAGGAAATGACTCTTTGCTTTAGAACTTTGAGAACATTAACGGAGGGCCAGTTGCTTTTGGTGGAGAATCATGTGGTTACATAACAGGAAGGGGCAAAGTCATAAATGGTAAGCTCGGCATTGAAAAGGTAAACTATGTTGGAGAGCTTGGGTACAATCACTTGAGTGTATCCTAATTTTGTGACCAGAGACATAACATGCTCTTCACAGAGTATGAGAACATTGTTCTCAAGCCTGTGGTGGTCATTCCTCAAGAGCATATCCTACTTAGAGCCCCTATGAAAGGGAACATGTACAAGATGGATTTGCAAGAAACCTCTCCATCTGGAGAAGTTTCTTGCTTTCTATCTAAAACCAATAGTAATGAGTATTTCCTCTAGCATAAAAGAATGTGCCATGTAAACTTTAAGAACATGAATAAATAAATTAAGAATTATTTGGTAACTACAATGCCAAAGAAAGAGTTTACAAGTGATGACCATTGTGTTGCATGTCTGAAAGGGAAGCAGCACAAAGTGTCTAACAAGCCAAAGGAAAGAACTTTTTCACTACTCCCTTACACTTATTACATATGGATCTCTTTGGCCCCACCAGTGTAATGAGTTTAACAATAACTTTATATTGTCTGGTGATCACAGATGACTTCACAAGATATACTTAGGTCTTCTTTCTTAGAACTAAGGATGAGACTCTTGAAATCTTGAAGAACTTCATTCTAAAATATGAGAATCAATATGATCACAAGGTCAAGATCATAAGATATGATCAATGAACTATATTCAAGAACCAAATCCTTGATACATTTTGTGATGAAAATACTATTATAAGACAATATAGTGCTCCCAGGACTCCTCAGGAAAGTGGTGTTGCTAAGAGAAGAAATATGATACTTATTGAGGCTGCAAGGACCATGCTCTCTGACTCTAAACTGCCTACCACCTTTTGAGAGTGTTAGTAGTCAGAACTCTTGGTAAGACTCCTTATGAACTATGGCACTAAAGGAGACCTTTCATTGGTTTCCTCAAGTTATTTGGATGTCTATGCACCATCTTGAATAACAAAGATCATATAGACAAATTTGTTGAGGAAATCAGATGATGGACATTTCATAGGATACTCTTCCCAAGCTATGGTTTATAGAGTATACAATCTCAAAACTAGAGTAGTTGAGGAGTCAGCCAATGTGACCTTCAATGAATAAACTCCCAGTGTGAAATGTTCTGGTCTTGATTGACTATTTGATCTTGATTTAGTTACCAACTGGTTTAACTAATCTTATGAATATGTTTTTAGATCTATAGGTTACACATTAGCAGGAGATCCTGATCCAAGATTTGAGCTGAGAAGACTAAGTGACTGAATTCCTTTAGCTATAGTGGTAACAAACCTTGCAAAGGGAAATCCTATCAGGACAACCATGACAAACTCTTTAGCTGATACATCTGAGGTGCCTATCAATTCCATCACTGAGGCACAAAACTCAAATGAAGGGGTTTCCAATGTAGGAGGAGATTGAGATGGTAAAAGCGATCAAGAATTTCATGATACTAACAACCTCTCCTATAAAGATAACATCAATGATGTCATACACTCATTGGATCAAGTTTCTCTTGATAAGTGTGCTGATGTGGTGGGTAACACTCAATTACCAGATATGAAGTTTACTAATTTAGATATGTTTAACCAACTTGTTATGATTCCTCAACTAAGAATCTACAAGTCCCATCCCACCACAAACATCATTGGAGATGATGAGACTAGGGTGAGAACAAGAGGACAAACCCATGACAAAAATGTTTGTCTATACTCTTGCTTCTTGTCCCGGATTGAGCCAAAGAAACTTGATGAAGCTTTGAAAGATGGAAGTTGGGTTGAAGCAATACAGTAGAAGCTACTTCAATTCAAGAGACAAAAGTTTTGGAACCTATTCCCTCTTCCATATGGAAGACATCAATAGGTACCAAGTGGGTTTTTAGGAATAAGAAGGATGATAGAGGACTTATCATCAAGAACAAGGCAAACCTAGTTGTTCAAGGATACACTCAAGAATAACGGATTGAACACACAGATGTCTTTACTCCTATAGCAAGACTTGAAGTTGTTAGGATATCCCTGCTTTTGTTGCATTTAAGGATTTAAAGGTCTACCAACTTGTAACACCCGGCAATTTTATAAAAAAAGGAGAGAGAAAAGAAAAGAAAAGATAAGGGAGAAAAGGGAATTATTTCAAAGAAAGGGTTAAAAGTGTGCAAAGATAAAACCTACCCATAATGGGTCCAAAAAGGTGATATGGCTGCCCATACCCCTTCTCTCATGCATAACTTTCGGCTAGAGTTAGGAAAAAGAAGCTTTCAACCTATTTTAGTAAGAGAAAGTGGAAGAAATCTTCTGAAAGGTAAGATTTTAAGGTGTTTCTTTTTGGTTTCAGTTAGGTTTAAGCTTTTAGATAGATCTTTATGTGTTTATGTGTGTTTGGTTGCCTGTTTTCATGTGTTTACATGTTAGAACTCCAGGTTGCTCTTGGGTTGGTGGTGTTTTACTCGAAAGCTGTTAGAGGTGAGTTCTAGATCCCCTCTTTTACATGTTTTTCTATGTTTTAGGTCTGATATGTATATCAAACTGTTGTTTTATAAAACATACTATGGTTTTCCATGAAAGTACACCTGTTTATGAAAGATGTATGTTTTTAACTGGTTTCTATGATGTTGTGTAGATGTTTGTTATGTATTAAGTGTGAATCTGGTAGATCTATAATAAGTATATGTTTAGAAATGATGTATGGGCTAGAAACGACA
Organism: Flaveria sonorensis; assembly: GCA_025506505.1. NCBI lineage: Eukaryota > Viridiplantae > Streptophyta > Magnoliopsida > Asterales > Asteraceae > Flaveria > Flaveria sonorensis. The sequence continues at coordinate 29,960,586 of CM046440.1, read as the reverse complement.
TAAGTTGAATAGCATGTGTTGGACTTGGTGTCCGCTGTGGACACTAGCTGTCCACTGTGGACACTTGAGCATGGATAAGGTGTCTGTTGTAGACACTTAGGCTGTGAGACTATCCGCTGTGGACTTTACATGTCCGCTGTGGACATTGCATGTTCGCTGTGGACACTTGGATATTTTAGGTTGTCCTTTGTGGACATAAACTGTCCGTTGTGGACTTGCATGTCTGCTGTGAACTTTGCATGTCCATTGTGGACACATGGAGATTTTAAGTCATCCTCTATGAACCTTAGTCATCCACTGTAGATAATGCATGTCCGCTGTAGGTCTTAAGTATGCATACCTATCAGCTGTGACCCTTTAGCCATCTGTTGTGAATACACTTAGTGTTTATTCATGCGCTGTGGACTTTGGCCAGGTGGGAATTCTTCCAAGTGGGGAATTCTTCCGAAGCTTGGGAAGAAATCTTCCAAAGCTTGGGAAGAAATCTTCCAAAGCCAAGGTGAAATCTTCCGAAGGTATCATGAAGGCTTCTGAAGCTTCATGGTTGTATCTAGTGACGTGTTAGGCACTATGAACCCCTAGGCTTATTCTGAATTTTAGGAAATAGAATTAAGTGCTAAGTACTAATGTTTTATGGGGGCCAATGCTTGTTGATGTTGTATTCTTGTGGGCTGTTGTAATGTTGATTATGTTCCATATTATCTATTATGATGTGACTTTACGTGATATGATAAGTGCTTATGTACGTAAAGTATTATTGTAATGAAAGTGAAAGATAAAGATAACGAAAAGTGGAACGTAATGAACAAATAAAAGTCTTGCAAGAAAAATGAATGGAGGTGCACGACCATGTTGTCGTTAGCTCAACTGAGGTACGGCTTAGATAGCCCATGAGGATGCGCCTCATGGGTCCAATCCTTGAGATTGACCAAGATGTGATGGGATCCTTGTCGCGTACCCTAGTACTGTGACAGCTTCGGCATGACGTGGCGGTTTATTTATAAATCCCGACACAGTACCAGCTTCGGCATGATGTGGGGGTATTGCATGTGGCAGGATCTATATATAAAGATGAACGATGTTAACGAACGAAACGAATGATGATGAACGATGATGAAAGATAATAAATGATTATTATCAAGATTAAGTATGATGTGTGATCACGTACGAAAGTAAAGGAAATATTTTATCAAAAGTAATGTATTTTATTATATGAAATAGAACTCACTCAGCGTCGCTGACTTTTTTTATGCATATCAGTTGGCAGGTAATTGTTGATGTTGAGGAGGTGCAGGAATGGATGCATAAGCTACTGGGGACGATCCGAGTTTCGCATTCTAGATTTTTAGACAATGCTTGTAAATGTTAAGTTTTTGTGATGCAACTATAAGAATAATGTTTTGTCATGTATTTACAAATTATGTATGAAAGTTATATTTCCTCTGCAAAATGAAATGTTTTATATGTTTTATGCGATGATTGACCAACTGTAAGCGTCCCGGGAACGGGGCCTTATACAACTTGATGTCAAGTGTGCATTTTTATATGGAGTGATAGATGAAAAAGTGTATGTCAAACAACCACCTGGCTTTGTAGACCCAGATCATCCAGATTATGTCTACAAGCTTGACAAAGCTCTTTTTGGGCTACATCAAGCTCCAAGGAAGTGGAATGAGACACTGTCACAGTACCTTGTCCAACATGGCTTCAAGAGAGGTACTATTGACAAAACACTCTTCATCAAAGGAACAGGAAAGGACATGATGCTAGTTTAAGTTTATGTAGATAACATTATCTTCGGGTTAACTAATCCAAAGCTCTACAAAGTCTTTGACAAGCTTATGAAGAATACATTTTAATTGAGTGTAATGGGGAACTCAACTTCTTTCTAGGAATTCAAGTTAAGTAGGTTGATAATGGTATCTTCATAAACTAGTCAAAGTATGTACAAGATATACTAACCAGATTTCATCTGACTGAGTGCAAGGTTGCTAAGACACCGATAGCCTAAAAACACTCTATAGGACCTAATCTTGAGGGGGAGTGTGTTGATGAACATCTGTACAGGGCTATGATTAGGTCTCTTGTGTACCTCACAACTAGGAGGCTTGATATCATGTTTGCCACATGCATATGTGCAAGATATCAAGCCAACCCCATGATGTCACACCTGGTTGCTATCAAGAGGATTCTTAGATACCTCAAAGGAGCTACCAAGCTGTGACTTTGGTATACAATGAATTCTGACTTCAATCTATATGCTTATACAGATAGTGACGATGGTGGCTGCAACATGACCACAAAGTCTATAGGGGGATGTCAATTCCTTGGTGTAAGGATAGTCTCATGGCAATGCAAGAAACAATCTTGTGTATTTGCATCAACTGCTAAAGCTGAATACATTGCTACTGCATGCTACTATGCTCAAGTGCTTTGGATTCAGAATCAAATGCTAGACAATGGATTTAACTTCAAGGAGACTCCTATCCATATAGACAACAACAGTGCTATCTCTATCATAGAGAATCCTATGCATCACTCAAAGACAAAGCACATCAACATCAGGTATCATTTGATAAGAGATAATTTTGAAAAGGGATTGATAAAACTAGTCAAAGTTAACACAAATGAACAATATACTGATCTATTCACAAAAGCTTTTGATGAACAGAGATTTAAGTTTCTTGTATCAGCTATTGGGATGATTAACCTTGAGTAGAATTTCTTAAATTAATTTCAAGATTATTTTTCATATATGTGTGTCTTAAGTTGTCTATATCATCACTCATGTAAGCCTTGCTTACTTTGGAAGAAAATTTTTCTAAATGATATTCCTTAAAGTATTGAGAATCGAAGAGATATTTATTTTCAAAAGACGTTAAATTGTTTTTGGAAGAAAATTATGTCTTCAAAATTAATAACCACATACTAAGAAATTTACCTTCGAAAGAAATTCTGATATATCTTCCCTAGATATGTCCATCACATTCTTATCCATGAACTGGGCTCATAGTTAAAGGGAATAGGTGCTACTCTTAAATTGGGACAGATGAAGCCCGACATCTTTAAAATCATGAGAAAGACCACTGTTCGCTTCTCAGGGGTAGAAACAGCCCTAGTCCCAAAAATGTTAGAGCTCATTGCTTAAGGTGGCAACTTGACAACACCAGTCAATGTTGAACCCACACCTTCTACATCTGTACGACTTACAAAGCCTCAAATAATCGTCACCTACTCAAGAAAATCTGAACAAACCTCTACTCAGTCTATTGAGATTGAGCAGGCCCCAATATAATCAGCCATGCAGGTGGAAGTGGAACCAAGAGCTCCCACTTCCTATGAGGAGCAAACCACTCCTATTACTTTATTGATCAGTGCAGAGGTTCCTCATGCTCAGCCTGATGAGCTCATTGCCCAAGCCTCAAGCCTTCACTCTGAGTCTAAAAACTCAAGTGATCAGCCTTAAGGGGACATCTACCATCCCCAGCCTCTAGATCTAAACCAACCAATCCCAGACCTCTAATTCTATATTGATAAGGATATGGGATTTACAGAGTATAATGAGTCTCTCTTCCCCTCCACTACTCAAGGAAGGATGAGTGCTTCTGTAACATGCATATCTAGCCCATATCATCCACCCCTCACCGAGGTGGACTTCACTAAACATGTTTAGGAACTCCATATGGAAGAGGCTCTCACATTTTCAAGTGATTACATTATTAAGACCTCAACCATGGCAACCTAACCCCTTGACACTTCTCTTGAAGCTGTCATGGAGCAGGGGAAATCCAGCGGCCAAGAACCACAAGCTGGTGGTAAGAGAGATAACTTTGGTTATGTCCTCTGGTGTACCTATTTAGTTTCAATGGTAAGTCACTTAGCATTTCATGTGGCTACCTTGCAAAGGCTGATCATTGATCTGCAACTTGTGATCACCAATCTCAAGGGCAAGTTAACTGGGAGACCTGCCAGGTGAACTCAACCAGGTTCACAAGAACCTGCGGATGTGGTGGACCTAACCCTTAGTTTCCCTATGTAGAGGGTGATGCTACCATAAAGGGGGAGAAAGTCCAACCTGCAATCACAGAACCTGGGAGTTCTACCTAGAGTATAGACATAAAGGCCTCACCATCCTCACTTGTAGTTCTCCATACTCAACAACCTCCTCAGGCCGATATTAATGTGGATGCCAAGATTCAAAGCTTATTTGAGGAGGGAATACCAAGGGCTATGTCTACCCCATTCTACCCTGCTAGAAATCCAACAGTAGGACAGAGGTATGATGTTGATAGAATAGCCCTGGTACTCTCATGATCTCAAGGGTAACAATAAGTCTTAAATTTACAAACTTAAGATAATATAAAAGCTTTTATCTGGTTGACTTGCCACTTACCAACCCAAGTCATAACAGGCAAGCTAACAGGTTAGTTGAAAGGCTCCAGTAAAGGGTTCTTAAAGAGTTCAAAAGAAGATCCTAATTATATAGACAGAGGCTAGCAGGCAAAACTGTTGGACAACTGGATATTATGGCAGACACTAAGATTAGCTTCAAAGTGGAAACCTCAATTGAAGACCCAGTGGTTAAGCCAATGAACCTTAAGATAGGAACTGCTTCAGTACCCAGTACCCTCAGTGAGGCACCAAGTGGTGAAGGTGTCTCATAGCCTTAGTAGATTGTAACTTTCTACTTTGTACTTTTATCCTTTTTGTAATTGATAAGGATGTGAGCTATGGCATGTCATAGTCACTAGTTAAAAGGCAATCTACGTTTTGACTTTACATTGATTTTGTTGTCTAGATTAGTGTTCTAGCTGGCTTTCAAATTTGTTCAGCTGTAGGATGTAGTATAAAGTATCTCAAGTACCAGTCCTTAGAACTAAGCCTTGTAACATTTTGTAAAACACTCGAGAGCAATATAAATCGCTCTTGAAAACCATCTTATTGTGTTCTGCTTGTGTTCTTTACTTGTGTTCATTGTTTCATTTAGCCGATTCCCTATTTGATCTGTTAAGTGTTCTAAGTCTCTTTGACCTTGTGAAACTGTTGCATTGCTCCCCTTCCCTGTTCCAACAAAAGAGGTTGTTAGAGAGAGAAAGTTATGTTTTAGAGAGAGAAAATCCAAGAAACTAAACAAGGTATCAACTTTATCATAAATAATGATGGATATAGGTTAGATCTATGGTATTCTAGTGTTTAGCACCATCTTTATTTTTAAAATTAACACCTTTACGTGTGCATGAATGTAGATCTCGAGTTTTAGCTTCTTGGTTCTAGAGTTTGCTCTATTGCTTGAAAGGTGAGTTCCAGATCCCCACTTTTTGTGCTTTTTACTGCTTTTGGGTTTGATATGCATGATTAAGTATATTTTCTATTCAAATCTGATGATATTAAATGTAATGTTATCACCTTTATGTATAGGGTTCATGCCTTTATCAACTTCATGACTTATATTCAAATCATTACAAGAACCCTAGACTATATGCTAATAACATGACTATTTTGAATGAAAGAAATGTATAATATGGTTTGAATCTGAATCCCTCAAAATATGAAACCTAAAGTACCCTCGACAACCTGCTCTCCCGCATTGATTGATACCGTCCAAGTATAGATCAATTTGGAAGAGTAAAAATACTATCTGCATTTGTCTATACAGATGAGTGGACTATTATCTTTATTTGTTGTTCTCGATCACATTAGTTCCTTAATTCATCTAAGGGAAACTAATGTGGAAAGAACAACCGTTGTCCGCATATATTTCTCCTCACCCGCATTGGTTTCTTAGTTAGTTTAAGGATAACCAATGCAGATAGAGTACTCGTCACTCGCATTTACCCACTCAGCCACATTAATTGTTGCCCGCATATACCCACTCAGCCACATAAGTTGTGGCCCGTATTTGCCCACTCAGTCGCATATACTATTACTCGCATTAACTCCAATACCGTATTTGTTATCTTCACCCGCATTAACTCCAATACCCGCATTTGTCATCTTCACCCGGATTAACTCCAATACCCGCATTAAATCACTGTTGCCCATATTTCATCTCACTTGTAATATTTTCCCCATGCTCACCCTCAAGGATTCTTACCTTGTTATACATATTTTTTTAAAAAGGATATTAATGTGATTACCCTTTGCTTGATGTGTGCTTCCATCTCACTACTCTATTTTGTTCTAATAACTTATTGCCATGTTGTGTGCTTGCATCTCACTAGTATGCCCTGTGCTAGCAACATATGCGCCTGCTTTGCCATTGCATGTAACTGGTCTACTATGTGCTAACAACATATTGGCCTGCTTCGTGCTTGCATCTCACTGGTCTGCTCTTTGATAACAACATAGTGGCTTGCTTCGTGCTTGCATCTTACTGGGCTTGATTTGTGCTTGCATCTCAATGTCCTGCTTTGTGCTGACAACCATAGTAGCTTGCTATGTGCTTGTAATCATAATAACTGGCTTAGTGCTAGTTGTTCATGGCCTACTTAATTACAAGATGTGATCATTGTATGTTTCCCATGTTATGACAATTATTTTTTAAATGGTCTATGACGTCTATATTAATAAAGAATGTATTTCACTGTGATCATTCTTCAAAACTTTTATGACTTTATGATTTATTGATCTAGAATTAAATACTAGAACTCGATCAGCAACGCTAAATCTTTTTATGCAAGTCAGGTAAATCCAAACGGGGTCAAGTTTCTGATACATGGGTGTGAAGGGACTCCAGAGTAGAGTCTGGCTTCCCGTTAAATGATTTTAGATGAATTTGAATGCTAAACAATGATTTTCTGATGATGTAATGAATTAACTATTTATGACTTGGTTGTATCCAAATGATTATGTTTTTGTTGCATTAAGTATTATAAAATTTACAGTTTAAGGATTATGGTTATATTTATGAAACTAACTATGATTTTGTTAGGTAATTGGGCCTTAAAACATTTAAGCTTGACCTTTGACTTTCTTTCTCTAAATTGCAACTTTCTATCTCTAGCTTTTTAAGAAAAAACATTGAGTGCAAAAAATCAAGGAGGGTTATTCCTTTCCTTTTATAGCCAAGAGGTTTAGGGATTTGTTTATAAAAACCACCTTTAGTCCCATATAATTTATTAAAATTACATCTTCCTTTTTGTTCCATCTTTATCCAATCAATGAAAAGTACGGTGTAACATTTTATAATAAAAGTTATAATGTGACATTGTAAATATTAATTTTTCCTATTTAGGTTAATATTGTCTATGATTTAGAAAATATTCTCATTTAGATAAGAAGAAACAAGTCATCATAGATTCACTATACCAAAATTGATTTAATGTTTATAAGTAAGCTATGGGAGGAGTATGAGTTAAATTCATAGAGTTCTTTTTTTCACAATAAATTTAAAGGTTGATTAGTTAAGAGAGTTTTCTTTTTTCATTGACACACGATAGACATTTGTCTATCCAATTAAGTCTTAAATTTATGAATCATAACCATATAGATATCTTTAGTATGTTTTAGAACTTTTGAATCTCAATAACAATTAAATTTTATATTCTCTTTTTCAACTCGTTTAAGACACCAGAAACTAACCTAGTATTATTTAAAAAGTAATTTAAAATTTTATTTTTCTTTCGATGTTTGGCCATTTTTTATTTTTTTTATCCTCTTAACTTTTAATTATATTGTAAACGGGTATCGTAGATTTTTTGCAGCAACAATCACACTACAACTTGTTGTTTTGCCGTTGCTACTTATCATATTTGAACAAATGATAGCAAGTCTGTTTTATTTTTTTCCAAATTTAAGATAAAAATTTTAAATTTTTCAATAAAATAAAATTGTATTTGTATTTATTTATTTTTTCCAAGACAATGGAAAGAGTTAATGCGGCTGAGTAAGTTTCTTGAACTTTTTCTCTCTAAGGGTCATATCATCCTTTATAGGGGTGCAAAAAGGTGGGTTTGCAAATGCCCAACTTTAGCCCCTAAATTTATTTAAGGTGTAACCAACATTCCTTCTTGTACTTCTTTTAACCAGACAAGTTTTAGGATGTTACAGCTGGTGACGGAGAGGGGAGAGAGTGTCTATGTATGAGAGAGAGAGAGTTTCGGAATTTATGAGAGTTTTGCGGTGAAAGAAGATGATTAAAACAAGTTTTTTTTTTTGTTTTTATCTAATATGTAGGGGTAGTTTAGTCTTTTTAACAATAATTTTAACAGGAAAACTAATGATCTTAGTCATCTTGACTCAAATATAGATAAAATAAAACAACAAAGACACAAATGTAATGTAAGGCCCTATTTCCAGGCAACCCTATAGTTAGGTTTTAAACATCATAAGCACATAATTCTTAAACTTTAAACTTTCAATAACATCGCAGTAGAAACAGAATATCATTACAAGGGTTAATGTCTATCATCTATTACAATCATCAAAGACCTGTCTATCAAACTATCGACTATCAGAATGCCAGCCTTGCATGCAGCAAGGTAAGTTCATATTCATGCCAAACTGCCATTCTTTAACCCATCATCATTTAACTGTCAAGCTAATATGCATACAAAAGTCAGCGTCAATGAACGAGTTCTATATTTAGACCTTTAAAGAACTCTTAGCATGTTAGATATATGAAAACCTTTCATTTTACTTTCTTAAAATATTATAGTTTTCAATCATTAACATCAGACCACATTTTCATACATTAACATACTTATGAAACTTTCATACTTTCATACCTTTATACTTTTATACTTTCATACTTTCATTCTTTCATACTTTCATACATTCATACTTTTCGCTTATTTTATATTTAGCTTTGAGCTAGTACAAGTACTAAGCTCCTATCATGGTGACCATACACAAGGTATAACTTTTATCTGAGTAACAATGCACTAGGCAAGGATTCTCTAGGTGAGTGCACATATCACACTCAAACAGGGGTGAACAAGCACCAAGTATGGCCCATGTCATTAGAGTGCGACTGATACAACTATTGTACATTGAGTGCATACAAGATGAAACTCCTATCGAGTGTATACAAGATACAACTCCTATCAGGTGAGCAGTACATGAGGAAAAGCTCCTATCAGAGTAACACTGAATAAGGCAAGGATTCTCTAGGTTGAGAATGCAACAAATGCAAACTCCTATCAATGCTTGCAAGACTTTTTGTACTTCGGGCTCATTTAGTTTTTTTAATTACTGTTATCTTTCATTCTTTCTTTCTTTACATCTTTTATCATAATGGTAATTAATCGTTCATTCTTTACCTCAACCATGGTTATAGATTTTACTATATTATATAGCCAATCATCATCAACTTTCCATTGATAATACATATCTAAGTTTTTTCACATAAAGTGTAGCTCATCAGTACTACACACTTTTCTCATCATACAACAACATGCATAAATACCACATTAAAACTATATCATAAGGTTACAATAGAACAAATACAAGTAACAGGGATAGACTAATACCGGTGACAATGTCTGATAGATTGTTACGGGTGAGGTAAACAAATGCGAGTGGACTAATGCGGGTGAACTACTTGTTCATCCGTACATGTCACTTGGCTTAATAGGTACGGCTAGTACAGTCCAGCCACTTGCGGTTGACTTGACAACTAATGTGGGTGGACTATATGTTCATCCGTATTAGTTTAACTTTGGTAATTCTAGAGAAATACCACTGTAACAAGTGGAATTACTTTATTTCTCAATCTTTTTTCCTTTCTATCAATAACAGCCACCAGCTGTTCCACGTAGTTCAAATTTTCATCAATTTATAAGTCCTTAGGTGGAATGTGAGCATCTTTGTGCGTTAAGCACTTCTAAAGATGCGATACATGGAATGTGGAGTGAATCCCACTTAACTTATTTGGTAAATCCAATCTGTATGCCACTTCACCCACACAAGCTACTATTTTGAATGACCCAATAAACCTAGGACTTAACTTTACCCTCTTTCAAAATCTAACTATCCCTGTCTATGGTGAGACCTTTAGGTTAACTTTGTCGCCAACTTTAAACTCTATCGAACTTCGTCGTTTATCCACATACGACTTATGTCTATCTTTGGTAGCTTTTATGTAGTCTTTGATCTTTTCTAGATTTCCGTTCGTAACCTCTATACTTCTATACTTCCTAATTCCTTCTGACCGATCTAACTCCAACACACCATGGTTCTACATCTCTGACCCTAAAGCATCTCATATGGGGGCATACCAATGCTAATGAGTAGATATTGTTGTATGAGAATTCTACCAACGGTAGATGACTATCCCAGCTTCCACCAAAGGCTATAACATATGCCCGAAGCATATCTTCTAATATCTTTATAGTCCTCTCAGACTATGCATCACTCTGGGGGTGGTAAGCTATACTGATATGTAATCACGTCCCTATAGCATCATGGAATTTCTTCTAGACCTTTAATGTAACAGTGTGTCTCCATAAAAAATGATCGACACTAGTACACCATGATGAGCAACTATCTCTTTAATAAACAGCTTGGCTAACCGTTCCTAGTTAATACATTTCTCGAATTGGTAAGAAATGAAGGCTATTCGTCAATTTGTCCACAATGACCCATATGGCATCATAACCCTTAGCTGTACGCTGTAGCTTAGTTATGAAGACCATGGTGACGTGTTTCCACTTTTACTCGGGAATATCCAGAGGTTTAATCTTCTCGTATGGCTTTGGATGCTCTGCCTTTACTTAAAGACAAGTCAGGTACTTTTCCACATATCGAGCGCCAGCTTTCATTCCCGGCCACCAATAATTCTTCTTTAGATCTTGTTATGTTTTGGTGGTTCCTGGATGAATAGAGTAATGAGTCTTGTATGCCTCATCTAAAAATTTCTTTCGTAATTCTCCATAACGAGGATTCACCCGAATCTAGTTTTGACACCATTGATGTTTTCCTCTAAATTCACAACTTGCCCTTTCATTCTCTCTTTGTTCACCTGTTCAGGCTTTAGATTCTCTTTCTGCACTTCATGAATTTGTTGAATAATATTAGGTGTTACTATCAATTGATAAGATCTCACATGGATTGGTTCATGACTTTCTATGCGGCTTAACTTGTCGGCCGCCATGTTAGCCTTACTCGGATGGTAATGAATCTCATAGCCGTAATCCTTCAATAACTCCAACCACTGTCTCTATCTCCTATTGAGGTCTTTCTGCTCGAAGAAGTACTTTAAGCTCTTATGATCTATGAAAATCGTACACTTCATACTGTACAAGTAGTGTCTCCAGATCTTCAATGCGAAAACAACTGCTACGAGCTCCAAATCATGGGTAGGGTAACTCACTTTGTGAATTTTCAACTGTCGAGATGCGTAAGCTATCACTTTACCATGCTACATTAAAAGGCACCCAAACCCTTTATAAGAAGTGTCATATTAAACTACCAACCCTTATTCCGCTGTTGCAAGGTCAAAACCAGAGCATGTGCCAACCTCTTCTTTAACTATTGGAAAGCATTTTCTTGACTATCGCCCCAATTGGACTTTACATCTATCCTTATCAACTTAATCAATTGTGAGGCAATCTTGAGAAATCCTGAATGAATCTTCTGTAATAACCGCTAATCCAAGGAACCTTCATATTTTTGATGGCGTCTTTGGGGAATTCCATTGCATGTCTGCTTCCACCTTAGCAGGGTCTACCATAATCCCATATTGGTTAATCATGTGACCCAGAAACAGTGCTTTGCGCAACCAAAACATGCCCTTAGAAAATTTAGCATACAACTTCTCTCTCCTTAGGGTTTCCAATACTTCACGAACATGACAAGCATGGTCTCTTTCATTCTTCGAGTAGATAACGATATCGTCAATAAACACTATCACTTATCAATCAAGTATTGGTCAACAGACTTTCTTCATCAAATCAATGAACGCCACCGGAGCATTTGTAAGACCAAACGACATCACAAGGAACTTGTAATGCCCATATCGCGTCCGGAACACCGTCTTCAGTATATCCTACTCTTTAACCTTCAACTGATGATATCCCAACCTGAGATCGATCTTTGTAAACCAACTTGCACCCTACAACTGGTCGAATAGATCATCGATCATTGGCAACGGGTACTTGTTCTTAACTGTCAACTTGTTTAATTCATTGTAGTCTATACACATTCGCATGCTTCCATCTTTCTTTTCTACAAATAGTACTAAAGTACCCCATAGAGAGACGCTCGGCCGGATAAATCCTTTATCGAGAAGGTCTTGTAGTGGGGTCATCAATTCTTTCATTTCTAATGGAGTTAAACGGTACGGTGCTTTGTCTATGGGCTGAGCTCCTGGCACAAGGTCAATTTGAAACTATATCTCCCGATTAGGTGGTACTACTGGGAGGTCCTCGGGGAACACATCGAGGAAGGCACATACCATGGGCACATCTGTCAAATGTAACGTTTTGGCTTTAGCATCTCTCACATACACTAGATTAGCTCCACACCCTCGCCTTATAAATTTTTCTGCCTTTATCATCGATATCACCTTTGGAACCGTGTCGATTCTATCGCCGTAAACCGTAAGGACTTCTGTCAGGTGCTATCAAATGAATCATCTTCCTTCGATAGATGATATTATCCCCTTATGTAGCCCTGTATAAAGTTGATAGGATTTGCATTTAACTGTAGCATAGAGTTGGAAGATACCTCATACGACCTTTGGTTGACTCTTGGCCTCTTTCCTTGTCATTGTAAAACCCTAGCCTTTTCTTTCCCCTTATCAACTAATTTCCTTTCCTCCTCCTTCTTACATCCTAAACCACTAGGCTTAGCCTTTCTATAATCATGGCTAAACTATCCAGTGCTCCCATAGTTGTAGCACTTTCCTATTCTCGGGTAATCTTTTCCATAATGGCCCGTGTTTTCACACTGGTAGCACAAATTTGTGCCAACCTTACATTCTCCCTTATGCTTCCTTCCACACTTCTTGCAATCTCCAGAATTCTCCACCTTCATTTTCTTGAACTTTGACTCAAACTTGCTCTACCTATTTCTCCTCTCACCACTAACCAACTTCTTCTCTGGCTCACCCTCCGTAGATCCATCCATCACATCATTATACACAATCCCATTTAGCTCTGCCAGGGACTCAAAGGTATTAGGGTTGCTGGCCTTAACTTAGGTGCAAACCTTAGAAGGCAACCCCTGGGTGTAGCCCTTCATCCTCCTTTCTTCGTTGTTCACTAGATGAGGGACTAGTCTGGGAATGTCTTTAAATCGGTAGGTGTGTTCCCTATGAGTCATTTTCCCCACCTTCAGACTCAAAAATTCTCTCTTAACTCTGTCTACCTCATTCTGTGGACAAAACCTCTTGGTCACCATCTTCTTCAAATTAGCCCACTTTATCTTCCTAATAGCCCCATCCCTTTTTGTTTGTTTGATTGTAGCCTACCAGTGAAGGGATTTAGACATAAGGGAACGAGCAGAAAATTTCTCTGCCTAGTCCTCTTGACACTCACTGATATCTATAACAGCTTCCATTTCCTATCAAATATAGGAGGATTGCATCCCTTGAAGGCCTTGTAGTCACAGATTTTGGCAACCATTACCATAACATCACTTTCCTTATCTTCCTCTTTTTCTTCCCCATCATTTGTTCTTTCCTCATTAGCAACTTTCCTTTTAGTCTTTTTTGTCTTTCCTGATCTCTTTAAAGATCACAGTCATAATGGTCGGTATCAGGGTTTTGCAGTACCTTATGTACATCATTAGCAATAGCCTATCTCATAGTTTGTTCTAGACAAATTGACTCTTCAGTAGTGCTTTGATGGCTATAAGCTTCAGACTCTGCATGCTTAGTTCCTGTGGCTTTAGCTCTGCTTCGAGTGATTGGTTTCTTGCCAGCACCACCCCTTGTACCACGATGAGTACCCTTCCTTCCAGCCATTCTAACTTCCTATAAGGTTCAGAACACCAACATTGTCATTCAAGGTAATAGTTATGGTCATGATAAGTAATGTAAGTTCTTACTAACATTGGCCAGGTGTAATTAACTACTTACTTTACTCTCCATGCCATAAACATTTCCAATCCTGAGTCACATCAGTCCTTAAACCTATAATCATATGTAATACATACATATAGGCATTCATACAAATTCATTTAATTATGAAAATCTTTATCTTTACTATAACCATTTCTTTTACTTTAACTCTTGGCATGAAGTTACCTGAACTGGCATTCTCTCTCTCGCCCCTTCTCAATCTATGTTTAGGTATCAGAGTACCCAAATCTCTCAAACTATTTCTTTGACACCAACTTGTAAGGCCCTCTTTCCAGGCAACCTCACATCTAGGTTTTATCTTTTCTGACTTTGGTTGAAAACCTAATCCATAGGTCTTTTCATCTGAAGTGGTAATAGATTTAGGCAAACATGTATAATCATGATAATTGGTGGTGCTATGTTAGAAAATCCAACTCCACTTTTACCACCATTAATTTTTTGAGTCATTTGAGACTTGATTATACCATCAACCATATTTGAGGACAGCTGAAATTTTTCAACAGTTAAGTTTGCATATAAGAGTTCAATGTTAAGTTTATCAATTTCTAAAGATAGTTCATTATTACGTGTTGTCAAATCTTTTATGTTACAATCTTTATCATGAAGATTCAATTTTGATTGATAAATCGATTTGTTTAATCCTTCTATCTTTTCTTTAAAATGTTCTCATCATTTTTATATTTACCAGCTTAATATTGAAGTTTTTCAACTTCTAAAATCAAGCGTTCGTTGTGAACTCTATATCTTTGAACCTTTTCTATACATGTATTTGAACAAAGATTAGTATTTACCTCTTCGGTCTCTTCTTGCTTGTTCTTCTCTTCAGGTATGACATTTACCATGAAAGCTTTCAGTACCTTCTTTTCTGTTGCTTTGGGTGCCATAGTAATCTCAACAGCATTGACAGAGTCCTCACAAGCAGTTGTCAGAGTTTCCTCAACATTATTCACAGTCTCTTCATTTTTAGCTAGAGTAAACTCAACAGCTTCTTCCTTTAGCACCTTTTCAGCATTCTCGCAGGCTTTTTTAGCAAAAATTCCCTTCATCAAGCCATCAGACACATACTCATCAAGTATATTCTCCTTAACATGGTCTTCATCAGTTTAAATTTTAGCCAACAAAGAAGTAGACAGTTTGATATCTAGAATCTCCATCTTGTCTGACCAATCATATTCTTCATTGGTCTTATAAACCAGGGCTTTGTTGTTTTACGTGCTTGCTTTATCCCCATTTGATTCAACCTCCAAAGTCACCACCTTCTTTCCACTATCAGTTTAATTAGATCTTCCCTCGGTACATTCTCTTGCAAAGTGACCAGGTTTGTCACAGTTATATTATCTCAAACTTGACTTATCAAACCCAATTTTCCTCTAGTTGTTTAGACAGAACATCTGTCTTCCTGTTCTTCTTGCAAAATTTTTAGGCTTATACACCACCATAGCCATCTGATACTTGATATCATTTTCTTTAACATCATCAGGATTAAGTTGTTGTAAGTCATCAACTAAAATGTTAGGTGCACAGAGTCTTCCGGCTGTGAAAGCTTCATAGTTGTTCATGAAAGTGGGGAATAGAGCCGGATGCTCTTCAGCTATTTGAATGGTTTGCTTGTTTGGTAGGAATTTACAACAAATGCTTGTTGTGTGGGTTGAGTGGATTGACTTTATGGATAGGTTTGAGATTGAGATTGAGGTTGCATTGGAGTGAATTAATTTTGATTGGAAGCTTGAAACAGAGGCATGGATGGATCCTTGACATTTGGAGTAACAGAATTGGCTGCTTGTTGACATAACTGGGAATAGCTGACAAAGTAATTTGGATGACTAGCCATTTTTGCATATAAACCAGATGCTTCAGCTCCCATAGTGTTAATGTAATTAGCATCTCTTTCCTTGTCATCCATTTCATATGACTTGATGGTTGAGATAAGATCACTGAGGGATAAGGTGAACAAATCCTTGGTTCTTTTGATAGTAGTGCAATTGTTGTTCCAGTTGTATGGTAAAGGGTTCTATAGCTTTTTGTTTACAGAAATATTCTCCAAGGTAATACCAGCACTCTTCATCTTTGTTATCAAATTAACAAATCTGGACATTTGAGCCTCCAAATTTTCACCAAGTATATGGTTAAACATATTAAACTCTTGGTTCAACATGTCCTTTTGGCTTTCCCACATATCTTTATTGCCCATTATCTGCTCCTCCATAGCATCCCACATATCCTTGGCTTTTCTGTAATCATTGAACTTTTAAGCAATCTCAGTTGTAAGTGCCATGGTGATGGTAGCATATACTTTGTCATCAAGCTCGATTTTCTTCATGTCTTTCTCATCCCAGAGGTGTTCTGGTTTTGACACTAACTCTCCCTTCTCATTGTTAAACATAGGGATATATGGGCCTTGTTTTATTGACCGCATCATCTGAGGTTTGGTGTAAATAACATGATTCTCGAAACGGTAAACCCAGTCGGGATAATCTTGTTCGCTGAGAAGTTTAGGGGGTTTTGTGCTTGTACCAATTCATTGTCGAGGTTGAGGGTAGCAGTGAGTGATGTGCTTAATGTTAGCCATCTTGAAGATAAGAAATCAAACTTTCAAAAAGCTTCAAACTAGAAGTTTTCGTGCAAATAACAGAGTTCTCGCGCAACAATTACTAACTTTTCGCGTGGTTAGTTTTTCTAACTGAATTTTGTGAAAAGTAAACTTCTCGTGTGAATGAATATTTTGTAACAAACTTCTCAACAAACGTTTGCAAATTACAGACTTCTCGCACGAATATGGGTTTTCGAGTGCGATTTGCAAGACTTCACCTGATCCATTTTCATTCCAATTTCGATGATTCCAACTTTAATCTTTCACCAAAATTGTTTAAAATTGAATAATTAATCCTTGAACTAGTGATTTAGGCTCAAATTTTGATCCTAAATGTCTCTAATTGATTCAAATTAGCTTGTTTAATCATATAAACATCATCGAAACTTCAATTAGCAAAATAATAGTCTTCAAAATCCTCAAAAGTGATCAAAAACATTAGAAATCTAGTAGTTCTTCAACAAAATTCAAATTGGAGCTCAAGAACACTTCAAAAAACACTCTTCAATCTTCAAATCAATAGATCTAGAGCATACCATGCTTTGATACCAATTGTATGGATCAACACTTTATGAATCAGATCGATCTCATGACAAGAATGCAGAATGTAATTATCACAGAAAAAATATTGAACAAGCAAATGATGAACACAAGTGTAAATAATCTTCAAATTCTATTGCTCTCTGATTTGACGATTACAAAGTACATATGAAATCGCGAAATGACAAAAGCTCACTAAATTACACCACAAAACAACTATTTATACTAAACTATAAGTTCTTGCATAGTTCTCGCGCGAGATGCAGCTTCTCGCGTGGCAAGTTCAGGTTCTCGCGTGACTTTGATCTTCATAATCTTGATTTGATTTTCCGAGCCTCTAGGTTCAATTCCAACAAAAAATCAGCACCTCTGGGATTATTTGTATGGTTGACCATTCTTAATTGCAATAGATCCAATATGTCCTCATAGGTCAATAACCCCAGTTGAGATATGTATGATAAGGAAAACCTTTGGATGCTAGCATGCTACAATCTTTCTCTCATTAGCAGATGCTATAAGTGTTATCCTATCATATAGCTTCACAAAATTTGTGTTCTCATTAATCATCTCCCTTACTTCATTTCCTTCTAGCCATAGCCTGTGAGTCATGAGCTGCCTAGGCTCTTCTACAGGATGATGCTCAAGAGGAGCTTGATGTTAGGTTGAGAGAGAAGCTGCTGGATATGGTCTAACAACTTGATGCTTTAAGGAACTTTCCAGCATGTTCTTGTAAATGCTCCTAGCCAGCTCTTTTATCTGAGACAATGATTTTCCAGCAAAAGATCGATAAGGCATCCTTGTGTGACTCAACCAGCTTATCACATGGGAGTACGTCATCTTTTCTATCTGAGGATCCTTTGGCAAGTTCTTCTAAAACTCTTGTTGATCTTTTATCTCTTTGTACCTTCTATATGTTTGTTCATTCTCATTCTTCATGACTTCTTGAAAGCCCTTGAGTAAGTCTTTAACCTCAGATAGGTTAAGGTGCATGAATGTATCATAAAGAAAACCTTTGGATGCTAACTCTATTTCTATAAGAGTTTCTAGATGATCTAGGAATAAGCCTTGTATGTTGTCAATCTCTTCTTCATCCTTATCTTCTTCTTCTTTATCAGAATCAGTCAGAACGATGATTGGCTCTGGTTGTTGATCATGAGATTGATCAATTTCTCCTTCCTCTAAAAGAGCAGCCTTTGATTCTTTCTTTTTAGGCTCATCCTCATCAACCGGCTCTGCTTTAACTTTTAGAAGCTTAAAAGGTGGAGACTTAGGTTCTTCTTATTCTGTACCATTTGTTTGCCTTTTCTAAATAAAGCAATGTACAGTCTCTTCCTATTTCTTTGATAGGTATTCAAAGGGGGCTGTGACGATGATGATGCTTGATGTTTGGAAGATTCAGTTTGCATTTTAGTGATTGAGCAAACTATCTGATCAATTCCTTTTGCTTCTTAGATAAGGGGTTTATAGGAATGATGCTTGTTTGAGCTTGTTACGTTTCTGGTGTATGAAAGTGTTGATGGGTGAATAGTGAGTGTTCTCAAATGGATTAGCTTCACCAACAGCTGATCCATTGAGTATGTCTCCTCAGGGATGATGATTGCTTGGTCAGATTCCCTTGAGCTTGTTTCTTTATTATGAGATATTGTTTTATCAAAGAACTCTTTACTCACATCTTGTTCTTGATCTTCTAAACATTCTTCCTCATTCAATTGGTTATCTGCATGCTCTAATTCTCTATATAATCTCTTAATTTCTTCATTTTGATCAGAGATTATCCTCTTTAGCTCATCAATCTCATTGTATTTAGCATTTGTATCCTCAGTTAAGTATGCGATATCAAGTCTTGCACTACTCAGATCTTGATCTTTCACTTTCAACTCTGCCTTTGATTGTTCAAGTTTTTGTTCAAAAAATTGAACAATCAACTTTTTAGCCTTTTGATCTACTATGAGCTTCTCTATCTTATCACCTTTGATCTTGAGCTTTTCTTTCAGCTTTTTGGCTCTGTTGTTTGACTTTTCAATTAGCTTGTTGTACTCAGTGAATAAGAACACCTTGGAGAACTCTATTTCTTCTTTTGTTGGGATATCACTTGCTTGTTCTTTAGTCTTAATTTGCTCAACATGATCACTTTGTTCTTCTTGCTCAGACTCATGCACAGATGATGTTCCAATCTCTTCATGATGAGTAGCTTGCTTAGCCATGGTTGCATCAATATCTATTAACAGAGATGAAAGAGTCTGTTGATTTGATTGATGCGGGCTTAAAGGTGGAGAAGGTATGTGATGCTCAAAGTGAAACTATTCTTGTTCTTGTGCTTCTTCTTGAGCTTGCTCTTGCTCTTGAATGATTGGTTCTGGTTTAGGCTGAATTACTGGCACTGGCTGAATGATAGGATCTTGGTGAATCATATTTTATAAGAGCATGTGTGGTTCACCTTGACCAGGAATCCTCATAAATACTTTAATTATAGGCAGATCATGGTTGATCATGTGAGGTCGCACAGCAACTTCCTCACCTTGGTATAAGCTAGACTTGATCCTGTTGAACACATGTTCATTGAAGTGAATAGGTTCGAACGCAGCACCTTCCTATAGGATGTTTGGTAAAAGATCATCAATGATCATCTGAAGGAAATGGGATACATCTGAAACTTGTTCCTCACATCAGTAAGATTGTAGATCATTCCATTAAGCACTTGAGCAGCAAAGTTAAAAGGCCTCCTGTTATAATGCTAGCAATAGCAGATGAGCTCCTCAAAGATGTTGCATCCCAACCAGTCTTTTTGTTTGTCACCAGTCTTCTGATATGTGTGCATAAGGAATCTAAATTGGGCACACATATAAGACTTCTTGATCTGCTTTCTGTCAACGGTACCATTGTAGTCTATCTGTTTGAACATACGGAGAATATAGTTCTTATCAAACTCTACTAGACCTTGTGCATCCTCATCTCCAAGTTGTAATACTCTTTGATCACTTCTTCATTGATAGTGATCTGCTGATCATAAATGGTAGACACAACTACTTGTTGACCTTGATCTTGTTCCAGATGAGCATTGGTCCAAAACTAGACAATATGATCTTCTATAATCTCTAGCCTTGCATCATGGCATTTACAAGCCTAGTTTGTTTGATGGCTTGTATAATGTCTCTGTAATTCTCATCCTTAGGAGAATCAGGGTTGAGATATGCATATAGATTGTGATCTTTGACACATACAAGGTTTGCTATATATGCAAAAAAGAAGAGTATGTTAGTAATTTGAATGATTTTAATGCATGATGTTAATATTATGAAATTTTGATTATGTGTTCATTGGTCATTGTGTATGATATAGATGATGAATCATGAATGTTAAAAACATAGTTTATGTCAAAGTGTTTGATAGTTGATAATTGCAAATCTTACTAATTTCAGGTTGTTTTGACCAAACTTGATTTGGATCATGTTTGATTCATAACAAGAAGTTATTTTGTTCAAATCATACAATGATTATATCTCATAATAGCTCATTCAGTTAATTTCAGTTGACTTTTGGAGTCAAAACAAGTCATTTAGTGCGCATTTATATGCATTTAATGTTGTTGTGTTTAATGTCATGCCAAATTAACTGTTTTTACATGTTTGTTACTGAATTTTGAATATGTTTGCTAAGTTATATCATATTTCAAATCATTTTCAATATTTTCAAAGATCAACAGTCAATATTGAATGTTTTTGACATGAAAACAATGACTGTTCATGAGTTCAATGAACACTTAATCAAAATTTATCACATAAACAGGTCTAATACGTGGGACAATGGTTATTAAACATGTATTCAAGGTATGATTTTACTAATAACATCAAATGATTTCATTTTGGCTTCGGTTCATGATTCTACTTAGGGTTTAATAATGTTCGAATCAAAATCGAAACACCAAGTTTTTGATGATTGTTTAATGATTAAAAACATGTTATACCTATTTGATCGAATGTTAGTGATGAAATCAAACAGATATTGGGTTTGGATGATTAATGGACGTTCGTACTGTAGCAACGTTTAGAAAATTCAATTTTGCTTCGCACACTCATGATGAATGTGAAAATGACAAGTGTTGATCTATATATACAACAGACAAAATGAATGTCCACTGTATACACAATATGAATGTATGTTGATTAAATATTTGAAACTTAAAAATTAATTTTAAGTCTTGCGTTGTGAGTAACACATGAGCTGTGAGTAACACATGCGTTGTGTGATCAGTGCGTGTGCTGTACAATTTTAAGTTGTATGTTGTGGACCCTCGAATAATTTTCTGTGTTCAAAGCGGATGACCATTTGATCATGCGCTATGCACACTTGTGTGAAAATGATAATTCACAACTGATGACTAAAAGTCATATGTTGTGAGTTGTACACTGTGCATAAAGTGGATGAACATTGTTCAAGCGCTGTGCTTACTTGATTGATTGTTTGGTTGTTCATAGCGGATGACAAATAGTTCATACGCTGTGTACACTTTGTTTGTTCTGAGATATTCACACCGGATGACTTATTGTCATGCGTCTTGAATACTTGTTTGATTGTGTACAACGTATACTTACCTGTCTACGCTGTGTACGCTTACACTATTTCTACAACGGAAGACTAAAGTTAGTCATGCACTATGGAATGTCACCATTTCTACAACGGATGTATAGCAGATGCATTTTTGTTTGTCCGCTATATAGACTTAGTGTATTTTGCATGATTAATGGTAACTGTAGCTAGAGCGGATGTTTGTTTGTGTGTCTGTTGTGTCCACAGTTGTCAAAAATTTGTGCCTTTTTGTTTGTTTTGAACGTTTTGCTCATCAGCTATGTAACTTAATACATACGCTGTACAGACTTGGTTGCTGATTTTGCTTAAAAATTGTTATGAAACGTTTCAAAATTTGAATGTTTATTAAAATTTTACAATTTTTAAATGAATAATATATGGATGATAAGATATCACTCACAAGTAATATTATGCATGTATATGTGTCAAACTGCTGTTTTCGAATACTGGCTTGACTTGGCTTTATTTAAATTTTAAAATTTTAAAATCCTCAAAATTTTAATATTTCAAATTTTAAAGTGTATAATTATGCACATATTTTGCTGCATTTGATATTTCCATTTTTATTTTTCTCCCCCCAAATTTTTGCATATTTATAAAAACCTTTTATAAAATAACAAAAATTTGAAATTGTGTGATGGAAATTATCAAAGTCCAATTTGTTTGTTTGCATGATAAACTTTTAGAAAGATAACACTTTATCTAACTAATAAATGGATGATTTGCATGCTTGGACATGAATCATCGTCACATGACATGAGATCATACAAGTCTTATGTCACACCCTCAAAATCCACGTGCGGGGTTTTACCACGAGGCGTGTGACATACCAGGATCTCAGTCATTAGTTACTCAGAATGACGCTATATGAACAAACATTTAAAATCAGAGTTTAACTTTAAAATATGCAGAAGCGTTTAATAAACCAGAAAGACCAAAGTAAAATAATATAATGTAAAATGCGCAAACACATGCGCCCAAAGTAATACCAGCAAATACTTAAATGTTTAATAACTAAACCAAAACAAAGTTTAATCGTGCTGACAACTACAATGATGCTGACCCATGCACGTGCTCCTAGGTAATGGTAACCTCAACCTGAGAATAACATACTAAAAGAGTCAACACAATGGTTGGTGAGTTCAAGAGTTTGCGTAAAACATAACTGTAACAGTATAAATATAAGAGTGCATTGAATTAGATAGCTAGTCTAAATTCACAAGTAATAATCATAGTGATTTCACGATTGAAGCTGACTGTGTTTCGTTTGTTGCCTCCCGTCACGACTTAGCAGGTCGTGACGATGTTTGTGTTAGGACAAATTACACCCATTTGACCTCGAGTCGCACAGGTGGGGCTCGTCAGACCCAGTAGTACTACCCAAGATTTCCCGCTAATCATCATTATTAACAATCCAAAAGTGTGAGGACTTTCATGGTATTCAATACTATATTATACTATACACAACTTATAATAGTAAAGCGTTTATACAACCAGTATGCTATCTCCCCTAAAAGAGAGTATGTAAAAGAGTGGGGCATGAACTCACCTGGTGTGCACAAGAAAGAACTTAAAAACTTAACATGATAGAGAGAGTGGAAAGACAACCTTTAGAGGTCACCTAGAACACGCAAGTACATAAGTACGTGTACACAAAATCATGATGAATACCTAAGTGCTCTATAAGCCAAAGGACCCAAGGTTTTGGAAAAACAGACACATTGACCCAGTTGACCCGTTTGACCCGTTGGTGACATTATAGGTGAAAATCCATTTAAATCAAACATACGGTTCATCACACATGATTATCATACAAGTTGTTCACATATATCATAACCCATGCATCATACACAGAATCAAATCATGCACAGCATGCCATGTGAAGCCACTCACGACTTCACACCCTAAACCCTGCCAATCCTACAATGTAGGGGCCTCAGATTAGCACACGTGTATGACGATCATCATCATATTATTCAACAGAATACATGCCAACCAAAATATTCAACCATGACCTATTACAACCCAAACAATAGTACTATCAATACCCATATGACCTATCATCATGTATACCCACAAAAAGACCAAATCTTTCAATTGATCAATTAAACATTCATACAACCCAAACAATGCATTCTACCATATTAGAAATCATCCATGAACATGCTAACATGATCCAAAAGTCACAAACATGCCCAAATCATCATATTCAAGATTTTGTTCAAATAAAGTTTCCCTTTTGGGAAAGTGCATCCGAAAATCTATCTAACACCCAATACATTCATGATTTCATTAAAAATATACCAATTCAAACTCATGTTATCGTCTAGACATGTTCTACACATCAAATCATCATGAATCATCAATCTTCAAAACCAAAAGTCGTTACTTTTGGTAACATAAGTGAAGAGTAACTAACAAACTGTGCGGTTATAGTCTAGTGTGTATGCAACCTAGTTCCCTATAACCAATGGCTCTGATACGAATCTGTCATACCCTCAAAATCCACGTGCGGAGTTTTACCACGAGGCGTGTGACATACCAGGATCTCAGTCATTAGTTACTCAGAACGACGCTATATGAACAAACATTCAAAATTAGAGTTTAACTTTAAAATATGCGGAAGCATTTAATAAACCAGAAAGACCAAAGTAAAACAATATAATGTAAAATGTGCAAACACACGCGCCCAAAGTAATACCAGCAAATACTTAAATGTTTAATAACCAAACCAAAACAAAGTTCAATCGTGCTGACAACTACTATGATGCTGACCCGTGCACGTGCTCCTAGGCAATGGTAACCTCAACCTGAGAATAGCATACTAAAAGAGTCAACACAATGGTTGGTGAGTTCAAGAGTTTGCGTAAAACATAACTGTAACAGTATAAAATATAAGAGTGCATTGAATTAGATAGCTAGTCTAAATTCACAAGTAATAATCATAGTGATTTCACGACTGAAGCTGACTGTGTTTCGTTGCCTCCCGTCATGACTTACCAGGTCGTGACCATGTTTGTGTTAGGACAAAATTGCACCCGTTTGACCTCGAGTCGCACAGGTGGGGCTCGTCAGACCCAGTAGTACTACCCAATATTTCCCGCTAATCATCATTATTAACAATCAGAAAGTGTGAGGACTTTCATGGTATTCAACACTATATTATACTATACACAACTTATAATATTAAAGCGTTTATAAAACCAGTATGCTATCTCCCCCAAAGAGAGTATGTAAAAGAGTGGAGCATGAACTCACCTGGTGTGCACAAGAAAGAAGTTAAGAGCTTAACTTGAAAGAAAGAGTGGAAAGAAAACCTTCAGAGGTCACCTAGAACATGCAAGTACATAAGTACGTGTACACAGAATCATGATGAAACCCTAAGTGCTCTATAAGCCAAAGGACTCAAGGTTTTGGAAAAACATACACATTGACCCAGTTGACTCGTTTGACTCGTTGGTGACATTATAGGTGAAAATCCACTTAAATCAAACATACGGTTCATCACACATGATTATCATACAAGTTGTTCACATATATCACTTTATTAACCACATGTACTTCCTAGATCATGATAAAACTATATTTTCATACAAGTCATGCGAATCTCAAATAATCATCATGTTCAACATAATTATATCATAACCCATACATCATACACAGAATCAAATCATGCACAGCATGCCATGTGAAGCCACTCACGACTTCACACCCTAAACCCTGCCAATCCTACTAAGTAGGGTCCTCAGATTCGCACACGTGTATGACGATCATCATCATATTATTCAACAGAATCCATGCCAACCAAAATATTCAACCATGACCTATTACAACCCAAACAATAGTACTATCAATACCCATATGACCCATCATCATGTATACCCATAAAAAGACCAAATCTTTCAATTGACCAATTAAACATTCATACAACCCAAACAATGCATTCTACCACATTAGAAATCATCCATGAACATTCTAACATGATCCAAAAGTCATAAACATGCCCAAATCATCATATTCAAGATTTTGTGCAAATAAAGTTTCCCTTTGGGAAAGTGCATCCCAAAATCTATCTAACACCCAATACATTCATGATTTCATTAACAATATACCAATTCAAACTCATGCTATCATCTAGACATGTTCTACACATCAAATCATCATCATTCATCAATCTTCAAAACCAAAAGTTTCTACTTTTGGTAACATATGAACTACAACATCCATTCTTAGGTTTCTAGCATCAACATCATCACTCTAACATCCCCATAACATGATAAACACTTTAACAACATCAATTCATCATCAAATCACCATATTCATGCAATTAAAGTTACTATTATTAGTAACGTATGAACAACGCATCAAAATCGCAACTTTCTTGCATAATCTACGTAAACTAGCATCTATACAATCTAACTAACATCCCCATATCATCAAACAACCAACAATTCAACATTCACATCAATTTTCGAACCCTAACCCTCGACCAACATAGAAACACATGAAAAGAACACAAAAACTAACCTTTAATCATGTAATGGAGAAGATTTGATGCTTGCTACACGTTAGAACCACTTGGAACTAATCAAGATCTATGCTTGTTGCTTGATTTTGGTCGAATTTCACAAAGGAAGAGGGGGAGAGTGCAGGTCGCGGCCGATGGGTGGGATTAGGGTTGGGTTTTTATTTTTTTTTAAATTTAATTTGTTATAATTACCACTTAAACCCTTGTAATTTGTATTTTATAAAAACTAAGCTTTTAAATTCTTTTAAAAAGGTTTTTTAACTAAAATAACAAGCATAAAAACTAATAATAATAATCACTTGCATTTTCTTTACTAATTGGCACAAAATACACAAATTAAATACACACGTTGCCACATTACGCGATAAAATTCACAATTAATATTTAAATCACGTAAGCACATAAGCATAACTTAATAATCACGTCAACAGCTAAATTATTATCTGTTTAACATTATTAATTATTATTAAGTCACCAACGTTCAACGACAACTAGTGTGTGCTCACGACAGGTGTATGCAAGACTTAACGGAACTAACAGAGTTTGGTAACGGAAAATTACCGGATGCCACATCTTAAATCCTCATTGAATTGATTTTAAGAATTTTTAAATTAGACATAAACTAATACAATGTTGATTGCAAATATTATGATCCACTTAAAATTATGCATGGTATTAATGATTGATTAAACGGTGAGTGATTATCATGTTTTGGGTATATTTAGATGAATTGTATGTACCCCACACCTGGTTGTATGTTAAGATCAACCTTATGCTAGAAAGCACTTTTAATACTAATGACCTAGCTACTTAGGAGTATAAATTCTCAATTTGATCCTTATAATTTGATCCATATTGGGATTCTTTTGTTCATCACTTTGGAAGGTGATCCTCTTTGGGATTCTTTTGATTCATTCACAAGGAATGTAGTCTAAAAGACTTTAACAATTGTTCATCCAAGATGGATGTGTTCCTTATTGGGAACCTTTTTGGATCATGAGATAGGTTATTCAAGTCTGTGCTTGGCACAACAAAGAATGCCTTAGTGTACTCTAGGTCTATGATAATCATAACAAAGGAGACACTTGTATGATTGAGCAATTGATAAACTGTTTCACTTGGTGTATATGAGTTACTTTCCAAGCAATCTATATTGGATAGACCAATACTTACCGTAAAACAAGATGGATGTTTCTTACCACACAATCATGAGAAATTAGTTCTTCACTGTTGTATGTGATGTTAAGTGTCCCATGCTAAGCCTATCCACACATCAAACAAAATACTATCAATCTTTATTGGTGGAAAATGAATCAAGTGAAGAAGTAATCTAGTGCACTATCATTTTTCATATGTGGTCATGTATAATTCAAACTTGTTTGTTATGCTGGAAACATGAATGTTAGTTTGATGTCTTAATTTTGAAAAGATGAATTATTTAATGATAAACTTGGACTTTAACAAAATCAAAATTGTATGATTTTAATGTTTTCGGAACACATTACTTGTTTGGTTCATAGTTGATCATGCCAAGAGACTGAACCAAGAATTCAAATCTTGTTAAATCAAATGGTTTTATAAACAGGTCAGCCAACTGATTGTTAGTATGAACTTTGATCAACTTAATCAGACCCTTTTCTGAGCAATCTCTTAGAAAATGATATCTGATTTCTATATGCTTTGTTTTTTACCATCGAACATGATTATCAGTTATGAACATGGCAGCAGAATTGTCTATGTGTATGGCTATTTTAAGAAAATTAAAGCCATAGTCAAGTGTTTGGTTTTGAATCTAAAGCACTTGAGAAAAACATGCAGAAGCAGCTATGTATTCTGTTTCAGCTATTGACACACACATATTTGTTTGCTTTTTGCACTACTAGGATATCAATCTTGATCCAAGAATCTGACATCTTCCTATCGTGGATTTTCTATTGTTGTTGCATCCACCATAATCACCATCAGTGTATGTAAATAAAAAAGAAATCTCCATCTTTAGGATACCAGACGCCAAGTGCTGGTTTTCCTTTCAAGTATCTGAAAATCCTCATTATAGCATTAATATGTGATTCTTTTGGATCTGCTTGGTATCTTGCACACATGCAAACTACATACATGATGTCTGGTCTGCTTACTCTAAGGTACATCAGAGAGCCTATCATGGATCTGTAAAGCTTCTAATCAGCTGATGTTCCTTCTGGATCTGGGCCAAACTTCAATCCAATTACAAATGGTGTTTTGCTTGATGTGCAATTAGTCATGTTGTATTTCTTCAAGATTTGATTCACATACTTGCTTTGATTGATAAAAATTCCTTCAGCAGATTGTTGAACTTAAAGACCAAGAAAGAAGTTAATTTTTCCCATTGAGCTTATTTGGAATTTTGATTTCACAAGAGCTTCAAACTCTCTACAATGTTGTATGTTGGTGGAGCCAAATATGATGTCATCCATGTAGACTTGTACAACTAGCAAGTCTTGTCCTTCTCTTCTCAAGAACAATGGTTGGTCAATCTTCCCTCTTGAATATTCAATTTGTAGTAGAAACTTAGATAAAGCTTCATACCACTTTTTGGGTGCTTGATAAAGACCATTCAGAGCTTTATCTAACTTGTAGACTCTGTGAGGGAAGTCTGGGTCTTCAAACCCTGGTGTTTGAGCAACATATACCTCTTCATCTATCTTTCCATATAGGAATGCACATTTTACATCCATTTGAAATACAATGAATTTCTATGATAAGGCATAAGCAAGTAACACTCTAATGGCTTCTAATCTAGCTACCGGAGCAAAGACATCATCATAATCAATGCCTTCCTCTTGAATGTAACCCTTGGCAATGAGCCTTGCTTTGTTTCTGATGAAAATTCCCCAATCATCTGCTTTGTTTCTAAACAACCATCTTGTGCCAATGGCATATTGACCTTCAGGTAAGTCAACTAGTTTCCACACATCTTGATTCTAGAATTGTTGTAGTTCCTCTTGCATGGCTTCTATCCAATTGTTGTCATCCAACTGTTGTCTTTGAGTGCTTCTGTGATGTTTTTGGGTACAGTGAGTGAGAGAGAACAAGAAAACATGCAAATGTTTACTATATTAGAATGACTACGTGTCAATCTGACATTAAGATCACCAATGATATTCTATAAGGGATGATATTTGTGAGCTCTTATGGTTTCAATCTGTTCAACTGGGATAGTTGAATCAAGATTAGTGATTATTTGATCAGTTTTTGATGAATGGGCAAGGGTATTTGAAATAATTGGTTGGTCTGGCTATGTAGTTTCATTGAATGTTTATGGTGAATCATGAAAGAAATCTAAGATTTCATCATCATGATAGGTATCTTGTAGTGAATGGTGTCATCATCTTCTTCAACTGTATCTAGGTGATGTGACCTTGTTTGTTTGCTTGGTTGAGGGTCAACTAAAGGTTGTGGTTGATTGGTCATTGGAGTTGATGATGATGGATTGTTTGTTGATGTTCCTCTTAAAGTGTTTGTTTGATCTGGAGGAGTTATAATTGTTGTACTTGAAGGAGTAATATTTGTTCTACTTAGAGGATTAGCAGTTAATGGAACATCAATGTTTGTTGAAAGAACCATGGGATATTCAATGTCATTCTTAGTACCTGAAACATCAAAATAAGATGTGTCAAATGATTTTGTTAATGAATCAATATCAAATAACCAGTTAGATCCAATGACTTTCTTAGTAAAAGAATGTTTGTTAAAAACATTTGTTGTTTCTTCCACTATGTTCAGTATTGGATTGTGTACTCTATATGCTTTAGACCTTCCATAGTATCTAACAAAGAATACATCGTCTGCTTTTGGAGCAAACTTAGATAAATGTTCTCTAGTATTTAATATTGATTCTAAACATCCAAATGCTTTTAGAAATCCAATAAAAGGTTTTCTTTTAAATATTAATTCATATGGAGTTTTGGTATGTTCTTTAATTATTAATGTTCTATTTTGTATGTAGCAAGCTGTGTTGATGGCTTCAGTCCAAAAGGATATGGGCAATAGAGAGTCAGCTATCATAGATCTAGCAGCTTCTATTAATGTTTTGTTTCTCTGTTTAGCAACACCATTCTACTAAGAAGTCCTTGCCATATTGAATTGTTGATTCCTTTCTCTGCACAAAAGAACAAAATAATGTCATTTTTAAATTAAGTACCATTATCACTTCTTAAAGTTTTTACTTTAAGGTCTAGTTGATTTTCAATTTTAGTGATAAATGATTTGATGATTTCTATTGTTTCTGACTTGTGTAATAGAAAGAAAACCCAAGTGAATCTGGAGTAATCATCTACTATTACAAGCTAGGATTTGTTCTTTCCTATGCTCAATATGTTTGTAAGGCCAAAAAGGTCCATATGAAGCAATTTGAGTGGTGTGTGGTTAGAGTTTACCAATTTAGACCTATGTGACACACTATGTTGTTTGCCTTTCAGACATGTACTGCAGTGGTCTATACAGAAGAATTCTTTTTATGGTAGACCTATTACTAAGTCATTTTTAACTAATTGATTCATTCTGTTATAATTATACTGTCCCAATCCTCTATGCCATAACTGAGAAACATCTTCAGATGTTTTTGACAATAAACAAGTTTCAGGGTTAATGTTGAAACTGTGTTCATATCAATAATGTATGTGTTGTTTTGATGGGGAGTTTTCAAAAGGATATAGTCTTTAGGTATTTGAAAACCGATCTTGAGGATGCATCATTTGTTTGAGTCGAAGAGGGTGGAATATCCTTTAGCATAGATCTGGGATACACTGAGAAGACTAAACTAGAGGTTGGAGCAGTAGTTGACATTTTCAAAGCTGATCAACCTATTGGATACTTTTCCTTCACTAGTTATCTTTCCTTCTGTCTTGTCTCCTCTAAATGCTACTTTTCCTGTATGTTGAAATCCCGAAAGAGGGAACAATTGCAAGTCATATGTCGAGAGCATCCACTATCAACATACCAGATGTTGTCATGCCTTCTCTGATGTCCCTGCACATACAGAGAAATTAATTAGATGGTGAAACACAAGCCAAGATAGTCTTGGGTTTTCCATATTTTCCCATAACACAAATTTCTTCTAAAGAAGCATTGTCTGCTGGCTTAGGAATTCTAGGTACACTAGATTTCTTATGCATATTTTTAGCTCTGTCAGGAGAAGTGCTTAAAACTCTCCTCCTTTGAGTGCTAGGGTCTGATGGATGTCTGTTTTGAGACTTATGTCTCCTTTCTGTTTGATCAGCTTTGTCTGTATTTACTATATTTGTACTTTTTTGTGTTGTGGGTGTATTGATCACACCATTCATAATAAGGCAAATTTGCAGTACTTTGTTTATTAAAAACTTTTGATTTTAAGTTTGACATTAATGGTATATCAAAAGGTATTGTTTGTTCTTTAGGCTGAATGGAGGCTTTTCCTTTCCCTTTGTTTGGTCTTTTAGGAGAGACAGGGGAAGACTCAGCCTTTCTTGCACTTGAACATATATCAATTACTTGTTTTGCTTTGGTTGTTTTAGTGTTATATCGACCACACTTGAAACTTTTTCAGTTTCATTAATTGGTTGATCTAAATCATCATTTAGTAAATCTTCATCATCTTCATCTGATGTGTGGATGTCAAACTCATTGTTTTCTCCTTGATAGAAATCTGTTGATTTCATTTGTGGTGGTGCTTGGCTTTTAACAAATTTTATCAGAGGTGATTTTGATATTAATGATGATTTAGATAACTATGATGATGATGATGGTTTGGAGTCATCTGTTCTGTCATGAGGATCAAGAGATTCCCTATGTTTGTCGGTCATTAAGTCAAGTAGTGGGATATAGTTATCATTATAAGGTGGGTTAACCTTATTGTATCCCAAACCTGAAGGGTCTTTGAATGCCCTTTGTTGAGCTAGAAGTTCTTCGAACTTCTTTTTGCTCACCTGAAACTTTTGAAGTTTCACTTCAGTTTTAGCTTGTAATGTTTTTGAATAAGTCAAAGATTCAGAGAGTTGCTTAACTTGAGCGGCTAGTGTTAGCTTTTCAGACAATAGTTTGTCCAAATCATTTTTTAGTGATAGAATTTTTATCTCATATTGTTTTGTTCTGATTTTAAACTATCATTCAAAAATTTTATTTCAATAACTTTCTTAAAAAGTTGGTCTGCATGCTCTCTATATCTTGTGACTTCATCAATGCATGCTTGAGAACAAAGATTTTCTTACCTCTTTCGGGATTTTAGCAATCTTATCCTCAACATGTGCCATGAGGGCATGGTTAGGAGATTGTATCTCTGCCTCATACATACTCCGGTCACACTCACCATCCTATTTAATTATCATTACAGAGGACTTGGAGTTTTGATTGGGGATGTATAGTGTGATTTGTGTTGGTATTGGTGCAGATGGGATGCTAATGGGAGGTAGAACTTGTCTACTTGTATGATAACCACTTGAAGTTTGTGGTTGTTTGTTTTTTCTATCAGCCCTGGGTTGTTGACATTCTCTTGAGAAGTGACCATAGACTTGACAGTTGTAGCATATCACTTTGAACTTGTCAAAACCTATCTTTGTTTTCTTATCCATATTCAACCCCTGTTTCTTTGGAGAAACTTCTTTGATCTGTATGCTATCATTGCCATAGACCATTGAAGATCCATCTCTTCAACCATATCTAGTGGCAATTCATCCAAGTCTTGTTGGATGATTTGTGATGGTGTGAGATTTGCACCTAACTATGCTTTAAAACTTGTGGAGAAGGTTTCAAAGGCTGCCTTTTGCTCCTCACATTGTATGATGTTGTTTGATGGAGCTAGAAGCATGTGGGTGTTGTTTGCTTTGAGGTGTTGCTTCATGTGAAACATGAACACCAGTCTTCTTAGACTTCTGTTTGTTTTGTGGTGATTCAGGAGCAGAAAAGAATGAAGTTTCACTGGAGTCAAGAAACTCCTCATCTTCTTCATCACCGGTGCATATCTAGAATGCACTACCTATTTGTTATATCTTCTTGAACTTGTATGATTCCACATGTCTAACTATGCTGTTGTTTCTGGACCTCGCATCTACTTCTAGTGCCTCTACTTTGGCCACTAGTGCATCCAATGATAATGTTTCTAGATCCAGTGTTGCTTTCATCATAGAGACTGATTAAGTCCAGCTCTCTGGATGAGTATGCAACATTTTCTTGTTGATCTCCACCGATTCATATTTGAGATCATAAACAATCATCTCATTTACCAGTTGTACGAATCTGTGGAGCTGTTGTAGTATTGACTCTCTTTGAACATGGTGAAAGGTTTCTTACCGGGTCATTAATTTTTCTTTCTTGATTTCCCTGATTTCCTCACTTCCTTCACACATTGTGTGAAGTACCTTCCATAGTTCATGTGCAGTTTTAAAGTTCTCAACTCTTGTCAGTATCTCAAATGGCAGAGTCATTGCAAGAATGCTATAAGCTTTCATGACTGTTTTAACCTTTTTGAGGTCAACACCTGCTACACTCTTCAAGGTCATTGGTTTCTGAATGTTGTAATTTGGACCAAGAGTCACAGGTATGTATGGACCCTCAGTTATAGAAGTCCATAGATCCGGGTCTTGAAAAATAATCCCGTTTCGGAACATTATTTTCCATTGTTTGATGTCAGCTTTGTTCCATTGTCTGACATGATTGTTAAATTTAGAAATTAATAGTTTAAGTCAAATTTGTTTGATTATTTAGCTCGATGCTAAATTTTGATGTGTCCTAAGGTCACTAGGATTTGTTTGTTGTTTTGTCACTTTTTATTTTACCAAATAAAAGAAATTGATTAATTAATGTCCAAGGTTAAGTCACAGTTAAGTCTCGGTAGAATAAAGGGAATATTCTATTTAAAGAATGTCAAAATCAGCCAAAACATTTTTAATGATGTCAGTCAAAAAGTCAAAACCCGAAAAAGAAATAATATGTTTTAAAAATTTAACTTTTTGGATCAAAAAGTGATTTTTTCAAAAAATCAAAAGAAGAATCGGTTTCTTCTTTAGTTTTTTGATGAACACCACAAAATCACCATTGATTTTGTATGTTATGTATGAATGAAGAACTACGGTTTATTATAGCAACAGTTGCGACTAAAACAACTTCAAAGAAACAACAGTCGGTTTATTGTTTTAAGATGTATAATCGCCGGACTTGAGTATAGAATAACTCAAATATGATGTTTAAATACAATGAATAGATTCAAAGTATTCAAAACAATGTTTGTTTGATGAAAACTTGATAGAACAGTACCTATGTACTATTTTATCTAAAAAAACCCTTGAACCGATGAGGTATTGGAGAGTTTTTGTGATGAACACGTTTGAAAACAGTGTATGACTTATGTTGAGAGCTTTGATAACAAAAAAACATAGAATCTTCTTCAAAATATATTAAAACAAATGATTAAATCATGTTTTGAGCATTTGTTGAATGTTTGATGTAGAAGAGAGTTTTTGTGTCGATTTTCATCTCAAAAATAGTTGATATGAAGCTAATGAACCATAGATATCATTGTATTGATTGAAAGGATAAAAAAATCAGTTGATCGATTTAGGCCAAGGCTCTGACACCACCTGATGGATACGGATTTTGTCTTAAAAGAAGAAAGAATGAATACCCCAAGGATCGCTTTCAATCTCTCAATAACAACAAGTGTGTTATGAATCAACACTCAATAATCATGGTGTGGAAACTCATAATTAATGATATGAGATCTATGTGTGTGTGTGTGTGTGCATGATTGTGTGTTATTCTATGCTTGAATGCTATGAATAATAATAACTACTTGTTTGATTGATTGTTCAAAAGCTTACAAAGGATTAGGTATACTGTTATTTATAACCTATACAAGGATCTATATACAGTTACAAAAATAGCCTTATGTAAAATCAAATTACATATAATCCTAAGTCTATGAGTTTTCCGCTGTGGATGACAAGCTGTCCCCTATTGATATATAATGAACTGTCCACTGTGTATGGATGCTGTCCACTAAGAACACTTGTGATGTTTTGTTGTTGTCCCTTGTGGAGTGTTCATCTGCTGTGGATGAACATCTGCTATGATAGTTCATCAGTTGTGGACTTGATCATCCACTATGTGTTTATCCGCTATGTATCTTCTCATCCGCAATCTACACTTGGACATCATTCTTCATCTGTTGCTTACAGAAAGTCATCCGCTATGGACTTTCTTCATCCGCTGCAGACACTTGGCAAAAATTTCATTTTATTTACAAACCTGAAAAAGAAATTTAAGCAAAAAATAGTGTTTGATATGAATGTTAATGTTGTTTGTGTGTTAGTAAATGATTTCTTGAGTGTACATATTATGATTGATTATGGTAGGCATTATCCTTTAATGCACATTGTTGAGTCCAACAAGATCTAAATTAGTGAAATTTAAATCTGGTGATTGAGTATCACCCACCACATCAGGACACTTATC
Source organism: Flaveria sonorensis (assembly GCA_025506505.1). Taxonomy (NCBI): domain Eukaryota; kingdom Viridiplantae; phylum Streptophyta; class Magnoliopsida; order Asterales; family Asteraceae; genus Flaveria; species Flaveria sonorensis. The sequence continues at coordinate 29,924,856 of CM046440.1, read as the reverse complement.
AAGTATAACTTGATCCAATGAGTATGTGACATCATTGATGTTAGTTTTAGTGGAGAGGTAGTTAGCATCATGAAATTCTAAATCACTTTCACCATCTCTACTTCCTACTACATTGGAAACCCTTTCATTTGAGTTCTGTGCTTCAGTGCTGGAATTGATAAGCACTTCACATGTACCAGCTGAAGAGTTTGTCATAGTTGTGCTGACAGGATTCTTATTTCTAGGGTTTATTACCACTAGAGCTAAAGGCATTCTATCACTTGGTCTTCTCAGCTCAAATCTTGGATCAGGTTCTCCTGCTAATCTGTTACCTTTAGATCCTAAAAAATCTTCACAAGATTTGTTAAAATAGTTGGTAACTAAATCAAGATCAAATAGCCAATCAGGACTAGAACCTTTCACGCTAGGAGTATGTTCATTGAAGGTCACATTAGCTAACTCCTCAACTACTCTGGTATCAAGACTGTAGACTCTAGAAGCCTTAGCTTGAGAAGAGTATCCAAGAAAATATCCATCATCTGATTTCTCAGCAAATTTGGCTATATGATCTTTAGTATTCAGTATGGTGCATGGACATCCAAATGACCTGAGAAAACCAATGAAAGGTCTCTTTTTGTGCCACAGTTCATAAGGAGTCTTACCATGAATTTTGACTACTAAAACTCTGTTCTGCACATAGCAGGCAGTGTTGATTGCCTCTGCTCAGAAGGTTATGGGTAGCTTAGAGTCAGAGAGCATGATTTTTGCAGCCTCAATAAGTATCCTATTTCTCCTCTCAGCAACACCATTTTGCTGAGGTGTTCTAAGAGCACTATATTGTCTTGTAATACCCTTTTCATCATAAAATGTATCAAGGATTTGGTTTTTGAATTTAGTTCCTTAATCACATCTTATGAAATTGACCATGTGATCATATTGATTCTCAATTTTTAGTATGAAGCCCTCAAGATTTCAGGAGTCTCATCCTTATTTTTAATGAAAGAAGACCCAAGTATATCTTGTGAAGTCATTTGTGATCACCAGGCAATATGAAGTTCTTGCTAGACTCATTAGGCTGGTGGGACCAAAGAGATCCATATGTAATAAGTGTAGGAGAGTAGTAATAAAGTTCTTTTCCTTTGGCTTGTGAGACACTTTGTGTTGCTTTCCTTTCAGACATGCAACACAATGATCATCACTTGTAAACTCTTTCTTTAGCATTCCAATTACCAATTCATGTTTAATTAATTTATTCATATTCTTAAAGTTTACATGACACATTCTTTTATGCCAAAGGAACGACTCATCACTATTGGCCTTAGATAGAAAGCAAGAAACTTCTCCGTATGGGAGTAATCGAGGCTATTTAGTAGAGGGGAAAGGCTTGGTTTGGTCTCTTTCAACTACCTGTAATTTCAATTTCTCGAAGAACACACACAAACACCACTTTCAATCACCGCTATTCATCATGACTTGCACACATCAGTCCCAGTCGAATATCAACACCATCTCGGGTAATTTAAACACACACACACACTTGATCAATCATGGGGAATCAAATTCCTATGGTTAATTTCATTAACATCAGTGATGTGATAATCAATTGGTTCAATTTTGATTCTAGGGTTCATGGTGAAATTGGGGTTTTCTATTATTGTTTAAGGTTTTATAAATTTAAAATGGGTTTATGATAGGCACAGGCTACCTAGCCTACCGGTAAAATCACCTCACCCATACACAGGAGGTCCCAGGTTCGAATCCGACCACCTACATCTATTTTTTTATAATCATTTTTTTGGGGTATTTAAATACCAGAAAAATGCAAGAAAAATATTGTATAAAAAAATACATAAATCATTTATTTCCATTAAAAATATTTCAGAAATCATTTATTAAAAAGGGTTTAAAAAATAATAATAATAATACCCCTAATTTCTTTATTTGAACGAGTTAAATGTTTTATATACTTCTTTAAAACGTAATATATTATTTCGCACTTATTAAAAATAGAGACTTGTTGCTATTGCAATTTAAATATTTAATTATTAAAGATTAATTAATTTCAATATTCTAATATTTGCACACTATCTTATCGACTCTTATGGAATAAACATTTAAACGATGTCAAATAATTCTACTATGAATTATCGTTATAAAACCCACGTATTTCAAACTAAATGTTAAAAATCCCCGATCACAATTGAAACCCTAGTCTTCACGAATCATCTCTTGACTTTACCGGTTACATTCTAATCTTGAAACATCCACTCTTAGGTAAATTGGGAAGAAATCGTTGGGTTATTCTATTCTTATTATTATTCCAAGTATATCATATACTATGTGAGTTTCCATACCCCAATTTTATTTTATTTCACACCTTTTGGGGTGAAACATGTTAACTGTATAAATGTACACTTGTAAACTCTTTAAATACTTGCAAAGCACGTGCAATTCATCTTAATAATTTGTCAAGGTTATTTGAAATATTGGTGAACATTATATGATAGTCTTCATGTAAAAACAATCATTAACTATTGCTAGGCTAGCGACGTCATAGATCTATGGGCTTGACAAGGCTATTTGGTGCTAAAGCCGAGGTTATTAGCGACTCCTGATGACGTATTCTTGTTCATCATGGGAACCAAATACACTTAGCTAATCGTATATTTCATTGTGGCCATATTTTGTCAAGGTTTGGTTGTATCATCATGCTATATATATGTTCTTGTATTATTTCTTAACTTATGACTTGAATTGCCTCTTAAAAGGTTTGATATATGTATGTACTACTTCATGGGAACTCACCAGCATACCAATGTTGACTTTATTTTTAACATGATTCAGGAAGTGCTCAAGCTTAATTGTTGATTCTTGAAGAATTGAGACATCTAGGATTGGACCCAGAATAAAATAAAGAATTCATTTTATATTTGCTTCATGATCCTGAACTCATTATCTAATTTATGTTATGGTTGTTTGCTTGAACTTATGATTGTAATATTCAATTTGAACCCTTATGATTAATAATATTTACACTTTGAGGTAGCGTTGTGTGGCTTTGAAAAATCCTAACCCTCATATCTCAACGTTTTCGTCGTTAAGGTTGAGGTGTGACAGATTGGTATCAGAGCTCATAACTATAGGGATTTAGGTTATTAGCAATGGTGACCTAGACTATGGTTAATATAAGGACCTTTACATGAAAATTCTTCATGATCTTGTAAGTTACTTATATGCATACTACATGATGCTACATGTTACATGATAGATCCCTTATGTGCTACTTGACTCTACTTAATTGAAATTATGCCTTAGGTGGTTAACCTGAATGAAAAAACCTTCAGTCATGTATGTCTCCAACATCTTAACCATCTTCACACATCACTAGTTTCAACGTGCCATTGTCTTTTCCTTAAACTTATTCTCGACTACACATGGAATCGTACATATTATATCGAATGGCTCCATCCTTTAGACTTTATGTCTAATCTTTGAAAATCTCATCAAGGATTTAATTCTATTAGTCTATAAGGAAAATGTGTGACTCATAAACACCTATATTCTGGATTTCCGGGAAAAAAAGCCTTCGGGCTAAGGTAAGTGTTTCGCATAAATCCCAACCAACTGTGGGACCAGTTATGCTTACCTGGGGATTTTCGGGATGAGTAATAATTATGGTCAAAATACACAAATTTCCTAAGGCAAATTGGAGTTAAGTTACCTTGACGTGTCAATGTTCCTATTGGTTGTGTATGACCAAACGGAACCATCCTGTATGCATTTTATAAGTTTTGAAAATTTTTGGTTTTATTGTACTAGTTTTACTTCAAAATTCTTATATCTAATCTATTCTTGGATTTAGAATGTCTCGTCATCATGGAAAGCGTGGTAGCTCCGACCGTAAAATCGCCGCTATGATCGCCCGACAAATGGCTGCCGTTCTTCCTATAATGGTCGCTGAACTGAGTAGAACCCTAATGGCCAAGGCTAGTAATAATGCCAATAGGAATAATGGTAGAAATGTTGGTGATGGTAACAATGGTCAAGGGGAAAATAGCAGCAATCAAGGAGGGAATAACCGAACTTGCACGTTCAAACACTTCAACTCTTGTAAGCCAACCAGTTTTAGTGGGAAGGAGGGAGCCACTAGACTTCTCAAGTGGTTTGAGAGTATAGAGAATACCTTCATCAATAGTGAGTGTCCAGAAGCACTCAAAGTTTGTTATGCCACGAGTGTTCTCCAACAAAGGGCACTTACGTGGTGGAACAGTGAGAAGAGGAACTGGGGTGCGTAAGTTGCGTTGGCACTACCGTGGGAGGAGTTTAAGAACATTATGATCCAAAAGTTTTGCCCGAGGAGTGAACTGCAAAAGCTTGAGGAGGAATTTTGGAACCTTAAATAGGATAGTGGCAATCATTTGGCTTACTCCACCAGGCATCATGAACTAAGCATTCTTTTGCCTCACTTGATGGATATCGTCCCTCGTATCATTGAGAAGTTCATCAAAGGGGTACCACCTTAAGTTCAAGATGCTGTAGTGGGAAGCAGGCCCACGACCCTGGAAGAAGCAATCAACATCACTGCTCAGCTCATCGAAAATCACATCAAAGCCGGTACCTTGACTATAAAGGGTACGAAATAGACTGGGAAGGTGGTCCCAAAGACTACTAAGGAGGTGAAGGCGAATCCTCATCTAAGGGAAAGAAACGTAAGTTTACACCTGCCCGAAATTTTGTTGTGGCAGCAACCAATGCACCTCAGAAACAAGCTGCTACTACTCATCAAGCACCTGTTGCTAGAGCTTACACTGGTCCACACCCGATGTGTAATATATACAAATATCATCATGCGGGGAATAACCCATGTCGCATCTGATCACTTTGCGAGAAATATGGTCATTTGGTTGCTACGTGGCACCATGCACCAAACAATGCTGCTCTAGTTGCCAATCGAGCTTGCTACAACTGTGGGGAAGCTGGCCATTTTGGCCCTCAATGTCCCCGTCTTGTGGGTAATGTTCCACAAGCTCGAGGTCTTGCTTTCAATATTAACGCAAATCAAGCACAGGCAAATAACGACGTGGTGAACGGTACGTCGTTTTTACTCGAAATCTTATTGATCAAATTTTACTTTGCTTTCCTGTACCGATAAAAGTCCTGTATCTGAACAGGTATGTATCTTGTTAATAATTGCTATGCCTCTGTCTTGTTTGATTTGGGAGCCGATAAGAGTTTTGTATCTTTAGAATTTGAACCCATCTTTATTGAGGTCACTGATGGAAAATCCATCTTTATTGACGTCATCGTTCGTGGTTGTATCTTGAGTCTTAACAAGCATGAGTTCCTTATTGATCTTATTCCCATGTAACTCGGGAGCTTCGACGTCATTGTCGGCATAGATTGGTTAGCCAAACACTACGCGGAAATTATCTGCTTCGAGAAATGCATTCAGATTCCATTACCTTCGGGTGATACTTTGAAAATCTTCGATGAGAAATCATCTAAAGGACTCAAACTTATGTCGTGTACTAAGGTTCGAAAGTGCCTAAGTAAGAATTACATAGCGTTTTTGGCTTATGTAGTCAACACGAAAGTCAAAGGGAAGGAACTTAAGGATATTCCCATTGTACGAGATTTCCCAGATGTATTTCTCGATGATCTTAGTGGACTACCTCCCATTCATGAGGTTGAGTTTAAGATTGACTTGATTCCAGGTGCGAATCTTGTGGCTAAGTCACCTTATCGTCTTGCACCATTGGAGATGCAGGAATTAGCCAGTCAACTTCAAGAACTATCTGATAAGGGTTTTATCCGTCCTAGCTCTTCGCCTTGGGGTGCACCTGTGTTATTCGTAAAGAAGAAAGAAGGTTCATTTCGTATGTGCATCGATTATCGAGAGCTCAGCAAACTCACCATCAAGAACCGATATCCTCTTCCTCGGATCAATGATCTCTTCGACCAACTTCAAGGAGCCACGTAATTCTCAAAAATCGATTTGCGATCTGGCTATCATCAACTACGGGTTCATGATAGTGATATCCCAAAAACCACATTCCGCACTCGTTACGGGCACTATGAGTTCATGGTTATGCCATTTGGTTGGACTAATGCTCCTGCCATCTTTATGGATCTCATGAACCGGGTATGTAAACCCTATCTTGACAAGTCAGTGATTGTGTTCATAGACGATATCCTCATCTACTCGAAGACTAAAACCAATCAAGAGCTTCACTTGCGACAAGTTTTGGAACTTATGAGGAAGGAATGATTGTACGCAAAGTTTTATAAATGTGATTTTTGGCTTGAGGAGGTCCAATTCCTAGGGCATGTGGTGAATAGTCAAGGGATTCATATGGATCCTGCCAAAATCGAAGCCGTGAAAAACTGCAGTGTTCCTAAAACTCCAACCGAAGTTCATTCTTTTCTTGGACTAGCGGGCTACTATCGGCAGTTTATTGCCAATTTATCGAAGATCGCGAAACCACTTATGGCTTTAACTCAAAAGAATAAACTCTTCCAGTGGGGACCTGATCAAGAGGAGGCTTTCGAGACTCTAAAACACAAGTTGTGTAAGGCCCCGTTCCTGGAAACCCCACAGTTGGTCATTCATAGAACTTTTCAAATTAAAACACATTTAGATTAATCAAAAAAAGAAAACATTGCAGCGGAATAATTTAATAAAAACCATAGCATTCATTAACCATTACTTTTGCCAAGAAATACATTGTTGGTGCTAGTTACAAAAAGAACATCTAGTTGCATTTCAAAACAAAAATAACTTTTCAGCGTATCATTGATGCCAGTCTTTATTTGCCAGGTAGCTTCAACCTCGTGTCATTCCTAGCAACACCTTTACCTGCCAACTGATAAGCATTTAAAAAGTCAGTGTTGTTGAGTGAGTTCTAGTTTAAAAATATAGAAAATACACTTTTGTAAACTTCACTTGGTGATCATTCATCATTATACATAATAAATCATTAACAGATTCTTTATCTTTCTTTCTTTTATTATCTTTCTCTTTCATTAACTAGGATTGCACAAAGCAAGAGCCTACATTGTTGGTTGCAATAGATGCCGAACCCCTGTCGGCAAACATTTATCATGGTAGCTAATCCATCGACAGTTGACCCAAACTACTAAGCATGAAGCCTGCTCATGAATACGGGTCCCATTCATCATACTTTGGTCAATCACAAGGATTAAACCCCAGATGTGCATCCTCATGGGCTAAAACAGCCGCACATCAGTTGAGCTAACGACAACAAGGTTGTGCACCTCCATTCATTGTGCTTGCAAGGCTTTTCATTCATCATAAGGGCCCGGGGGTAACATTCATTAGGTTACACTGTCTTCTTTTATTTCTTTGTGTCCACTTGGTTAGGAATAATACTTTTAAAATATTCACTATTTTAATAATCACATACCATGAAGTATAATAATAACTATCCATAACAACCAGCCCATAAGAAAAGAATCAAACATTAGAAATATTAAACAAGCATAATCTTTCCTTATACATCAGTAATTAACCCTTAAATTCTATTCCTAAAATTTCAGAATAATTCTAAGTCCCCAAAGAAATGCCGATGAACAATACTAATGCAGATGAACAAATGCGAATGAAAGTCTTCAGAAAATATTCTAAGTGTTCGCTAGTAGAACAAATGCGGATAAGCATAAACGAATGTGGAAGAACTGTAGCAAATGCGGATGAAACTGTAGCAAATGCGGATGAAAGTTTTCAGAAATATTCTAAGTGTCCAAAGAAATGCCGGTAGAACAAATGCGGATGAGCATAAACAAATGCGGATGAACTGTAGCAAATGCGATGAAACCGTAGCAAATGCGGATGAAAGTCTTCAGAAAATATTCTAAGTGTCCAAATAAATGCTGGTAGAACAAATGCGGATGAGCATAAACAAATGCGGATGAACTGTAGAAAATACGGATGAAACTGTAGCAAATGCGGATGAACACTTAATAAATGCGGATGAACACTTAATAAATGCGGGTGAACACTTAAAATATGTGGATGAACAAGTCTAGTACCTGTGATGCAACTTATGAAATTTTCCAGTCCCAAACATCATCTTAATATGAACTTAGCTTAGATCTATCAGTCTAACACTTAGAACATCATAAACATTATACAATCCTCATGAAAATCACATAACATAACTATATCATCATAAAAAACCGTACCATACATGAATTTGATTCAAAAACATCAGTTAAATATGCATACCAGCCCCAAATAAGTAGAGAACATTTAAAAGAGGGGATCTAGAACTCACCTCTAACTGCTTTCGAGTAAAACTCATCCAAACCCGAGAGCAACCTGGAGTTCTAATACCTAAACACATGAAAACACACAACCAAAAATATAGAAACTCTTAAGTTTCGGTCCAGAAGCTAAAAACTCAACTGAAACCGAGAAGAACACCATAGAATCTTACATTTTGAAGACTTTCTCTCTCTAAAACTGGGTGAAACTTCTTCTTCTTGCTCCCAGCCGAGATTTCTTGCATGAGAGAGAGAAGTATGGGCGGCCTTAACACCTTTTTGAACCCATTATGGGCAAGTTTGGCCCTTGCCCACATTTAACCCCTTGTTTTACAATAATTCTCTTTTTCTCCCTTGCTTTCTTTTCTTTTCTTCATGCTGAAATTTTCCGAGTGTTACAAGTCCACCCCCCTTATATACGTTTCGCCCCTGAAACCTATCACTCCTCAAATAGTTATGGGTAATGCTGTCTCATCTCTTCCTCTGTCTCCCAGATAGACTCGGATCCCTTCCTGTACCTCCACTGTACTCGCGTAAGAGGAACCACTTTATTCCGTAGCCTCTTCTCTTTTCTGTCAATGATGGCCACTTGCTGCTCCACATAATTGAGCCGTTCATCCATCTCGATATCCTCCAGTGGCACGATCATATCTTCATCAGCTTAGCACTTTCTTAGGTGAGATACATGGAATGTCGGATGAATCCCACTTAACTCATCGGGTAACTCCAGTCGATAGGCCACCTTTCCTACTCGGGCAATGATTCGGAAAGGTCCTATGTACCTCAGACTTAACTTACCTTGCTTCCTAAACCGAATGATCCCTTTCCAAGGTGAGACCTTCAGCATGACTATATCACCCACCTTGAATTCAATCGGTCTATGTCTCCTGTCGGCATACAACTTCTGTCTATCTTTTGCCACCTTCATAAAGGCCTTAATCTTTTCCAACTTTTCGGTTGTAGCCTCGATCACCTCAGTGCTTCCTATCTCCTTCTGCCCAATGTCACCCCAACATACAGGCGTTCTACACTTCCTACCATATAGCATCTCATATGGAGGCATACCAATGATGGCATGATAACTGTTGTTATATGAGAATTCGGCTAACGGTAAGTGTTCGTCCCAACTTCCTCCGAAATCAATGACGCATGCTCGTAGCATATCCTCCAGCGTCTGAATTGTCCACTCCGACTGACCGTCTGTCTGAGGATGGTAAGTCGTACTGATATGTAGCCTCGTCCCCATCGCATCATGAAATATTTTCCAAAACTTAGATGTAAACCGAGTGTCACTGTCAGACACGATAGACATCGGTACGCCATGACGAGTCACTATCTCTTTGATGAAAAGATCCGCCAGCCTCTCAGATGAATACGTCTCGCGGATCGGTAGAAAGTGAGCACTATTCGTCAGACGATTAACTATCACCCATATGGCATCGTATCCCCTTACCATACGTGGTAACTTCATAATGAACACTTATGAAATTTTCCATATGGCAGGTAAACACTTAACAAATGCGGATGAACAAGTCCAGTACCTGTGATGCAACTTATGAAATTTTCCGGTCCCAAACATCATCTTAACATGAACTTAGCTTAGATCTATCAGTCTAACACTTAGAACATCATAAACATTATACAATCTTCATGAAAATGACATAACATAACAATATCATGATAAACAACCGTACCATACATGTAAAATCATAATTTGCTTCAAAAACATCAGTTAAATATGCATACCAGCCCCAAATAAGTAGAGAACATTTAAAAGAGAGGATCTAGAACTCACCTCTAACTGCTTTCGAGTAAAACTCCTCCAAAACCGGGTGAAACTTTTTCTTCTTGCTCCAGCCGAGATTTCTTGCATGAGAGTGAGAAGTATGGGTGGCCTTAACACCTTTTTGAACCCATTATGGGCTGTGGTTTTTGCCTTAAAAATTTGGAGGCACTACCTTTATGGGATACAATGTATAGTCTACACCGATCATAAAAGCCTTCAACACATCTTCAATCAAAAGGATCTGAATATGAGACAACGTCGTTGGGTCGAGTTGATTAGTGACTACGACTGCGACATCTGTTATCATCTAGGAAAATCGAATGTTGTAGCCGATGCGTTAAGTCGCAAGGTCCATAACAAGACCGTCTCATTCTAGGAAATTTGAGATCGACGACAATGGTTTGACACACTAGGACAATTTGCACGGAGATTCACGTAGATATCAATGAGACTGTTGTTATGCTTCAAAATATAAGGATTGATAGCAACCTCGAGTATTGTATCCAGGAAGCTCAGCAAGCTGCTCTAGCTGAAGGGAATGTGGATGAAGAGTTGGCGTATAATGTTTGGTCACAGCTTGAAACAAAATCGAATGGTATGCTGTATTTCTTAAATCGACTCTGGGTTCCAAATCGTGATAATCTTCGTACTTTCATCATGAACGAAGCTCATCAAACTCATTATTCTATTCACCCTGGGTCTGATAAGATGTATATGGACCTGTGTGGGCAATGCTCATGGCAAGGGATGAAGAAGGACATCGCTTCATACGTAGCCAAATGTCTTACGTGTACAAAGGTCAAGGCAGAGCACTAACGACCTAGTGGATTACTTAAGCAACCCGAGATCCCTATGTGGAGATGGGAACACATATCCATAGATTTTATAACTAAGTTACCTCGTACTCCTCGTAGTCATGATACTATATGGGTGATCGTCGACCGTCTAACCAAAACAGCGCATTTCATACCCATACGTGACACTTACGAAACTTCAAAGTTGGCTCACATTGACATCGATAAGATTGTGAGCCGTCACGGTGTACCCTTGCACATCATATCTGATCGAGATGCTCGTTTCACTTCGTACTTTTAGTCGTCAATGCAAGAACTCTTGGGTACTCAGCTGGATTTAAGCACGGCTTACCATCCGTAAATGGACGCTCAAACTGAACGAACTATTCAGACTCTTGAGGATTTTCTATGTCTTTGTGTTCTTGATTTTGGTGGTGACTGGGATATGCATTTACCGTTAAAGAAATTTTCTTATAATAATAGTTATCACTCAAGCATCAAAATGGCACCTTTTGAAGCTCTGTACGGTCGTAAATATCGCTCCCTGATTTGTTGGACGGACATCGGTGAAAATTTTATCACCGGTCCTGAACTTATTCAAGAAACAACCGATAAAGTTTCTAAAATCCGAAATAATCTTGAGGTGGCTAGGAGTCGACAAAAGAGTTACGAGGATAAAAGACGCAAGCCGTTAGAATTCCAAGCCGGTGATATGGTTCTTCTTAAAGTCTCACCATGGAAGGGAGTTGTCCGCTTTGGGAAGAAGGGTAAGTTAGCTCCACAGCTTGTAGGACCTTTCCAGATTCTAAAAAGAGTCGGGAAAGTGACCTATAAACTAGAACTACCCTCTGAACATAGCGGGGTTCATCCCGTTTTTCATGTCTCAAATTTGAGAAAATGCTTAGCTGACGAAAGTCTGCATGTTCCTTTGGATGATATTCAGATAGACGATTCCTTGCATTTTGTTGAGAAACCCGTCGAGATCATGGATCAAACAATGAAAAAGACCAGAACAACTACCACCCCAATCGTTAAGGTTCGTTGGGAAAATAAACGCGGACTCGAGTTTACCTGGGAACGTGAGGTTTATATGAAGAAGAAACATCCTCATCTGTTTGCCTAGTCTCATCCTTAATTTCAGGACGAAATTCTTTAAAGTTTAGGAGACTGTGACCTTTCGTTTATTTGTTAATTAACTGTTACTTCCGTCATCTCTTGTAAATGCTATTTATGTCAATAATGTAACTATCGAAGTTCATTGGGTAATTCTAATAATTCAATGTTCCTATTAACTTGTAATCTTAGTTTTTATTTATTTAAAACTTTATAACCTGATTAGTTATTAAATAAAGTTTAAGTATTAATTATGAGTTTTAATGAAAATAAAAGGTTTATTACAAGATTTATAAACTACATATAAAGATTAATTTATTTTCATATATTTCGGGTTTAAAACTTTAATTGTGAAATTTGATTAAAAGGTTTTGGCATAAGATAATAAATTTCAAAACCACAGGGACCAAAGTTGTAAATTCTTTTAAAACCCCCCCCCCCCCCCATTTTCTTCCTGATTTCCCGGTGGCCGGCCGGCAAGACTCCGGCACGGCACCAGCGACTATCAAAACACCACTAAACGCACTTTTTTAAACTCCCAAACCGTCCCATTCACTTCGCAAAACAGTTTCGAACTCGAATATGGGTTTTAAATTGATCCTTAATGCAGTTATGATACCTTTAAAAAAAAAAACGAACCTCATCATAAACCAAATCTGTTTCTGTAATAAATCACGCTATTAATCCAATTAATCAAGCATACATGTTCGTTTAATTAATTAGAAATCATTGGTACGTTTAATTTCATTTGAAACCGCGATTTACAGTTCGAGTTCCAACCGAAACCCTCGAACCCAACACAAACTCGTTGAACACGAACGATTCTAATCGAGGCTATTTAATAGAGGGGAAAGGCTTGGTTTGGTCTCTTTCAACTCCCTGAAAGTTCAATTTCTCGAAGAACACACACAAACACCACTTCCAATCACCGCTATTTATCGCGACTTGCTCACATCAGTCCCAGTCGATTTCGACACCAACTCGGGTAATTTAAACACACACACACTCGATCAATCATGGGGAATCAAAGCCCTATGGTTAATTTCATTAACATCAGTGATTTAATGATCAATTGGTTCGATTTTGATTCTAGGCTTCATGGTGAAATTGGGGTTTTCTTTTATTGTTTAAGGTTTTATAAATTTAAAATGGGTTTATGACAGGCACAGGCTACCTAGCCTACCGGTAAAATCACCTCACCCATACACAAGAAGTCCCGGGTTCGAATCCGGCCACCTACATCTACTTTTTTATAATCATTTTTTTGGGGTATTTAAATACCAGAAAAATACAAAGAAAGATATTGTATTAAAAAATACATAAATCATTTATTTCCATAAAAAATATTTCAGAAATCATTTATTAAAAAGGGTTTAAAAAAATAATAATAATAATACCCCTAATTTCTTTATTTGAAAGAGTTAAATGTTTTATATATTTCTTTAAAACGTAATATATTATTTCGCACTAATTTAAAAATAGAGACTTGTTGCTATTGCATTTAAATATTTAATTATTAAAGATTAATTAATTTCAATATTCTAATATTTGCAAATTATCTTATCGACCCTTATGGAATAAACATTTAAACGATGTCAAATAATTCTACTATGCATTATCGTTATAAAACCCATCGTATTTCCAGCTAAGTGTTAAAAATCCCCGATCACAATTGAAACCCTAGTCTTCACGAATCGTCTCTTGACTTTACCAGTTACATTCTAATCTTGAAACATCCACTCTTAGGTAAATTGTGAAGAAATCGTTGGGGTTATTCTATTCTTATTATTATTCCCAGTACATCATATGTCATATGAGTTTTCATACCTCATTTTTACTTTATTTCACACCTTTTGGGGTGAAACATGTTAACCGTATAAATATAAACTTTTAATCTCTTTAAATACTTGCAAAGCACGTGCAATTCATCTTAATAATTTGTCAAGGTTATTTGAAATATTGGTGAACATTATATGATAGTCTTCATGTAAAAACAATCATTAACTATTGCTAGCCTAGCGACGTCGTAGATCTATGAGCTTGACAAGGCTATTTGGTGCTAAAGCCGAGGTTATTGCCGACTCCTGATGACGTATTCTTGTTCATCATGGGAACCAAATACACTTAGCTAATCATATATTTCGTTGTGGCCATATTTTGTCAAGGTTTGGTTGTTTATCATGCTATCTATATGTTCTTGTATTATTTCTTAACCTATGACTTGAATTGCCTCTTAAAAGGTTTGATATATGTATGTACTACTTCATGGGAACTCACCAGCATACCAATGTTGATTTTATTTTTAACATGTTTCAGGAAGTGCTCAAGTTTAATTGTTGATTCTTGAAGAACTGAGTCATCTAGGATTGGAACTAGAATAAAATAAAGAATTCATTTTATATTTGCTTCATGATCCTGAACTCATTATCTAATTTATGTTATGGTTGTTTGCTTAAACTTATGGTTGTAATATTCAATTTGAACCCTTATGGTTAATAATATTTACACTTTGAGGTAGCGTTGTATGGCTTTGAACAATCTTAACACTCACATCTCAACGTTTCCATCGTTAAGGTTGGGGTATGATAGTAATTGTTTTAAGGTCACTATATCATTTGTTTTTTATAATAGTATGTTACGATAAAATCATATGATTTAGTTTTTGGTATATTTCTTCAATGTTCTATATACATATACATATATGCATATGCATATGCGTATGCATAGGCATATCCATCTGCGTATGCATATGCATATCCATATGCATATGCAATCCATATCCATATCCATATCCATATCCATATCCATATCCATATCCATATACATATACATATACATATCCATATACATATACATATACATATACATATACATATACATATACAATACATATACATATACATATATATCCATATACATATATATCCATATACATATCCATATACATATACATATCCATATACATATACATATACATATACATATACATATACATATACATATACATATACATATACATACATACATATACATATACATATACATATACATATACATATACATACATATACATATACATATACATATACATATACATATACATATACACACACATACATGTAATGTTTTCAAGGAATGTAGTTATTTACCAACAAAACTAGGTTGTGAATCCGTAAATATTTTCGGAATGATAAAAAAAGATCTTCATCACACTAGATATACCATTTAGTGTATTAAATCGATACATCATCTAAATGGATATCAGATTAGTTACTTGAAGTTTACATGATATGTGGCTTAGCTAATAAGATAGCAAACACACTATCTCAGAATAACATATTTGTTTTGGTATTAAGGATTAAATTAATCGTAATTTACTAATGATTATTGTAATAAGTGGTGATTATAATATGTTCATTCATAAGTTCCTTTTGATTAGATGAGCATTGAACATCCATTTAACTGCAAAGCCAATGATATGGATGGCAAAAGCTAATGTTTGTGTTTGGGAACATGTTACATTAGGCATAGAGTTATACTTCACAACGCATAAAGATTGTACCTCAAAGGAGACTATGAATGCATATAGAGATTGTACCTCAAAGCAGGTTATAAATGCATATTGGGTATGAATAACTTTCTATAATTAACTAGAGCCATTAATGAGAGATTTAGTTGTGATTCAATTTATTGATTTTTTACATTAAAAAATCACCATTCCCAACATGACGGGGCATAAAAAGCAATTGGTGAATGAAATAAGTTGAAATGAATTTTTAGTGTCTCATATTGATCCGTAAACTAAATGATGTGAACTAGAAGTTTAAAAGGTAATTAATTTTTAAACGTTAAATAATTACGAAATATATTCACTGATCTAAAAGGGTGACCAAGTTACATATATCAACTACTAATGCTCTAATTATAATTAATGTCCTAGAAGGAATCATGTATTGGTAATAAGTATAAGGCATGTTTGAATCATGATAGACCAGTTGAATTTAAGAATGTAAATCCTTGCAAATTGAAGCAAGAAATGAAGATGGTCAAGTCGAGATAATATCCAAAAGGTCCATTAAATAGACATTAGACAAAATGGTTCGAGATGAACCACATGTACCTGAAAATAAAGATATGTTGATTAGATGTTTAAAATGTATTAAATCAAAACAAGATAGACATTTATGATAATTTTTAACTAATAGTATTTGAAATTATGAAACTGATAAGGATCAAAGAATAAGATCTACCTATGAATAAAATAAAGAATTGGTCAAAATGAAAAGACGCAAATGGCTGTGGTGTTAAAATTCTCCAATAACATGAAAAGTTGTTCAACTTGTTGTCCATATACCTCTAGTGGTAAAATATGATAAATTTGAGCTAGGTCTTTTGTGTAAATGAAGTATGTGAATAATCAAAGAAAGATATAAAGCAAAATTGGTGGCAAAAGGATTTTTATAAAGATTTATAATTGATTATGAGGAGATATATTCTCAAGTGATGGATGCAACGTTTATCGACATCTCATTAACTGTCTCACATGATAATGAAATTTACATGAAATTCTTGAAGGATTAAATTTTCAAATCATAAATATCAAGTTCACGAGAATAATATGAATGTCATATACAAATACGGATATGAATATGTTTCAGTTATGAGTATACATTGATGAGTTGTGTATAATTGAAACTCCTTGTGAGTTTTCTAAAATAACTGAATGCTTAAAAGGTGATCCGAAATATATGGCTGATAAAGCTAAATTTGGTTTTGAGTTACATGTTAAATACCATAAAGAATTAATCATTGTACAACAACAAAGATAAGTCACGGAAATTGTACCTAATTATTGATCATTATTATATCTCTTAATAAAATATAAAATTATATGATATGAATACTAGAAATATAACAAGTATTCGTGATTTTATATGATATGAATACTAGAAATGTAACAAGTATTCGTGATTTTTCGCATGTGATATAGAAATTGATGTCTTAAAAGAGAATGTTATATTTTTAAAAACTTTTAAAGAGTCATGTTAATACATAACTCGAAAGCTTAACCAACTATATATAGACTAAGTTAGTCAAGTCGAATATGATATAATCCACTCCATACTTATCTCACAAAAAAAAAGATATGATATTATTATTCCATGTGTCATTATCAAAACAATAATATCATTCTTAAAAAAGTTTATGATATGATTGTATCTCATGAAAAGACTAAAAAAAATTTCAAATTACTAAAAGATGTTGGAGTATTTTAATATAGATAAATTTTATCCTTAAACAACAATCAAGCTTGTTCACTAACTTCTCATATCAAAGAATGAGAAGTTTTTGATGCAGAATTAGCGTAGTGAAGTGTAGGTTGTGTATTATGTTTCTTGCTAACTCATGTCCAACAAGGAGATATTAGAAACGGGTCAACACAAATATTTTGACACCCTTAAGGTATGCACAGTATTGGTTGATATTTTACTAACCCGTTAAAAAAAGTTAAATTAGTGTTGCAGATTAAACAAAATGTAACAAAACACCATTATACGACATTTGTTTACAAGAGGAGGCCATGGAAGTGTTATAGGAAGATTGTTAGACATTGCTCAACTTATTGAATTCCATATTAAGAGATTAA
Source organism: Flaveria sonorensis (assembly GCA_025506505.1). Taxonomy (NCBI): domain Eukaryota; kingdom Viridiplantae; phylum Streptophyta; class Magnoliopsida; order Asterales; family Asteraceae; genus Flaveria; species Flaveria sonorensis. Next base: position 29,907,254 of record CM046440.1, on the reverse strand, counting down.
GCAGCATATCAGTGACTGCATAAGTTTTTAAGCAACTTTTATAGAGAATCGTTGCCTTTTATTTAAAGGAGATATATTATATTGTGGGAGAACATTAAACACTCTATACTTTTTTCCCATTGACTCTATTTTTATCCACTAGACTTTCTTAGTAAGGTTTTTAATCGCATAATCGGTCAAGCAGTATTAGTTTTTTTAATTTATTGGTCATGAAGAAACATTCAATAACATTATGAGTATGTTGTTAATATTGTATAATGAGCGACAATATGTCTAGGAGGAGTGTTATATGTAATATTTTTACAACTATTATTACATGTACTATGCATCATCATTCTTCTAATTATTACTAAGTCGGTTTCATGTAGTGTTTGTGTACACTCATGTATTGGAAGAGATCTATCTCTAATGAAATAACATTATTCCTAAGGGTGTAAACGAGTTAAGTTGGCTCACAAGCTACTCGGGATCAGATCAAAAAATGTTTGAGTCAAGCCGAGCGTAAACAAACTCGAGCCTGAGCTCGAGCTCACATTAGGGCACGGTTACTAAACGCGCTCGAGCTCGAGCTTAAGATATCGAGCTCGAGCCAGCTTGTGAGCCTAAATGAGCTTTAGGGTTATAATTTTTTTTTCATTTAGATATTAAATATTATATATATATATATATATATATATATATATTACATAAACAATAATATTATATGTATATATATATATTATGATAAAAAATAATTAAATAATATATATTATGCTATATATAAAAGTTATGATTATAGATAAATATAAAAGTAATTATAAAAAAATAAAATTTTAATAATTTATCAGCAAACGAGCTGAGCCTAAACCCGAGCCAAGCTCGAGTTTGAGCTTTGTAAAACTAAAACAAGCTGAGCTCAAATTTAAACAAGCTCTGGCTTAAGCATGCTTGGGCATCACTCGAATTGTTTACACCCCTTATTATCCCATATCTCTACATTCTCTTTGTCTTTATAGGTGATGCTAGAAGGCCATTATTTTACAACATATTTATATTTATTTCTTTTTTAATGAATTTTATAGACATAGAACTTAAAGAACAAAGATTCTTTATAGTATTGTAAAATTTTAACATTTCATTAGAGTTTTAAAAACATGTAAGAGGTCAAAGTTTTATTAACAAAACTACATTAGTAAAAGTTTTACGGTGACTAAAAAGGCTAAACTAAAACATTGTAAATTATGTTAGGAAATTAAATTCACCGTAAATTTGTTTACAATAGAATAATCTTCATAAGTAGTGTTGCGTTTGGAATTTATCGGAATAAAAATTACGATCAATATTGTCCTAATGAATCGGTCGTTAAATATTATTATAACTAACCATCCCAAACAAAAACTAGCTTTCTAAGATAAGATATAATTTAAGGGAAAACTCACATTGTGATTTTCAAATCTTTCATTAAAATCATTAAAATTCATTTTACTGCTTTAATGTTTTTTTAAATTAAACTAAAATGTTTTGTCGTAAATGCGTAACAAATAGAGGTGTACAACCCGGTTTTTTTTCCTCAAACCAGTTTGAGTACAAAACCGAACCGGTATTTTTTGTCATGTGGTCAAACCGGTTTTTTTTCAAACCAGTTCAGGTTACAAACCGGTTTGTCTCACTGAATACTCGGACCTGTCATACCGATTTGGACCGGTTTGAAACCGGTTTATTTACTAGTTTAACCTGTTTACAAACCGGTATACAAACCAGCAGTTCGGTTTGGGATGGGAACTGGTTTGGCTCAATCAGACTGGTTTTTTTGATCGTTTTTTTCCCGAACCGGTTGTTTTGTACACCTTCAGTAACAAATAATAAATCCGAATTTTAATTTAATAAGATGTGTTTTTTATACCCCCACTGACAACGAAAACATGAGAATGTGATGGACAGGATCATATCATATTGGGAGTCTAAAAGAATTACTAAAGGCAATATCCGTCAATAGATCATGACATAGGCAACACATAACGAACTAATGCAAAGAGTAGTCAATACCATAACTTCATTTCATTCATGCAACAATTCAAAAGTTTCAAATCAAAACAACCAAGTGCAGATACAAACAATGTCACAATATTCCAAACCAAATAAATGCAATCCAAAAACTATGCAATTCATAATGTCTACTGCTTACGCAAGAGCAGACTCAACTAGAGTCCACAAGCACTCAAGCATTATTATATAAAAAATACATGCTTTAAAAAATCAACATATGTTGGTGAGTTCATAAATTTAAGTAGTCAAAATAAATTGCTGTGTAACTTAAGTAAAAATAATGTGTGTAAACGGACATAAGAACTCATAGATACTAGCATATGTAGATGCTTCTTTAAATATTAACATTTGTCTTTGTATGTCTTTTATTTTTTGTCATAGTATAGGGATTTTTATGTAAATATTGTTCCTTGTGTATTGATAGTATAAATAGCATAGATAAGGTATGTAGGAAGGTATCGAACGAACTGTAACTATTTTCTTTCTACACTTGTATTCTCTATGCATTCTATCAATAAAACGATGAATTTTTGTGATATGTTTGCTTAGATTTGATTACTTGTGTTTGTTTTGATTGAATTGTATTACGATATCATCACAGATCGATCCATTTTGAGCTCATCAAATGGTATCAGAGCTGTTGGTTTAGTGATTTTAGTTCTTCAAACTGTCGAACTTTTGAATCACTTGAATCTATGATTGATAAGCAATTCAATCAAATAATTGTTGATTTCAGTTGTGTTTCATCATCAGAAACATGAATTGAATCACAATTTGCAGCTCAATTCGTTCAAATTCAGTGAATTGTTCAAATCAGTGTTAGAACTTGTTCTTCATCAGTCGAACTGATTTTCAAGCCAAAGATCGATTTGTTGTTGTTAATTGATGAAATTGAAGTAGAGGACTGATAATTGATCGCATTCCTACCTAATTGAAGGATTTTAGATCAATTCATCAAGTTTTGAAGGATTTCAGAAGATCTGAGTTTGTTTGAATCTGTTGAAGTTGGCGCATTAGGTCAAAACACTACTGAAAATTGCCCAAGTGTTTGGGCGCTTGACAACTGTTCAGGCGTTTCACAACTGTTAAGGCGTTTTTGGATCAGGCGTTTTACCATTGTTGGGCCGTATTGTGGACTAGGCGCATTACAACTGTTGAGGCGTTTTTAATCAGGGCGTTTCACAACTGTTCGGGTGCATTTCAGATTGGGCGTTTTTGAGAATTATTCTAAGGCATTCTCTTAGGCGTTTCTAAGTCAACTGTTTGGGCCCTTCATCACTGTTTAGGCGTATCAACATCAACACTTAGAAATTTTTCAGAAATTTTTCAAAATAACTTAAAAAATCCAAAATATTTTCAATTCATTGTTTTAATTCAAAAACTTAAAAACAACAAAAACAAATCTTTTTCTAAAATCAAAATTAAAAATGGTGAAATCAGAAGACTCAGATAACAGAGTTTCTAAACTGAAGAACAGGGCTAATTTTAAAAATTGGTCACTTAGATTGAAACATCACCTTAATTCTATTGATACTGATCTATGAAAATCAATAGAAAGAGGTCCTCACATTCCTATCACTTCAGATGGTCCTGATGGAGGAATTGTCTACACTAAAGACTCTCCAGAACCATACCCTGAAGATGGATTGCAGGGTGATGATTTAAAGAAAGTTAAGAATGATATAAAAGCATATTCTTTGATATGTAAAGGACTACCTCTTGAAGTCCTAACAAGACTAGATGGATATCAAACGGGATATACCATATATAAAGCCTTGAAGATAATTTGTGAAGGAGGTAAAGAAATTCAAGATCTCAAAAAGCAGAAATTGAAGAGACAATTAGAACTATTTGAGCACTTATCTGGTGAAACCGTAAACCAAATGATGAATAGGTTTGTGCAACTCACAACTGAGATGTCAACAGCTGGTATCAAAAATGATCTAAAAGATCTAAACTTTAGGCTTCTCAATGCTCTTCCTTCTTCATGGAAGCAAACAGTTACATTGTTAAAGCATACTGAGAAATTTCCTATGGATCTTGATCTGTTGATAGCCAAAATTGAGTCTGTTGAAATTGATGAAAGCTCAAGGAATAATGACAGAGCAGCATCAATGTCTCAGTACAAATATGTTGCATCTCCAGCAAGTACTGTGGAAAATGCATTTATGGCTAAAAATGAGAGTTTACCTGAAGAAGAGGGTGATCTGTTTGTAGGAGCAGGGTTCTTTACTGATTCTTCTTATACAAGTGCACATGCTTATACATCTCAGCCTCAACCTCAGTCTCCTCCTATGCCTCAAAGTTCTAAACCTCAAAATGAGACTCCATCTGTTAACTCTGCTAAATCTAGCAAAATTGATGAAGAGTCTAAAACTGCCTTTACTGCGTTTATGGCTAGTTTTCAAGCATATCAGGGTAGTCATCTAACACAATTGGATTTTGTTTGCAGGACTTATTCGAGATGGACCCAGATGACGTGGAGGAAATGGATCTAAATTGAAAATGGTGATGATTGCATACGAACTCAGAAACACTCTTATGTCAATAGGAACTACAAGCCAAGTGCTAACAAGACTGTTGGATTTGACAAGTCTAAGTCAAGGTGTTTCAACTGTAATAGTTATGGCTACTTTTCAAGAGAATGCAAAGCTCCTAGAAACAAAGGAGGGAATGGACAATCGAGTTCAAGCAATCATAAATTTCAACAATCATCTCAGAAGACATTCCAGAAACCATACCAAAGTTTACCAATGCCTGAACCGAAAGATGAATCTAAGTCATCTGAAGAGCCTAAGAAAGCTCTAGTTGTCAATATTAAAGATGGATGTGATTGGAGTGCTTATGCTGAGCAATTTACTGCTGATCTAACATCCAATTTATCTCTTATTGCAGAAGTTCAAGGAGAAGATTGGTCAGACGACAATGATCTAAAGGGTAAATATGACTCTGAGAATGAAGAAGAAGATTATGACTGGAGTGACAAGTCTGATCCCAAGGAAGATTCAGAGGAAGTTACTTTGATGGCAAAATATGATCAGCCAAAGGTTGAAAGCTCTAACTCTGAAACGTCTCCACCTAAATATTCTAAAATTCCATCAGAAGTCAGAGAAAAGTTATGCATAAAGTCTTGCCTCGAGCATGTAGAATACTACAGAAATTATTCTTACAAAATTTATGAAAAACTTAAGCAAGAAGAACTAATGCATACCAAACTTAAAAATGATCATAAAGTATCTGACGAAAAGATTATCTCTCTTCAAAATTCTTGGAACAAAACTCTAAGAGAACTTGAAATTGTATCAAAACAACTTGAAAAGATGACAAAAAATCTTGAACTCGAAAAGATAGCTCATGCAGCAACTCAAGTTGATCTCGCCAAAGTTAAAAGTTCTAAAACCATTGTGGAGAAGCTGGTAAATGAACGAAAAGATAATCAAAAGGCAGGATTGGGTTTCATTCATGAACCGATGCCAGAATCAATAACAAACACCTTACCAGAAAATTTTAATACTCATGATCACTCTCCAGAAAACAAGGCAAAATTAAAAGCTTTTCAAAACAAGACTAAGATGTCTGATGCTGAAGAAGAGAAAACAAATGTGGAAATTTTTGAAGAAAAAGATAACGAAAAGATAAAAAATGGTCACCTTATTAAAGTAAAATCTTATGAACCAAAGCCTAAAACTAAGAAAATTTTTGTTCCTAAAGAATCTGTCTTGGAGGAAGTAATTACTAAAAATGATAACCAAAACTCCAAAACCAAAGATAAAGCTAAACAAGAAGAAGTAACATCAGAAGATCCTAACTCATATGGTCTAAATAATCCTAAATTTATTAAATGGAAAAAGGACCAGAAAAAGAAAGAAAATGAAAAAGAATCTTCCACTGAAGATGTTCAATCTCAAGTAAAATCAACAAAAACAAAATCAAGGAACCAGAGAAGAAGAAGAAAAATGAATAAAGCTAAAAATGATCAAATTAAAGAAAATCAGACAAAAGAAACAAATCAAGCAACAAAACTAAAACCAATTAAATTTGTATCTGCTGGTTTGTTGAATGTGAACTCAATTCAAGATGTTAAAGAAAATCCAAAGAACAAATCAACCACTGATCTGAAAACAGGTTCAGATTCTAAGTCTTCCGCTATCGTTAAACGATTTGTATCTAAGGAAACAAAGAATGAAATTCATATTCAAAAACAAAAACAAATTGTGCAAAAGAAAAGTGGTTTAAATCAAAAGAATAATTTTTCAAATAAAAAACAACAAATTAACTCTTTGACACCTAAAAGTAAACAAGTTTCTAATGTTGCGTCAACGTCAAAGGTTAATAAGCAATTATTCAAGACTCCACAGAGGTATTGTAACATATGTGACATGTATAATCACAAAACGTCTGAATGTTTTTTTAACAAATACTGTCACATTTGCGATATGAGAAATCACTCAACTTCAGAGTGTTATTTTAACAAATACTGTACTTACTGTGATGAGCAAACTCACAACACTAAAGATTGTTACTTTAGAAAGAATTCACAGAGGAGAGGATTTGCCACCTTAACAGTAAGCAAAGGTTATGTTAATCCACAATATAAAAGAAACCAAAATGTTGATTTTCAAAGATTAACACACCAACCCTCTTTAGGTTTGAACTATTTCAAAAGAAATAATCCAGTGAGACCTAAACAATACTTCAATGATAATTTTATTTCAAGGTCAGTGAGAATTAACAACAAAAGTTTTGAAAACAAAAATGTTTCAAACAATGGTCAGTCAAAAAGCATGAATTTTCCAAACAAGTATAATTTTGTCACTAATAACATAATTGGTAAATTCATAAAGAATAAACCTGATGTCAACAAACTTCACTTTAAACAATTTACTATTGTTGACAAATTTGGAAAACCCAAGACCATTTCGGCTTGGGTAGATAATTCACCTTAAATTGTTTTGTTTTGCAGGTACGTCCAAGAAGACCAATCAATACTTGGTATGTGGATAGCGGGTGTAGCCGGCATATGACAGGCAATCAGGCCTTATTACAAGATTTTAAGTTAAAAGATGGAATGCATGTCGCCTTCAGTGGTGATGCAGGAGGAAAAATAACCGGAGAAGGAATAGTATCCAACGGGATAATAAGCTTCGATAAAGTCAACTTCTGTTCTCAGTTGAACTTTAACTTGTTAAGCGTATCCCAAATTTGTGATAAATCCTACTCTGTACTTTTTGATGATTCTTATTGCTATATTTTGAAGCCAGGTTTCCAGATTAACAAGGATTGCGTGGTTGTTAAAGCTGTCAGAGACCGAGACGTATGCAAACTGGATATGTCTCAAGTGGACTCTTCTATAGAAACAACTTGTCTCTTTGCTAAAGCTTCAAATGATGAAAGCTATCTTTGGCATAGACGTCTCGGGCATTCCAACTTCAAGAATATGAACAAACTTGTAGCAGGAAATCATGTTATCGGCCTTCCATCGAAGAAGTTTGCCACCACTGATCACTGCTTAGCATGTTTAAAGGGGAAGCAGCACAGAGCGTCTTATAAGTCCAAGCTGATAAACTCAAATTCCAAACCTCTTCAGTTGTTGCATATGGACCTTTTTGGACCAACCAACATGAAGAGTATTGGAAGAAAATCATATTGTTTAGTTATCATTGATGACTTTACAAGATTTTCATGGGTTTATTTTTTGAATGCTAAATCTGAAACGGTTGATCTATTAAAAGAATTCATCATAAAAGTTAAAAATCAATTAGATCAAAAAGTAAAAATAATAAGAAGTGATAATGGAACGGAATTCAAAAATGCTAATATTGACATGTTCTGTGCAAAAAAAGGAATCACTCGTCAGTTCAGCGCTCCCAGAACTCCACAACAAAATGGAGTTGCTGAAAGGAAAAACAGAACTCTGATTGAGGCTGCACAATCCATGTTAGCAGATGCGAAAATTCCTATCACTTTCTGGGATGAAGCCATATCTACTGCGTGTTTAATCGTACTTTAATTGTGAAAGACAAACTGAAAACTCCATATGAGTTAATGTTTGGCAGGAAACCAAACATAGATTTTCTTAAATCTTTTGGTTATCCGGTTATGATTCTGAATTTAAGTGATTATTTAGGAAAATTTGAATCAAAATCTGATGATGGATTTTTCGTTAGATATTCATCTGTTTCAAAGGCCTATCAAGTTTATAACTCTAGGACTAATGTTATAGTTGAAACATTCAATGTTAAATTCCTTAAAAACTATTTTCTATCAGTTTCAAATGGTCCTGCTTGGTTATTTGATTTAGATTCATTGTCAAACTCTTTTCAATCTAACTTGTTTGATCAATCTAATTTGCTTGATTCTACAGGTAAGAAGAAAACTCAAGGGGATCTCGGTTCTTTCAGCGATGATTCAGATTCTGACGATGCAGATGATTCAAGCCCAGATTATCCTTTCTTTTCTTTTGTTAGAGACTCAATAATTCATTTGAATAATGATGATATCTCTCCACAAAATAAAGACCATTCCATTTCAGAAAATCAAGATGTTTCACAACTTATTCCTAATGATGGTATAGAAATTGTACAACCTGAGTCTGGAATGTCATCTATTTCTGGTGATGTAGTTGATTCTGGTAATCTTGATTACTTTATCAACTCACCAACTCAAGTTCCCAATTTCAGTCCACATTCTTCAAGCCTATTACATCAGCTTTCCAACTTGAATCAAACCAATCTGGATGTTCATATTCAAGGTAATGAGATTCCAACATCTCGTATTCACAGGAATCATCCCACATCTCAGATTATTGGTCCTTTGAGTGAAAGAACGACGAGAAGTAAATCAAAACAAGCAAACGTCTACTTATACTCTTGTTTTCTTTCTCAAATTGTTCCTAAAAATGTTTCTGAAGCGTTAAAGGACAATGGTTGGATTGAGGCTATGCAAGAAGAATTATTACAGTTCCGTGAACAAGAAGTGTGGAATATGGTGGATTTACCTGAAGGAGAAAATGCTATAGGCACAAAATGGTTATTCAGAAATAAAACTGATGATAGAGGAATTGTTATCCGAAATAAAGCGAGATTAGTTGCACAAGGATACACTCAAGAAGAAGGAATAGATTATGATGAAGTATTTGCTCCAGTTGCAAGACTTGAATCAATTCGTGTCTTCCTGGCTTATGCATCATTCATGAAATTTAAAGTGTATCAAATGGACGTAAAGGGTGCATTTTTGTATGGTTCTATCACCGATGATGTGTACGTGAAGCAACCTCCAGGTTTTGAAGATGCTACATATCCTCATCGTGTGTACAAGTTGAGCAAAGCTTTATATGGACTACATCAAGCTCCTAGAATCTGGTATGAGACATTGTCACAGCACTTAATCCAACATGGATACAAGTGAGGGAAAATCGATCCAACTCTGTTTATCAAGAAGGATGCTGATGATCTTTTATGTGTACAAGTGTATGTTGATGATATCATATTTGGTTCTACAAGTCCAAAAATGTGCAATGAATTTGAAGAAATCATGAAATCTTGATTTCAGATGAGTTCTATGGGAAAGATAAATTTCTTTCTTGGACTACAAGTCAAGCAATCTGCAGATGGTATTTTTATCAACCAAGAGAAGTTCGTTGACAAACTCTTGAAGAAATTTAAGATGCAAGATTGTCAGTCAATTAGAACTCCAACTGAAGTGAACACCAAGATTGAGCCTGATCCGAAAGGAAAATTAGTAGACCAAACATTATACAGATCGATGATTGGTTCTTTGATGTATCTCACTACATCTAGTTCAGACATTATGTATGTTGTTTGTGTCTGTGCAAGGTATCAATCAGACCTGATAGAATCCCACTTAATTGTTGTCAAAAGAATATTCAGGTATCTAAAAGGCAAACCGGCTTTAGGGCTATGGTATCCTTACGAAGGAAATTTTGAGTTACATGGGTATACTGATAGTGATTATGGAGGATGTTGTCAAGAAAGAAAATCAACAACGGGTGGGTGTCAATTTTTAGGACCCAGATTAGTCTCGTGGCAATGCAAGAAACAAACAAATGTCTCTGTTTCTACTGCAGAAGCTGAGCACATTGCTGCTTCAGCAGGATGTTCTCAAATCCTTTGGTTACAAAACCAACTGCTGGATTATGGGTTCAACTTTCTTAAAACACCTATTTACATTGATAACACAGCTGCTATGTTCATTACAGCTAATCCTGTCCAACATTCTAAAACAAAACATATCGAAATTCGATATCATTTTCTCAGAGATAACTCTGAAAAAGGTTTAATCATTTTGATTCAAATTGCTACTGAAAAACAGTTGGTCGACCTTTTTACAAAAGCCTTCTTACCAGGACGGTTTGAGTATTTGGTTGAGTCAATTAGTCTTATTAACCACATCAAAAAACTGGTTTTTTTGAGTATTTCAGTTAATTGAGTCTAAATATGATCAGAACCCTCCCTTATATGAATAGGACACAGTCAGAGAACCTGTCAAAGTTAATTGCCTGATTTTATTTTTGTGTGTTCATGTTCTTTATAAAAACAAAAACCAAATACAAAAATAGAAAATTGAAAAACAAAAGATAAAAAAATATAAAACAAAAAATCACAAAAATAGTGTTTTTCTTTATTAATTATATAGGAATGAATTTGTTTAGCAATACGAGAGAAATGATAGTACATTAGTATGATCAGTTGCATACTTCGCTTTCGACTAAAGTCTGACGTGATCAGATATGATGTGCAGGTAAGCTCATGCAATTAGGCTGAAAAAGTAAATTCTTGTGATTAAACTAAATCACTCATGCATTCATGTATGTCTATCTTAGCACTAATGACTAGTGTTGATTTCTCAAATTGATTGCTTGTTAAGACATAATCTCACACCTGATGGCGATATGAATAACCATTGAGCTCTAATTATTTAATGCATCTAACACTTCTCTGTTATGAGTCATCATAGACCTGAAGTGATGAGATATCCTTTGTTGTAAGTGATTACAGACCTGGATTTTCTCACTGATGCAACAAGATGCCAATGTGCACAAACACCAAATGAGATTTGGTTATAGTATATGTCAGGTTAACAAGTTGAGAATAGTGTCTTCTTGCCTATCCTTATGAGAATTAACCTCTTTAAGTCTAAGTGTGACTACATAATGTCATATCTCATTGTACCTTAAACAATCTAAGAATTGAAAAAGTACGTGTGCTGAGTACCTTGCCAAAAGCACTCATTTTCTGTCCTTAGATCTCGTGTCTCCTTTGCTGCAGAAATGCTGACCTGGAACACACTTGATCAGGATTTAATCACTGTCTGTGACTATCCATCATTTTTTTTATTTCAATGTGTTGATCACTATTAATATGATCTTACTGCAGACATGATTCATTATGAATATTAGGATTTTATTCTACTTTCATTTTGATTTTTGCATGTTTTCTGTGTGCAGGCAATTTAACAATGATTAATGTGCTCTTCATGTGACAAAATTCAAGAAACTTTTAAGTTTTATCAAACTTAAAAGTTGAGGGGGAGTAAAAAGAGTTAAAACAACATTTAAGAAATCTGATTGTCAAATTTCAAGATATGTAAAATCATAAAAAATCAAAATCAAATGTTTGGATGGAAAGGCTGATGGTTCATATGTTCAAGCATGTGTGTGAAACAAAATGTAAAAATGAACCTGAAAAACATTTTTAATGGAAAAGCTTCTTGCAAAAGTTAAATGAGATTTTTTTTTGTTAAAAATTAGAGACTAAAATGATGGGAAATTATTTTGAAAAATTAAAAAAAAATAAAAAGGTCAAAAATAAAAAAAAATTAAAATTTCAAAATAAAAATAAAAATTTAAAAAGTCAAATGTTCAAAATTGAGGGTATATTGTGAAAATTTTGGGTGAAAGTCAAAATTTGACTAATTAAAGTCAAAATTTGATTAACTGTTTTAATATTAGTATATGAACAGTGCTAATATGTCTAAACAGTGTACAGGTGGAAGATCTGAAAAATTACATGTGTTGGACACATGAAAGTCATCTCATGCGCCTAAACAATGTTCATAAGTCCAGGATTAGGAGCATGATGATTTTTCAAGATTTGTACAAGTGTTGGACGTTTCAGACAACCTCATGCGTCTAAACAGTTGTCATGCGTCTAGACAGTTGTCTTGAGTCTGAGAATGTGGTTAAGTGTTGGGCGTTTTATCCTTCCCATACGCCTAAACAGTTCCCATGCTTCCAAGTAGGGCTGCAAACGAACTGAACGTTCAGCGAACAGTTCGTGAACCGTTCGGCGAGAAGTTCGTTTATGTTCGTTCATTTAGTAAATGAACGAACACGAACAAGAAAATTTCGTTCGTTTAGTTAAACGAACGAACATGAACACGAGCCGTGTTCGTTCATTTATGTTCGTGAACGTTCGATAATGTGTTCGCTTATGTTCGTTAATGTCCGTTCGTGAACGTTCGACAATGTGTTCGTTTATATTCTTAATTTTTGTGACAGATATTTTTATGACTATTATATCAAGTATTTTTTCATATTTATGTTAAGTACTTGTTTACTTTTGATTTATTTTGTGTAATGTTTGTAATATAAATGTAAATTTTATTCTAAAATAAATTTATAATCATTTGTATTCATTTGAATTCATGAATTTTTTTTGTGTTCGTCATGTTCATGAACAGTTGTTTGTGTTCGTTTGCTTATGATTGTGTTCATTTGCGTTCGGTAAGTGTTCGTGAACAGTTCATGAACATGTTCATTTTCTTAATGAACGAACACGAACAAAGAATCTCGTTCGGTAAGTGTTCGTGAACAGTTCATGAACAAGTATATTTCTTAACGAACGAACACGAACAAGGCCTTGTTCGTGTTCGTTCGGTTCGTTTGCAGCCCTACTTCCAAGTGTAAACAAGTGTCAAGTATTGGGCGTTTCAGCTAAGCTCATGCGCCTGAACAGTGCTAAAGCTCTTACACAGTGCTTATGCATCTGAACAGTGCTCATGCGCCTAAGCCCATGCGCACAAACAGTGCTCATACGCCTAAATACTTTGTGAAAATCATCTTCATGCGCACAAACAGTGCTCATGCGCCTGACCTCATGCGCATAAACAGTGCTCATGGGTCTAAAATTTTTCAGTTAGTATATAAACAACACTTTGTGTTTTCAGATTTCATTTTCAAAATCTCCCCTGAACACAGAACACTCTCTAACCCAAACACTCGATATACTACTGATTCACTCATTTTGATTGATTTCTAATCTTGTCTTGCATTCTATAGTGATATTATTCGATTCTAAATGTAAGTTGATGATCAAAATTTCAGAAAGTTCAGTTTAACAGGTTGAATTGAGTTGGGCGTTTTGATACTATTCGGGCATTCGAAACCCTAACTTGTGTAAATTTGTAAAATGTCGAATTGAAATGATAATCTAAACTGAAATTGAAGTTAGAATGATGATTTACACATGATTTCGATCAGAATGTTGCATTCAAATTGTCTGTTCATCAAAGTTGATTCAATGATGAATCTTCATCGACCGAGGATGAAGATGAACAGTCATTCAACATTTTTTTAATAAAAAAAAATATTTTTTTGATTAAAAAAAAATCATATTGAAAATAAGTTTGTTTTAATCAAAATTTGAAATCTAAAATGTGTTAAATAATTAAAGAAATCAATTTGTTTGAAATATTTGAATCTCAGCAGAATGAAATTTTAAAGAAAAAATATTGATTTTAATTGTTAAAACTTCAAAATTTAAATGTCTTGTGTTTAATTTCGCAGATGGCTGATTTAAAGTTTGAGCCGAAACACAACATTGTTGCGCTATTAATCGAGGATATTCAAGATGCTGCAGGATACGAAGATATGATCAGATTTCTATTACGGACGAAGTATGTATATGCCATGTGCTACAAACCGATTATCTATGCACGTCTGATTAAGAAGTTCTAGAGCACGGCATATGTTGATGTTGATGATCATGGAGGTAAAGTAGTCCGAGGCTTTATAACAAATTTTAGAATGATTGAAGTCTCTGAAGACTCAATTAGACAAGCCTTGAGGTTAGGACCTAATGATCCAGAAGATTTATCCGAGCTAACGTATGATGAATGTAGACAAACATTCATGGAAATGGGACATCCTGACCATTTTCCTAAGAAACAATTCTTTCGTGCTCGCGCGTATAATCATTGGAAGCTCATATGCTATATTTTTCAACATTGCATGTCAAAACGAAGTGCAGGATGGAATTCTTTTCCTGTTGACATTGCATCACCTATTGTAGCACTGACTACTAATAGACGATTCAATATGTCTAAGTGGATTCTAAATGGTTTTATCTTTAATCTTGAAAAGGGAATTAGGAACAAGTATCTCATGTATCCTAGATTTCTTTAGATGATCATAAATGAAGAGTATCCAAGCATACGTGTGTATGGTATGAATAGTGAAACTATGATGCTATAGCATATGTCTGATGTATCTTATAAGAGACTGGAGATGGTTACTGGAGCTCAGAATGTTCCATTATTTGATTATATTCTCAATGTTGCTAATGATGAAGTGGATATCACTTTTGTTCATTATCATTTAACTGAGGACGAACCTATTGACCCAGCTTATTTGATTGAGGAAGTACCAGCTGAAGATGATGAAGAAGATGATGATGATAATAAAAACATTAATGATGAAGAAGATAGTTCTAGTTCATCTGATGATGACCATGATGATGATGATGGAGTCATGATGGTGATGGAATGGGAATAGATCATGATGATGATATACAAGAAGTTGAGCAAATTGTTGAAGAAGCTCATGAAGAAGAGCATGATGTTACAGAAGAAGTAAATTCAGCTTCTGAAGAAATTCATGAAGAAATTAATGAAGATGTACAAGAAATTGACCAAGCTACTGAAGAGATTCATGATGAGGATACTGAAGAGATTAATCAAGGTGAAGAACAATCTATTGAAGAAATTGCAAGTATGATTGAAGAAATGGTAGAGCATAATGATCAATTTGCATTAAATGAAGAAGCAAATTTACAAAAGAAGATTGATGAATTGAATGAAGAAAAGTTGAATCAATTAAAGATAATTGAATAGTTTAAAGCTGTCAATGAAAGTTTGATTGAGGAAATGAAGGAGAAAGACAAGTTAACTGATGAGTTGAGAAAAAGTCGAGATGATAATATGAAGACATTTGAGGTGATGATGACAGATTTTGATTCAATGGAAGAAAGATTAAAGAAAGTAAATGAAGAAAATGAATCATTGAAAGAAGAATTAGAAAAGTTGAAAGAAAAACAAAAGTCTCCATCTCCTTAATTGATGATTATCTCTGAAGTTACTCCTATTGATGTTGAGAGAATACCTGTTTTGGATAAAGGAAAGAGGAAATTAGATGATATTGATGTTTCAGTACTACCTGAATCATCATTCAAAGTTCAAAAAGTGATTGACGAATATGCAAGTAGAGATGAAGAAGATTCAGATATACAAGAAACCATTGGAGCTTTAGATGATATAGAAGCTGAATTTGATGATGAATGGTATAATGAAGTTCTAGATGATGAAGATCCGGTTGAAGCCAATGTAGATGAATATTATTCACCAATTGATATAAGTCATGATGTTGTACCTGTTGATGTTGAAGAGAAATACAATTATTTGGTGAAGATGAAATACAATCGGGTGTTTCTTGATGGTTTAACTGTTTCTCAAATTCATGAAGAATATGAAAAATGTGTTATAGCTGAATCTGTTGCTCCTATTGATCCAAACGAAATTGTAGTTGAACATGGAGAATGGAACAAATTACAAGAAAGCATTAACATTGAAGAACTGTCTACATCTGAGTTGCATCATCCTAACCCTGATGATATGAGCATTACTGCACTCAGAATGTGGTTATAGTCGCGTAATTATCCACGAAAGAGATTGAACAGATTGCAAGGTGAATCATTAAGGAACTTAGTAAGAAGTTTCCAAGAAACTGAAAGACAAACAAACAAGATAATAGTGCTGGATATGGACAATCCTCAATACCTGGAAATTACAAAGAGAACAAAGATTTGGAAGCCTCATAAGATTAAATCTATGGCTATGACAAGTTCAACTCATGAACAAAGAAAAGAAATGATGAAAATGTTTTCTGACACTAAAAAGCAAACATATCAGGTCTCTTTGGAACATAAACAACTGTGGAACAAGGCACGTTCAGTAGGAGATCTAGTATGTAATGTATTGCAGAAAGGACAATCAATCTCTGAGTTGTTGAATGCTATGATTGTTCCAGACACAACAAAAGAAGTCAAGATTGTTGCATGGAAGTATGATGCCTTCTTAATCAAAAGAGTGAATGCAATATGTGACGTGTATCATTTCTTTTCTAGTATCATATCTCTTCCCGTGCAAGACTTAAAAGAGTTGAATAAACTTCTGTTGATAAATCATACAAAAGCTAAAAGAGGTGAAATGTTTGTAGAGATGCTCAACAGAGGAATTAATAGAATGCCTTCCTTCTTGAAAACACATTGTGATCAAGAAGATAAGCAGTATTTTCAAACTTTAAAGAAGAAGAGAAAAGGAGTTGATAAAGATGTTGGTGAAGAAAAGTTTTTATATGCTTTCAGTGATGAGTATTTTGAGAAAGTCACAAATCCTGGATTGAAAGTGATAGATGGATCTCAATAATCAAAACCGATTCAAAGATGGTTTTATAATTCTGAATTGTATGAATTGAAGTTGGTCAGAAATGTGGATGACTGGGATAATGATATGATTACTTTATTCGGTGTTTTTGAGCTGAAATTACTACATCCTAGTTACATTTCTTTTTTATCAATTCAAAAGTTTGAGAAAGCTGAGAATGACAAAAAATATTTTGTGTCGATCATTAAGGTGATGAATGCAGCAATGGAGAGGATATCTTTCCTAGCATACGCTAATATTGTGAAGAAAGATATCAAAGACATTGAATTCATGAGAATTTCAAGCAAAGGGGTATTGGAGATTCATTGCAAAGATACTGCAAAACCTATAGAATGTTATGCAAATATTGATATTGCAGGTCTTTCTAAGAAAACTTTGGAAGTAATGAACAATATGGAAATCAAAACAAATGAAGCTAAGCCTGAACAAGGGATTTTAGTAGGAAAATTCAAGTCAGCTATTGCCAAAGCTCTAAGGGAACAAGAGCTATATAAGGAAAAGCCAGTTTTTCAAGATAAAAGAAGAACCAGAAGACTTCTTTGCCCTGTGAAGACTGAAGATCAAAGCTGGAGATAGAGAAGGAGATTGAAGAAAGAGGTAAAGAAGAAGACTGAAGTTTAAAGAATGAAGATCAAAGAAGATTGAAGATAAAGACTGAAGATTTTGAAGACTAAAGACATGTAAATCTTAGGAGGAGTATTGTAGATGCTTCTTTAAAGATTAACATTTGTCTTTGTATGTCTTTTATTTTTTGTCATAGTATAGAGACTTTTATGTAAATATTGTTCCTTGTGTATTGATAGTATAAATAGCATAGATAAGGTATGTAGGAAGGTATCGAACGAACTGTAACTATTTTCTTTCTACACTTGTATTCTCTATGCATTCTATCAATAAAACTATGAATTTTTGTGATATGTTTGCTTAGATTTGATTACTTGTGTTTGTTTTGATTGAATTGTATTACGATATCATTACAGATCGATCCATTTTGAGCTCATCAGCATAAGCTCATGACCAAACCTAACAATGAGTGTACTCCAAGTATAAGTCAATGTCCAACACAACCAGATTATATTCACCTGTAAGGTTATATTAGAAGGCTGATGCAACCAAAGAAGACAAAACAACCAAGGAGCTTCCTGCATGCATGCACTGATGTACAAGGTAGAAGTTACTTCGAAAGTTTTACACTCATCACAGAAATTATTCCAAGTGTAAAATCTTCCAAAGCCAAAGTCCAAATCTTTTGAAGCCAAAGATGAAGTCTTCCGAAGCATCAAAGACAAAGTCTTCCGAAGCCAAATGAAGTGAAGACTGATTTCTTTAGAAGACAGAGAGGACATGCTTTCTCTGATCTACTTTTTCATAAAACTGACTTACTTTCCGCTACAACTCTAAAGACTCACCAACTTATACAAGTTGGTGAAAAGGTCCATGCTTTTGTAAACTGTAGATTATGGTCGTGGGTCTGTAACTTCCAACTTTCTACCTGTTATCCTTTTTATAATATAAAAGGATGTGAGCTATGGCATGTCATAGTCACTAGTCAAAAGGCAATCTTCCTTTTGACTTTACATTGATCTTGTTGTCTAGATTAGTGTTTCCAACTGGCTTTCATAGTATGGACGGTTGTAGGATGTAGTATAAAGTATCTCAGGTCCTTGTATTTCTTTGTATGCTTTGTAACACTTGTAATAGAACTTGAGATCAATATACAACATCCTTGAAAACCATATTAGTCTGTTCTTGTTCTTAGTTTTGTCTCAGTTACTTGTGTTCTTAGTAATATTTACATAAACCCGCTTTCCCATTTGATTTGTTAAGTGTTCTAACACTCTCCTCAATGTGAGACTGATTGTATTGACCATCCCTTAAACAGTCCTGCAATTGATATCAAAGCTTATCTAGGCTCTTGATTGTAAGATCTCACCATCTTAAATCCCTTCAATTTCACAAAATACTTAACAACTCAAATGGCAGCTATCACAAAGGCTGATATGGAAACCGGGTTTATGACAAGGTCTCCATTGATCACTCCTGATGACGTTGATACTTGGTGCCGAAGAATGGAAGGCTTCATCAAGTCTTAAGACTCCAGGATGTGGGGATCTATTGTCTATGGACCTCATGTACCATCCACCTCTTCAGCCACAACTGGTGGTGGCATATTAAGATTATGGATACTCAAATAGATGTTGGAGTAACTGTTGAGATTATGGTAACTCCAACAATCAGCAGAGTTTAGCCCTTCATGTGGTTGAATGGGATTGCAGAGAACCACAGCATCATCTCATCTGCTACCCTGACAACTCAAAAAAGGGTCCTTTCATCACCTTTCCGGAGACACCAAGAGAGAGCTACATCCAAGGAAGCTCATTCTAAGAGACAAGCTCTTCACAAGCCTTTTTGTGTCTACTGATGAAAGCACAGGCAACTTTCTCTTTACCTTTGAAGACCTGGACTGTATCCATCCAGATGATCTAGAGTACATGGAAATAGTCTAGCAAATGGCTCTTCTCACTCATAGAGCCAAAAAGTTTTACTAGAGGACAGGGAGGAAGTTTCCTAGCAATGCAACCAGTGGAAAGTTTGGGCTGGACAAAAGCAAAGTGAAGTGTTACAACTATAACCAAACGGGACACTTTGCTAGAGAGTGCAAGTCACCAAAGACAAATGGTGGCCAAACACAAACCAGACCTAACTACACTGATGGAGCTCCCCAAAATAAGAAGCCCAAGCAGCATGCTGCAGTTGCTATTGAATAAGGAGGCTTTGACTGGAGATTTCAGGTTGAGGATGCATCTCCAAACCAAGCACTGATGGCAGATCATAAAGAAGCCAAGGTATTGGAACATCTTTGTACACCTTAATGTATTGCTAAAGTTAACTGATAGGTTCTATAACTTAGAGATAAGAACTGATCTTGATTCCTTAAATATTTAAAAAGCAGATTTCAAAAGAGCTAAAAAATAATTACAAACTTAAAATAGAAGACTTCAAGTTCTCTTCGGAAGAAAATTATGTCTTCAAATCAAATAACTACTTATAAGAAATTTACCTTCGTAAGAAATTCTGAGATATCTTCCTAAGCTAAAATATGCTTCTAAGTACTTACATGTATTTGAAGGACAATTTTCTTCCGAAAGTAGATTTGAAGTTGTCTTTAGGAGAAAATTATGTCTTCAAGTCAAATAACTTCTTATAAGAAATTTACATTCGGAAGAAATTCTGAGATATCTTCCAAAGCTTAAATATGCTTCTAAGTACTTACATGTATTTAAAGGACAATTTTCTTCCGAAAGCAATTAAGTCTCGAAGATTTTGAGAAAAAAATTTCAACTCTTAAGCCTGAACATACCAACTACAGGACTCAGATAAAAGATCTCATTACTAAGTTAACTGAATGTCAGGCTGAGCTTGTGATATGCAAAGCCAGGGCAGAAGTGTTCTTGAAGAAGAGATCTTCAAGAACATGATATCCTTATCCTTACATGCAAAAGTTTGTTATCAAAATAAGAAAGGACTGGGATCTACTTAGATAGCTCCTCCACACATTCTATTGTCTGTAAGATCTCCAAGGTGTGGAACTTGTGAAGATGAGCTTCCCCCTCATAGACCCCATTGATGAAGAGGATGAAAAGGAGATAGTGAAGGATGATTTTGAGAAGAGTGAAGAATATCATTCTAAAAAAGGGTCACTATTCTCCTGAGGAGAGAAAAGAATCTAGGATGACCAAGTCTAAGAGGAAGAACTTGATCAGGAAAGCAAAGAGAAAATCAAAGAAGGCTCAAGAGATCAAGGATACTTTAAACTCTAAGTAGAAACAAGTGTTCATCTCTGTAGGATTTAAAGTGGTGAAGGCTGAAGGCTCAACTATGAACTCTAGTACCAGGAGTTCTAGTTCATGTCCAACTCATCTCAGCAAAAAGAAGAAGGCTGATCAGCTGTGTATCACTGCTACACAGCCTGAACCATCCAGTTCCAAGAGCAAGCCTCACCCTAAGAAGCTTGCTGCATCATCTGTGAAGATGAAGATGGAGGTGGAAAGTGATCAAGTTCAGTCTTTCTCTCAAAAGAAGACTCTCAGAAGGAGCAAATGGATTGCATCATGTGTGGTAGTACTTCTCTTCTTGCTAAGGATTGCATCTACAATCCTAAAAGTACTATCACATGTTCAAAGAGAAAACTTCTGAGAAAAAGTAGCTTCGAAAGGAAAATCCTTTCCTTTCGGAAGCTCCAAGGTGAAAAAGAAGACAAGTGAAAACTTTCCTTCGTAAGAAATTTGGTCTTGGAAGAAAGGAATGCTTCCGAAGTACTGAAGCCTGCTGTAGTGAAAGAAAGATCTTCCGAAGGTCCAGTCTCCAAAACTTCCAAAGTGTTAAAGGTCAAGTCCAATCTTTCAAAGATGGTGTGGAAGATGAAGAAAGACCAAGTGACTGAAAGTTTTTCATCAACAACAGCTAATGATCCTCAAAGCTTGAACAAATGATCAGTTACTATTACATTGTCTTCAAATTACTTTGATAAGCCCAAGACCAAGGCTTGGCTTTTCCACTTGGGACAGATAAAGCCCGGCATCTTCAAGACTATAAGGAAGCCAACTGCTGGCTTCTTAGGGGTAAAAACAGCCCTTGTCCTAAAAATGTTAGAGCTTATTGCTCAAGGTGACAACCTAGTAGCACCAGCTAGTGTTGAACCCACACTTTCTAC
Source organism: Flaveria sonorensis (assembly GCA_025506505.1). Classification (NCBI taxonomy): domain Eukaryota; kingdom Viridiplantae; phylum Streptophyta; class Magnoliopsida; order Asterales; family Asteraceae; genus Flaveria; species Flaveria sonorensis. Next base: position 29,885,776 of record CM046440.1, on the reverse strand, counting down.
TTCCCAACCACCAATACAGCCAAAAATAACCATCACCTACCAAAGAAAATCCAAACGAACCCCTACACATGCTACTCAGTTTGTGCAGGCCCCTATATCATCACCCATACAGGAGGAAGTGGACACTGGAGCTTCCACTTCTCCTGAGGAGCAAACCACTCCCATCTCACCAATTATCAATGCTGAGGTTTCTCATGCTCAGCTTGATGAGCTCGCAACCCCCACAGCCGTAAGCCCTCACTTAAAGTCTTAAAACTCTAGTGAACAACCTTTAGGGGATAATTACCATCCCCAACCTCTTGATCTAAACCAACCAATCCCAAACCTTGAATTCTATGATGATAAAGACATGGGATTCAGTGAGTATCATGAGTCTCTCTTCTCCACCCCTGCTCAAGGAGAGATGAGTACTCCTGTTTCTCCCATGTCTAGTCCACATCATCCACCTACTACTAAGGAAGATCTCCCTGAACCTGTTCAGGAAATCCATATAAAAAAGGCTCTCACTTCAGCAAGTGACTACATTATTAAGACCTCAACAATGGCAACCCGGCCCATTAACACTTCACTTGAAGCTATCATGGTGCAGGGGAAATCCAGTAGCCAAGAACAAAGTGCTGGTGATAAGGAAGAAGACCTTGGTCCTATTCTCTCATCCCCCCAAGATTCTTTTGATGAAGATGAGGGGAGTCTGAAACTAAAGGTGCAAAAACTAACAAAAACATGCACATATTTAGTCTCAAAGATAAGTCACCTGGAATCTCAGGTAACTGTCTTACAAAGGAGGCTCAATGACCAGCAACTTGAGATCACCGATCTCAAGGGTAAGTTAGCTGAGAGACCACTCAGGAGAACTCAACCAGGTCCACAAGAACCTATGCATGTGACAGACATAACCCTAAGTTCACTTATGCAAGAAGGTGATGCTACTAAAAAGGGGGAGAAAGTCCAAACAATCACAGAACCTATGAGTTCTACATAGAGTATGGACTTTGAGGATTCACCACCCTCACCTGCAATGGTCCATACTCAGCAACCTCCTCAAGTCTACATGAATGTGGACTCACTTGCCCAAGTCTACATGGATGTAGACTCACTCATACAAAGTTTGTTTGAGGAGGGTATTCCCAGAGCTATGCCTACCCCATCTCCTCACTCTGAGAATCCAATCATGGGATGGAGGTATGACACTGATAGAAGAGCTCTAGTCATCTCTAGATCTCAGTGTCAACTGGAAATTTTTAATTTTTTTAACCTGAGCTTCTATGAGAGCATCCATCTGATTGATCTTCCACTTGTCAACCCAAGTCAAAACAGACAAGCTGTAAGATTAGCAGATAGGATTCAAGAAAGGGTGTTTGAAGAATACAAGCTGAGATCAAGACTATATAGACAGAGGCTAGCAGGTAAAACTTTTGGTCCACTGGATATTGAGGTGGACCTTAAGATTAGCTTCAAAGGGGAAGCCTTGATTGAAGGCCTAGAATTTGAACCTGTGAACCTTGAGACAGGAACTTCTTCAGCACCCATTACCCTCAGTGAGGCACCAGCTAGTGAAGGTGCATCACAACCTCTCTCTGGCCAGAGCTTGACTGCTGAATCAAGCAATGAAGGATAAAGCTCTCTCCACCCTAAGTCACCAAGGCCTGTGAGTGACAAAAGGAAAAGGAAACTGACTTCTGAGGAGATTGAGGAGGAGGAAAGAGAGAGGAAGAGGAAGCTAAAGGGAGAAAGTTCAAAAGGGTCTCCAGGCTTCATGAAAGCTGCATTAGGGCTGCCCTCAGGCCAAATACTCAGGATGATGAGTTGAGGGCAAAAAAGAAAACTGATCCAATTATACTCTATATGATAAAGATATTAACTATACAAGATGACCCAAATTTAGATATCATTTTGTACTCCATTCCCAACTTTTGTCCGTTACAATCCTATTCATGATATTTGGCCATGTTTAACCCGAGAACCAATCTATTCATCTATTTTATGTTCTTCTTGACTTATTCTCTGATCTAGACCAATAATTAACCACGGATGTTAGTTCTGTGTTATTTAATAATGTTTTGTTAACATTGGTTTGTATTTTTCGTATATTAACGTAAAAATTCAATCTTTTTGATGCATGCATTCGTTTAATCATTCTACTAACATTCTTTTAGTCTTTTAATGAAAACGTTTTCCTATATTATCCATAAAGTCTAGCAAACTACAAATTACAATAAATGAATACGATTACAAAAAAGTCACAAAATTAGGGTTTTATCGGCTCAGGACGATTCGAGTCTCAAAATGCACAATATTTTAGGATCCAAACCACAATATCAAGAAAAAAATAATATCTAATGATTATTTTGATTATCGATGATGAATATCATCAAGAACATGAACAAACACATGTTAAAATCATCAAACAAAGCGTTAGACTTACCGGGAAGCATAGATGACTAGGTATTTATCAAAATTAAGTCTTGATTTCTAATGCTTTGTTGGACCGTAAGAAGGATGAAGCTATCGAAAACTCTAAGTTTAGTACTGATCCACAAATGCCAAAACCTTCTAAGTACTAAACTACTATGAATCAACACTTGTGTACAACCTGATGATCTGCTGATTCACTACTGGATTTGACAAGACTGTAAGTACTAAAGAGTAGTGGTGACAAAATACTTCTACAACTACTGATCTTCTGAAGTATCGTTTTTCTATCTTTTGTTGTATATATCTTTGTAACCAATAGTAATGCACATTCGTGGTATGTCATAATATGTAGATCAAAGGCTGAAACATGTCATAAGGAGATACCTTTATGATAATTTCATAAAAAATTTCACTTCATATATGGGAAGAATAAACATGGCTCAACGTACGTAAATTTCGTTAAAAAGCTCTAAAAATATAATTTAAATTAAAATAATAGAAACCAAACAAATAAATATTTTTTATAATTAAAATTATTTAAAACACACAATAAAATGCAAAATAATATTTAAAAGGAAAAAAAGAAAAGACATGAAAGTGAATAAACTTGCTGAGGAAGAGAACCCGCGTTGGCTTGTATAATTTCCACATAGAAAGAATTATACAATCCATACATCCATAATATACCCATTCACATAGTTCCAAGTTTGTAATTGTTTTCTGTTTGCCACATTGCAATTTAAAATTTATTCCATAACTGTCGCCATTATTAATGTTTATTTAATTAATTTAAGTTATCTCATAATCTGATCTCATATTTTTTTATTTTTTAATAATTATTAGGATACTTCTAACAAAATCGTACGAAATGTATACATCCAAGTGAATGACATTATCTCGTTGTATTAATATTGTGAAAAGACCTCTAATAATATTTTGTGTTTTAATTTTCTAATGGCATCCATGATTATATATTATATTGATGCGATATGTACAACTTGAATCGTTATGATTTATAGAAGCGATTAGAGCGGACTAAGAAAAATTATAGTAAATTCAAATCATTTCATGCATAACTAAAACATCTTAACAGACTTGGTTATGTATAGCCTTACAAGGAAATCAAATAACTATACACGAATTTGACCATTACTTGATAATACTAGATCATTAAAAGGAAAATAAACAATGCATATAAGTTGGAAATATTCTTTGAAAATAAGTACGTACTGGAAACTTAGGCATATATCATTCTCTGCCTCTTCAAAACTTCCTTGTTCTCGAGGACAGAAAGAAAACGCCATTGCGCTCACCTCTTGGTTAGTCCAGCGTCGTAAGCATATGTCGTTATGGAACGCCATGGTGGGCGCCATTCAGTCACCTTGTTGACATCCGATCGGGTCTTAACAAGTTCCACGGTGCTTGCCAATCATTTATGGGGCTAATTTTTTATTCTGAATATGCCTTAAAGAAATTCTCAAGATGCGTTTAATTATACCATCTACTTGAATGGTATAAACCCTTTTACAAGACTTAGCACTGGTGCGTTGATGAACAAAGGTTACATGAATTATTACAGTCCTTTTGATCCAGGAAGCATGGGCATTGATATGACTCCGGTTAGAAGGGTTAATTGCAGGTGATGCCATGATGAAATTGATAACGTGTATGGGAATTGCTAATGTTACATTTATTGACTGTGTTTGTACAAAAATAAAGTAAAAGAAGTTTTAACTAAACAAGGTAAGACTTGATGAATAATTGTAATGAAGAATAACTCATGTTAAGTTTACTATTGCTAAATGAAGATATGTTTAAAGAAGATGTTGCCTTCTTTCGCTTAAAATAAAATTATAGGTTTTACATAAATCAAGTCTACAATTAGAAGAATACCTGTATGTCACACCCCGACAAATTAATGTAGGTTGGTCGTGAAGATTAATATCAAACAAACATAACGGAAACTACGTAACTATTAATAATGAGTCATTCGTTTACACAAAAAAGAAAATAAGTATATTCTAATACAACTTGACATGTGTATAAATAAATGATAGGTAAAGGCTATGAAGTTATATTCGTCTATTTCTCAAAGTAGACTTCTTGTATGGCTCGTCTAGATTTTTGCACAAGTCTTCTGAAATAGATCTTATAAGGGCAATCAATCTTGTATTCAAAGTTGTATATTCAATGTTTAGAGCATCTAATCAAGACTCTTCCAGTTAGAATCCAACAAATTCCTAATCTAGACCCAGACAACCCGCTCGAGTTCTAGAAACATCCCCTAACCCTACATAAATGTTAGGTTTTCGTGTGCCCTGTTATGCATGGTTTAGCTGCATGAATCTATGACACAACAGCTTTAAATATCAATAGGTAGTCTCCCAGGCATAATTTCCTATTTTGTGCGGGAGATTCTCTAAATAATATTATTTGCAAATTATCTATCTATTAATAGAGTTAATGATTATGCCAACGTTCGGAGTCAAGAGCAGATAGTGTTGCACCAAAAGAAAAATTTTAAAGATTATGTATTCCACCTCAAAAGGTTTAAGTAAAAATGGAGTTCACGAGACCACCCTGACTCTAGTGAAGGTTTACTATTTTCTTATGATAATATCCTAGTTATTATTTCTAATTATTTTAATGTCAATAGAACGGAAATTACAATAACATTGTCTTTAAGATGTTTATCGTTTTCTCTATGTAACGACTTTATGTGGTGTAATAATATTCTTCTAAGGGTTATATATATGTTCATTTGTTTTTAGCTTATAATACGATTAAGTATTACTATCACTTATATCAATGACAATACTTATATTATTTATTGTTGAATGCTATTATTATTAACATCAGTTAGAAATTTTACTAATAGTTATATCCGTTTATTCTAATATCAATAACAAATAAAGTTTTAGTAATATACGTTACTAGGTTAGTACCCCGTGTATTACACGGGTGGAATAAATAAATATTAAATAATTAGTAATGAAAAATTATTAATTATAAGATGATATTTTGAAATATAATATGATTGAAATTACATATAAGTAAGGATTATAAGTAATAAAACAATTATATTATTGTCTTTGAACTTTTCTTTTACATTTTTTGTATCTAAAAAAATATAAAAAATTCGTTCTAAATCAAAACACTTTAAAAAATATCATTATCTAAAACTTTCTTATTATAACTTTTGAATTTTAAATTTTTATGGTTCATAAAAAATTAATTTTTAAAAACACTGATTTTAAATATTTTGTATTTTTAAAAATGTTTGATGTTTTAAAAAATTACTTACGTTATACAAAAGATTGTTTCTTTAGAAATTACATTTATAAAAAGAACTCTTTCTTAATTTATTAAAAACTATTTTAATCACAAAAAGAATTATATAATATAATTAGTAGTTAATTTAAATATTTATTATGAGAGATAAGCGGAAAAATTAGGTTTAGAAGGTCTAATATTTTGACAAGTGCCAACTCAAAAACTTCTTTTATTAGAGTAGATAGATTACTGTTGACAAACAAATATTATGATAATGATACTAGTCGTTAAGTTAACTATTAATCAATACTAATATTACTTATTATATAATACATTGTAGTATTACTAATAATATTTGTAATGGTTACAGCATTAAGTTAATAAAAAATAAAAAAATTATATTATAATAATTCAAACTATTGATTACTTGATAAATTGTTAGTATAGTTGAGATTAATATTGGTTAATAATCAATAATTTTGGTTATTAAAATCTAATTTTTCATAAATAAAATAGTAATATAATGATAATATCTATTATATTAAGTATATCAGTGTTAATTGCATTATTAAAGAAAATTATGACCAATGGTGATAATGTTTTTAATAATATAGCAATGATCTCAATTCTAATTAACAAGGTTGATTTTATCAATAAGGTTAATAATATATAAAAATGTAAAATCTTTAGTAATAGTATTAGTGTAAATATATTTTAAGAATAAAATAATACCACTAATAATAATATTAATGCATTAACAATTGGTAATAATAGTAATCGACACCCACTAGTTAATGAGACACTCATTCTCTCTCTCTCTCTATATATATATATATATATATATATATATATATATATATATATATATATATATATATATATATATCTTCATTTTCATATTTTAATGTAAGAGTAACTTGAGATGACACGTGCCAGCACTACAATCATCCTCATCAAAATTTTCCCACATCTCTCCCATATTAAATAATTACCTTAGTTATTAATAATATTATTTAATACTTTTTTATATTTAATAAATTAAGAAAGAAATCTATTCATTAATGTTCTAAATAAATAAGTTTTTTATAAAATAATAAATTTTTCTAAAGCATAAAACTTTTCTAAAAATACGAAATATTTTAAAATTGGTATTTTAAAAAAAAAATCAATTTTTAAAAAACAAAAATAATCAAATTTGGGAGTTATAATAAGCAAATTTTTAAAAATGATATTTTTATACGGTTTGTTTTAAAACAAAATGTTTATTTTTTGGAAAAAAATTTAAAAACAAAATTTTAAAAAGTTGATATCACTGTTTTATTATTTATAGTCATTTCTTATATGTAATTTCAGTTATATCATATCTTAGAATATCATTTTATAATTATTAATTTTTATTATTTTAATATTTTATTTATTCAACCCATGTAATATACGGGTATACTAAATCTAGTATATATATATATAGTGTTAGGATCTTTTCAGGAATTTCAAAGTTTGCAATAACTACGAGAACTTATCCTAGCTATTGATTGCATACAATTTATTTTTAATTTAATTAAGTTATCAAGAGTATTATGGTACTTTTATATTATGTATTAAATGAATTCTTTATTGTTTCCATTTAATTATGGAAGTTTCAAATTTTCTAATATTCAACCAGTATTTCACGAATGTTTTAATACATTTGATTGGTATCTTCTCTTCCCTCTTCTTTGTTCATCAATATCCATAATCTTCCTAAAAAAAATAAGAAATCGTGATTCACCAGCAGTTTTCATCTTGTTCGAATACTTACACCTAGAGATCGTGATTCAACATCGATTTTCAATATCTGTTTCAAGTTTTCATAGCTTCATCCTTTTAGGTAGGATTGCAGTCTATGATTTAAAGATATCTTCCATTTCGTTTTGTGATTTTATTTAATTTCTTTTTAAAAATGTTATATGTTTGTTTATGTATTAATCATATACATTCTACATTGAAACGTCTCACACCAAGGTTCTTATTTAATTTCTTTCGTTTTCCAGTGAAATGTCGAATCGTGACTATTTTAGTACGACTATTCCTGTTGATGTTTCCATCCAAAACCAATCGGAGCAAAAGAGTAATGAAGTCGATGTCGATAAGGGAGGTAATACCGCACATCTTCAAGTATTTGTGTTGTAATGATAATTTATACAATTACAATAATCTGATCATTTTCTATATATGTTGAATAATGATTTATACCTGTTGATGTAATTTTATTTTGATTAATTTTGTTATATTTTACACGTATGTAACATAGATAAAACCAGAATTCATGTTTGGTTAATGTCAATCAATTTCATTTTTTTCCATACAGTTGTGTATTCAACATGTTTACATATAGGTATACGTATATGTTTTGTTCTAAATTTGATTCAACTTTTAGATTGGTGTGATTAATCTTTTGAAAATGATTCTCACATAACATAGTATAAATATTTAAACATGTGTACTTTATAAATTGTTATATTGTAGGATACCACTCATTTGTTATTTATTGTAATATATTTTATATGTTATAAATAATATTAATTACAGACATTATTAATGGAGTTTGAACAAGTTTATCAGATCTATTTTATCCATATAAAATAGAAAATGTAGCGGAATTTCAGTTCAAAACTTGTTACAGTTAGCATATATATAAAACATTTTTATATTTATCAGTTAAAACCCCATAAGGATCGATATATGAAATCATGCTCCAACCATAGAAGGTTTGAAAAACTACCTTCAACAGTTAGGTCGGCAGAAGGTGAACGAAGATGGCAGCTTCCAAAATAAGAGGCCTCAAGCAGGTCTACCCACGAGCCACCAACAAGAACACCGGTTTGCTAGGATTTTCACTTGTGAAAACTTTGATTTTTCTCTTGACCGATCGAGAGAAAAAGGGAGTTCTACACTTTTCGTTTTTACCAAAAGGTTAAGTTATCAGAAAGATCAGAATGCAATCTTATATTGCATGTCTTGAAAACATAAAATTCAAGAGAGAAAAGTGGGTGGGCCCAGACCCTTTAACCCATCCGCATTTCTTCACATATCATCCGTGTGACCTATCGTATTTTTTGTTAAACGGTTGTTAAATCTCGTTATCTCTTGTAAGGGCTTTTTTGTTATTAATGCAAACACGAGGGTTTATTTGTAATTTCCACTTATTTTGATCTTGGCTGGTATTTAGAATTTATTATAAATTGTTCTATTATTAAATAATTAAGTTAAAAAAATAAATAAAAATAATAATAAAAAAAATAATAATAATATCAATAATGAAAACAAATAAGTTTAACTAATTTAAAACTTGTAAATAAATAATAATGGGCATCAATTAAAAGCAAGGACTAAACTATAAAATTTACTTTAAATTAAAACTTAAAGTTTGAATGACAATGTAAATTTATAAACCACAAGGACCAAAGTGTAAATTTTAAAAACTAAAATTCCAAACCCCGCATTTCCGGTCGCCGGCCGGCGAGGTTCCGGCGCGGCGCCGACGACCTTGAAAACTTATTAACATCCAAATTTTAACGTCACAAATCGCTCCTAAACACTTCAGGAAGCAGTTTCGAACATGAATGGGTGAGTTAATTGGGTTCTAAATGCTGCAATGTTAATTCTTGGATCGAAACCGATTACCATCGCAATTCAAAACGAGTTCTACACTTAAATCGTCTTAATCATCAAATCAATTAATCATAAACCATCGGTTAATCATTTAGAACTTAATGGGATGATTAAATCCACCTGAAATCGCAATTAACTCGTTTAATTCGACCTGAAACGGCCGACAGTAATCATATAGCCGATGGATATGTTCGTGATCAAATTGAACCTACAAAATAGAGGGAAAATGCTCTCGACAAGTCCTTTTCACTATCTGTAAGCTCAATTTCATGAATAACACACACACATATCGATTTCTTCAAACGAAACCGTCGACTCTATTCAAACTACCTGTCCTCTCGAATTTCAATCAAAACAGGTAATTGAATACATGTTTATACTAGATTTGAAGTTAGAAACAAAAACCCTATGGTTAATTTCATAACCATAATCGAATCGATTTTGAAAATTAGGGTTTATGTGAAATTGGGGATTTTCTTTTGGGTTATATGTTTTAACTTTTAAATCCTGTTTCCTTGACATAAACTGGGCTTTGGTCCGACGGTTGAAGTGTTGTGTGCCGTGGCAAAGGGCCCGGGTTCGAACCCGTGGCCCTGCCATTTTTTTTTAAAATAGGGTTTTATTAATTTTTAAACTTTCAAAAAATGTTTAAATATTATTATTAACCATATAAAAATCATTTTTAATCAGAAATGAAATAAAATTATTTTTGCTTTTAATTTTATTTGAAATTCACTTTAGAAACTTTTATTCTTGTATTTTAAAAATTTATAAAAATTGTTATAAAATATCATTTATTATTAATTCTAAATTGTAATCTCATTCAATTTTAAATAATTTCAACTTGATAAATTCTTAATTTTTTTTAAATATAGTTACAAATTTATTTATATATATTTTAAATATATATATATATATATATATATATATATATATATATATATATATATATCTACATATTTAAAATGTACACATATCGTAATAAAAATTGTTTTAATCTTTTGAACCTACAAAATTACTATTTTATTTAATAGTAAATAATGACCATTTAATAATAAAAGTTTAACTTTTATTAATAGTGTTAATCACTAAAATCCTTATTTAAATCATTTAAATACCAAAATAATTTACATCTATTTAATAATTTAAAATCATGGATTAAATGGTTTATTAATATACCACTATAATCTCCATGATTAACTTAACACGACGTTTCATTTAGGTTGAACGTTACCGTATCCTCGGCATTATATATAAGACTTTCTTATTTGACATCCTTATTATCCATATGAGTTTTCATATTCCTTTTTATATTATTTCATACTTTTGGGGTGAAACATGTTAAACGTATCATAAACACACTTGTAACCGCGTTTTTAATCTTGTAACACGTGTGCAATTCATCTTATTTTGTCATGGTTATTTGAAATCTTGTAACTATCATATGATGACCCTTGTAAGATACAATCATTAACTATTGCTAGCCTGGCGACGTCATAGATCTATGGGCCTGACAAGCCTATTTGGTGCTAAAGCCGAGGTGATTGCCGGCTCCTAGTGCCGTATTCTTGAGCACTATGGGAACCAAATACACTTAGCTAATCGTTTAATCTTGTAATGGCCATATTTGTCAAGGTTTGATTGTTACATTTGTTCATCCATCTTTTACTTTATTCAATAACCAATGATGTGAATTGCCATCTTTTATATATATTTATGTATGCTAAAACTATGGAAACTCACCGACATATTGTTGACATTATTTTTAACATGTTTCAGGAAATGATACTGCTTAGATTGTTTTTGAAGACTTGTTCACATCTAGGATTGGACCTAGATTATAATAAAAAGATATTTATTGTCACATGACGCTTGGAAACTTATGTATTTGATTGTGGAACATATGTTATTTCCATTATGTACATTATGAATCTTGATATTTAATAATATTGTCATTTTTAATTTAGCGTTGTGTAGCATGAACAATCTTAACCCTCACACCTCGACGTTTCCGCCGTTAAGGTTGGGGTGTGACAGATTGGTATCAGAGCCCATAACTATAGGAATTTAGTTTATTAGAAATGGTGGCCTAGACTATGGTTAAACTAGGGACCCTTTACATGATATTTGCTATAATCTTGTAAGTATGCTTATATGCCTATCACATGTTGTATGATCAGTTCCTTATGTGCTATTTGTTTATATTTAGAAACTAGTGCCTTAGGAATATGACTTGGACCTTGTATACCCCAACTTCCTAATCCTCTTCTTATGCCTCTAAGTTCTACCATTACTAATCCTTTCTAAATCTTATTCTCGACTACGTGTGGAATTCTACGCATCTTATCGAGTGGAGAAAATTCCTTAGACGATATGTCTAAATCTTGAAAATCTCATCGAGGTTTTAATTCTCGTGGCCTATAGGGAAGTGTATGACACATAAACACCTGTATTCTAGATTTCCTGGCAAAAGGCCCTCGGGCTAAGGCAAGCATTTCATATAAATCTCATTGCGAGACCTGTTATGCTTACCTGGGGATTTCCGGGATGAGTGCTAAATAATGGTCAACATACACATCTTCCTCAAGATAATTGGGATTAAGTCACCTCGATGTGTCTATGTTCCTATTGGTTATGTGGTACCAAATGGAACCATCCTGGTTATATTTAAAATATAAAAAATTCTTGATTTCTTGAACTGGTTTATTACCGAATTCTAATATTTTCTTTATTTCTATCTTATAGAATGTCTCGCCACCAAGGAAAGTGTGCTACTTCCGACCGCAAACTTGCCGCGATGATTGCCCGTCAAATGGCTACTGTACTCCCGACGATGGTTGCTGGACTTAGTAGCACCTTAGTGGCCAATAACAGCAACAATGCCAATGGAAACAATGGTGGTGATGGCAACAATGGTCATGGAGAGAATAGCAACAACCAAGGTGGGAACAACCGCACCTGCACGTTCAAACACTTCAACTCATGCAAACCCACTAGCTTTAGTGGAAAGGAAGGAGCCACTGGACTTCTCGAGTGGTTCGAGAGTATGGAAAACACGTTCATCAATAGTGAGTGTCCCGAGGAACTCAAGGTCCGCTATGCTGCAAGTGTCCTGCAACAACGGGCGCTTACATGGTGGAATAGTGAGAAAAGGAACCGAGGTGCTGAAGTTGCCTTGGCGTTGTCTTGGGAGGAGTTTAAGGACTTAATGGTCCAAAAATTCTGCCCGAGAAGTGAATTGCAGAAACTGGAGGAGGAATTCTAGAACCTTAAACAGGACAGTGGAAACCATTTGGCATACTCTACCCGGCATCACGAACTGAGCATGCTTCTACCACACATGGTGGATACCGTACCCGAAGCATCGAGAAATTTATCAAGGGGTACCGCCTCAAATCCAAGATGCTGTGGTAGGAAGTAGGCCCACAACTTTGGAGGAGGCAATCAATATCACTGCTCAGCTTACTGAAAACCATATTAAGGCTGGTACCTTGATGGTGAAGGGTGCCAAGTCAACTGTGAAGGTGACTCCCGATGCAACAAAGGAGGTGAAAGCTGAGTCGTCATTCAAAGGCAAGAAACATAAGTTCACACCGGCTAGTAACTATGCGGTGACAGCACCAAATGCCCCTCAAAGGCAAGCTGTTGCTACAAATCAAGCCCCCGTGGCAAGGGCTTATACTGGACCGTACCCGATGAGCAACACCTGCAAGTACCATCATGCGGGGAACACTCCTTGCCGAATCTGCTCGTTGTGTGAAAATTATGGTCATTTGGTGGCTACTTGTCATCATGCCCCAAATAATGCTGTAATGGTTGCTAATCGAGCCTGCTACAACTGTGGCAAAACTGGGCATTTTTGTCCACAATGTCCTCACATTGCGGGAAATGTGCCACCGGCTCGAGGAAGGGCTTTCAATATCAACGCCAATCAAGCCCAAGCCAACAACGACGTGGTGAATGGTACATCACTATTTCTCTTTAATTGTTTTTTATCCTGTAAAATTCCTGCCTGCCTTCCATGTGCCAATGATAGTTTATTATCTGAGCCGGTATGTACCTTGTAAATAGTAGATATGCATCTATAATTTTTGATTCGGGTGCGGATAAGAGTTTTTTGTCTTTAGAGTTGGAGCCTATTCTTTATAAGCCACGTTCTAACTTAGAAAGATCCTTTACGGTCGAAGTAGCCGATGGCAAATCTATTGAAGTTGACGTCGTGATACGCGATTATGTCTTAAGTCTTAACGAGCACGAGTTTCTTATCGACCTTATTCCTGTTCAACTGGGGAGCTTCGACATCATTATCAGCATGGATTGGTTAACCAAACAACACGCAGAAATTATATGCTTCGAGAAGTGCATTCGTATTCCTTTACCATCCGGTGATACCTTAAAAGTCTTTTGGGAGAGATCATCCCAAAGACTCAAACTCATGTCTTGTATCAAGGCCTGAAAGTGCTTGAGTAAAAACTATGTAGCTTTCATGGCTTACATAGTTAACACGAAAGCCAAGGGGAAGGAATTGAAGGATATTCCTGTCGTACGAGATTTTCCCGAGGTGTTTCCTGAGGATCGTAGTGGGTTGCCTCCCATTCGAGAAGTTGAGTTCAAAATTGATTTGATTCCTGGTGCGAACCCCGTGGCTAAGTCACCTTATCGTCTTGCATCGTCTGAAATGCAAGAACTAGCTAGTCAACTGCAAGAGTTGACCGATAAGGGTTTTATTCGACCTAGATCTTCACCATGGGGTGCACCCGTGCTATTTGTGATGAAGAAAGATGGTTCATTCCGTATGTTTATCGACTATCGGGAACACAACAAACTTATTATCAAGAACCAATACCCTCTTCCTCAAATCGATGATCTCTTCGATCAACTTCAAGGAGCTACATAATTCTCAAAGATCGATCTACGTTCTGGGTATCATCAACTACGTGGTCACGACAACGACATTCCAAAGACCGCGTTCCGTACTCGATATGGACATTATGAGTTCATGGTTATGCCTTTTGGCTTGACTAATGCAGCTGCTGTCTTCATGGATCTCATGAATCGAGTATGTAAATCTTACATGGATAAATTAGTGATCGTGTTTATTGATGATATTCTCATCTACTCCAAGACAAAGACCGATCACGAATCGCATTTACGCCAAGTCCTCGATCTTTTGAAGAAGGAACTACTATATGCCAAGTTCTCAAAGTGCGAATTCTGGCTCGAAGAAGTTCAATTCCTAGGACAAGTGGTGAATAGCCAAGGAATTCACGTCGACCCTGCAAAAAAAGAAGCCGTGAAAAATTGGTGGGTTCCCACGACCCCAACCGAGATTTGTTCTTTTTTGTGTTTAGCAGGTTATTACCATAGGTTCATTGCAAACTTTTTGAAGATTGCTAAACCACTTACGGCGCTAACTCAAAAGAATAGACTTTTTGAGTGGGGACCCCAACAAGAGGAGGCTTTCGAGACTTTGAAACACAAACTGTATAATGCTCCTATCCTAACTCTTCCCGATGGAAACAATGACTTCACTGTATACTGCGACGCGTCTAGTCAAGGCCTTGGTTGTGTCCTCATGCAACGAGGCAAGGTCATAGCTTACGTGTCAAGGCAATTAAAGGTTCATGAAGTGAACTATACAACTCACGATCTCGAACTTGGTGCCGTGGTATTTCCTATGAAGATTTGGCGGCGTTATCTTTATGGGAAGCAATGTATAGTCTACACCGACCACAAGAGTCTCCAACACGTGTTCAATCAAAAGGATCTCAACATGAGACAAAGACGTTGGGTTGAATTGATTAGCGACTACGACTGCGACATTCGCTATCATCCTGAAAAGGTGAATGTTGTAGCCGACGCGCTGAGTCGTAAGATCCACAACAATACTGTCTCGCTTCAAGAAGTCCGAGATCGAAGGCAATGGTTTGACACGTTAGAAGAATTCGATACCGAGATTCGTGTGGATGTTAACGAGGCTACTATCATGCTTCAAAATATAAGGATCGATAGTGATCTCAAGTTTTGCATCCGCAAGGCTCAACAAGCGGCGCTAACCGAAGAAGGGAAGGATGATGAACTAGCATTTAACGTTCGGTCACAACTAGAGACAAAACTGAATGGCATGTGGTACTTTTTGAATCGACTTTGGATCCCGAATCGCGATAATCTCCGTCACTTCATCATGAACGAAGCTCATCAAACACGATATTCTATTCATCCCGGGTCCGATAAAATGTATATGGATCTACGTGGCCAATATTGGTGGCCAGGAATGAAGAAGGATATTTCACCTTATGTCTCCAAATGTCTCACGTGCGCAAGGGTTAAAGCTGAACATCAACGGCCTAGTGGTTTACTTGAACAGCCCGAAATCCATATGTGGAAATAGGAGCATATATCCATGGATTTTATAACCAAGTTACCACGAACCTCTCGTGGCCATGATAGTATATGGGTAATCGTTGATCGTTTGACCAAAATGGCACATTTCATACCTATACGAGACACGTACAAAGTCTCAAAGTTGGCTCGTATCTATATCGATGAAATTGTGAGTCGTCATGGCGTGCCGTTGCATATTATCTCCGATCAAGATGCTCGTTTCACCTCACACTTCTGGCCTTCTATGCAAGAACTTTTTGGGTACACAACTTGATTTAAGCACGGCTTACCATCCCCAAACGGAATGGTCAAACCGAGCGAACAATCCAAACCCTTGAGGATTTGCTACGTCTTTGTGTCCTTGACTTTGGTGGTGACTGGGATACGCATCTACCATTAGCGGAATTCTTGTATAACAATAGTTACCACTCAAGTATCAAGATGGCACCATTCGAGGCGTTATATGGTCGCAAATGTCGTTCTCCGATCTGTTGGACTGACATTGGTGAGAATCTTATTACGGGTCCTGAACTTATTCAAGAAACGACCAACAATGTCTCAAAAATCCGTAATAATTTTGAGGTGGCTAGAAGTCGTCAAAAGAGTTACGTGGATAAAAGACGCAAACCGTTGGAATTTCTAGTCAACGACATGGTCCTTCTTAAGGTTTCTCCATGGAAGGGTGTTGTTCGCTTGGGAAGAAGGGCAAATTAGCCCCACGTTTTGTAGGACCTTTCAAGGTTCTGAAAAGAATTGGGAAAGTGGTTTATAAACTGGAGCTACCTTCCGAGCTTAGCGGGGTTCATCCTGTCTTCCATGTCTCAAATTTGAGGAAATGCTTGGCCGATGAAAATTTGCATGTTCCTTTGGAGGAAATCCAAATTGACGAGTCCTCCCTTTTTTTCTAGAAACCTGTCGAGATTATGGACCGAACACTGAAGAAGACCCGAACAACTACCACGCCCATCGTCAAGGTTCGTTGGGAAAACAAACGAGGAGCTGAATTCACGTGGGAACACGAGGATTACATGAAGAAGAAATATCCCTTTCTTTTTGTTTAGCCTTGTCTGTAATTTCGGGATTAAAGTTGGGGAGACTGTGACCTATCGTATTTTTTGTTAAACGGTTGTTAAACCTCGTTATTTCTTGTAAGGGCTTGTTTTGTTATTAATGCAAATACGAGGGTTTATTTGTAATTTCCTCTTATTTTGATCTTGGCTGGTATTTAAAATTTATTATAAATTAATCTATTATTAAATAATTAAGTTAAAACAATATAAATAAAAATAATAATAAAAATAATAATAATAATATCAATAATGAAAAGAAATAAGTTTAAATAATTTAAAACTTGTAAATAAATAATAATGGGCATCAATTAAAAGGAATAAAACTCCAGGGACTAAACTGTAAAATTGACTTTAAATTAAAACTTAAAGTTTGGCTGACAATGTAAATTTATAAACCACAGGGACCAAAGTGTAATTTTTAAAAACTAAAATTCCAAACCCCGCATTTCCGGTCGCCGGCCGGTGAGGTTCCGGCGCGGCGCCGACGACCTTGAAAACTCATTAAAATCCAAATTTTAACGTCACAAATCGCTCCTAAACACTTCGGGAAGCAGTTTCGAACATGAATGGGTGAGTTAATTGGATTCTAAATGCTGCAATGTTAATTCTTGGACCGAAACCGATTACCATCGCAATTCAAAACAAGTTCAACACTTAAATCGTCTTAATCATCAAATTAATTAATCATAAACCATCGGTTAATCATTTAAAACTTAATGGGATAATTAAATCCACATGAAATCGCAATTAACTCGTTTAATTCGACCTAAAACGGCCGACAGTAATCATATAGCCGATGGACATGTTCGTGATCAAATTGAACCTATAAAATAAAGGGCAAATGCTCTCGACAAGTCCTTTTCACTATCTGTAAGCTCAATTTCACGGATAACACACACACACATCGATTTCTTCAAACGAAACCGTCGACTCTGTTCAAACTACATGTCCTCTCGAATTTCAATCAAAACAGGTAATTCTGGCTCGAAGAAGTTCAATTCCAAGGACATGTGGTTAATAGCCAAGGAATTCACGTCGACCCTGCAAAAATAGAAGCCGTGAAAAATTGGTGTGTTCCTACGACCCCAACCGAGGTTTGTTCTTTTCTGGGTTTAGCGGGTTATTACCGTAGGTTCATTGCAAACTTTTTGAAGATTGCTAAACCACTTACGGCGCTAACTCAAAAGAATAGACTTTTTGACTGGGGGCCCGAACAAGAGGAGGCTTTCGAGACTTTGAAACACAAACTGTGTAATGCTCCTATCCTAACTCTTCCTGATGGAAACGATGACTTCACTGTATACTACGATGCATCTAGTCAAGGCCTTGTTGTGTCCTCATGCAACAAGGCAAGGTCATAGCTTACGTGTCAAGGCAATTAAAGGTTCATGAAGTGAACTATACAACTCACGATCTCGAACTTGGTGCCGTGGTATTTCCTATGAAGATTTGGCGGCGTTATCTTTATGGGACGCAATGTATAGTCTACACCGACCACAAGAGTCTCCAACACGTGTTCAATCAAAAGGATCTCAACATGAGACAAAGACGTTGGGTTGAATTGATTAGAGACTACGACTGTGACATTCGCTATCATCCTGGAAAGGCGAATGTTGTAGCCGACGCGTTGAGTCGTAAGATCCACAACAAGACTGTCTCGCTTCAAGAAATCCGAGATCGAAGGCAATGGTTTGACACGTTAGGAGAATTCGATACTGAGATTCGTGTGGATGTAAACGAGGCTACTATCATGCTTCAAAATATAAGGATCGATAGTGATCTCAAGTTTTGCATCCGCGAGGCTCAACAAGCGGCGCTAACCGAAGAAGGGAAGGATGATGAACTAGCGTTTAACGTTCGGTCACAACTAGAGACAAAACCGAATGGCATGTGCTACTTTTTGAATCGACTTTGGATCCCGAATCGTGATAATCTCCGTCACTTCATCATGAACGAAGCAAATCAAACACGATATTCAATTCATCCCGGGTCCGATAAAATGTATATGGATCTGCGTGGCCAATATTGGTGGCCAGGAATGAAGAAGGATATTGCATCTTATGTCTCCAAATGTCTCACGTGCGCAAGGGTTAAAGCTGAACATCAACGTCCTAGTGGTTTACTTGAACAGCCCGAAATCCCTATGTGGAAATTCGAGCATATATCCATGGATTTCATAACCAAGTTACCACGAACCTCTCGTGGCCATGATAGTATATGGGTAATCGTTGATCGTTTGACCAAAACGGCACATTTCGTACCTATACGAGACACGTACAAAGTCTAAAAGTTGGCTCGTATCTATATCGATGTGATTGTGAGTCGTCATGGCGTGCCGTTGCATATTATCTCCGATCGAGATGCTCGTTTCACCTCACACTTCTAGCCTTCTATGCAAGAACTTTTGGGTACTCAACTGGATTTAAGCACGGCTTACCATCCCCAAACGGATGGTCAAACCGAGCGAACAATCCAAACCCTTGAGGATTTGCTACGTCTTTGTGTCCTTGACTTTGGTGGTGACTGGGATACGCATCTACCATTAGCGGAATTATCGTATAACAATAGTTACCACTAAGTATCAAGACGACACCATTCGAGGCGTTATATGGTCGCAAATGTCGTTCTCCGATCTGTTGGACTGACATTGGTAAGAATCTTATTACGGGTCCTGAACTTATTCAAGAAACGACCAACAAGGTCTCCAAAATCCATAATAATCTTGAGGTGGCTAGAAGTCGTCAAAAGAGTTACGCGGATAAAAGACGCAAACCGTTGGAATTTCAAGTCAACGACATGGTCTTTCTTAAGGTTTCTCCATGGAAGGGTGTTGTTCGCTTGGGAAGAAGGGCAAATTAGCCCCACGTTTTGTAGGACCTTTCAAGGTTCTGAAAAGAATTGGGAAAGTGGCTTATAAACTGGAGCTACCTTCCGAGCTTAGCGGGGTTCATCCTGTCTTCCATGTCTCAAATTTGAGGAAATGCTTGGCCGATGAAAATTTGCATGTTCCTTTGGAGGAAATCCAAATTGACGAGTCCTCCCTTTTTTTCGAGAAACCTGTCGAGATTATGGACCGAACACTGAAGAAGACTCGAACAACTACCACGCCCATCGTCAAGGTTCGTTGGGAAAACAAACGAGGAGCTGAATTCACGTGGGAACGCGAGGATTACATGAAGAAGAAATATCCCTTTCTTTTTGTTTAGCCTTGTCTGTAATTTCGGGATTAAAGTTGGGGAGACTGTGACCTATCGTATTTTTTGTTAAACGGTTGTTAAATCTCGTTATCTCTTGTAAGGGCTTGTTTTGTTATTAATGCAAATACGAGGGTTTATTTGTAATTTCCTCTTATTTTGATCTTGGCTGGTATTTAAAATTTATTATAAATTATTCTATTATTAAATAATTAAGTTAAAACAATATAAATAAAAATAATAATAAACATAATAATAATAATATCAATAATGAAAACAAATAAGTTTAAATAATTTAAAACTTGTAAATAAATAATAATGAGCATCAATTAAAAGGAATAAAACTCCAGGGACTAAACTGTAAAATTGACTTTAAATTAAAACTTAAAGTTTGGCTGACAATGTAAATTTATAAACCACAGGGACCAAAGTGTAATTTTTAAAAACTAAAATTCCAAACCCCGCATTTCCGGTCGCCGGCCGGCGAGGTTCCGGCGCGGCGCCGACGACCTTGAAAACTCATTAAAATCCAAATTTTAACGTCATAAATCGCTCCTAAACACTTCGGGAAGCAGTTTCGAACATGAATGGGTGAGTTAATTGGGTTCTAAATGCTGCAATGTTAATTCTTGGACCGAAACCGATTACCATCGCAATTCAAAACGAGTTCTACACTTAAATCGTCTTAATCATCAAATTAATTAATCATAAACAATCGGTTAATCATTTAGAACTTAATGGGATGATTAAATCCACCTGAAATCGCAATTAACTCGTTTAATTCGACCTGAAACGGCAGACAACAATCATATAGCCGATGGACATGTTCGTGATCAAATTGAACCTATAAAATAAAGGGCAAATGCTCTCGATAAGTCCTTTTCACTATCTGTCAGCTCAATTTCACGGATAACACACACACATATCGATTTCTTCAAACGAAACCGTCGACTCTGTTCAAACTACCTGTCCTCTCGAATTTCAATCAAAACAGGTAATTGAATACATGTTTATACTCGATTTGAAGTTAGAAACAAAAACCCTATGGTTAATTTCATAACCATAATCGAACTGATCTTCAATTTGATCGATTTTGGAAATTAGGGTTTATGTGAAATTGGGTATTTTCTTTTGGGTATATGTTTTAACTTTTAAATCCTGTTTCCTTGACATAAACTGGGCTTTGGCCCGACAGTTGAAGTGTTGTGTGGCGTGGCAAAGGGCCCGGGTTTGAACCCGAGGCCCTGCCATTTTTTTTAAAATAGGGTTTTATTAATTTTTAAACTTTCAAAAAATGTTTAAATATTATTATTAACCATATAAAAATCATTTTTAATCAGAAATGAAATAAAATTATTTTTCCTTTTAATTTTATTTGAAATTCACTTTAGAAACATTTATTCTTGTATTTTAAAAATTTATAAAAATTGTTATAAAATATCATTTATTATTAATTCTAAATTGTAATCTCATTCAATTTTTAAATAATTTCAACTTGTTAAATTCTTAATTTTTTTTTAAAATATAGTTACAAATTTATTTATATATATTTTAAATATATATATATATATATATATATATATATATATATATAAATATATATATATGTACATATTTAAAATGTACACATATCGTAATAAAAATTGTTTTAATCTTTTGGACCTACAAAATTACTATTTTATTTAATAGTAAATAATGACCATTTAATAATAAAAGTTTAACTTTTATTAATAGTGTTAATCACTAAAATCCTTATTTAAATCATTTAAATACCAAAATAATTTACATCTATTTAATAATTTAAAATCATGGATTAAATGGTTTATATATATACCACTATAATCTCCATGATTAACTTAACACGACGTTTCATTTAGGTTGAACGTTACCGTATCCTCGGCATTATATACAAGACCTTCTTATTTGACATTCTTATTATCCATGTGAGTTTTCATACCCCTTTTTATATTATTTCACACTTTTGGGGTGAAACATGTTAAACGTATCTTAAACACACTTGTAACCGCGTTTTTAATCTTGTAACACTTGTGCAATTCATCTTATTTTGTCATGGTTATTTGAAATCTTGTAACTATCATGTGATGACCCTTGTAAGATACAATCATTAACTATTGCTAGCCTGACGATGTCATAGATTTATAGGCCTGACAAGCCTATTTGATGCTAAAGCCGAGGTGATTGCCGGCTCCTAGTGTCGTATTCTTGAGCACTATGGGAACAAAATACACTTAGCTAATCGTTTAATCTTGTAATGGCCATATTTGTCAAGGTTTGATTGTTACATTTGTTCATCCATCTTTATTTATATTATTCAATAACCTATGACGTGAATTGCCATCTTTTATATATATTTATGTATGCTAAAACTATGGAAACTCACCGACATATTATTGACATTATTTTTAACATGTTTCAGGAAATGATACTGCTTAGCTTGTTTTTGAAGACTTGTTCACATTTAGGATTGGACCTAGATTATAATAAAAAGACATTTATTGTCACATGACGCTTGGAAACTTATGTATTTGATTGTGGAACATATGTTATTTTCATTATGTACGTTATGAATCTTGATATTTAATAATATTGTCATTTTTAATTTAGCGTTGTGTGGCATGAACAATCTTAACCCTCACACCTCGACGTTTTCGCCTTTAAGGTTGGGGTGTGACAATCCGCATTTGTAAATGCGGATGAAGTAATTTGGCCGCATTTCCAAAAATGCTCATCCGTATTAGTTAATGCGGATGAATGTTGCCATCAGTATTTCCAAAAATGCTTAACCGCATTTCTTTCATAAGCAAATGCTGATAGGGTTTCTTCATCCGCATTTGTAAATGCGGATGAGTAAACATCTTCATTTGTTCAACCACATCAAATGCGGCTGTTTTAAATAAATGCGGATGAATTAATATTCATCTCTCTTTGAAATAAATTATCCATATAATTCATTTACAACACAAGTGTAAATATTTGGAAACCCAATTTCTAATATTTATTTATATAATCATATCATAAAACAAATATCTTTGGTATTTGTTTAGCTCGTTATTGGGTATGACCCGACTTGGATCATAACGTACTAGCCACATCAATTTAATATGTATTTTGGGCAGATCATTTCCAACAATTATTACTTGCATTATGTACCATCATTATGTATATTTATTACTAGATCGGTTTCATGTATTGATCGTGTGTATATATACGATTCATTGTATTGGATGAAGATGGATCTCTAATGGAATAATATTCTTTCGTTTTCTCTAAGTTACCTTTGTTCATTTATATCTTGCTATTAGGTCATTGTTATACAACACATTATCAGCACGAGTTCGCTTGTTGTTCGTTGCTCTTTGCCCTTTGATTTTTTTTTTTGTCTTCTGACGGTTAAAATTGACACCAATTCATGCACGAGCATTGATCGAATCGCTGCCAACAAGTGAATGTGGCCATCTGTTGTCTGCTGTCATATCAGCAGCTGCAAATCCACAACTACCTATCGATCTGGGATTTATTTTTGTTGCGTAACTAAGGTATCGATACTAACATCTTTATTGATCTGCCAGTGCCTTTGAGTTTTTGTCGTTGATAAATGGGGGCTATATGGATCGCGTATGCATTTCTATTATTCATTTGCTGCTATTATATTTTTACTGGGACAATTATGTCTCAATTAATATGCATTTGAGTTTTTCTCATAATATTTTTTTCAAGAATTAATATGCTCGTTTCTTAACTCGGAACATATTTGCAAAATTATTAGACATGTTAATTAAGATATTCTCGTTCATTGTCATAGCACAGAAAACATTTTACAACCTAAGTTTTAATATTCATAGCCCCAGGTTCATAGCTTATGTGAACTTTTAACTTCATTCCTTTTATAAATTTCATAAATGTTTTACAATTTATTTTTACAAACTCTAAGAATTTAATTGAACTCTATATGTTTTGTGTTACATGATTTTAATGGCTATAGTCTGAAATATCTTTAAAGTAATTCATTTGTCATAAACATAGATATTAAGCAGTGTGGTTTATAAACTTAAATCTTTTATATATGTGTTATAGACACATGCATATAAAGTAGTGTGATTATATGAATATAGTAATTTAATAAGAGTAAATGCAATTTTAAAGTTATAAAGTCTCTTTCAGCATTTGAAACATTTTTTCAAACGTACATTTATAAGTCAATAATTACGGTAAAATTACAACTTAGTGCTTAGTTATTAAGCATTTATATTAATAATTAATTAACGTTATAAGTTGAAGATTTTTTCCAATCAATTGATGTGTTATGAGTACAAACATATGCATGTTGTTAATATTCATCTAAGAGCCGAAAAAAAATTTAGCTACATGTATTGCCTAACCTTGAACTTATTCTAATGGTAATGGCGTTGGTCTTCTTAAAAAAGAGTAAATGGTTCAAACTCTTAGAAATAAATGTTGATAATATTTTGATATAAAGTGTAGTTATAAAAAAAGATTTGTATTTAATTTTATCTTAATTATCATACATGATGTAGTTATCAATTGTATGAACAAGATTATTCTCGTAACACATCAGAAGATAAAATGCAAATGCCTTGTGTTAAACTTTTAAATATATTCTAAAGATAAATATTTAGTATTAAACTATGTTATTACAATAAATAAATATTTTGTTGCAATTGATGCAAAATATATTATTTTATAAAAGTTTACTGTATATATATACAAAAATGGTAACATTTGATAATTTAATTTTATGGCATGATTATTTATTATGGCACATACAGAATATTAGTAAATGACCCACTATATTATTAGAATATTAGTAAATGACCCACTATATTATTAGAATATTTTGGTATAAATAGATGGCACCTCATGTGTCATCCTTTCTAAAACTCATTATAAACTTACATAAACTTGAAATATTTTGGAAAGATAAATTAGCATAAATCTATTACAATTACTTTCAATTGATAATATGTGATGAGAATATTATTTATGAGCAAAAGTTTTTGATCTGGGTTTCCTCCCTACAACTTCTTCTTCAATAGCCATTAATCTTTTTTTATTGTCTTTGACTTTTTTGAGAATTGCAGCTCTCAGGGAATTTGTCTTCATATTACCCAGCTTTCTTTTGGTAAATCCTTGAGCAGATAGATAATCTTTCATTTTCCTATCTGTCATGCTGTAGGGATCAGGATAATGGGATTAAGGCTCTTGAGGTTGTTGAGACTGAGTAGCAGTGAATATGATTGGGGACTGATTGTCTTCTTTTCATAGTCAGTCATATAATTAGGGTCAAGAAGCTTTTGCATCTTTTTAACTTCTTCAACCATTCCTTCATATGTCATCCTAAAGACTTCATCAGCATCATACCTGTGATTGATCAAAAACAATGTTTTAATCATAAGATCATCACCTTGTGCCTTCTCAACCATCTCCTCAATAGATGACTCCACCTTTGTAGGACTGCCCTGATTAAAGTGTCATCAAGGATGCTTTCATCATATCCTCCCTCTATCTTTCCTTCTTCCAAAACAATCACCTCAAGTTTCTTCTTCAATTGTTCCTCAGCCTTCTCATGGTCCTCTAAAAACTAAGCAATAGCAGCAAGGCTTCTTGGATCATCCTTCTGTTTTTTTGAGCTGGTTGCTCTTCTACCATAGGCAATTTTCCTTTGGCCTTTTCTGATAGATATTTCCTTTTTCTGGTGTAAGTGTGCATACGGGGACCAGAGGATGAGGGAACAAATGCTTCAGCTTCTTGTTTCTTCTTTTCTTTTTTAAGCTTTTCAGCTTCGTCTTTCTGTTTTTAGCAGTTTCTTTTTCTTTAAGCTCTTCATACAGCTTCTTGACATGTTCCTTTTGTTCATCAGTCAAGGTGACTATAGGAACAAGCTGTAAGCTTAATTCTTCTTCTAATGGAACAGGGTTGAGAGAAATCACAATTATTGGTTCCACTGGAGTCCTAAGTTCTCTGATAAAGTCCCAGAAGTCTTCATCAATAATGGACTCTCCAGATGAATACATGTCTAAGTCTTCAATTAGCTCTTTTATTTCAGATTCCTCATCAACTCTTTCTTTAGAGGATGGATCAGAATAGACAACCATATCTAAACTTTCTTTTTCATCCCTAACCTCACTTTGTTGAGCTTGCTGAGAGGTTTCAGTCATTCTTAGTCTCTTTGATGGTGGAGAGTCATCATCATCATTACTTCTCTCACCAAAGACATCTTCATCTTCTTTTAATCCTTTTTCTAATTCAGCCTGATCATCACCTTTATCATCCTTCCCTTTTGCCAGTTCTTCTTTAATCTTGATCAACATCTCCAATTCAAAACCTCTCTTTGTTAGAGCTTCTATCTATCTGTGAAGATCAACTATAATATCAGTTTGGACATCAAGAAGATTTTCTTGTTCTTCCATAGCAATGGTTTGAACGGTAGCAGCATCCAAATGTCCACTGATTTCTTCTTTGGTTTGGTTTAGAGCTGCTTTGAGTCTATCAAGCTCTTTTTCTTTTTCTTCTTTATGAGACTCATATGTGGCCCTTAGTTCTTTTATTTATTTTTCTTTCTCATCTAGCTCAAGCAATCTATCTCTTATGATACCAGACCTTCTATCCAACAGTTTCTCCATTCTGGCTACCTTTTGTAAAAGTTTAGAAATCATTTCATCCTTGGCATCAGGACGGTTAACTTCAGATTCTACAAAGCTTTCTGAAGGACCAGTCTTTGGGTGTACTTGTCTCTTAGGCCTTTGAACATCAGGATGATGATCCTTCTCACCCGAAGATGATTCAGACTCATCTGATGAACTGGTAGATTCACCAGATTCAATAGATACAACAGCAGGTTTAGGTGAACAATGGATAGAAGATACATGATGAGGTTGAATAGGAGAAAATGGACGAGAATGAGCAGGTGATGCTCTAAAAGGAGACGGGATTTTTGTTTCTTGAACTAAAGGCAAAGTGTGAAGATCACCACCTACATCAACTTGTGGTGACACTTGCCTTAGTCCTTCTTCAGCTATTTTAGCATGCTCTTCAATAGTTTGTTGATCATGAGCAACTGGTAGTTCTTCTATAGTCTCATGCACTTCAGAAGGAACATCATCATGTGCTTGTTCCTCAACATCAGGTACAACTTCCTCAGCTTCTTCTTCTTGAACTTCTTCTGGATTGATCTGCTGTAACATCCATGGAAGTTATGGAAAGAAAGTTCCACTATAGAAGTTCCTCGGATCCCTCTTCTTAATATACTTGTAAGATTTGGCATTGTAGTGAGGAATGTCCATCACAGGGCCTTCAGGTACAAGATCAGGAAAAGCTTCATTGATGAAGCATTGGATGAACCGTGGATACATCAGGAACATATGTCTTCTCCCTTCCTGAATGTTTAAGACCAGACCATTAAACACATAAGCAAACATGTTGAATTATCCATTAGTGCATAAGGCACAGCTGATGATGTAGTGATGGGGATGTCATTCCAACCAGTCTTCCTCTTTGACAAACAATGTTGGAATAAATGTATCAGGAATCTCCACTGTAAGTCAACTAACCCCTTGACAATTTGCTTTGCTTCAAAACCTCCTTCATATCCAATATTGGCAAAGAAAGTCATAATGTCATCTTCTTCTGCTCTTGGGGAGAGTTGGCATCATCACTGTAGACACTGTCTCACCATTTGTTTAGAGATGACCAATGTGTGTTCATTAGTAATCCTTCCTGATATTGTCCTCATACCATTAACTTTATTTACTTCAGCCGTTCCCCAGAATGATCTAATGAGATTCTCATAGATGATGGATCTGATAGTGATAGCATGTGCTACTATTATTATAGAGATGAATGTGATCATATCTCTTAATCCTTCAGATTCAGGCACATCTGGGTTAAGATATCCACTAACATTGTGGAGCTTGCTCTAAGTGAGGTTTGCCATAGATTCTATAATAGAGAAACATGTGTTAGTAGTGTACTAACAATTATCAGATCATGCAACAAGGGTCATGTTTGACTTTTCTTAGTTTGACTTTCTCTGGTCAAAATTAAGGGTTCAATGGTTACTGTTGTATCGGAATTTGACCTATCTTGATTTTGAGATGAAAAACCATTTGTGTTATGTTTTATGCTTATTTTCAATCATCTTTATTTTCAATCATCTTTAAGCATTGGATTTGACTTCAACATTTTCAAGGTTCGGTTCCCCTGTTTCATTGCGATTAACCTAGGGTTTGTAAATCGGTTGTTCTTTGTTATTCATATAAACATCCGTTTTATCGAACTTGAGATTGCCTTGGAAATCCATTGTTTCTGGTTAATTTCATGAATTTCCTTAAACCTAGCGTCCTATGTTCATCACCGGTTCGATGTTTGAAGTTAAAAAAATCATCGAGAATCACCTTGTTTCGACACTACTTTGGCTGAAAATCGAAATAAAGATGAAATGGAGTTAGATGAACAATCGACACACAATATTTGAGATGGTTTGGATGATTGATGAAGAACAATGAGAAAAACACTCGTCGTACTCTAGGTTTACTCAAATTTGAAAAGTATTAAATGATTCTCATGAATGTGTTCAAATAGTCCATTTAATGACTTACTCAAACTTTGCAAGTGTGTGAACAAATATGGAGGTTATAATTTTAATACTGTAGTAAATGAGGATGTTTAATTTGTACGCATTTGTTTACTGTACCAAATGGTGAATTACAAAACTTGCCAGCATTTGTTCCTATAACAAATGCGTAAGACCATTTGAACTTGATCACATTTTCATTAACAAATGCGGATACACATTTGTTTACTATGCCAAATGCGAAAAACTTGCCAGCATTTGTTCCTGTAACAAATGCTTAAAGACCATTTGAACTTGACCACATTTTCTGTAGCAAATGCGGATGAATAATTAATTGTCCGCATTTAGTTACACTGATTTTTCATGAACAAAACTAATACACGCATTGGTTATATGCCAGGGTTACCTTCACCCGCATTAACCAATACTCGTACCTGCATTAAAATTTGAACTTGTCAAAAATTAATGTTTTTGCAGAGGATAGTTGTGACTGTTTCTGCACTGTTGTTTTGATTTTTATGAAGATGAGTCTGTTGCTTTGACTTTTATGAAGTTTTGACTGTTGCTTGGATTGTCAATTCTTGCTTGGATTGAATTGTATATCCAATGTGATACAAATTTCCCACATTTGACTGATCTTGGACTTTTATGCTTCTAAACATCTACATACACTGAGATACTATGGTATAACTTCCACACCAACACAGTCATATTTTTTTATTTTATATCAAAGAAAAGATGTTGCAAATTTTTTCATGTTTTTGTGAATATTTTCTTTTAAATTTTAATTTCTCCCCCTAAAGTTTATATTCATATGGAATAAAAACTTTAATTATTTTAAAATTTTGAAAGGAAAATATTTTTATAATTTTTGATTTTCTTATCTGTACATGAAGAGAAAGTATACCTTACTTGGGATCATATCAATCTTACCTTTCACAAGTGCAAGCAATTGTTAGTAAAGTAGACATAATCATAAACATATTGATTGTGGGTATGTTTGTCCTCTTAAACTCATGCATGGTTAATGTTTTAATGCATGTGATCATTATCATATTTTGAGTGAATTAAATATTCAACATGTACCTCACACTCAAAAGCATGGCAAGATCAACCACCCGCATGAAATGTATGGTAGAACTTTTTCAAAACTTACATGACCAGGTGATTTAAATTATGAAATCTCATTTGGTTTGTGTAAGGGGGATCCTGATTGGGATTCTTTTACTTTGATCCTTATATTTATTTGATCCACATTAGGATTCTTTTTGCATTTCACTTTGGAAGGTGGTCCTCTTTGGGATTCCTTTTGTTCATTCACAAGGAATGTAATTTTTTATTAATTCATCCAGGTTGGATGTGTTCCACATTAGAATCTTTTTGGAACATGACATCAGCACTATATGCCTGTTTCTTCATATCTTTTCTCAATAAAACAAAGGAGAAACTAATATGGGTGAATGAGATTCATAAGGTATCATTACCTAGTGTGTTTAGATTACTACACACACACACCCTGAGATGATGTTCTCATAGTTGAATAATTACACATACCCTGAGATGATGTTCTCATAGTTGAATATGATCTTTAGTTTATCACAGCATGTATCTTCTTTTCCAAGATGAGCCCAGCCGCATATCAGATAAGTCATGTCAGCCTTTCAAGATTTTGAAATAAGCACAGTGAATGATATAACAACTGAAATTATATCATTTCCTAATTGAAGTACATTTCATATACTTCAACAAATTAACTTCTTTTTGTATTTTTATAATTTTTGAATGTTTTTGCAAATTTTGATTTTTACTCAAGGTTAATCATGCCAATTGATTGGACTAAGAATTCAAACCGACTAGTTTTAAATGCCTTAGTGAACAAATCAGCTAATTGATGTCCGTATGAACCTGAATCAACTTGATTAACCCTTTTTCAGCACAATCTCTCAAAAAATGATATCTAATTTCAATGGTTTGGTTTTTGAGTACTGAATTGGATTGTTTGTTATGAATATGGCTGTTATGTAATCAATGTGAATTGGAGTGTGCAAGAAGTTATTACCATAATCAAGCATCTGGTTTTGAATCCAGAGAACTTGAGAACAACAAGCTGATGCTGCTATGTACTTAGCTTCTACTGTTAAAACTAATACATTTGTCTACTTCTTGCACTGCCAGGAGACCAGTCTGGGACCAAGAAATTAACAACCTCCAGAAGTGGACTTTCGATTAAAGTTGCATCCCCCGTAGTCACTGTCCGTGTATGCATAGAGGTTGAAATCCCCTTCCTTTAGATACCATAATCAAATTACAGGCTTGTCCTTGAGATATCTGAATATCCTCTTCACAGCAATCACATGAGATTCCTTGGGATCTTCTTGATATCTAGCACAAACACATACACCAAACATAATGTCAGGTCTACTAGCTGTTAGATACATGAGTGACCCTATCATTGATCGATAGAGAATCTGATCCACTGATTTGCCCTCTGAGTCTGGACCAATCTTCATTTTTGTATCCACAGGAGATATGATAGACTTACAGTCTGCAAAATGAAAGTTCTTCAACATGGTTTCCACATATTTTGATTTATTGATAAAGATTCCATCTGCTGTCTGTTGTACTTGCAATCCTAAGAAGAAAGTGAGCTCTCCCATAGCACTCATCTGGAACTTTGAGTGCATAAGGTTTTCAAAATCCTTACAAAGTTGCTTGTTTGTTGAGCCAAAAATGATATCGTCCACATAGATCTGGACAACCAATAGTTCATGTCCTTTTCTCTTTCTAAATAAAGTCTGATCAATCTTTCCTCTTTCATATCCATGAGCAAGAAAGAAAGATGATAGAGTCTCATACCACTTTCGAGGGGCTTGATGCAAACCATACAAAGCTTTGTGAAGCTTGTACACCCTGTGAGGGAAATCTGGGTCCAAAAAACCTGGTGGTTGACTCACATAGACTTCTTCTGAGATTTGCCATAAAGAAATGCAAACTTTACATCCATTTAATACACAGTGAATTTCATAGATGTAGAGTAAGCAAGAAAGAGTCTTATGGCTTCTAATCTGGCAACAAGAGCAAACACCTCATCATAGTTTATTTCTTCTTCTTAAGTGTAGCCCTGTGCATTTAATCTTGCCTTGTTTCTGATGACAATGCCCCTGTCATCAGTCTTGTTCCTGTATAGCCATCTGGTAC
Source organism: Flaveria sonorensis (assembly GCA_025506505.1). Lineage (NCBI taxonomy): Eukaryota > Viridiplantae > Streptophyta > Magnoliopsida > Asterales > Asteraceae > Flaveria > Flaveria sonorensis. The sequence continues at coordinate 29,853,980 of CM046440.1, read as the reverse complement.
CAATAGGGTATTGTCCTTCAGGAAGGTCTACCAGCTTCCATACTTCTTGTTTCTTGAACTGGAGCAATTCTTCCTACATTGCCTCTATCCAGCTGTTGTCTTGAAGAGCCTCTTTAATATTCTTGGGTACAGTTTGACACAGAAAGCAAGAAAACAAAAAGATGTTTGCAATACTTGACTTGCTTCTAGTCACCCCTTCATGTAGATCACCAATGATGCTTGACACTGGATGATTCTTATGTATCCTGGTAATTGGAATTAAGTCACCAGTAATGGATACATCAAGATTGGAGACATTCAGATCATCTTGGCGAGAGGCACCTTCAGGTTGTGATGTAGGACAACGGTGAAAGTAATCAATTGTTTCAACATTTTTAGCTTTAGTAGCACTTTGAAGACTTTCATCATTTGCATTCCCTTTAGTTTCAACTGGTATAGAAGCTGATTCTGTATTTCTAACTTCAGTAGATGGTTCTGCTGAAGGAGTGGGCATTAAACAAGGACCAGCCTCAGTTGAAACACTCTGATATTGTACATCTTGTCTGACAGGATCAGCTTGTAATGGAACTTCTTCATTAAATTGATCAGCAAAAGGAGGAATCATTGGAAAGTCATTTCTACTCTCTACTATTTCAGAAGATCCAACCGATTGTAAGTTACCTGCATTTGACAAGTGAAACTGATCAAAAGATTTAATAAATGAGTCAATATCAAACAACTAATCAGGACCATTTATTGACTTAGGAAATGAGTGCTCATTGAATTGAACATTGGTTGATTCATCAATAATGTTTAATCTAGGACTAAACACTCTGAAAGCCTTTGAGATAGAGGAATAACCACAAAGAATCCCTCATCAGACTTAGGAGCAAACTTTCTTAAATGGTCTCGGGTGTTTAATATTGAGACAGGACAACCAAATGACTTGAAGAAATCAAGAAATGGTTTTCTATGAAAAAGAAGTTCATATGGTGTTATGTTGCTTTCTTTAACGATCAATGTTTGATTTTGCACAAAGCATGATGTCTTGACTGCTTCTGCCCAGAAGGTAATTGGCAGTTTAGCATCGGCTAGCTAGCATTGTTCTTACTGCTTCAATCAGTGTTCTATTTCTTCTTTCAGCTACTCCATTTTGTTGAGGAGTTCTAGCTGCACTGAATTGATGAGCTATGCCTTTCTGTATGCAAAATGAACTTAGATCTTCATTTTTGAATTTAGTCTCGTTATCACTTCCGATTGATTTTACTCTTTGATCAAGTTGATTTTCAATTTTTGTGATAAATTTTTTTATTATTTGGGACGCTTTGTTTTTATGAAGTAGAAAGAAGACCCATGTGAATCGTGAAAAGTCATCAATGATCAGCAAACAATACTACTTCTTTCCAATACTCATGACATGAGTTGGTCCAAAAAGATCCATATGAAGTAACTTCAATGGAGAATTGTTTGTGTTCACAAGCTTTGGCTTATAGGAAGATTTATGTTGTTTCCCTTTGAGACATGCAGAACAGTGGTCAACAAAGTAAAATTCTTTTTGAGGTAAACCTATCACATGATTTCCTTTAACCAATCTATTCATGTTTTTGAAATTTGTGTGTCCCAAACGTCTATGCCAAACCTGTGACTCATCAAATGATGCTTTAGACAAAAGACATGTTTCTTCTGAAGGTAGTACAGAATTAAGGTTCAAGATATAAGTACTATTCTTTCTCGGAGTCTTCAAGACAACCAATTCTTTAGGAATTTAAAATCCTGGTTTCAGAATGTAGCAATGAGTGTCTGTTGAAGTGAGTAGAATATTTCTTGTCATAGATCTGAGACACGCTGAGGAGATTGAAGTTAAGTTGTTCGTAGTAGTTGACATTGTCAAAACTCAGCAGTCCATTCATCACAGATCCTTCCCCAGTAATTCTACCACCTTATGAATCTCCACCAAATGCTACAGTAGTTCCTTGTATGTGCTTGAAGTCATGAAGGATGGAACTGTCTCCAGTCATGTGTCGGGAGCATCCACTGTCAACATACCATAAGCTGTTGGACCTGTATGGATGACCCTGCAAGCATAAAAGAACTAGTTAGAATATGGAACCCAAGCCATAATGGTCTTGGGTTGGCCGGTTCTATCCGGTACTGTAACCTCTTGATACTTTCCTCTTGGATGTGACTTAGAGGAAGATGCTTTAAAGAATTTCAGTGGAGTCCTTTTTGTTTTTATTTCATCAATTTCAACTGAGCTGTCATAAGAGTATTCAAATCTTTGATCCTGGTTTCTATGTAGAAATTGGTCATGTTTTTGTTTTTCAAAAATCACTTTTGTTTTAAATCTTGGATGAGAACTCAGTGATTGTTTCATATTATGATTAATATTCTTTTTGATACTGTTTGACTGCCATTGATCATAGAAGTCCTCATTAGAATTTGAAACCCGTGTATGTTTAGTATGTGTTGGACTTCTATTTTTGACCTTGTTAGTTGAAATTGGTGAAATAGGCTTGTTTTATGGAATTCTCAAGCCTTTTTGTTTAAAGAAACAATCAGATGTATTATGATTTGTCATATCACATACAGAACAATACTTGTTGAAATAATAGTTTTTGGTTGAATGATTGTTCATGTCACAGATGGAGCAATATTGATTAAAATAACACTCATCTGTATTGTGATTAGACATGTCACAAATGTCATAGTACATTTGTTTGTCCTTTGACTTTGAAGTGGAGGCTTCATTTGATTTAGCAGATTTTAAACTACCCTCAGATTTGGTTTTTAATAAAGAAGCAACTTCAGTTTTCTTGGTGGCAGCAGATTGTTTCACAATCCTGCTTTGCTTGGTTTTTGGAGACTGATTTTGCATCTTTTTGCCTTTATTTAACTCCCTTTCAAATTGGTCTACATGCTCTTTATTGAAAATATCAAAACTGACCCCTTGTTTGTTCTTTGATGGTGATTGAAAATATCAGAGCCAAAGTTTAAGAGAATTGAAAATATTTAAGCTATTACCTTGAATGACCATGTTGGTGTTTGAATCTTATAGTGCTTAGAGATGGCTGGTGGTAGATCTTCAAAGGCTTCTAGAGGTGGAGGTCGTGGTGGATGTGGTACTGGACCACGTGTCACGAGGAACATGGCTAGGACTGCTAAAACGGCTCCTGAAGAGCCTGAGTTTCATCACCATGTAGGTGGGGATGAGAGCATTAATCTGACGGCCTTAGTGAAGGAGGCTATAGTTGAAGTGGTTCATCAAGTCATGCACACGATTTTTCCGTCTGTGATGACTAGGGTCATTAGGGCCATAAGGGAAGATGAGAGGAGAGGGGAGAACTGGAGTGGAAAACGGGCTGGAAGTGGTGGTTCTGCTCCTAGGGCAAAAGGGTGAAGGTACAGGGTCGCAAGGTGGCTGCAACCGAGTTCGGAGTGAAGGTGTGCGAGAAGTGTGGGAAGGGGCATGTAGGAGAATATAGGTGGGGATCGAATCTCTGCTTTATGTGTGGAAGGGAGGGCCACATGGCAAGGGATTGTCGTGTGGTAAAATGTTACAACTATGGCGAGAAGGGGCATATGAGCAGGGACTACAAGAAGCTGAGGGCTGAGAGCTCCGAGGCAAAGAAGGGGACTGAGAAGGAGGGCGGAGGGCGAAGGCCAGGGCATTCGCTATGACTTGGGAGGAGGCTAGGGTGGACCCCGATGCGGTGTAAAGTACATTTCTAGTAAACCAAACTTGTGCTTCTGTGCTTTTGATTCTGGTGCTAGTAGGAGTTTTATTTCTGCTGCCTCTTGTGATAAGATGCCCGCTAGGAGTAGGAAGATTTATGAGCCTTCCGATGTAGAAACTGCCTTAGGTAAGTCGATCAGGATTTCTGAAATGGTAGAAGACTGTGGCATAGAGTTGAAAAGGCATAGGTTCTCTGCTAGGTTGTTCGTGATGCCCTTAGGTAGATTTAATGTAGTCCTAGGGATAGATTGGCTAGCGGCCTAGGAGGCAAACATCATGTGCCGTAAGAAGATGATTCGGTTGATCAAGCCCGATGGAAGTTTGGTGACGATCTACAGTGATAGGGTTAGTACGATCCCAAATGTAATTTTAATGGTTGTGGCAGAAAAGTGTATGAGGTGTGGATGTGGTGCCTATTTGGCTTATGTGAAGGATGTGGATGTAACAGTACCACAAATGTCGAATGTACCGGTTGTGTGTGATTGCCTAGACGTATTCCCGGAAGATTTATCAGGTGTGCCACCTGACCACGAGATTGAATTTCAAATTGATCTGATACTTGGTGCCCAACCTATTGCAAAGGCGTCGTATCATCTCGCTCCCTCCAAGATGAAGTAATTGATGACTCAGCTGTAAGAGTTTTTAGATAAGGGGTTCATTCGATCGAGTATCTCTCCGTGGGGTGCTCCGGTCTTGTTTGTGATGAAGAAGGACGATAGCATGAGGATGTGCATCGACTACCGTGAACTGAATAAGTTGATAGTGAAGAATCGGTATCTGTTACCTAGGATCGATGACTTGTATGATTAGCTCCAAGGTGCCAGTTGATTCTTGAGGATAGCCTCCGATCTGGTTACCGCCAATTGAAGGTGAGGGAGCAGGATATTCCTAAGATAGCTTTTCGTATACCCTATGGACATTATGAGTTTTTTGTGATGTCTTTTGGTTTAACCAACGCGCCAGCTACTTTTATGAATCTGATGAATCGGGTGTGTCAGCCTATGCTAGATAAATGAGTGATTATGTTTATTGATGATATCCTGATTTATTCGAAGAGCAAAGAAGTTCATGCCGGTCACCTTTGAGAAGTACTGGATGCGCTTAGAAGGGAGAAGCTATACGCCAAGTTCTCCAAGTGTGCATTCTGGTTATGCAAAGTTCAGTTTCTGGGTTATGTGGTTAATCCTGAAGGGATCATGGTGGACCTGACGAAAGTTGAGGCGGTGGTGCCATAGAAGTTGCCAAAGACACCATCCGAGATCCGTAGTTTCTTGGGTTTGGTGGGCTACTACAGAAGATTCATCCAAGACTTCTCCAAGATAGCTTTACCATTGACCAAGTTGACCCGTAAAGATGTGAAGTTTGTATGGGGTCGAGAGTAGAAGAATGCTTTCGAAGAGTTAAAGACAAGATTGACTCAAGCTCCTGTCTTGAAGTTACCCGAAGGGAATGAAGACTTGGTGGTCTATTCGGATGCTTCTGATTTGGGATCGGGTTAAGTGCTAATGCAACGGGGAAAATTTATAGCCTATGCGTCCCGACAGTTGATGATCCATGAGACTAACTACCATACTCATGACTTGGAGTTGGCGGCTATGGTCTTTGTATTAAAAATTTGGAGGCACTACTTGTACGGGATGAAATGCACCGTCTTCACTGATCACAAAAGTTTGAAGTACTTCTTTGAGCAGAAGGATCTCAATATGAGGCAAAGGAGATGGTTAGAGCTGATCAAAGATTATGATTGTGAGATCCATTACCATCCGGGCAAGGCCAATGTGGTGGCGGATGCCCTTAGCCGAAAAGAGAGACCCAAGCCGATTCGGGTGAAAGCTTATCAGTTGGTTATGACCTCTGATGTGATGAAGTAGGTTAAGGAATTTCAGGATGAACCGCTGAAAGAGGATCAGATTAACTCCAAAAGGATGAAAGGTCTAGTCGTCGAGTTGGGGGAGAACACTCTTGGTGTCCGGACCCGATCGGGCCGGATGTGGATTCCTTGTTAATGGGATCTGCGTGGGAAGATAATGGATGAGGCTCACATGACTTGATACTCAATTCATTCCAGTGCTACAAAGATGCATCATGATATGAAGAAAGATTACTGGTGGCCGGGAATGAAGCGTGATGTAGCGGAGTATGTGAGTAAGTGCCTTACTTGCTTGCAAGTGAAGGCAGTGCATTATAAGCCATACGGGAAGGTCCAACCCTTGGATATACCCGAGTGGAAATGGGAGCACATCACCATGGACTTCATTATGAAGTTACCGCGTACGACAAGGGGATACGATGCCATATGGGTGATAGTTGACCGACTGATGAAGAGTGCACACTTTCTATAGATCCGCGGGACGTATTCATCTGAGAGGTTGGCGGATCTGTTCATCAAAGAGATTATGACTCGTCATGGTGTACCGGTGTCTATCGTGTCTGACCGTGACACTCGGTTTACATCTAAGTTTGGAAGAGATTTCATGATGCGATGGGGACGAGGTTACATATCAGTACAACTTACCATCCTTAGACAGATGGTCAGTCGGACAGGACGATTCAGGCACTGGAGGATATGATACGAGCATGCGTCATTGATTTCAGAGGAAGTTGGGACGAACACTTACCGTTAGCCGAATTCTCATATAACAATAGTTATCACGCCAACATTAGTATGCCTCCATATGAGATACTATATGATAGGAGGTGTAGAACGCCTGTATGTTGGGGTGACATCGGAGGAAGTGGAATTCACCCAACGTTCCATGTATCTTATTTGAGGAAATGCTTAGCCGAGGAGAATATGATCGTGCCACTCGAGGACATCGAGATGGATGAACGGCTCCATTATGTGGAGCAGCCAGTGGCCATCATTGACAGAAAAGAGAAGAGGCTAAGGAATAAAGTGATTCCACTTATGAGAGTACAGTGGAGACACAAGAAGGGGTCCAAGTCTACGTGGGAGACTGAGAAAGAAATGAGACAGCATTACCCACAACTGTTCAAGGAGTGACAGGTTTCGGGAACGAAACCTATATAAGGGGGTGGACTTGTAACACCTGGAAAATTTCAGAAAGAAGAAAAGAAAAGAAAGTAATGGAAAAAATTGGAATTTATTCACGCAAAGGGGTTAAAAGTGTGCAAGGGAAAAACTTGCCCATAATGGGTTCAAAAGTAGGATAAGGCCATCCATGCCTTTCCCTCATACTCACTTTCGGCTGAAAAAGAAATGGAAAAAGTCCTAAACCGGTTCTAGAGAGAGAAAGAGGAAGATCTTCAAGAAGGTGAGGTTTTTTAGTGTTTTCTTCTCAGTTTTCAATGCGTTTGAACTTCTGGACCGATCTTTATATGTTTTCGTTGTGTTTGGCAGCTTGTTTTATGTGTTTTAGTGCTAGAACTCCAGGTAGCTCTCGGGTTAGAAGAGTTTTCACTCAAAAGCTGTTAGAGGTGAGTTCTAGATCCCCTTTTTTACATGTTTTTGCTTGTTTGGGGCTGGTATGCATATTAAACTATTATTTTCTGCTCAAACTATGTATTTTCCATGTATATACGACTGAATTATGATTTATGTGTGTTTGTATGACTGCTGTGATGATTGGGTTAAGTATGTTTTAAGTGTGTAACATGTTAGATCTATGCTAAGTATAAGTTAGAATGATGTTTGGGAACTGGAAAATACAGATGATGCATTACAGGTGATAACTATAGTGTCCGCTATGGACACTTAGAATTTGCATAGTGTCCCGCTGTGGACTTGATACGTCCGCTGTGGACACTTAGAAATATTTTGCATGTGTCCACTGTGGACTTTACACGTCCATTGTGGACTTTACACGTCCGCTGTGGACACTTAGAAAAATTGAGCATGTTGTTCGCTATGGACTTTACACGTCTACTGTGGACACTATGACACATTTTGCATTCTGTTCGCTGTGAACACTTAGGATTTTTATGAAGGTCCGCTGTGGATTTGTTCTTCCGCTGTGGACTATGTTCATCCGCTGCCGACTTTGTTCATCCGCTGTGGATACTTAATAAATTTTATGAACTGTCCCCTGTGGACTTTGTTCATCCGCTACACTTAGAATATTTTTGCCATGCGCTGTGGACTTTGGTTGTCCGCTGTAGACACTTAGAAAATTTTAAGCCATCCGCTGTAAGTTTGTTCATGCGCTGTAAACACTTAGAAATTTTTTGAAATTTTGGGAAATAGAATTTAGTGTTAAGTCTTGCTGTTTTATGATGGTTTATGCCTGTTGATGTTATGTATGTTTGAGGGCTGTTGTTAATGTTCCACCACAAGGCATTCGGAATGAAAGTTGTTGAAAAAAAAAAAGTTTGATTGGTTCCGAAGAAAAAACTATTTCCAAAAGTAAAAAACCCAAGGGCTATGCTAGACATGTTATCAATTCACTAATGAGCATGATTCTTGTAATTTTCCACACTAGAAAAAAACCATTGAAGAGCAACAACAAGAGGAGCAACCTCGTCATATAAAAACAATAAGCAAAATTTTTTATGAGTCGTTTTCTCACGTTGGATGTTGTTTGTTTAGTAATACAATGTACCCATGTTCGTTTTTATTTAACAATACGTATGATTGCATCTCCTTTACTTAAATTTTAAGTCTTAGCATTTTTTTGTTTTAAGTATGTCATGATTAAAATAATTGTAACAATTGTATTAGTAAAATTGTAATTTTACACATACGTAAATGTACTCAAAGTATTTTCATATTTTCCATAGACAATGTAAAGTGCAAAATTTTCAAATGAGACGAATATTATATGCACATTAATGTATAGGCGAACATTATACGAATATTAGTTTCTTGAGTATGTTTTTAACCAATGTGTACTTTCACATAGACATGAACTAATTTTTGTTTTATATCTATGTATGACATTAGGTTATTTAATATGTTTACCCATATGTAAAACACAAATAAATTATAAACACCCAAAATACCCAATTTTATTTCACTATAAAAGACATGTTCAAATACTAGCTCAAACTAAACTTGTCCAAAAGACAAAACACAGGATTCGTCATTAACACAAATTAAATGCCAAAAGAATCTCCACTGACCATTAATATATTACTCAAATTTTCACCATCTAACATATCCTTTAACTCATTGATTACCCTCATCCTATGCTTGTTTTCCTCAGATAACAGTAGACGATAAGTATAAGTATACTTGACCTTTAGCCTTTTTAACTGAACGTCTTGTCTTGGTCCGTCTTTGAAAAACCCTTATCTCTAGTTCTTAACTTTACTACCCATATATGTCTCCATATACTTTTTGGTTTCCACAGCCATGCTTTAGCAGGTAAGTGTTCTTGAATTTCTTATTCAAGTTCTTTAACGTTTCACATGCGACTTTACTATCTTTCTTTAAACTTTAACTGTGATAATACATATAATTTATTTCTTTAGCTATAAGTTCTCTATTAAAACTATCGTTATCGCATGCTATATGGGGTATCTATACACATATCTATCTATGGGTTCGCGCGAGAACAACACTACAACACTATAACTTGCGCGAAAACTCATCGCGTGAGAACTCTCCAAGGCGTGACAACTTGCCGTGCAAGTTATCCCTATCGCGCAAGAACTATGAAAGATAACCTTCTGTTGTGAGAAACAATCTATTCGTGTGAAAACTCAATCTCCGCGCGAGAACTATTCGGGTTTTGAAACTTTATCCCCAAGTTACCGATTCTTTAACTATTTGAATGCCCAAAAACATGCTATAACAATCTATAATATTATACTTTATCAAAATATTCATTAAGGTATGCATATTAGCCCAAAATCATGGAAAATATGTAAAAAGTGGAGTTTAGAACTCACCTTTTGGTATTTTGCACAAGAACAACACTGAACCAAGAATCTTTTGATCAGAAACTACATAATCATGCATAATATCATTACATACTATTCATAAATGCATTAATACATCGAATAACAATGAATACATACCTTAGACACCACTTAACACTGATTTCACTCTTTCTACAGCACAATAGCATGAATTTTCACATGAAGTGGAGAAGATTGGGTGCTTGGGCCTATTTATAGTGTTTTCCACCATTCGCAGCACTTCTCGTGAGAAACCTTCAGTCGTATGAGAACTACCTTCCTCGCGAGAACTATAGTTCTTCTTTAAAAAAAATTTCAGGTGTTACAAGTCTATCCCCCTTATTTGGATTTCATCCCCGAAACCCGCTATTCATCAAACAACTAAGGGTAATGCTGTCTCATTTCATCTTTGGATTCCCAAGTGAATTCCGACCCTTTCTATGCTTCCACTGCACTCGGATAAGTGGAACTACTTTATTCCTCAATTGTTTCTCCATTCTGTCTATGATACTACATGCTGTTCTACGTAATTCAATATGTTATCTATCTCCAAATCTTCTAGTGGAACATGAGCATCTTCGTCTGCTAGAAACCCACAGAGATGTGATACGTGGAAGGTAGAATGAATTCCACTAAGCCCATCTGGTAGTTCCAGCCTATATGCTACTTCCCCCACATGGGATACTATCTTGAAAGGCCCAATAAATCAAAGGATTAACATTCCTCTCTTTTTGAATCAAATAATTCCTCTCCAAGGTGAAACCTTTAGCATCACTTTATCACCGACGTTAAACTCAATCGGTCTTCGACGTTTGTCAGCATAGGACTTCTGCCTATCTTTAATGTCTTTCATGTAGGCTCGAATTTTGTCTAGCTTCTCATTGGTAGCCTCTATAACCTTAATACTCCCCAACTTCTTATGTCCGATTTCCCTCTAACATACAGGGGTTCTACACTTCCAACCATAAAGCATCTCATACGGGGGCATTCCAATACTAGCATGGTAGTTGTTGTTGTATGAGAACTCTGCTAACGGTAGGTGACTATCCCAGCTCCCACCAAAGTCTATGATACATTCCCGAAGCATGTCCTCTAATGTCTATATAGTCCTTTCGGATTGGCCATCCGTCTGTGGGTGGTATGCCGTACTAATGTGCAGCCTGGTTCCCATAGCATCATTGAAGTTCTTCTAAGAATTAGATGTAAACCGCGTGTCTCTGTCGGAGACAATTGACACTGGCACACCGTGATGGGTAACCATTTCATTGATTAACAATTCAGCTAGCCGCTCTGAGTTATACATCTCTCAGATAGGTAGAAAGTGAACACTTTTCATAAGTCTCTCTACTATGACCCATATGGCATCATAACCTTTAGCTATACGACGTAGCTTCATTATGAATTCCATAGTAATATGCTCCCACTTCTATTCGAAAATCTCCAAGAGTTGGATTTCCCCATATGGCTTTTGATGCTCAGCCTTAACCTGGAGACAAGTCAAGCGCTTTCCTACATACCTTGCTACATTGGCTTTCATCCTCGGCCACCAATAATTCTTCTTTAGATCTTGGTACATTTTGTTGGTTCCTGGATGAATCGAGTAGTAAGTCTTGTGAGCTTTGTCTAACACTTTCTCTCTCAGACCTCCACGACTAGGGATCCACATACACCCGAATCTGGTTTTTAACACTATCGGTGTTTTCTTCTAGATTTGCGACTTGCCCTTTCATCCTCTCCTCATTAATATGCTCGGGTTCTAGAGCTTCTTTTTGAGCTTCACAAATTTTCTTTATCATATCAGGAGTCACAATCAACTAGTAAGATCTCACCCGAATTGGTTCACGGTTTTCCTTATGGCTTAGGGCGTCAGTCACCACGTTAGCTTTACCCGGTGATAATAAATCTGACAGTCGTTGTCTTTTATAAGCTCAAACCATCGTCTCTATCTCATATTGAGATCTTTCTGCTCAAAGAAATATTTTAAGCTTTTATGGTCTCTAAAAATCATACGTTTGACACCATATAAGTAGTGTCTCCATATCTTTAACACGAATACCATAGCAGCCGGCCTGCAGATCGTGGGTAGGGTAGTTCGCTTCATGAATCTTTAACTATCGGGACGCATACGCTATGACTTCACCTTGTTGCATTAGTACGCACCCTAACACTTGATAAGAAGCATCGGAATAGACAACCAAGTCCTCATTCTCTTCTGGTAGCTTTAACACCGAAGCTGGTGTCAACTTTCTCTTTAACTCTATGAACACATTCTCTTGACTGTCGCCCCATTCAAACTTCACATATTTCCTTGTCAACTTTGTCTATAGTGAGGTAATCTTTGAAAAATCCTGAATGAACCTCCTGTAATAACCCGCAAATCCGAGAAAGCTTCAGATTTCAAACGGAGTTTTTGGCAAATTCCACTGCATCACAGCTTCCACTTTAGCAGGATCAACCATGATCCCTTCTGGGTTGATCACATGGCCTAGATACTATACCTCGCATAACCAAAACATGCACTTAGAGAATTTTACATACAACTTCTCATTCCTTAGGGTTTCCAACACTTCACAGATGTGATAGGCGTGGTCTTCCTCATTCTTTGAATATATCAGGATATCGTCTATGAACACTATCATTAATTTGTCGAGCATCAGTCGACAATCCCTGTTCATCAAGTCCATGAATGTTGTAAGAACATTAGTTATCAAGGGAAATCCACAATGCCCATATGCTGCAACACTTCTCACGCGAAAACCTTTAGTAGCGCGAGAACTACCTTCCTTACGAGAACTATGGTTCTTCTTTGAAAAAAAATCTAGGGTGTTACACCTTAGAGTTGGAATAACAACTACACAACAATCAAGAGAATCAAAGATCTGTTTAACATGTCTCTTAGTACCTTATTTCTACGATCAAATCATATGAGATGGATACAAATAGAGAGCTGCAAATCATTTAAACACCATAGGAGCTGAAGCCTCTGCACTGTATGCAAAGATGGCAAGTAATCCAAAACCAGCACAAAGTCAACCCTTAGTCAAAGAGAAATTTACTCCTTAGTTTCAAGTTCCTAATCTAAACCAAGTATCTCCAAGTCCCCATAGTCAACCATCATAACTCACTCAACAAGCTTTTGTTATCAACTCCAACCTATCCAAGTGAACAATCCAAATTGCTAAAGAACATCTAGCTCTATTTATAACATTTAGGAATAGCTATGAAGCATTCATGGCTAGAAGATTAAATGCACCAAACATCTTTCTTGATTACTTGTAGCAAGTTAATCCTGATGATGTTGAAGAAAATGACATTAAATATCAGATGGCGATAGTGGTATACAGGACTAAAAACTTTGCTAGGAGAACGAGAAGAAAAATGTTTGGAGTAAACACCTCAAGCAAGATCGGGTTTGACAAGACAAATTTAAGATGCTACAACTATGAAAAACCAAGCCACTTTGCCAGGGAATGTACTAAGGGAAAGACAAATCAAACTAATATTGGCAAGAAGAGGGTGACAATTAAGGTTGAAGCAAAAGGAGATAAGGTAAGTTCCTCAAACAACAAAGCATTAGTTTCTCAGACCAACGGAGAGTATGATTGGTTAGATCAAATGGAGATTTTGGATATAAAGTTGTCAACATCCTTGTTGGAAGAGATTCAAGATGGTGAAGAAGGTGTTATTGAAAATTTGTTTGCTGAGTTTGTGTCTTAAGATTTACTTATTGGTGTTTTTGCTGATGAAGAGATCAAGAATGATGGAAAGGTGCTTAATGAATCTGCTGTTGAGACTAATCCAGCATAATCAATGAAAACTGAAGAAGGAAAAGAAGGAAGCAAAGAAGAAGTTGTTAAGACTGCTCCAGCTATGATTGAAAATAATGTTATTACTGTTGAGGAAACTCCAGCACTTGCTTATTCTGATATTATCAATGTTGTTTGGATCACTCCAGTAACTGAAGCAGAAAAAGAAGATATTCTGAAGGCGTTTATGATGAAAGCAATGCCTGAAGAATCTGCAAAAACTAAAGATACAGATAAGGTATACATCAATCTTTGTACTAATGCATGTGTAGAAAGGATTCAAAGATATAGAGTTCACAACGAGCACTTGATTTTAGAAGTTAAAAAACTTCAATATCAAGCTCATAAATATAAAAAGGATGAAAAGACTTCTAAAGAAAAGATAGAAGGTTTAAACAAATCAATTTATCAATCAAAATTAAATCTTCATGATAAGGATTGTAAATTCAATGATTTGACTTTACGTAATAATGATTTAGCATTGGAAATTAACAAACTTAATAGTGAACTCTTGTTAGCAAAATTAACTGTTGAAAAGTTTGAGTTATCTTCAAACATGGTTGAAGGTATAATCAAGTCTCAAATGACTCAGAAGATTAATGGTGGTAAAAGTGGGGTTGGATATTCTAACATTGCACAACCAATTAATCATGATTGTACATGTTTGCCTTCATCCATTGCAACAACCAATGAATAACTAAACTATGGATTGGGTTTTTAACCAACCTCTATATTAAAACCTTCAATCAAAGTTTCATTGACTGTTGACCCTATCATAAAAACCAAAAGTAAATTTAATGATGGTCATTCTTTTGCAGAAAGTGTGAAGACAGATGGTTTGGTTGAAGAGTGGGAAAGTGCTGATGAAATAGTTTCTACAGATAATAATAATAAAAGTTGTACTGAAAAATATTCTTGTAAATCATCACTTGTTATCAATGAAATGTCTGATGTTTCTGTTTCTACAAATGCTTGTTCAAATGTATCTAAGAAACAACAGAAATTGAAATCAACGATCATTTATAATGAAAATGAAAGAAAACACATTACAACATCAGTTTCTGACTTGAAAATTGATTTCAAAAATAGATTTGTTTCAAAAGGCAACATAGATAAGGAAGATTATATTTTTAATAAAACGAATGCTTGTGTATTTAAAAATAAAACTCCTATTACTGCTAATCCTATGAAACAAGATGTATGTAGATCAGGTATCAAGGAAACTGGTCCCATTCCAATACCTATGATTCAAAAGATTAAAGCTACTGTGCATGCCTCATTGGCTTTAGAAATGAATCAATTTGTTAAGAAAGCTACCTCAATTCTTTCTGATTCAGCTAGGAATATTCTTAATGAAAGAAAGAAACAAGTGACTATTAAAGAATCACAAGGCCAAGGAAATACTGAAGTCAAGTTCTATGATAACTTTTTGTGGTTATCATAAACAACTTGAGGGAAATACATGAGTGCAAAATGCATATCATAAACAGTGCTGTTATGTTTGTGGCAAGACAAATCATCTACCTAGAAAATGCATTCATCAACATCAGTTAACTGGTAAACAAAGATTTCATAACTCGATTTCACATAGTAGAAAACAATTTTTTCTAAATGCAAGATTTAATAAGAATACAAATCATTCAAATATTTTTGTTGATAAGAGAAATGTTTAGATAAAAACTAATTTGAAAAGAAAACTTAATCAAGAAATCTTCACATGTTGAAGAAAGTAATCTCATTCCAAAGAAAAATACCATAAACAACATTGCTAAACTTTGATCAAACCAATTCAAAAATAGAAGATCAAGGAAAAACAATTAGAGCCTGATATTGTTAAAGATTATGTTTTCAATGATAAAAGATATTTGATCTTAAAGTCCATATAATATTTGGATGACAACAATGTACTCAAGTCAACAATGGCTTGGGTTCCTAAAATTAAATAAACTCATTCATATTTGCATGAACAACCAATGCAAGTAATCAACAGTGTTTGGCACGTTGATAGCAGTTGTTCTAGGCATATGACAGGGAACATATCACTATTAAAAAACGTGCAACCTTACAATAGAGGGTATGTTATTTTTGCCGGAGATAGTGGAGGAAAAATTAAAAAGAAAGGTAAAGCATCTAATGGTGTGATATTTTTTAAAGATTTCAGTTTCGTTGATAAATTAAAACATAATTTGCTAAGTGTTTTCTTAAATTTGTGATAAACAGTATTCAACACACTTCACTGATAAAGAATGTCTTATTCTAAAACCAGGCTTTGTAATCCCTGATAAGTGGATTTTATTAAGAACTCCGAGAGACAAAGACACATACTTACTAGATATGAATGGCTCATACTTATTTGTAGCATCGTCTTGTTTGTTGTCAAAAGCCTCGAAGAGTGATTCAATGCTTTGGCATCATCGTCTTGGGCATGTAAACATTACGAATATGAATAAGTTGGTTAGAGGAATCAAGTTGCAGGCCTACAATTGAACATTTCAACTTAACGAACATTGTTTGTCATGTTCAAAAGGTAAATAACATAAACATCCACATAAACCAGTTGCTCATACCAAAATTAAATCAATCCTTCAAATTTTACACATGGATTTGTTTGGTTTGGTAAGTGTTTTGAGTTTGGGGCATTATGCATATTGTTTGGTTATTACTGATGATTTTTATAGATTTACTTGGGTTTTCTTTTTAGCAACAAGGATGAGACGCCTTATTTACCGATAAAGTTCATGACTTTTGTGGAAAATCAGATGGACAAAACCGTCAAGTACATCAGAAGTGACAATGGAAGAGAGTTTTGCAATCATATTCTGAATGAATTTTATGAATTAATGGGGATAGCTCGACAATTCAGTTCTGTAGGAACTTTACAACAAAATGGAGTTGCTAAAAGATGAAACAGAACTTTGATTGAAGCAGCTCGAATAAAGTTAAGGGCTGCCAAATTACGTTCATTCTTTTGGGCTGAAGCTGTTAACACTGCACGTTATGATCAGAATCATGTCTTAATCAATAAACAACAAAAACTGGCTCCTTATGAAATATTTTTTAAACTTAAACCCAAAGTAAAATTCTATAAAACATTTGGATGTTATTGTACTCTGTTGCACACATCTCATTTAAAATCAAAATTTGATGAAAAAATGGATGAATGTTACTTTGTTGGATATTAAACTAACAAAGTAGCATGTAGGGTTTTTAATAAAAAGACAAATCAAATAATTGAGTCATTTGATATAGATTGGCATAAATCTAACAAAACAGATAAAGGATCTGCTCCTTCTTAGGTATATGATGTAAGAAGCTTGGAATGATGTTTATCATAGTTAAGTAGTTAACTTTAATGTAATTTATGTGTTTAAGTAGAATAAATTGTTTGGAATAAGTTAACTACGATGATTTGGTGTTTTGTAGGTAAAATGCAATGATTTGATGCGTGTTGAAGAATTCATATGGATGATAAATGAAGATCATGATATATTTTGTGATAGAGAATTCAATTACGAGAACATGGCCGCAAATGGGGAGGAAAACGGAGTCCGAACGAAGAAGTTACGAAGAAAACAAGAATCGGACAAAGCTGGTCAACCGTAACCTACCGTGGAAACAGGACCTACGGTATAGCCCCCTAGCGTAACCTATGGTGGAAAGATGACCTATGGTTCATCAGTTCAAAAACTAAATGTAACTTAAGGTGTTCAAGTGACCTACGGTACACGATGCGCTAAAATCACTTATAAGACGGAAAAATTAGGTTTTCAGGGATATCATTCATTCGAAGCCGTCCCCAAGCCCTAAGAACGACCCCAAGTGATCCAAAAGGATCCCGGAGGCGATTTCAAGGCTCAAGATTGTGTTTTTATCATTTGGTTTGAATATTTGACGTCAGATACAATGTTTACCTTCGATTTTGATTTGTTTTTCATTTCCATGTCTGGGTAATCCACCCGTGATCTTCTCCAGGTGTTAGGGTTTATACTATGACTTGTTCTTGATGATTTTTGTTGAGTTAATGTTTGAACATGGTAGTTTAAGCCACGTAACATTATTTATTTTATAGAGAATCTAAAATACGTGTATTGCTTTCAATTCAATTGTTCTGGTTTGATTGTTTTAGATTTCTTTTCATCTTGAAACATCAATGTTGGATGGGGTTGGGTAATACAAACGTAGGATATGATTTGAGTAGTTCATTAAAAACAGTCTCATTCAATCTATTGTCTTTAACCAAATCAACCCGGTTATGTCTATGTGACCACTTTTAACTATCAAAGCACGTCTAAGTTGTAAACTTTAACTCGGAGGGGATTACTCTTTCCCATCATTATTTACAATCAATTTTACTTTTCAACCTCAAGTACTTTTTTCAATTTAGTTAGTTTACAAGTATTTTCAATAAAGCTTTCAACTTTATGAATTGAACCACACTTTCCACACATTCCCTGTGGATCGACCCGACTTACCCTAGCTATCTTAGGTGAGTTTGGACCATTATAAATTGTTTTTGATTAGGCCTAACAACCCGCAATCAAAATGGAATCGTTTCCAGGGAATTAGTGCGCAAAGTGTTTCGTTTGATTTTAGTTTGTTTTGCTTATTTTATTTACTCTCTTTTATTTGTTACGCTAGATGTGCTTGTGTGTGCAGGTGACAGCTCCATGCATGCATACCCGGTACACAAGGAACAAGTCTCCGTTAGTGTTTGATCCTGAAACTGAGATGACCGATTGAAGAAATCGAGCACAATCCCGAACAAAAACTCAATCAACAAGTGCAGTCAAAGAGTGTAAGATGGAAAATCGAAACCCACCACCACCATTTAACCAAAATCCACCTAATGACCAACCGCCGAATCCACCACAAAACCAACCTCCACCAAACTAACCCAATGACCCACTAGCATACTTGAATTTACAACCATAAAACAACCATACAAAGACAAAATCAACTTGCTCAAAACCAGACACCACAGAGACAAAATCCCTACCCTCAACCAAGACAGAACCCCTACTAACGAGGACCTCCAAGACAGAATCCGAGAAAGCAAAGAGGGGTTAACAGGTTTGAAGATGAAGAGGAGAGACTTAAGAGGTTGAGTATCCATACTTGGGATGATGAGGTGGATGGACATGATGATGGCTATGAAATTGAATATGATGATGAGGAGATTCAATACAATGAACCCAATAACAACCAAGGCTGATACAGACAGAATGAACAACCAAGGCAGTAAAGGCAAGATCAAGGCCAAGGTCAAGGTAGCAGGCAAGAATTTCCTCGGGTGAATCGAAACCCCGGACTTCAACCATACCAGGCTATCGTTCAAGGGGTTGACATCCATTTTCGCCCCACCATAGCTAGAGCTGCATCACCCATAGTTAGGCCACAAGTTAGAGGGAGATCATTTCGGATTAGATCCAACAGTTTGGCTATTCTTCCAGAGTTTCATAGGTTATCCAATGAAAAACCTTATCTACATCTGAATGAGTTTAGTGCCATTTGCGAGACCATCGGAGCACAAGGCTTTACACCAGAGGAAGTGATGCTGGTTCTATTCCAATTTACATTGAAAGGAAATGCAAAAAGTTGGTTCCACTCACTACCTGTGGCTAGCATTTATACCTAGGAGCAAATGCAGCAGGCCTTTTTAGAGGAGTATTATACCCCGCAGAAGACTAGTGAGGCCAGAACAACCATTCGGACATTCATTCAACAACAGGATGAGCCATTTCATGAGGCATGGATAAGGTTCAAAGTGTTGTTGAGAACCTGTCCCCATCACGACATTCCCTAATGGGAATTGATTTCCTCCTTTTGTGATGGGTTATCTGCTGAAGATGTGAGAGATGTAAACTCGACAAGTGCAGGAACATTCATGACAAATACCAAGGATGATGACTGGGAGTTACTAGAAAGGATGAGTATACATTCAAAAAGACAAGCTCAGTCTCGTAGGAAATCGAGGAATGTGATTGATGATCCGGATAGGAGGGCTTCAAGGTCGGGTCAGTTGGCAGGTAAGGCTACTATGAAGGCCACAAGCTCCTTTACTATGTGCCAGGGATGTGGTGAGGCTGGACATACTGCCAGAGATTGTCTAGAGTTTGATTATGTATAGGGTGATAGGCAGCCATACAGCAACACCAATAATAACACCTATCACCCCGGTTTGAGGAATCACCCAGACCTCAGATATGGTAACCCTGACAATTAGTTGAACCTGAACTTTTAAGGTAATTCACATCCATAATACCAGAATAGATTAATGGGTCAGGGTGGTCAATACAATCAGGGGAACTATAACAGGGGCGGTCAGAGGAACTACCAGAATAACTAAGACCATGGTGGATCGGCAGGAAGTGAAGAGCCAACAAACAAGGAGCTTCTAGAGTTTATGAAGGAGATGAAGAAATCTAATGAGGTTCGAGACAAGAGTCACGAGGCTTTGACCAAGCAAGTTGTTCAACTAGCAGAAGAAGTGGCAGCTCTTAGAAAAGATCCGAGCAAGCTACCAAGTGATACGACCATGAACCCATAACATCAAGGGACAAACATAAAGAACATGAGAAAAGTCCATATTAATTCAGTTAGTATCCTTCCCAATTCAGAAATTTTCAATAACAACTTTACTTCTTTTTCAAAACAAGTTGCAGGTAAGGAAAATAAAGTCGATGTAGTAGAAGAGAGTGACCCAGAAGCACCCGTCATTCCAATCAAAGTGGGGAAGTGCAAGATAAAAAAGGCACTCTTGGATTATGGGGCAGTTGTAGTATCTTGCCTGGTGAGTTATATGATCAATATGAGTTTGGCCCTTTACAAGAGGTTGACACCACCAGGGTGTTAGCTGACTTGACCTGCAAATGTCCTCGGGGGATGGTAAAAGATGTGATAATCAAGTTGGGAGATTTATACTACCTGGTGGACTTTATGGTGCTTGACTGTGCACTAGTGAGAGCAAACGAGCAACCAAAGGTTATTTTAGGTCGACCATTTTTGGCAACTGCCAATGCTCAAATCAACTATTGGGATGGAACAATTGATATGACATGTGAAACCCATAAGTTATGTTTTGATGTATTTCCAAGTCGATCACTTATTTTGTTAATGACAAACTTTTTAAGGCAGATGCGACTAACGTGTGTGTTCCTTGTTACATCTCACATGTAAGTGGGCATATAAATTTTAAGAATAGTTTTAAGTATGATAAGACTAAGCAGGTGGACTTGAAAGAGTTTGTAGATTCAAAAGAAAATAAAGAGCCAGTGATGAAGATGGAAATAAAGCATAAGAAACCAAAATGGAAGAAAAAAGCTTGTGATCCACCTGATCCTAAAAATGCTCGAGTTAAGACAATGATGTTCGTTCCATGTTTGGATGACGTTAGGAACCCACTAGATCAACAAAAGCAACTAGTTATAGAACTCTCAAAAGGCAAGCACCACTTTCGACCACCATGAGTGGTGACAGGTACGGTCTGGCTAAAGACCTAAAACTTAGCGTTACTTGGGAGGCAAACTGAGATATTTGTAATTTTTTGGTTTTTTTATGATCTTAGTTGTTTTGAACTTTGTGGGTGTGTTCACTAAAAACCCTCACGAGACTTCACTTGTCCACTCGGGCCTACCAAGAGGTTTAAGAGGCTTGTTGCATATGCTAAATGCAACCGTGATTTTTACGATAGTGAGTTTTATTATTTTTTTTTTAGTTTTTGTTCTATCTTTTTAGTTTTAGTTAGCCGATGCAAACATGCAAGTGTGGAGAAGCACATGGATTTTTAGGTGCATATTTAATGATGTGCTTGGCACAGTCTCCATATAACAATATTAAAGCACTATCAGATAATCTTCCATCAGGTCTAAGTGAACTTTCTTTGACTTTATTTGCTATTTTTGTTTTGCACTTGGGGGTTTGAAACAACTATGTGATCAGGGTGGAGTGATTCTATTGTTTAGGACTATGGTAGTTTGTTTAATCATGTTATATTATGTGTTTGGGAATAATGGATAAAGTGAAATGCAAATAGGGATTGTAAAATGAATCAATTCATACATTGGAGACAATGTATCCCAAGTGTGGGGATGGGAGAACCCAGAGAGACATATTTTGGAGAAATGAAAATTTGGACAAAATTTGAAAATTTTTTAAATTTTTCTCTAAAATATTAATTATTGGTTAAGGTTCTTGGTCGTGGTTGATTCCCTAAATGTTTAAACCCGGTTGGTTTGTGAAAGTTGGAAAGGGAACGCCTAACTAGGGGTGGCAAACTTTAGGTGTAGTAAACTTGCACATGTCACATCGGTAACCCGAACCCATCGTTTTCTTATGTGAGAAGCCTATTCTTTGATATTGTTATATCTATTTGCTTATTTGAGTGTCCAGTGATGTTTTCTAGTGGTAGAACTTGTAGGGCGCATGCATCTTGAGACTAGAGACTGGGATTCACATCAAAGTGACTGAGGCATTAGGATCAACCATAGAATAACCCCATTGGACCCACCTACCCGATGTCTATTTCCTAGTAGCCAAGTTTGTGCCTTTTCCCTAATCAAACCAAATTTTTGACTCGTTAGCCTTTTGTTTAGCCTATTTTTTTGTTTACCCATGTGATGGAACTCGAGTTAATTAGTGGTAGTAGTGTTAAGTTTGAATTGATATCATGTTTTGAAGTTGTAGTTGGGGATAGCTAAGGTTAGTGAATTCCATTGTGTTTTTGTCAAGTTAGGTTCTTCTGTTTTAAAAAAAAAATGAAAAGAAAAGAAAATTCTGTCGAAATAGTTAAGTTTGAAAGACTAAAGTATTAGAGAAAAAAAATTGTGCTTTGAAGTATGTTGTAGTTAACTCAACTTCCCATCACCCTAGTTACTATATCCCAAATTATTCCTACCTGATCCTAAACCTAACATTACAACCTTTGCAATGTCCTCGTGATTGGTGTGGTATTTTGTGTTAGTGGGTAGAGAGATGATTGTCTTACAAGCCTATGCTCACTAGTTTGCATTATTGTTAAGTGTTCATAAATTACCGGCATATCTTTGGCCGAGCCAGAAATTACACCGAGTGGAAAGCTTTATTGTGAGGGGTGTGATACGTGCAATGAAGCAACCTAGGGTTTGATAATTTTAGTTAGGCAGTCCAACAGGTTAGAAGTTTGTGTTTGTTAACGGGTCATAATTGCTAACTTGGAATTGAGTATGCCCTTGAACCTTAATAGAGTTTGGTACTTGTGCTTTTATATGGTGCCCCTTTTTAACTTGAATTATTGAATTTTAAAAGCAACCTCGCTTGAGGGCGAACGAGAAAGAAGTGTGGGGATGTGATGTAAGAGGTTTGGAATGATGTTTATCATGGTTAAGTAGTTAACTTTAATGTAATTTATGTGTTTAAGTAGAAGAAATTGTTTGGAATAAGTTAACTACGATGATTTGGTGTTTTATAGGTAAAACGCAATGATTTGATGTGTTTTGAAGAATGAATATGGATGATAAATAAAGATCATGATATATGTTGTGATAGAGAATTCAATTACGAGAACGTGGCCGCAAACAGGGAGGAAAACGGAGTCCGAACGAAGAAGTTACGAAGAAAACAAGAATTGGACAAAGCTGGTCAACAGTTACCTACGGTGGAAACAGGACCTACGGTTTAGCCCCCTAGCGTAACCTACGGTGGAAAGATGACCTACAGTTCATCAGTTCAAAAACTGAACAGAAAGCCCCTAATGTAACTTACGGTGTTCAAGTGACCTACGGTACACGATGCGCTGAAATCACTTATAAGACGGGAAAATTAGGTTTTTTGGGCTATCTTTCATTCCAAGCCGTTCCCAAGCCCTAGGAACGAACCCAAGTGATCCAAAAGGCTCCCGAAGGCGATTTCAAGGCTAAAGATTGTGTTTTTATCATTGGTTTTGAATCTTTAATGTTAGATACAATGCTTACCTTCGATTTTGATTTGTTTTTCATTTCCATGTCTGGCTAATCCACCAGTGATCTTCTCTGGGTGTTAGAGTTTATACTATGACTTGTTCTTGATGGTTTTTTTTGAGTTAATGTATGAACACGGTAGTTTAAGCCGTGTAACATTTTTTATTGTTTAGAGATTCTAAAATACGTGCATTGCTTTCAATTCAATTGTTCTGGTTTGATTGTTTTAGATTTCTTTTCATCTGGAAACATCAATTTTGGATGGGGTTGGGTAATACAAACATAGGATATGATTCGAGTAGTTCATTAACAACAGTCTCATTCAGTCTATTGTCTTTAACCAAATCAACCCGGTTATATTTATGTGACCACTTTTAACTATCAAAGCAAGTCTAAGTTGTAAACCTTAACCTGGAGGGGATTACTCTTTCCCATCATTATTTACAATCAATTTACTTTTCAACCGCAAGTACTTTTTTGCAATTTAGTTAATTTACAAGTATTTTCAATAAAGCTTTCAACTTTATGAATTATACCACACTTTCCACATATTCCCTGTGGATCGACCCGACTTACCCTAGCTATCTTAGGTGAGTTTGGACCATTATAAATTGTTTTTGATTAGGCTTGACAACCCGCAATCAGTATACGATTATGACTCATTGTTTGAAAATTTTAATCGATCTTCTGTTGTGTGTGCAACTACTCAATCTTTGACATCATCCATTCAAGATGCATTATCTAATGATGATGATGGATCTATTTCATTTGTGATTAAAGGAAGTTTTTTGGACATACCTTCTTCTTCTGCTATATCAGCTGCTCAACTATTAGTTTCTGATCTAAATCAGGTTTCTAAACCTGAACTGACTCCGGTTGATTCAGTTGTTGAACAAGCTCCATAGGATTCTGATCCAAGTTCTTCTTCTACATAAGATGTTGCAATTGATACAATTCATGTTCTATTTTAGAATTTATCTATTGAAAATTATATCATTGAAGAGAAACATATTATTTATCAATCTAAAGGAGGAACTACCATTGAAGAACCTGTTGGCCATATGTCTAATTTAGACGAACTTATTTATGAAGATGTCATTACTCAGTTGAGAATACATAAAGATCACCTAACCAAAGAAATCATCGGTCCATTATCATAAGGCGTTCGCACTTCAAGTCAATCCGGAGAAATTAATACATGCCTGTATACATGCCTCATTTTTTAAATCATGCCGAAGAACAAAGAGATGGCTTTGAAAGAAAATAGTTGGGTTAAGGCCATGCAAGACGAGCTGATGCAATTTAAGAAGGTAAATATTTGGCATTTATGTGAATTTCAAAGGATAAGTTGCCGATTGGAACAAATGGATATTTTGAAACAAAACAAATGAGAAAGGTGTTGATTATGAAGAAGTATATGCTCCAGTTGCAAGACTTGAAGCTATAAATATTTTTCTAGCTTATGCTTCATACATGAACTCAAATTTTATCAGATGGATGTCAAAACTACATTTTTGTATGGTGAAATGAAAGAGGAAACCTATGTCGATCAACCACCTGGTTTTGAGCTTCCAGATCATCCTGACTATGTTTACAAGTTAGACAAAGCACTCTTTGGATTACATCAAGCACCTCGTGCTTGGTATGCCACACTCAGTGGACATTGCTTGCAAATGGTAATACAAGGGGTGCTATTGATCAAACATAAATCCAACGTCAAATACTTTAAAATATTTGGATGTTGTTGTACTCTATTGCACACATCTGATTCAAAATGAAAATTTGATGAAAAAGCGGATGAATGTTACTTTGTTGGATATTCAGCTAACAAAGTAGCATAAGGTTTATAACAAAAAGACAAAACAAATAATTGAGTCATTTGATATAGATTTGCATGAATCTAACAAAAAAATGCATGATTTGCTCCTTTTTGGGTATACGATTATGCCTCATTGTTTGAAACTTTTAATCTATCTTCTATTGTGTCTGTAGCTACTCAATCTTTGACATCATCCATTCAAGATGCATTATCTGATAATGTTGGATCTATTTCATCTGTGACTAAAGGAAAAGTTTTAGATATACCTTCTTCTTCCACTATATCAACTGTTCAACCATTAGCTTCTAATCTAAATCAGGTTTTTGAACCTGAACTGACTTCGTTTGATTCAGTGGTTGAACAAGCTCCACAGGATTCTGGTTCGAGTTCTACTTCAACACAAGATGTTCTAATTGATACAATTCAAGTTCAATTTGAAGATTTATCTATTGATAATGATATCATTCAAGAGAAACATATTGTTTATCAATCTAAAGGAGGAAATACCATTGAAGATATTATTGGCCATATGTCTAATTTAGATGAAGTTATTTCTAAAGATGTCATTCCTCGATTGAGAATACATAAAGATCATCCAACCAAAACAATTATTGGTTCATTATCACAAGGCGTTCGCACTCGAAGTCAATCCGGATCAATTAATACATGCCTGTATGTATTCTCCATTACTCAAATCGTGCTAAAGAACATAGAGATGGCTTTGAAAGAAAACAGTTGGGTTGGGGCCATGCAAGATGGGTTGATGCAAATTAAGAAGTTAAATGTTTGGCATTTATGTGAACTTCCAAAAGATAAGCAGCCAATCGAAACAAAATGGTTATTTCGAAACAAAACGGATGAGGAAGGTGTTATTGTTTGCAACAAGGCCAGACTTGTTGTTCAAGGGTTTTATCAAGTTGAAGGTCTTGATTATGCAGAAGTATATGCTCCAGTTGCAAGACTTGAAGCTATACGTATTTTGCTGACTTATGCTTCATACACGAACTCAAAGTTTATCAGATGGATGTCAAAACTACATTTTTGTGTACCACCCTGAGAATTTTAGAAAGAAGAAAAGTAAAGGAGCAAACAGGAAGTTATTTCAAAAGCAAGGGGTTAAAAGCATGCAAGGGCCAAACCAGCCCATAATGGGTTCAAAAAAGGAAAGGCCGCCCATACCTCCCTCTCTCAAGCACAACTTTTGGATAGACTGAGAGAGAAGGGAGCTTCATCTGGTTTTAGTAAGAGAAAGTGGAAGAGATCTTCAAAAGGTAAGATTTTAAGGTGTTTCTTCTCAGTTTCAATCAGGTTCTAGCTTCTAGATCGAGTTCCATATGTTTAGTGCTCGTTTTCTTGTGTTTTATGTGCTATAACTCCAAGTTGGCTCTCGGGTCTAAGGTGTTTTACTCAAAAGATGTTTAAGGTGAGTTCTAGATCCCTTCTTTTACTGGTTTTCTACTTGTGTGGGGCTGTTATGCATACTGAAAAGAAAGTTCTTAGATCAACCTGTGATTTTCCATGAAAAGTACGACTGTTTATAAAGATGAAAGTTTTTAATAGATTTCTATGATGTTTGTTATGTTTAATTGTGAATCTGGTAGATCTATGCTAAGTATATGTTCAAAAGTGATGTTTGGGATTAGAAACTAGATAAGTTGAATCGTAGGTGATGGACTTGGTGTCCACTGTGGACACTAGTTGTCCGCCGTGGACACTTGAGCATGGATATAGTGTCCGCTGTGGACTTTGAATGCCCGCTATGGACACTTGGAGATTTTCTATTGTCCGCTGTGGACATAAACTATCCACTGTGGACCCTTAGTACTTTTGACTGTCTGCTGTGGACTTTGCATGTCCACTGTGGACTTTGCATGTCCGCTGTGGACACTTGGAGATTTTATGTTGTCCACTGTGGACATAAACTGTCCGCTGTGGACCCTTAGTACTTTAGACTGTCCGCTGTGGACTTTGCATGTCCACTGTGGACTTGGCCGTCTGCTATGGACTTGGCATGTCCGCTGTGGACTTGGCTGTTCGCTGTGGACTTGGCTGTCCGCTGTGGATTTGGCTATCCGCTGTGGACTTGGCTGTCAGCTGTGAACTTGGCTGTCCGCTATGAACACTTAGAATATCTATGTCATCCGCTGTGAACCATTAGCCATCCGTTGTGTTTCATTCATGCACTGAGGACTTTGGTCGTCCGTTATGGACTTTGGTTGTCTGCTGTGGACTTTTGAATAAATGTAAAATCTTCCGAATCCAGATGTAAATCTTCCAAAGCCAATATGAAATCTTCCGAAGGTTAAGTGTAAAACCTTCCAAAGCAAAACGAAAATCTTTTGAAGTTTCAAAGGTGACACTTAGTGTCTTGTTTATGCAATGAGAATGCTTAGGCTTATTCTGAAAGTTTTGGGAATAGAATTAAGTACTAAGTACTCTTGTTTTTGATGGTTCATTCTTGTTAATGTTTTATCTGCTTGTGGCTGCTGATGATGATATTTCACGTTATGTATTATGATATGAATTTATGTTGTATGATTTAAGAACGTACGTAAAGTATTATGTAATGAAAGTGGAAAATAACGAATGAAGAAAATGAGAGTAATGAGTGATAGGATCCTTTTCGCTTACCCCGGTATTGTATTTGCTTCGTGCATAATGTATCTACTTCGTGCATAATGTATGTGCTTCGTGCATAATGTATCTGCTTCGTGCAAAATGTATTTGCTTCGCGCACAATGTATCTACTTCGTGCATAATGTATGTGCTTCGTGCAAAATGTATCTGCTTCGTGCATAATGTATTTGCATCGTACACAATGTATCTTCTTCGTGCAAATGTATGTGCTTCATGCACAATGTATTTGCTTCGTGCATAATGTATGTGCTTCATGCATAATGTATCTGCTTTGTGCATACTGTATTTGCTTCGTGCACAATGTATCTGCTTCATGCACAATGATTAGGGGTTTGTTTACAAGGCCCGATAAAGTACCAGCTTTGTGCATAATGTTAAGGTTGAGCATATGGCAAGATCCATAAAGAAAATGAAAGATTTTAATGAAAGAAAGTATGAAAACAAATGATGATGAACGATGATGGAAGATAATAATGATAATATCTATGTATGTATAATGTATGATCACATACGAAAGTAAAAAAAATGTCATAAACGAAAGTAAAGTACTTTATTATAAAACTAGAACTCACTCAGCGTCGCTAACTTTTGTATGCATAATAGTTGGCAGGTAATTATTGATGCTGAGGAGGTGCAGGTATGGATGCATAAGCTACTGGGGATGGTTCAAGTCTGGCATCCATATTTTGGAGAATGTTATTGTATTAATATATTTTTGGGATGTAATGATGAGTTAACATGTTTTTAATTATTAATGAAAAGTTAAATTTCTGCTGCATAATGACGAGTTTTTTTTATGTTTTATGTGATGGTTGACCAACTGTAAGCGTCCCGGGAACGGGGCCTTACAAGTTGGTATCAAAGCCAAAGTTTAAGAGAATTGGGTAAAATATTTTCAAAAACCTAAACTTAAACTGAGAATGCGACGAGTGGGAAGGGATGCCAGTCTTAGTAGCTACATGCCTGTAGGTAAATGTTTTATGTAATATAATAGAAAAAGGAATTACGTGCGTGTGCTATGTGAATTATGTGCTCTTTGTAGAATTGGATACTAATGTAGTCAGGATAGGAAATGCTTGGAGAATAAAGAGTAAATTAAGTGGCTAATCACAACTGGCCACTGTAATTAGGGACTTACTATACTTGACATAATTTGAGCTATTACCTTGAATGACCGTGTTGGTGTTTGAATCTCACAGTGCTTAGAGATGGCTGGTGGTAGATCTTCGAAGGATTCTTGAGGTGGAGGTCGTGGTGGATGTGGTGTTGGACCGCGTGCCACAAGGAACAGAGCTAAGACTGTCGAAACGGCTCCAGAAGAGCCCGAGCTTCATCACCATGACGGTGGGGATGAGTGCGTTAATTTGAGGGCCTCAGCGAAGGAGGTGGTGGTTGAGGAGTTCCATCAGGTCATGCAGACGATTCTGCCATCTGTGGTGATCGAGGTTATTAGGGCTGTAAGGGAGGATGAGAAGAAGGAGAAACAGGAGAGGGAGAATGCCGCTAGGTGAGAGAGCGAAGAAGGAGGTGCAAGGGAAAAGGAGCAACCTGAGACTGAGATGGTCGTCTCTAGTGACGATGAGGAAGAGGAAACAGTGCAGGAAACTATAAAGGGTTGCAACTATGGGGCATTCCAGAGATGCAAGCCCCCGATATTTGATAGGAATGGGAGTGCTGCTGCTGCTCACCGATGGGTGAGAGAGATGGAGGTTGTGTTGAATATCAGTGAGTGTAGGGAGGACTAGAAGGTGAAGTTTGCTACCAACTCATTTGTGGATTCGGCCTTATGCTGGCGGGACAACGTTGTCCAAGTCGAGGGTAGCAGGGCGATCGGGAGGATGAGATGGATTGAACTGAAGAAGATGGTGATCGAGGAATTTTGTCCTCACAGGGAACTCGATAAAGTCAAGAGAGAGTTCCTGCAGTTGAAGGCGGGAACTATGACGCACCACCAGTACTCAACTAAGTTTAATGAGATGGCAAGGTTGGTGCCAGAGCAGGTGACACTCGTGTCACAGAAAATAAAGAGATATATCCAAGGTTTGCCGGCGGATATCCGCAGACATCTGATCGCTGCACAATGTATCTGCTTCGTGCATAATGTATTTGCTTCATGCACAATGTATCTGCTTCATGCATAATGTATGTGCTTCGTGCATAATGTATCTGCTTCGTGCATAATGTATTTGCTTCGTGCACAATGTATCTACTTCGTGCATAATGTATTTGCTTCGTGCACAATGTATCTGCTTTGTGCATAATGTATGTGTTTCGTGCACAATGTATCTGCTTCGTGCATAATGCATGTGCTTCGTGCACAATGTATCTACTTCGTGCATACTGTATTTGCTTCATGCACAATGTATCTGCTTCATGCACAATGATTAGGGGTTTGTTTACAAGCCTCGATAAAGTACCAGCTTTGTGCATAATGTTGGGGTTGAGCATATGGCTGGACCCATAAAATAAATGAAAGATTTTAATGAAGGAAAGTATGAAAACGAATGATGATGAATGATGATGGAAGATAATAATGATAATATCTAGTTGTATGTATAATGTATAATCACGTACGAAAGTAAAGAAAATGTCTTAAACGAAAATAAAGTATTTTATTATAAAACTAGAACTCACTTAGCGTTGCTGACTTTTGTATGCATAATAGTTGGCAAGTAATTGTTGATGCTGAGGAGATGCAGGCATGGATGCATAAGCTACTGGGGATGGTTCGAGTCTGGCATCCATATTTTGGAGAATGTTATTGTATTAATACATTTTTGGGATGTAAATGAAATGTTATGATGATTTGACATGTTTTAATTATTAATGAAAAGTTAAACTTCTACTGCAAAATGATAAGTTTTATATGTTTTATGCGATGATTGACCAACTGTAAGCATCCCGGGAACGGGGCCTTAAATTTTGTATGGTGAAATGAAAGAGGAAACCTATGTCTGTCAACCGCCTGATTTTGAGGATCCAGATCATCCTGACTATGTTTGCATGTTGGACAAAGCACTCTTTAGATTACATCAAGCACCTCGTGCTTGGTATGCCAAACTCACTGAACATTTGCTTGCAAATGGTTATACAAGGGGTGTTATTGATCAAACATTGTTCTTAGGAAAGACCGGTGATGACCTTATTCTTTTCCAATTTATGTTGATGACATTATTTTTGGTTCTACTAATGAAGAATTATGCAAGGAATTTAAAGTAGTGATGAAGAAGAAGTTTGAGACGAGTTCTTTTGGGTATTAAAGTTAAACAAGATGACCAAGGTATTCTGATACATCAAGAAAAATATGTTCATCATATTCTGGATAAGTACAAATTTCAAGATTCCAAGATTGCACCAATTCCGATGTCTTCTCGTCCTACTTTTACTCATGATTTCACGGGTGAAAATGTTGATCAACATTTGTATCGATCAATTATTAGATTCTTGATGTATCTCACTACCAGCAGGCCTAAAATTATGTTTACTATTTGTTAGTGTGCACGATATCAAAGTAATCCAAAAGATTCTCACATGAAAGCTGTCAAGCGGATTTTCAACTATCTCAAAAGCCAACCAACACTTCGACTTTGGTATCCTAGAAATTTTAAATTTAATTTATATGCTTATACTGATAATGATTATGGTGGTTGTAATTTGGATAGGAAATCAACAACAGGTGGATGTCAATTTCTTGGGAATAGGTTAATTTCATGGCAATGCAAAAACAGGAAGACTATTTCATATCCACTGCAGAAGCTAAATATGTGGTTGCATCGAACTGTTGTTCCCAAATCGTTTGGGTTCAACAAGTTTTTGATTATGGTCTTAAATTTTACAACACCAAAATCTAGTGTGATAATTCTGCAATGTTAAACATTGTGAAAAATCATATTCAACACTAAAAAACAAAACACATCGACATCCGAATGCATTTATCCATGATTGTTTTGATCGAAAGCTTATTTATACTGAACAGGTTAAATCACATGAAAACATTGCTGATTGTTTACCAAGGCGTTTGATCATTCCCGATTCGACTTCCAGCTTCAATCTCTAAGAATGATTAACTTTGGTTCAAAGTAACCATACACCCTCTAATAAAAATATTTTCCTATCAGTTTTAATAAAATTGTTATTTTCTAGGAAGATAATCACAATTTTAGAGGGAGAAAATATAAAAATGTATAAAAAAAATTTGGTTTTAGGGGGAGTAAAGTTTGAAAAATTACAAAAAGATTTTGTTCAAAAGTTTAAAAATGAATTTTCAAGGTTAAATAGGAAATGATAGTACATTTTTTGATTTTAGTACACACTAAGGTTAAAAAGGAACTGACTTGGATTATGTTTGATATGTTGATAGGCTCGACTTCCAAGGTTAAAAAGCACTATGCTATGTGAGGCACTAAAACTAAATTTTCTATGACTAAAGTGAGTTGCGTGTCAAGGTTTTATGGTAACACTGATTCCATTCAAAAACAGACTGACAGTTACAGTCTAGTCATACTCAAAACAGTTACTTTCTGATTCAGTAATTTTCATGGGTATTACATATATATAAGCATATATATATACATATACATATACATATATATACATAACATATACATATATACATATATACATATACATATATACATATATACATATGATAATCGACGATGCAATGGCGATGATAGTTTACAAAATGATACTCGGTTTTTATTATGTAATGAATACTCTCATTGTTTCTATTGTATAGTACTTATGTTAGTTTTCTATTTCTTAACATCAACAAAGTTTACCCCACCTAGTAAGGAAGCCAACGCTTCCCAACGGGTAGGAAGGACAAACTGATTACTTGTGGGTTTTGTATTTTACAGGCTTACGCTCTTAGTAAAGCCAATATGGTTCAGTTGGAATGAAGTTGATTGTAAGGCCCCGTTCCCGGAGGCCTCACAATTGGTCAGTCACAACATAATTAAATAAAAACATTACATAATTCTTAAAGCATGGAAGCGGAATTAACATCAAAAGCCATTCATTAACTAATAAATTTTGCTGCTAAGTAATACATGTGTGTTTGTTATCAGTTACAAAAGATCATTAGAACACATTACAAAACAACAATGTTATTAATCATGAATGGATGCCAGTCCTGCCCTGACAAGTAGCCTCCCCGTGTGCCATCCTCAGCAAAATTACCTGCCAACTGAAAATGCATAAAAGTCAGCGTTGCTGAGAGAGTTCTAGTTTTAAAATAGTGAAAATACTTTGTGAGTTTTGTATAGGAAAAATACTCCTTAAAATATTGTTTACTCTTTAGTATGTGATCATACGTCATACATACATTCAAATATTATTCATTATCAACAATAATATCTTTCTTTACCATTTCCATGGTCGTTCACTTGGACCTTTACTTTTAATCTTTCACTTCGATATGGACCAAAGCACTATACCCCCCATATAAGGCGCATAAACCTGGTACTGGGCCTGAGGTCTAATAATAAACCCCATCCGTGGTGCACAAAGCTGACTCCAGTACCGGGGCAATGACAATGGTCCCTGCAATCTCAACGATTGACCCTGTGTGCATCCAACGGGTTAGCTAAAGCGCACACAGTTGAGCTAACAACCTAGTGGTTATGAACCTCCTGTGAATTTGCTTGCAAGACTATCTTACGTTCTTTATGTTCCACTTTCATTAATCTTTTCACTTCTTAAAGATAATACTTTAAGAATAAGAGTAAAATCACACCACATAAAGTCACATAATAATATAATAGGGAACACAAGAACAGCCCAAAACATAAATAAAATAATTAGATAATAGCATCAAGGCAAACCCGGGTCAAACCCTAAAATTCTGATTTCCCCAAAATTTCAGAAAATATTCTAAGTGTCATAGGCGCATGGGCACTATGCAGGCGCATGAGCCCTGCTTAGGCGCATTAACACTATTCAGGCTGAATCCTACACTTAAGCATTTTGCTTACATTCTGGGCGTATGAGCCTTTCAGGCGCATGAAACTACACTTAGTCACTAGAGAAAAATCTTGGGCGCATGACACTATTCAGGCGCATGAGGTTATACCTGGCTTATTAGGCAAACGTTTTGGGCGCATGGGCACTATTGGGGCGCACGAACCCCCACTTAGGATTTCTAAGGAAATTCCTAGGCACATGGGCCCTGTTTGGGTGCATGATTACCTGTTGTGCATTTCTACATTTCAGAATCAGTTCTAACCTCTTTCGTCACCTATCCTAAGCTTAAACATACTATACTAAGCATCAATAACACCTAACCAACCAAAGAACACAAGTATAAACATACATATACATACGGGTAACATATTTCAGTTGTAAAACATTTTAACCATGCATTTTCAGCCCCAAAATAGTTTAAAACACATAGAAATCGGGGGGTCTTGAACTCACCTACTGTAGCAAACAAGTAAAACTCCTCCCAACCTGCTTATACAAGAGTTCAAACACCTAAAAACAAACAAAATAAATACCAAAACACATAGAACACTTATTAATCGGTTCCTAAGGGTGAAACCACCGAGAAACCAAACCAATTATACAAGAAAACACTCACCTTAGATGATTTCAGCTTCCTTCTCACACTAAAACTGAGAGGATTCAGTTTTCTTCCTCTTCTTCTCCTTTCAGTCGTAAAGAAAAGCAACAGCAGGGTGATATGGGCGGCCATGCCCATATAAAATGCACTTTTTGACTTTTGTGTACTTTTACACAAAACACCCCTCATCTTTGGCTCTTCTTTCTTTCTTTCCAAATACTTTTACTTTGACCAAAGTTTCGGGTGTTACATTGATAATGTCACTTTGACAAATGTCACTATGTTTGAATACAACATGTTAACCCTTTTTTCTAATTTCTTTCTCAAGCTGTGTTAATTTGAGTAAT
Source organism: Flaveria sonorensis (assembly GCA_025506505.1). Lineage (NCBI taxonomy): Eukaryota > Viridiplantae > Streptophyta > Magnoliopsida > Asterales > Asteraceae > Flaveria > Flaveria sonorensis. The sequence goes on along the minus strand of CM046440.1, from coordinate 29,819,306 downwards.
AGATGATAGGGAAAATGGGTATGGAAATGTCATGAATGTGAAAAGAACTGTTAAGGGACATATCAAATCAGGACTTGCCGGATTATTCTTAAAGATCAAGTTCTTTTCTTAATCATTGCTTGATGTGAAGAAAAAACAATCAATTGAAATCTAACATGAGGATACAAAAATTCATCATCACCCGTATTGATTTGGGTTGTGTATAATCTCAAATTGGTTCCTAATAAAATTGGCTACAATGGGAACGGGTCAAATGGGTTAAACAGTTTGAAAGTCACCCCTGGATTATTATTAATGAATACAACATCAATCATAATTTTTATTCATACGTTTGGGTTTTAATTGTATTAATGCTATTTTGTAACCATTATGAACGCATTAATAATCTATTAAAAAGTAAAAATGAGTGAAGTGTTTGTGGGTCATCATCACACTGTGTAACTTACCTTAAATCTATCATATCGCACCTCATACAAATTATAAAAACATCATGTGAACAGGGGCAGAAACATTAATTAATGGTAATTCATGATGCATCAAGAAATGATGGTTTAAATGCAATCATATCAGTTTTTGAAAGCTTTCCAGCTAAATCAGGGGCCTCAACTGCTAGTATCTTTTTGCATCCCATAAGCCAAGAGTCACGAATACATGCAAGAAAGCCCTAGAATTGCATTATCCATGTTTAGTTCTTTTGATGAAAACTTATAACTAATGAAAATGTTGAGCTTCTTACCTTTAAGATTTCAACTTTTCAAGTGCTCATTTAAGCCAGTCGAGAGACCTCAACCTTTGATGCAGTAATAAATCAGTTATTAAGAGTTATGAACCCATTTCATGTGCATTATAAATTTGATGTAATATGCATTGGCTGAAGAAGTAACCAACTGAATGATGACCAAACTGGCCACTAATGCTACACTAATGATCTTTAAACATATTATATGTAATGCCATCACTAACATGCAACATTTAGTATCTTCAGTTTGGATTTAGTTTCTTTAGATTCTAAAAAAAACTATAGATTATTACATTGACCTTATTATATAGCTTGATATGATACTCTAAAGAATATTAGTGTTTCATAAAGTGTATATTTATACTCTTCTATTCTTAGTTACCAAAACTGATAGTACTTATAAAATTAAAACAATAAACACATATTATTATGAATACATTACCAAAATGCAACATCAAAAATACAAACCTCCAACAAGACTGAAGCACTATCACTCTTCTAATCATTCTCAGGAAAGAGGTCCCTAAGAATCTGAAACCTGCATAAGTTCAAGATTAATGGTGCCTTCGGATAAAGCAACAATGTAGTGATATCTTGAAACATGATACCTTTTAATCATCAAAGCAAGCTTCCATATGTGCTAGAGTGATTAGAGAGGCATTCCATTGGCAGTGGCAACATAAGAAAAAGAAGCAAAAAGACATCATCAATTACAACACCAACACGGCGAATAAAGTGTAGACACAAACAATGAAGGTGCAAACAAGGGAGCATAATTTTGGAGGAACCCCTTTCTTAAACAGAGATATTACCATTATACCATTGACTTTCTAAGATAGCAGGATATGAGCAAAGTTAGATGATCAGTAACAAATTAAACACGATTAGGTTTGATTCTTACCAGGTTTTGAAGAAGGGTGTTGTGACATCCCGTGTTTCCAGGTTAATATTCGTACGTTAATGAAATGTGATAAAATAATTAAATGCATCATAAGACTTAATTTTATGATAATTAAGGTCATTTAAGGTCTAGCAAAGCTCCTTTGTGCATAAATTTTATGATTGGTAATTTTGAGAATTACCTGGTCGCGTAGCGACAAAACTGTTAACGAGCGTTGGTAACAATTTGGTAAAATAAATTTGGTCAATATATATTGATTTTTATGATTTAATGCATCACAAGTGAAAATATTATTAGTCGTGAAAAATAATAATTATTATTATTTACCTTGATCGCGTAAAATTAAGACTTTTTTTAAAATATTGCCTTGTTGTAACGTATAGCCCGTTGCATACTGTGTTGTACGGTGTATATTTTAATTCTTGAATTTTTGTCACTATTATTAAATGTTGTGAACCTTTGGAAATTATCAAATTAATACTTTGATTTTATAAAAAATTTTCACGTAAAAACCCGAACGTTTAAGAATTTTACAAAAATTTAACGAGACCGACACCCGCCTTACACCGGGTGGCATCTCACTTGGAGATCCACCAGCCATATCATCAATATAATCACATGATTAACTTACTTTAAACATACTTAATCATTTCAATATAAACAACTTCACACTCCATCTTTTACACACACTCAACCCACCTTTTCACTCACTAGAAATCACCTACATACTCTTCTCTCCCTTCTTTCTAAAACTCACGGCTGGAAGCTCTAAGAACAGCCCTCTTTTCTTTGATTTTGATCATCCAAAGTTTGTTTCAAGCTTTGATTTCTTGATTTCAAGGATCCCTTATGAACTTGGTGCAAAACATTGCATAAATCCAACTCAAAGGAGAAGAAATCTACAAGGAAATCATTCTTGAATCTTCAAAACTTGTTCATCTTAGGTATGAATATTTCATCTTTTAACACATGCAACATGACTTTTGGATGATTGTTGCAAGTTTTATTCACCAAAAACTAGCTTTTCTTGAAATCCAAGGTTCCAACAAAGGTTTTAATCAAGAAAATGTGTTGCTAAACAATGTGTGTGTGTGTGAGTGTGTGTGTGTCGTAAGTGTGTGTGTGTGTGATGATTTTGTGTTTTGATGATCTTTTAACATTTTGTTGATTTTCACTTGCATTCAAGATGATCAAACTTTGATTTGAGGTTGTGAACATCATAAGAAACCCATCTCCAAAAGGAGTCTATCAAATGATGAAAATGGGTAATACATAATTGTATGTAAAGAATGATGTTCTTGAACCCATCTTGCTCTTGATTTCATAAAGGATTGAGATGATACATGAATAATGGTGATCATGATCTGAAATCTTTTGATGTTTTTAGTATGTTTTGTTGAAATTAAAACTAAGAACATAAGATAAAATCTATGATTTGGATTATATATGTATGTATGAAATCATGTATATGTATGTATATATGGTTTATACTTTTGTTTTTGATTTGTTCTTCACTTATAAGTTTAAAGATGATTGAAATGATCTATGTATATGGTGATCATGATCTGGAGATTTTGGTGTTTTTATTCACATTTGCTTTTAAGAAAAGATAAAAGCAAATTAGAATTAAAGGTACTCAAGTATAGATGGGACATGACCACTAGTGGTCATGTCATAAAAGTTGATAGCTAACTAGGCAATTATATTTGTAAAATCTGGAACAATAAGTTTAAAACATATAAAATTTAAGTTAAAATTTATTAATATTACTGAAAATAAAAGTCTTAATGATTGGGTTTAATCTCGTAAACGTTTTACGTTTAAAAACGCGTTAAAAACGGTGTTTTCGGGTTTAAAACAAGTAATTATGTACAAGTCCGGTTTTGGACAGAAAATAATATTTTGTTTTAAGTTAAAAACTTATGTTTTTAAGTATATAACAAACCCATAACAAGCAAGGTCTTCGGTGATGACTTTATACGCGCGAAAAAGCCGAAAACCGACAATTTCGGGTTAAAAATAATGGACTGTTTTGAAACTGAGTTTTAACAAATTATTTCAGAATGTTTTTGGTATAAAAGAGCCATTTTTAAAAATTTGAAATGGTCACAAGATATATGTTGGTTGATGTACAGTTTATGCGTGTAAAACCATGTGGTTTCGGGTCAAAAATTACCATATATGGGTGAAATATGGGTCAAACATAATAGAGCATATTTTCATAATAAAAATTTATCTAAAATAAATTTATATATATTTACTACTGAAAATGTTATTATTTGTTAAAAGATTAATAAACGTTGGCATGTATTAAATAAAGTAGTAGTTATAAACTAATAATATAATAAATAGATTTCTTAACTAAAGCAAGAATATGGATATTAATCCTAAATTAAATATTATTATGAAATAATAATTATTTATTTATTTATTTATTCATTTATTTATTTATTTGTTTGTTTGGTTTTTTGTATAGTACATAACGTAGTAAATTTTACGTTATATTTTTGTATACTTTCATCTATCTATCTTGTGTGTGTTATGTGATTGTTGTTTAAGGGTTAAATGATTTATTTAATAAATAAATATTTTTTACATATAATACAAATTATTAAACTAAACCAAAAATCACCAACGGGTCTTTCTTAAAAAAAACGGATTTCAAGACAAGTCTAGTGAGTTAGGTAAACAACTTACGTATAGACTTATTACTCAACAATTAATAGATCCCTTGTGTTTAGGGCATTAATTGGTCGTTTATTTCCGGGCTCGATTTTTGCAAGATCATCACTCTGTCACATTTGAAGGTGAGTTTTCACAGCCCCTATTTTTAAATAACGTTTTACTTAACTATTTTGGGGGAAAAACATGCTATAACGTTTTATTTGTGATATGATTTAATTATGGAATAACTGCGTGATCTTTATGATGGCCTTGAGTTGTTTCATTATTTGCGCATGATTGCCCTCTTACATAATCATTAACCCTTGGAGGGCCACAGGATATATTGGTAGATCTATTGGGTTTGACAACCGCCCCTCAGGATCGGTTTTACCGGTCTGGTACAGAGGGAATATATGTTGAAAGGATTTTTTAGGGACTTTGTGTCTTGGTTTGATTATGGGGCTCTTGGTTACGATCATAGTCAGTGGACCTAGCTAGTCCTTGACGATCCAGGGGTTGATTCCGGGATAATCATATCTTTTTTATATAGGAACTTATGATAACCTTTTTATATAAACCTGTGAACTCACCAGCTTTTTGCTGATAAACTTTTGGGCATGTTTTTCAGGTAATTAGGCATGCATGGGAATGAAAAGAGTTTTAACGGCAAACTTATCAGGTTTGGATACCATTTTGGACCCAATTTCCGCTGCCAATCAAAAACTCTTGTTAATGTTTAAAAACAATATTATGTTATTACTATTTTAGTTTTCAAGTTAAGACTACTTTTGGATCAATGTAATAACATTCTATAATAATAGTTAACCTTGGTATCCATGATTTGTTTGCTTATTAATTGTTGGAAATAATCCAACTTCCGTTATCTCCGTCACACGCATGCCCTTCCGCTGCGCTTTTCGGGGTGTGACAGAAGTTGGTATCAGAGCCAACGGTTATAACGAACTAGAAATTTTTTTTTTACATCTAGACTATAACCAAAAAAAATATATGTTTAAGTTAAAACATTTTCATTCCCAAGTGTTCCGTGTCATGCATGCATAAGTTAATGATACGTTGGTATATGTGCTTGATAAAATAAATTATGTATAGATGAATGTAGTTAGAAAATTTAGTACGGATATTCTTGTATTACAGATGCCTTCTCGGACCCTGTTCATTCTAATCCATGACTCCGATACTGACTACGAGGATCCCATGTTTTCTCTTCCCCCTATCGCACCCTTGGAGATTTACCACTACCCGTTTGCACCGAGATGGGAGCCGACCTCCGAGTATGGGAATGGTTGGATTTGGGAATCTGATGATGAGAGTCGTCCTGCTATTGGGGAGCCTAGTCAGGCAGCACCTGTTAATGATGAGCCTGTTCCTGACATTCCTGATCATCTTCCTGAGGTTTGCTTTGTCTACTCAAGGAAGAAGAAGAGGGTGTCGAAGATAGTTACCAATGAGACTACCAGTGAGGTACCTAAGGAAACTGAGCCCAAGAGGGCTAGAGTGCGGGACGAGCAGTGGGATTGGTTGACTGGACGATTACAGGAGTGGGCTGATGAGGGTGGTATACCCTTAATGTTTGAGGTTGGTGAGTCATCCTCATTCCGTCGAGACCTACCACTAATCGATGAGCCTGTGCATCGCACCCTAGCTACTCTGGCTACCCGATGCATTCACTATGAGCACCAGATTTCATCCTTACAGGGTAAGGCGGGAGTGATGAGCGAGATGTTGCAGGCAATGGATGGAAGGATGATGACATTTGAGGAGGACAAGGTGATTGAGAACGACATCCTAAACCAGCTACATTTTAGGATTTGTGATTTAGAGATGGGATTGTCGGAGACAAAGAAGAAACTGGAGATGGCGGAACTAAAGGTGGAGGCTGCAGAGGCTGGATTGGTAGCAGCACAGCAACAGGTGACTTCTCTTGAGGAACTAGTGGAGGCAGCATTAGGGTTGGCAACGGTTTGCATGATGATAGCTTCGATGGTGGTGCATGCTGATGTGATGGTACAATTCTCTCGTTGGATTTGTAGGGTCTTTCTTATGTTAGTATTTGGAATATTGAAACAACTATTTTGTAATGATGTTGATGCTACTGTAACATCTATTTTGGGTTGTTTCTGGACATGTATTTTGAACTAATTATCTCTCTCATTAATCCATTTTGATGATTTTAATGAATGATGTGATTATCAAAATGTTCTAATTGTATACCTATTATTATTATGCATTTTGATATTATTTCGTGTATGTCGTTTATTCTCTTTTGTTTAATCCATAACAGAAGTTAATTCATGGCACCTAACACGCGGAACACCACCGGTGCTAGAGGTACTGGTTTACCTACCACTGCTGAAGAGTTAGCACAATTGATATCCCAACATGTCAACTCTGCCCTCGAGCAACATGACGCAAATGCTGGGTGTGGTAGAGGACGTGGCACCATGGGTGGTTCTAGTGGAGGCACTTCTATTGGAAATCCCTTTGGGAGTCAAGCTCAAGGTTGTACCTACAAGACATTCCAAGCTTGTAATCCACGAATCTTTTCAGGAGCTGAAGGTCCTCTTGATATTATTAGATGGATAGAGAAGATGGAATCTGTGATGGCAATCAGCAACTGTTCTGCTGATCAGCGGGTGAAGTATGCCATATGTTCATTCCAAGATGAAGCACTGAGTTAGTGGAATTCGCAAGTTCAGAACCTAGGAGAGGAAGCTGCCTTTGGTCTCTCTTGGAATCAATTAAACGAAATGTTGCTTAAGGAGTACTGTCCTCGCAATGAGCTCCAAAAGATCAAGATTGAATTCTGGAATCTTACTATGGAAGGTGCGGAAGTTAGAGCCTATACTTCCAAGTTTAATGATCTGGCAAGACTCGTACCCCGAATGGTGACTCCAGATTATGTTAGGATTGAGAGATATATTTAGGGATTGGCACCCCAGATCAGAGGCATGGTTACAACATCAAACCCTACCACAATGCAGAGCACAGTGGCACTAGCAAATTCATTGACTAATGATGCTATTCGGAGAGGTGTGCCGGTTAAGAAAGGGGATACTGGTAAGAAGCCCATGGAGAATGAAAGGAAGGTTGTGGAGTCTGATAAGAGGACTATAGAGAATAAGAGGAAGTGGACAGGAAATTTCAAGAACAGAGCCGGAAATCAGAAGAGTCAAAGGGTTGGATCAGGAAAGATGTATGCTACTAACTTTCCAGATGCAAGGAGGCAAGCTGATCTACAGCCGAGGTGTAGCAAATGTAATCTTCATCATAGTGGAAACTGCAATATGAATGTGTGTTCGAGGTGTAACAAGTATAGGCACCAAGCCCAGACTTGTCGAGTAAGGTTGATGGAGAAGCCTGAGAGAACTAGGCGAAGATGTTATGAATGTGGTGTTGAAGGTCACTACAAGAGGGATTGCCCTATGCTGAAGGGATCAAGCGCAAGGGGCAGGGCATTTGAGATGAATGCCAAGGCGGCAAGGCAGGAACCATCCGTCGTTACTAGTACGTTCCTTGTCAACAATCATTTCGCATCAATATTATTTGATACTGGAGCTGATATGAGTTTTGTGTCAAAGAACTTTGAACAATTACTTGGCCTTAGATCTAGTAAATTAGATAAGAAATATATTATCGAGCTTGCCAACGGAAAGATAATTGAAGCATGTGATGTAGTTAGAGGGTGCACTATACAATTAGAGGGTCATTCCTTTAAAATCGACCTCCTACCTATTGTGCTTGGTAGTTTCGATATTGTCGTGGGTATGGATTGGTTGTCAAAACATCATGCTGAAGTAATATGCTACGAGAAGATTATTCGTCTCCCTATTCCAAATGGTGTAACTTTGACAATCCAAGGTGATGAAGGGAAACCTACCCTGAAGATTGTCAATGTAATAAAGGCTTGTAAGTATCTACGTGAAGGGTATCCAGCGTTTCTTGCCAAAGCGGTGGGTACTAAGAATGAGGAGCAAAAGATTGAAGACAAACCGATAGTATGAGAATATCCAGATGTCTTTCCTGGTGATCTACCTGGATTACCTCCATCTAGACAGGTTGAATTCCAAATCGATTTGGTACCAGGAGCTACTCCTATTGCCCGATCACCATATCGATTAGCGCCATCGGAGATGCAAGAGTTGTCCAAGCAATTAGAAGAATTGTTGGATAAGGGATTTATAAGACCAAGCTTCTCGCCATGGGGAGCACCAGTCTTATTTGTCAAGAAGAAAGATGGATCGTTTAGAATGTGCATCGATTACCGAGAGTTGAACAAACTCACTATCAAGAATCGATACCCATTACCAAGAATCGACGATCTGTTTGATCAGCTTCAAGGATCCAGTTTCTACTCTAAGATTGACCTGCGATCGGGTTATCATCAATTGTTGATAGCTGAAGAAGATGTCCTAAAAACAGCATTCAGAACACGTTACGGCCATTACGAGTTTCTGGTTATGCCATTTGGTCTGACAAATGCACCTGCTGTGTTCATGGATCTTATGAATAGAATATGCAAACCTTACTTAGATAAGTTTTTCATAGTATTCATTGATGATATACTAGTCTATTCAAGAACCAAGAAAGATCATGAACAATATCTGAAGATCATCTTGGAGACGCTAAGGAAAGAGAAGTTGTATGCGAAGTTCTCGAAGTGCGAGTTTTGGATTCGAGAGGTTCATTTTATTGGACATGTCGTTAATGAGAAAGGCATACATGTAGATCCGGCGAAGATTGAAGCGACTAAGAACTGGGAGGCACCCAAGTCCCCGACCGAGGTGTGTCAGTTTCTTGGATTGGCTGGATATTATCGAAGATTCATTGAAAAATTCTCGAAGATAGCACAGCCGTTGACGTTATTGACTCAAAAAGATAGGATGTACGACTGGACTGATAAGCAAGAGCCAGCTTTTTAGTTACTTAAGCAGAAGTTATGTAGTGCTCCTATTTTATCTCTTCCTGAAGGAACTGAAGGGTTTGTTGTGTACTGTGATGCGTCCCGTTTTGGTCTTGGTTGTGTGTTGATGCAGAGAGATAAGGTCATAGCCTATGCATCCAGACAATTAAAGGTGCATAGGAAGAATTACACCACTTATGATTTAGAGTTGGGAGCGGTGGTTTTTGCACTCAAGATTTGGAGGCATTACCTATATGGTACGAAGTGTGTTATTTACACAGCCATAAGAGTCTTCAGCATATCTTCAATCAGAAAGAGCTTAACATGAGGCAACGTCGATGGGTAGAGTTGCTAAATGATTATGATTGTGAGATCCGCTATCATCCGGGCAAAGCCAACGTAGTGGCCGATGCATTGAGTAGAAAGGAGAATGATAAGCCTAAGCGTGTTCATGCTTTGGAGCTGACTATCCATTCAGGTCTTGATACTCAAATTCGAGATGCTCAAGTCAAAGCTCTGAAAGATGAAAATTTAAAGAATGAAGGATTGAAAGGCATGGTCAAGGAGTTAGTGCCTAAAACCAATAATGTGATGTACTTCATGGACCGGATCTAGGTTCCACGTTTTGGGAACCTACGTAAATTGATTTTGGATGAGGCTCATAAATCCAAGTATTCGATTCACCCAGGATCGGATAAGATGTACAAGGATGTGAAGGAACATTATTGGTGGACCAATATGAAGGGTGAAATAGCCACCTATGTGGGCAAGTGTTCGACATGTTCTTGAGTGAAGGCGGAGTATCAAAAGCCATCAGGACTTCTTCAACAGCCAGAGATTCCTCAATGGAAATAGGAGCAAATAGCAATGGACTTTGTCACAAAGTTACCCCGCACATCAAGTGGTCACGACGCTATTTGGGTAATAGTCGATAGGTTGACTAAGTCTGCTCATTTCATACCCATTAAGGAAGCGGATCGGATGGAAAAGCTAACTAACATCTACCTCAAGGAGGTGGTATCTCGTCATGGAGTACCAATCATCACATTGGTGTGTAAGGAAACGATTATGAACCTAGCGTGTCCTTATTTCCAAAATTGGAACAAAAGCAGTTTACAGTTGAATCGATTGATTCAAGTGCACAAAATGAATAACATAAAACTTCGTTGCAGATCTAATTAAGGGGGGTGTTTGGGATTGCTTTTGAAACAACTTATTAACTTATTAACTTTTTCAATAAATTAATAAGTTAGTATGGACTGACTTATTAACTTATTTACCTCACAATCATCACACTGCCAAACACTATAAAATGACATTTTGACTTTTTAAAAGTTAATAAATCAATAAGTTGTTTTGATAAGCAATCCCAAACAACCCCAATATGTTAGGAACCCTAATGGTGGAAATCGTACCTGAAAAACAACATTTTAGAAGTCGAGTAGCAAAGCAAGAAGATGAAATTAAACCTGGAATCTTGATTTAGGTGAGAGAGAGAGAGAGAGAGAAAGGAGAAATATAAGTGAGGTTTGAATTTCAAAATCATACTCTACTTGATCTTGGTATGATGCTTTTAAGAGAGGTAGGGTTATTTGAATTTTGAATCACCTACCACAAACATGGATACAAGGGTATGTTGATTTTGAGGGTATGTGCATCATAAAGTTGTAAATTCTGTATTTATAGTAGTAAAAGTCTTAATTTTAAGAGTTTTTGGTAAATTACTATGTTACCCTTCCTATATGCATATCATAGCAGTAATTAATATATATATATATATATATATATATATATATATATATATATATATGTATGTATGTATAGCAATAACATGAAAATCATGCAAAAAGCTAAAACAAAAGAAAAACGACAAAAGAACAAAAAGATAACAAAAGGTCATATATGAATAAAAGATGTCACTGTGCATAATAATAAAATATATGTCAAAGGCATATTTACTATATGATAAATATTTTTCTTTTTGAGAATATGTTCTAACACAAGAGGCAAAATCAAAAGATAAGGCATGTAAGTCCGATTTGGCATACAAGTCCTAAATGTTTTGCGATGGCAAAACATAAGTCCGATTGGCTGTTAATAAGTCCTAAAACTTGTTAATATTATGTGTTCAGAAATGTTTCTCAGGCTAATTATGCTCTATATAGATATTATAAGAAAAATAATAATCATAAGAAAGCTGATCTGAGTTAAAGGTTTATGTCAAATTGTAGTGACTTGAATTCTCAAAAAATGTCTTGAAGCTGTATAGGGGTTCTACTGGATTTTTGATTGTAGGATCCATTGATTTCATATAAATAAATAACACATTATTAAAATCACAACATATGTGTCCAAGTAAAAATGGAAGTTTGATTTTAATATGGATAAATCATATTGACAATCAGCTTCATCAGTCATGTTCTAAATACAACTAAACAATGTTAATAATCGATTTCAAACAAATATGATCCTGTATTTGAAAATTTACCAAAAAGAGATTAAGTTATAAGTACATTTCTATATGATTTACTTTGTTTCAAATTTGTTTTTGTTTGTGTTCATTTGTATTTTGTTTTAGTTTACCAAATGTTTTCCAAAAATTGAGGGTTTCTAGTTAGTGATTAACACTTGGTTAAACATGATAATAAATATAATGAATCAAAAAGTCAAATAAAATGAACAAAAATTGAAAAAGTTAGAAAATTTTCAAAAGTAACTTGCACCTCTCGCGTGCGAGAAGTTCATTGGGTGCGAATAGTTTAATTGTGCGAGTTCTGACTTCTCGCACGAGAAGTCAGAAAACTATAAATAGCATAGTTGTGCGATTAGTTGACTTATCGCACACAAACTCTCTGATTTCACATTTTCAAAATATGCCTAAGTGTGTTTGATTTATGACTGAATGTTAAAGGACCAATACACTTAAAGTTGAACAAAGTTTATTATAAACCTTAATAAAAGCATAATCGATACTTAACAAACATATTTCAATGGTTAAAACACTCTGAAATGACTTATATTGAAATTTAAAAAACTAGAACTTGTCGTGTGCGAAAGGTTGTTCATAATATGAACAGAAGCGAGAACTTTCAAATTTCGCATAAACTAATCACATGAGGATCTTGACTTGTCGTGTAAAAAGTTGACTTTTGGTCAAAATTAATTTCATGTGAATCACTTACTTATCGCACGAGAAGTTACACATAAAACCAAACTATTCGCATGTGAATAGTTGTGTTTGTACGAAAAGTTAAAATTTCTAATTTCAAAATTTTTCTATGTCTGAAAATTTTGAGTTTGTGACTAATAAATGTTTGTTTACTCTAATTTTTAGATGGCGAGACCAATGATTTTTAATAAAAACCATAATGCAGTAGCCTTTTTTGGTGACATATTAGATGACAAGGCATTATTTAGATCACTGATAGACGGTCTCAAGACCTCTTAGATTTATCATGCTACTACAGTTATTCCTACCATTTATACTGATGTGATCAATTAGTTTTGGCTGAAAGCTTCCAACGAGATAGACAATCAGGGAGAACCATGTATTTCTACAACGGTTAAAGGGAAGAGAGTTGTGATTAGACCTGAGGTGATCCAAAGTGTTTTATTATTAGAAGATCAACCTAATGCTCCAGTCAAGATAGATGATGATGTTGCCTAAGACTGTTTACTGAGGATGGGATATGACCACAGATATCTGTCACTGGAGAAGAAACATTTACTTCCATTATGGAAGTATCTATTCTACATGGTGGTTCACTGTTTGACTGACTTGAAGGCTAGGTTGGATAGCATAAGTGCTATTTTTGGATCACTACTAGTATCACTGTTGATGACTTACCATATAGCATATCCAAGGCTATATTTGGGAGATGCAAAAGAATGTTATAGCTGCTATTGGAAAGAAGCTCATCATGTATCCTTGATTTATCTAGACGATCGTGAACACTACTTATCCTGAGTTAGCTATGTCTGATTCTACCACTTATTTTGTCATGGTGATGAACAAAGACATATTTACTTATTTGATGGGATCACGTGGGAATGCGTGGAAGGATAATAATTTCGCTACACTTGGCACATTCATTGATGGTTATCAAGCAGATGATCAGCCCTCACATCAACATGATGATTTGAGCCAAAACAGACTACTGAAGCTGGTCCTTCTACTAGAGTTCTTGATGATACTCCAGGAATCTCTCAGTCAGTTGGCATGATTTTATTCCTGAGGATTCACCATCTATTCAGAGTAGTGACAGTGAAGTTGATTTGATTCTTGGTTTAGTAGTGACAGTGAAACTAATAGTGAACATATAGGAAATGTTCCTTATTTTTTACAAGAGAGACCCAGAGTGCCAGTAACACTTACTAAGTGCACTACTGAGGATTTGGATACTGATTTTATTCCTGAGGATTCACCATCTACTCAGAGGAAGAAGATGAGAATGGAAGGAAAAGAGCTGATTCTAGTATGAGTCCAAGTGAGAGGGGTAGAGGACGAGGTGTTTTGTGAAAGCGTTGGACCCTGATGACCACTATATTACCTACATGAGATATTCCTATTTTTGAGACTCCATTCACAGTCAGTGAGGCTATGCATCAAGATGTATATGTGATTGTTACAAAATCAACAACTGTAACATCATTTGCTATGCCCACTACTAATGATGTGTTTAGCACACCTCCAAGGGATCAAAGCCCTAATGAGATGCTTGGCATGGATGACTTCATAAACACTACTCCAGAGCCAAGACAACATGCTAGGACTACATCTGTTACACCCACACGAGGTAGCACTTGAGCACAGAGTGAGTAAACTAGAGAAAGAGATAATGGAAAAGACATAGACTATTGATGATCCATATAGACAAATGTTTGAAAAGGATGAGAGGATCAAGAATCTTTAACATCAGCATCGGTTTATCTTTAGCTATGTTCAGATTCTAGAGCAGAATATATTAGACCTCACTTCTAGAGTTCCATTTACATTTGCACAACAACGTACTACAGAAGTTGGAGAGTCTAGCAGACAGCACTCTGCTAATCTTGATGCTAAAATTGATCCTGTTAATGCTACAGAGCATGATGATGATCCACTTACATCTGAAAAGGCAACATAGGTTGCTATGTTAATCAAGAACTATCTAACATAGTTCCTGATGAGGTTAATGAGGATCAACCTGTAGTTCATACTTGAGAGGCGTTTGTTGAGCCTGAGCACGATGTACCATTTACTGATCCAGTTCGTGATGATGATTTGGATATGGTAGATTTTAGTTGTGATAAGGAAGATGATCTTGATGATGATGATGATGATGATGGGGGTGGTGGTGGTGGTGGTGGTGGTGAGAATGATGACAAAGGAAAGAAAAAGGGAAATAATGATGATGATTAGGGCGGTGATATGGGTTCGACTACTGGTCCTTCTGGTTCTTCAGTTTTTACCAATGTCTCCAGACCAAGACATGATGATATAGATGACTATGTACCATTGGATCCTGCTACTGAGGATATGTTCGAGAAGGAGTTGTACATGTTTTAGTAATAAATAATTGCTGAAGAATCTGATGAAGATGTTGGACCTTTTGATAGTTTAGAGGAGACAATGGATTATACTGATGTATTTGGAAATAGTCTTAAAGACTCATTTTCTGATATCTTGATTGAGGAAGGAGATATAGTTGATGACTTTGGTTCCAAGCAGACGACTGACAAGACTAAGGATCTTATAGGTCAAAGCGCAGTATGTTGGGTCGGGAATATTACAGTCGATGCACCACCTCCAGTAGCATATATACACACACTAAGGCATTCCAAACCTTTCACGAGGTACGTAAAATATAAGCCTATCATTAGCTAGGTGTATGATGCTGAGAAGAAGATGTATGTGATAAAGAGAAGAGTTGGAGGAATTGAGTACTATCAAGACAAACATGACTTTCACACACTTAGAGCTTTTGATCTTTATGCTATGGGTAGTGTTCCATTCATAAATCCAAGCAATTATGGGAAGGGGAATTGGATAAGGAACATGATATGGAGGCAGAGTAAGTCTAACTTCAAAGACTTTAAGACTGCTAAATCTAAAGTCATTGAGGACGAGACTCGTATAGATCCAAACACCAATAAGCCAATGAAGATATGGGTTTATAAGCATCCCAGATATGTAAGGAACATCCTTTTTCACACTCCTACACAAGTTAATAGCTTGGCTAAGCTTATGTGGTGGAGTTGTGAGAAAGAGACAGGGCATGTTGTGATACATTATGTTGATAGTGATTACCGTATCATCGATCCTGTGGATCTGCTCATGTTTGGAAGAGATGATTTGATGAAGTTGTAGGCTTGTCCAATTGCAGCTAAAGAATCGGTTCATCTTTTAGCAACATAGTTTGGTTGGTTAATCATGAAGGCCCAAGATTAGAAGATGTATGCTTATAGGGGCAGTTAAAAGGTTGTAGATGTGTAATTCTAAAGAATTGATTCATCAAGCCTAGGGGAGATTGTAAGGATTGAATCTAGAGGCTTGGGAAATCAAATGAAGATAATAAAGATCAAGTCATGCGAGAACTTAAGTATTCACGTGAGAACTTACTTCTCGCGTGAGAGCGATTGAGTTTAGTATAAATTCTTAGCTTTTGATGTAATTAAATAGAATTTTGCATTTTCTTGATTTCACACTCAATTGTAATCCTTCAAATCAAAAAGCACTTGACATCTTACTACGTACATTCTTGCCTCGAAAATGTATCGAATCAATCAAAATGACAACTATGGATCCACAAAATACTTTATTGACCACTTAGGCAAGGAAACTAGGTGCAAAGGACAAATAAACAACTCGTATTCACTCAATAAAAATCAAGAATCAAATTACACCGGTGGAATTAAAGTAATCAGACGTCAAACAAGAAATGCAATGTGTGATTTATGAAAAAGAAGTCAATCAATGTAACACCCAGAAATTTCAGAAAAAGAAAAGAAAAGTAAAGGGAGCAAACAGGATTTATTTCAAAAATTAAGGGTTAAAATTGTGCAAGGGCCAAACCGGCCCATAATGGGGTTTAAAAAGAAATATGGTCACCCATACTTCCTATCACACGCTTAAAACTTTCGGCTAGAGAGAGAGAGAAGCTCCCATCTGGTTCTAGAGAGAAAAAGTGGAAGAAATCTTCAAAAGGTAAGATTTTAAGGTGTTTTCTTCTCAGTTTCAGACGGGTTTAAGCTTTTGGACTGATTTCTATATGTTTCTATGTGTTTAGGTGCTTGTTTTCGTGTGTTTAGTTTCTAGAACTCCAGGTTGCTCTCGGGTTTGTTGTGGTTCACTCAAAAGCTGGTTAAGGTGACTTTTAGATCCCTTCTTTTACATGTTTTCTACTTGTTTGGGGCTGATATGTATATTAAAGTGATGTTTCTTAAACCAAACTATGTTTTCCATGAAAAATATGGTTGTTTTTGAAAGATGAATGTTTTTAACAAATTCTATGATGTTGAATAGTTGATTGTTATGTTTTAAGTGTGTAACTAGTAGATCTATGTTAAGAATAAGCTTAAGATGATGTATGGGACTAGAAACTGCACAAGTTGGATCGTAGGTGTTGAGCATGGTGTCCGCTGTGGGCTTTGAATGTCCGCTGTGGACAGTTAGGTGGATTATTCATGTTGTCCGCTGTGGACACTAACTATCCGCTGTGGACACTTGAACATTGTTAGAATGTCCGCTGTGGACACTTAGGAGGATAATTCATGCAGTCCGTTGTGGACATTGTTTGTCTGCTGTAGACACTTAAGTATGCATGCATGTCCGCTGTAGACACTTAAGTATGCATGCATGTCCGTTGTGGACATTAGTCGTCTGTTGTGGATCCTTTAAATACATTAGACTGTCCACTATGGATTATGGTTGTCCGCTGTGGATACTTGTAATGTCTAATTCATCCGCTATGAACCTTAGTCATCCGCTGTGGACACACTTAGCATCTTATTCATGCGCTGTGGACCTTTAGCCGTCCGCTGTCGATTTTGGTCGTCGTAGTGCACTTTAGCTGTCCGCTGTAGGCACTTAGTACTTAAGTCATCCTCTGTATACCTTATTCATGTGCTGTAAACACTTAGGTTTATTCTGAAGTTTTGGAAATAGAATTTAAGTGCTAAGTACTTGTGTTTAATGGAATTCTAATGTTTGATTCTTTTCTTATGTGCTGTTGTTATGAATTATAATATTTCATGTTATGTATTATGATATGACTTTATGTGGCATGATATGTATATGTACGTAAAGTATTATGTAGTTAAAGTGAAAGATAACAATAATGAAAAGTGGAATGTAATGAACGAATGAAAGTCTTGCAATCAAAATGTATGGAGGTGCACGACCATGTTGTCGTTAGCTCAACTGAAGTGCGACTTAGCTAGCCTATGAGGATGCACTTCAGGGGTCCAATCCTTGAGATTGACCAAAAGGATACGGGATACTTGTCGCTTTACCCCGGTACTATAGCCAGCTTCGTGCACAATGTTTTGGGGTTTATTTATAAATCTCAGCATAGTCCCAGCTTCATGCATAATGTTTGGGGTTTAGGATATGGCAGGATCCAGATGAAAGTGAAAGATGTTAATGAATAAAAGTACGAAAACGAACGATGATGAACGATGATGAGAGATAATAAATAACTATTATCAAGATGTATGTATGATGCATGATCACGTATGAAAGTAAAAGATATGTTTATACGAAAGAAATGTATTTTATTATAAACTAAAACTCACTCAACAACGCTGACTTTTCATATGCATATTAGTTGGCAGGTAATTGTTGATGCTGAGGAGGTGCATGCATGGATGCATAAGCTATTGGGGATGATCTGAGTCTGGCATCCATATTTTTGAGAATGATATTGTATTAATACAATTTTTGAGATGTAAACAAAACGATGTGATAATTTGACACAATTTAATTTATTAATGAAAAGTTGTATTTCCTCTGCAAAATAATGTGTTTTAAGTGTTTTATACGATGATTGACCAATTGTAAGCTTCCTAGGATGGGGCCTTACAAGTTGGTATCAGGGCCAAAGTTTAAGAGAATTGGGTAAATTATTTTCAAAAACTAAAACTTAAACTGAGAATGGGATGAAAGGAAAGGATGCCAATCCTAGTAGCTACATGCCTGCAATTAAAGGTTTTTTGTAAACATTTTATGAACGCTAATGGAAAAAGGAATTATGTGCATCTGTTATTTGATTTATATGCTCTTAGTAGATTTGGATATTGATTGTAGTCAGGATAGGAAATGTTTGGAGAATGAAGAGTAAAGTAAGTGGCTAATCACAACTGGCCACTGTAATTAGGGACTTACTATACTTGACAAAATCTGAGCTACTACCTTGAATGACCGTGTTGGTGTTTGAATCTTATAGCGCTGAGACATGGCTGGTGGTAGATCTTCGAAGGCTTCTCGAGGTAGAGTACGTGGTGGACGTGGTGCTGGGCCGCATGTCACGAGGAATAGGGCTAAGACTGCCGAAACGCACCAAAAGAGCCCAAGCTTCATCCCCATGAAGGCGATGATGAGAGTGCTAATCTGAGGGCCTCAGTGAAGGAGGTAGTAGTGGAAGAAGTTCATTAAGTCATGCAGACGATTCTACCGTATGTGGTGACTGAGGTTATTAGGGCGGTATGGGAAGATGAGAGGAAGGAGGAGGAAAAGAAGAATGCCGCTAGGTGAGGGGGTGAAGAAGGAGGTTCAGGGGAAAGGGAGCAACCTGAGATTGAGATGGTTGTTTCCAGTGTTGATGAGGGGGAGGAAGTGGTTTAGGAAACTACAAAGGGGTGCAATTATGGGGCATTCCAGAGATGCAAACCCCCGACTTTCGATGGGAATGGGAATGCTGCTGCTGCTCACCGATGGGTGAGGGAAATGGAGGCCGTGTTGGATATCAGTGAGTGCAGGGTGGACCAGAAAGTGAAGTTTGCTACCTATTCATTTGTGGATTTGGCCTTATGCTGGTGGGACAACATTGTACAAGCCGAGGGTAGCAGGGTGATTGGAAGAATGAGGTGGAATAAACTGAAGAAGCTGGTGATCGAGGAGTTTTGTCCTCACAGGGAACTCGACAAGATCGAGAGAGAGTACCTGCAATTGGAGGTGGGAACCATGACACACCAGTACTATACGACCAAGTTCAACGAGATGGCTAGGTTGGTGCCAGACTAGGTGACACCCTTGTCATGAAAGATCAAGAGGTACATCCAAGGTCTACTAGCGGATATCCATAGATACTTGATCATCGCTCAACCAGGCACGTTTAGGTCGGTGGTCGATTTAGCAGGGAGACTGTACGATTAGAGAGAGGAGGTGACTGTGGTGGAGGTGCGTAAGAAAGGTGGTGGTGACAGAAACTGGAATGGGAAATGATTTGGCAGTGGTGGCTTCACTCCCAAGAACAAAAAGGCAAGGGTGGATGACCGGAAGGTGGTGACGGTAGGTACAGGGACGAGGATGCGTAATAAGTGTGGGAAGGAGCATGCAGGGGAATGTAAGTGGGGGTCGAACATTTGTTTCAAGTGCGGGAAGGTAGGGCATATGGCAAAGGATTGTAGGGTGATGAGGTGCTACAACTGTAGCAGGACGCGACACATGAGCAGGGACTGATAGAAGCCGGGGGCTGAGGACTCTGGGGCGAGGCAAGGGATCGAGAAGGAGAAGGAGGGGTAGAAGGCTAAAGCTAGGGCATTCATTATGACCCGGAAGGAGGCTAGGATGGACCCCGACGTGATGTCAGGTACCTTCCTAGTAAACCAAACTTATGCCTCTGTGCTTTTTGATTCTGGTGCTAGTAGGAGTTTTATTTCTGCTACCTTCTGTGATAAGGTGCCCATTAGAAGTAGAAAGATTGATGAGCCCTTTGATGTAGAAACTGTCATTAGTAAGTCTACCAGGATTTCTGATATGGTAGAAGATTATGACATAGAGTTGGAAAGCCATAGGTTCTCTGCTAGGTTGTTCGTGATGCCCTTAGGCAGATTCGATGTAGTCCTACAGATGGATTAGCTAGATGCCTATGAGGCAAACATCATGTGTCGTAAGAGATGATTCGATTTACCGCGCCTAATGGGAGTTCAGTGATGATTTACGGCGATAGAGTCAGTACGGTCCTGAGAGTAATTACGATGGTTGTTGCAGAGAAGTGTATGAGGCATGGATGTGGTGCCTATCTAGCTTATTTGAAGGATGTGGATTCGTTAGTACCATGATTAGTAGATGTACCGGTTGAGTGTGACTTCCCAGACAAATTCCCGGAAGATCTATCAGGTGTGCCACCTGACCGCGAGATCGAGTTCTAGATCGATCTAATACCTAGTGCCTAACCTGTTGCTAAAGAGCCGTATCGTCTAGCTCCCTCCAAGATGAAGGAATTGATGAATCAACTGCAAGAGTTTCTAGATAAGGGGTTCATTCAATCGAGTATCTCTGCATGGGGTGCTCCGGTCTTATTTGTAAAGAAGGACAGTAGTATGAGGATGTGCATCAACTACCGAGAGCTAAACAAGTTGACGGTGAAAAATCGATATCCATTACCGAGGATTGATGACTAGTTTGATCAGTTCCAAGGTGCCAGTTGGTTCTCGAGGATAGATCTCTGATCTGGTTACCACCAACTTTAGGTGAAGGAGCAGGATATTCCTAAAACAGCTTTTCGTACGCGTTATGGACACTACGAGTTTCTTGTTATGTCTTTTGGTTTAACCAACACGCTAGCTGCTTTTATGGATCTGATGAATCGGGTATGTCCCTATGGTAGATAAATCAGTGATTGTGTTTATAAATGATATCCTGATTTATTTGAAGAGTGAAGAAGAGCATTTCGATCACATTCGGGAGACGCTTAGAAGGGAGAAGCTGTATGCCAAGTTCTCTAAGGGTTCATTCTGGTTGCGTGAGGTTTAGTTTCTGGGTCATGTGGTCAAACCGGAAGGGATCATGGTAGACCCGATGAAAGTTGAGGTGGTTATGCAATGGAAGTCTCCAAAGACGCCTTTTGAGACTCGTAGTTTCTTGGGTTTGGCGGGCTACTATAGGAGATTCATTCAAGACTTCTCCAAGATAGCTTCACCCTTGACTAAGTTGACCAATAAGGATGTGAAGTTTGTATGGGGTCTAGAGCAGGAGAATGCTTTCGAAGAGCTAAAGACGAGATTGACTCAAGCTCCTGTCTTGACGTTACCCAAAGGAAGCGAAGACTTGGTGGTCTATTCGAATGCTTCTTATTCGGGATTGGATTGAATGTTAATGCAACAGGGGAGGGTTATAGCCTATGTGTCCTGACAGTTTAAGATCCATGAGGCTAACTACCCTACTCATGATTTGGAACTGGCGGCGGTGGTCTTTGCATTGAATATTTACAGGCACTACTTGTACAGGACGAAGTGCACTATCTTCACTGACCATAAGAGCTTGAAGTACTTCTTCGAGCAAAAGGATCTCAATATGAAGCAAAGGAGGTGGTTAGAGTTAATCAAGGATTGTGACTATGAGATCCTCTACCATCCGGACAAGGCCAATGTGGTGGCGAATGCCCTTAGCCAAAAGGAGAGACCCGAGCCAATTCGGGTACAGGCTTATCTGATGATCATGACCTCTGATGTGATGAAGCAGGTCAAGGAATTTCAGGATGAAGCTCTGAAGGAGGATCGAATTAACTCCGAGCGGATGAATGGCCTAGTCGTGGAGTTAGGTGAGAACACTCTCGGTGTTAGAACCCGCTTCGGGCGGCTTTGGATTCCTCGTTATGGAGATCTACGAGGGAAGATCATGGATGAGGCTCACAAGTCTTGATACTCAATTCATCCTGGTTCTACAAAGATGTATCAGGATATGAAGAAAGATTACTGGTGACCGGGAATGAAGCGTGACATAGTGGAGTATGTGAGTAAGTGCCTTACTTGTTTGCAAGTGAAGGTGGAGAATCAGAAGCCATACGGGAAGATACAACCCTTGGATATACCTGAGTGGAAATGGGAGCACATCACTATGCACTTTATCATGAAATTACCTCGTATGGCGAGAGGATATGATACCATTTGGGTGATTGTAGACCGCTTGACAAAGAGTGCTCACTTCTTGCCAATCCAAGAGACTTACTCGTCAGAAAGGTTGGCAGAGCTGTTCATCAAGGAGATTGTAACTCGTCATGGCGTGCTAGTGTCTATTGTTTTTGATAGGGACACTTGGTACGAGGCTACACATTAGCACAACTTACCACCCTCAGACAGACGCTCAATCAGAATGGACCATTCAGACCTTGGAGGACATGCTCCGGGCATGTATTATTGATTTTGGTGTAAGTTGGGATGACCACTTACCATTAGCCGAGTTCTCATATAACAATAGTTATCATGCCAGTATAGGCATGCCACTATTCAAAATGTTGTATGGGAGATGATGTAGAACCCCGGTGTGTTGGGGCGGTATCAGGCAGAAGGAGTTGGGAAGTATAGAGATTATTGAGGCCATGTCAGAAAAGTTGGAAAAGATCAAGGCTTTTATGAAGGAAGCAAAGGACCGGCAGAAGTCCTACGCTGATAAGAGAATGAGGCCAATTGAGTTCCAAGTGGGAGATAAGGTGATGTTGAAAGTATCTCCATGGAAAGGGATTATCAGGTTTCGAAAGCGAGGGAATTTGAGCCCAAAGTATATCGAGCCATTCAAAATCATTGCCAGAGTTGGTGAAGTGGCATACAGACTGGAACTTCCCGATGAGCTGCATGGGATTCATCCTACCTTCCATGTATCTCACTTACGAAAGTGCTTAGCCGATGAAGATATGATCTTGCCGCTCGAGGACATCGAGGTGGATGACTGGCTCAATTATATGGAGCAACCGGTGGTTATCGTTGATATAAAGGAGAAGATGCAAAGGAATAAAGTGGTCCCAGTGTGCGAGTACAGTGGAGACACAAGAAGGGGTCCGAGTCTACATGGGAGACCAAGGAAGAGATGAGATAGAACTATCCGCAACTGTTCGAGGAGTGACAGGTTTTGGGGACGAAACCTATATAAGGGGGGTGGACTTGTAACGCGTAAAAATTTTAGAAAATGAAAAGAAAAGAAAAGTAAATGGAGCAAATGGGATTTTATTTTAAAAAGTAAGGGTTAAAACTGTGCAAGGGCCAAACAGACCCATAATGGGGTTTAAAAAGAAATATGGTAGCCCATACTTCCTATCCCATGCTCAAAACTTTTGGCTAGAGAAAGAAAGAAGCTCCCATCGGTTCTAGAGAAGAAAGTGGAAGAAATCTTCAAAAGGTAAGATTTTAAGGTGTTTTCTTCTCGGTTTCAGATGGGTTTAAGCTTCTGGACTGATTTCTATGTGTTTCCATGTGTTTAGTTGCTTGTTTTCGAGTGTTTAAGTGCTAGAACTTCAAGTTACTCTCGGTTTGTTGTGGTTAACTCAAAAGCTGGTTAAGGTGAGTTCTAGATCCTTTCTTTTACATGTTTTCTACTTGTTTGGGGCTGATATGTATATTTAACTGATGTTTCATAAACCAAACTATGTTTTCCATGAAAAATATGGTTGGTTTCAAAAGTTGAATGTTTTTAAAAAATTCCATGATGTTGAATGGTTGATAGTTATGTTCTAAGTGTGTAACTGGTAGATCTATGTTAAGAATACGCTTAAGATGATGTATGGGACTAGAAACTGCATAAGGTGGATCGTAGGTGTTGAGCATGCTGTCCGCTATGGGCTTTGAATATCCGCTGTGGACAGTTAGGAGGATTATTCATGTTGTCCACTGTGGACACTAACTGTAAGCTATGGACACTTGGACATTGTTAGAATGTCCACTGCGGACACTTAGGAGGATAATTCATGCCGTTCGCTATGGACATTGTTTGTCTGCTATAGACACTTAAGTATGCATGCATGTCCTCTGTAGACACTTAAGTATGCATGCATGTCTGCTGTGGACATTAGTCGTCCATTGTGGATCCTTTAAATACGTTAGACTGTCCACTGTGGATTATGGCTGTCCGCTATGGACACTTGTAATGTCTAATTCATCCGCTATGAACCATAGTCATTCGCTATGGACACACTTAGTGTCTTATTCATGCGATGTGGACCTTTAGCTGTCCACTGTGGATTTTGGTCATCCGCTGTGGACCTTGGCTATCCGCTGTAGGCACTTAGTACTTAAGTCATCAGTTGTATACCATATTCATGTGCTGTAAACACTTAGGTTTATTCTGAAATTTTAGGAATAGAATTTAAGTGCTAAGTACTTGTGTTTAATGGAAGTTTATGCTTGTTTAATGTTTCTAATGTTTGATTCTTTTCTTATGTGCTGCTGTTATGAATTATAATATTTCATGTTATGTATTATGGTGTGACTTTACGTGGCATGATATGTATATGCACTTAATGTATTATGTAATGAAAGTGAAAGATAACGATAATGAAAAGTGGAACGTAATGAACGAATGAAAGTCTTGCAAGAAAAATGTATGGTGGTGCACGACCATGTTTTTGTTAGCTCAACTGAAGTGTGGCTTAACTAGCCCATGAGGATGCACTTTAGGGGTCCAATCTTTGAGATTGACCAAAATGATACGGGATCCTTGTCGCTTTACCCCGTTACTGTAGTCAGCTTCCGGCATAATGTTTGGGGGTTTATTTATAAATCTCGGCATAGTACCAGCTTCGTGCACAATGTTTGCGGTTTAGCATATGGCAGGATCCAGATGAAAGTGAAAGATGTTAATGAATGAATGTACGAAAACGAACGATGATGAACGATGGTGAAAGATAATAAATAATTATTACCAAGATGTATGTATGATGCATGATCACGTATAAAAGTAAGAAATATGTTTATACGAAAGCAATGTATTTTATTATAAACTAGAAGTCATTCAGCAATGCTGACTTTTTATATGCATATCAGTTGGCAGGTAATTATTGATCCTGAGGAGGTGCAGGCATGGATGCATAAGCTACTGGGATGATCTGAGTCTAGCATCCATATTTTTGAGAATGATATTGTATTAATACAATTTTTGAGATGTAAATGAATCGATGTGATGATTTCACATAATTTAATTTTTAATGAAAAGATGTATTTCCGCTGCAAAATGATGTGTTTTAAGCGTTTTATGCGATGATTGACCAATTGTAAGCGTCATGGGAACGGGGGCCTTACAATCAAGGTACAACGACCAAGTAAATAAGATTTAGTTGTATTTTAATCAAAATTATTCATCTACGAATTGGTTCATCAAAGGATACATGAAAGCTTAACTAAATGTATGGGAAATGAACAACTTATAGAAACACATTAAACAACAAACGTTTGAGGTATTTGAAAATCCGCTTGACAACCTTCATATGAGATTCCTTAGGATTACTTTGATAACATGCACACTGACAGACAGGAAACACGATGTCTGGCCTGCTGGCAGTGAGATACATCAGAGATCCAACCATTGATCGATACAAATGTTGATCAACATCTTCACCCGTGAGATCAGGAGTTAAAGTTGGACGAGTAGCCATTGGAGTAGGAGAAATCTTAAAGTCTTGAAATTTGTACTTGTTCAGGAACATATTTTTCTTGATGTATCAAATACCCTTAGCATCTTGTTTAACTTGGATACCCTAGAAAAATGACATTTCCTTAAGAGAAGTCATCTCAAATTTCTTTTTCTTCACAGCTTCAAATTCCTTGCACAAATCATCATTGGTAGAACCAAAGATAATTTCATCGACATATACTTGAACAAGAATCAGATCATCACCAGTCTTTTGTAATAATAAAGTATGATCAATTGCACCCTGTGTATAACCATTTGCAATCAAATGTTCAGTAAAGGTGGCATACCAAGCTTGAGGTGCTTTGTCTAACTTATAAACATATTCTGGATGATCCGAATCTTTAAAACCAGGTGGTTGACAAACATAGGTTTCTTCTTTCATCTCTTCATACAAGAATGTAGTTTTGAAATCCATTTGATACATAGTGAAGTTCTTGTTTAAAGCATAAGCAAGAAAAATTCATATAGCTTCTAGTCTTGCAACTGGAGCATATACTTCTTCATAATCAAGTCCTTCAATCCGATAACAACAAGTCTGGCCTTGTTGAGAACAATCACATCTTTTGCATCCGTTTTGTTTTTTGAATATCCATTTTGTACCAATCGGCAACTTACCTTTGGAAGTTCACACAAATGCCACACAATTAGCTTCTTGAATTGCATCAGTTCATCTTGCATAGCCTCAGCCTAACTATTTTCCTTTAAAGCCATCTCAATGTTCTTTGGCACAATTTGAGATATAAAGCATGAATACAAGCATGTATTTATAGCACAATATTAACTTTGAGTTTGGAAACCATGTGATAACGGACCAATGATTGCTTCAGTTGGATGGTCCTTATGAATTCTCAACTGAGGAATTGTATCTTCAGAAATAAATTCATTTAAATTAGACAAATGACCCGCTGGTTCTTCAACATTAATTCCTCCTTCTGGTTGATGCACAATATCTTCCTCTTGATGAATATTATTATCAACAGATAAATCTTCAAATGGAACTTTAATGGTATCAATAGGATCATCTTGAGTAGAAGAAGAACTCTGATCAGAAACCTGCGGAGCTTGTTCAACAACTGGATCAGAATGAGACATTGCACATTCAAAAACTGATTGTGAAACAGTTAAAACATTTGAAGAAGAGTGTATGTCTGAAGATCTTCTAGTAGCTGAAGATGACATAGTTCTAACATCACCAGTGAAAATATCTTGAATTGATGATGACAAAGGTGGATTAGCTGAAGAAACAATAGAAGATCGATTAAAAGTTCAAATAAAGAAGCATAATCGTATACCGATGATGGTGTAGAGCTTGTATCTATTTTGTTAGATTCATGCCAATCGATATCGAATGACTCAATTATTTGTTTATATCTTTTATTATAAACCTGGTATGCAACTTTGTTGGCTGAATATCCAACAAAATAACATTCATAAGTTTTTTCATCAAATTTTGATTTCGAATCAGATATGTTTAACAAAGTACAACAACATCCAAATGTTTTAAAATATTGGACTATGGATTTATGTTTGAAAAAGATTTCATACGAAGTCATATTTTGTTGTTTGTTGATTAGTACACGATTCTAAACGTAACAGGTAATGTTAACAACTTCAGCTCAAAAGAATGATGGTAATTTGGCTGCTAATAACATTGTTTTGGCAGCTTCAATTAAAGTTCTATTTCATCTTTCAGCAACTCCATTTTGTTGTGGAGTTCTCGCAGAACTGAATTGTCTAGCTATCCCCTTGGTATCATAAAATTCATTCAGAGTATGATTGCAAAACTCTGTTTCATTATCACTTCAAATGCATTTGATGGTTTGTCGGTCTGATTCTCCACTAGAGTCATGAACTTTATGAGCAAATAAGGTGTCTCATATTTGGTTGCTAAAAAGAAAACCCATGTAAATTTGGAGAAATCATCAGTAATAACCAAGCAATATGCATGATGTCCTAAACTCAAAACACTATCTGGACCAAATAAATCCATGTGTAACAGTTGAAGAATGAAATTAATTTTAGAATGAGCAACTAGTTTATGAGGAATTTTATGTTGTTTCCCTTTTGAACATGTTAGATAATGTTCAATAAGTTGAAATTCTTTCAAAAGTAGGCCTACAACATGATTTCCTCTAACTAGCTTGTTCATACTTTTGATGTATACATGACCAAGATGACGATGCCATAACATTGAATCACTTTCCAAGGCTTTAGATAACAAAAAAGACATAGTTACAAGTGAATGCGAACTACTCATGTCAAGTAAGTATGTGTCTTTGTCTCTCGGTGTTCTCAATAAAATCCATTCATCAGGAATTACAAATCCAGGTTTTAGAATGAGACATTCTTTATCAGTGAAATGTGTTGAATTCCTTTTGTCATAAATTTGAGAGACCCTTAACAAATTATGTTTAAGTCCTCAACAAAATTGACATCTTCAAAACTTAACACACCATTAGTCACTGTACCTTTTTTGTAAGCTTACCACCTTTATCTACTACAAATATAACCTATCCTCCATTGTAAGGTTGAATGTTGTTTAAAAGAGATATATCACAAGTCATGTGCCTTGAACAACCACTGTCAACATGCCAAATACTGTTGATAACTTCTCTTGGTTGTTCCTGCACATACGAATGAACTTATTCATGTTTAGGAACCCAAGCCAAATATGATACAGACTTTAATATCATATCTCTTTTATCATTAAAAACATAATTTTCAATAATATCAGGCTTAGATTGTTTTTTCCTTTATTTTTCACTTTTGAATTGGTTTGATCAGATGCAAAACTTTTTTCCCTAAAGTTGTCTGAATTGGAATAGAATTGCTATCATCAAAAAGTATAGATTTCTTATGTGAAATCTCTTTATTCAAATCTGCTTTGATTTGATCATTTCTTTTATCAACAAAAGAATTTGACTGATTAGTATTCTTTTCGAATTTGACATTCAAGAAAAATTATTTTCTATTATTTGAAATTGAGTTGTGAAACCTTTGTTCACTTGATAGTGAATGTCGATGATGACAAATTCTAGATCTATGATTTGGCTTGCCACATAAATAACAATACATTTATGATATGTATTTGATGCTCGTGCATTTCGCACAAACTGTTTATGATAACTTCCATAGTCATCATAGAATCTGGCTTTAGTATTTGTTTGGCGTTGTGATTCTTTAACAGTCTCTCTTTTCACTCTTTCATTAAGGATTTTCTAGATGATTACTGAAGAACTGAGGTATATTTCCTAACTTTTTGATTCATATCTGAAGCCGATGAGGCATGAACTGTAACTTTACCCTTTTGAATCGTACGAACTGGAAAGGGACCAGTGTCTTTGATACCTGATCTACACACATCTTGTTTCACAGAATTAGCAGTAATTGAAGACTTATTCTTCAAGAAACTAGCATTTGTTTCTTTAAAGATATGATCTTCCTTATCCATGTTGCCTTTTGAAACAAATTTGTTTTTAAAATCAGTTTTCAAGTTAAATACTGATGTTGTGACTTGTTTTATTTTGTTGTACTTAAAACCTGTTTTTGATTTCAGTTTCTTTTGTTTGTTGGACATTTTTGAGCAAATATTTGTAGAAATAAAGACATCTGAATTTTCATTGATAACCGATAATGAATTACATGAAGATTTTTCATTAGAACTTTTATTTTCCATAAAAATCTATTTGATCATCACTTTCTCGATCTTCAACCAACCCTTCTTGCTTCAGACTTCCTGTAAAATAATTGTCATGATTAATTTTAATTTTAGTTTTTTTTGGCAGGGTCAACAGTCAGTGAGACATTGACTGGAGGTGTTAAGTCTGACTTTTGTTGAAAACCTAATCCATAGGTTTCTTCATATGGAGTGGTAATTGATGAAGGCAATCATGTATAATCATGATTAATAGGTGGTGCAATTTTAGAATATCCAACACCATCTTTTTCACCATTAATTTTCTGAGTCACTTGAGACTTGATTATACCTTCAACCATGTTTGAAGACAGCTCAAATTTTTCAACAGTCAATTTTGCAGATAAGAGTTCACTGTTAGATTTATTTATTTGTAAAGATAGTTCATTGTTACGTGTTGTCAAATCTTTTATATGATAATCTTTATCATTAAGATTCAATTTTGATTGATAAATTGATTTGTTAACCCTTCTATCGTTTCTTTATAAATTTTCTCATCAGTTTTATATTTACGAGCTTGATATTAAAGTTTTTCAACTTCTAAAATCAGCGTTCGTTGTGAACTCTGTATATTTGAACCTTTTCTGTACATGTATTTGAACAAAGATTAGTATTTACCTCTTCAGTCTCTTCTTTCTTGTTCTTCTGTTTAGGTATGACATTTAACATGAAAGCTTTCAGTACCTTCTCTTCTGCTTGTTCTGGTGCCGGAGTAATCTCAACAGCATTCACAGAATCTTCACAAGCGGTTGCTGGAGTTTTCTCAACAACATTCAAATTCTCTTCATCTTTAGCTGGAGTAAACTCAACAGCTGCTTCTTTAATTTCTTTCTCTCCTTCAACATTCACCTTCAAATTAGCTGGAGTAATCTCAAAAGCTTATTCTTTTAGTACCTTTTCAGCATTCTCACAGACTTTATTAGCAAAAACTCCCTTCACGAATTCTTCGGACCCATACTCATCAAGTATATCTCTTCAACATGATCTTCAGCAATTTGAATTTCAGCCAACAAAGTAGTAGATAGTTTGATATCTAAAATCTCCAACAAGTCTTACCAACCATATTCTTCACTGGTCTAAGAAACCAGAGCTTTGTTGTTTGCCATGCTTGCTTTATCTCCTTTTGATTCAACCTCCATAGTTGCCTTCTTCTTTCCACTTTCAGTTTGATTTGACCTTCCTTCTATACATTCTCTTGCAAAGTGACCAAGCTTGTCATAGTTATAACATCTCAAACTTGACTTATCGAACCCAATCTTGCTCGAGTTATTTAGACCAAACATCTTTCTTCCAGTTCTTCTTGCAAAACTTTTAGCATGATATTCCACCATAGCCATCTGATACTTGATATCATTTTCTTCAACATCATCAGGATTAACTTGTCATAAGTCAGCAACTAAGATGTTAAGTACACTGAGTATTCTGGCTATGAAAGCTTCATAGCTGTTCATGAAAATGGTGAATAGAGTAAGATGCTCTTCGTCTATTCGAATGGTTTGCTTGTTTCTGCGGGAATTACAACAAATGCTTGTTGTGTGGGTTGAGTGGATTGACTTTGTGGATAGGTTTGATGTTGAGATTGAGGTTGCATTGGAGTAAATTGATTTTGATGGGAAGCTTGAAACTATGGCATGGTTGGATCCTTGACATTTGTATTAACAGAATTAGCTGCTTGTTGACATAACAGGGAATAGCTGACATAGTAAATTGGATTACTAGCCATTTTTACATATAATGCAGATGCTTCAACTCCCATAGTGTTGATGTAATTAGCAGCTCTTTGCTTGTCATCCATCTCATATGACTTGATGGTTGAGATAAGATCACTGAGAGATAAGGTGAACAAATCCTTGGTTCTCTTGATGGTTGTGCAATTGTTGTTCTAGCTGTAAGGTAATGAGTTTAATAGCTTCTTGTTCATAGCAATATGCTCAAGGTTATACCTGCACTTTTCATCTTAGTAATCAGCTTAACAAATCTCAACATTTAAGCCTCCAAAGTTTCACCAAGTATGTGATTAAACATATTAAACTCTTGGTCAAACATCCTTTCAGCTTTCCCTCATATGTTTATTTCCCATTATTTGCTCGTCCATCGCATCCCACAAATCCTTAGCTTTTCTGCAATCTTTGAACTTTTGAGCAATCTCAGTTGTAAGTGCCATTATGATGGCAACATATGCTTTGTCATCAAGCTCCACTTTCTTCATGTCTTCCTCGTCCCAGAGTTGTTTCAGTTTTGGCACTAAGTCTCTCTTCTTAGTGTTATACACAGGTGTCAGGATCAGTGATCTCAAGTTTGATCAATTAGAGTTGAATCGCAGCGGAATTAGAACAAGAATTAGACAAATATTGCAAGAACACAATAGATATTCAATGGAACAGTACATGGTTATAGAGAAAGAGGGTTTTCTGCAAAATGGATAATATCATTCATGCACACATGCTTTGGTATGGCGGCTGCTAAGCTTTTCTAAGTTTGCTATAGCTGCAACCTTACAATTAGGTCAACATTCCTTATATAGAGGAATGTGACGTCTGCTGATGTCACTTGATAGTGACATCTAACAGAATTATTACAAACAACTGAAAGTAAGCAAACTACTGAGAATGTTCATAACAACTGAGAACATCTCAAGAGTATGCTAAGTACAAGATGAAACTAAAACTACGGAAAGGAAACCATCAAAACTACTGAAGAGGTCTTCTTCAGCTGTTGTGACAACATCTGAAACTTGGTCTTCAGTCTTTGTCTTCAGTTCTTTAGCTTCAGACTTTGTCTTCAGCTCTTTCACTTCAGACTTTGTCTTCAGCTCTTTCACTTCAGACTTTGTCTTCAGCTCTTTCACTTCAGACTTTCTCTTCAGCTCTTTCACTTCAGACTTTGTCTTCAGCTCTTTCACTTCAGACTTTGTCTTCAGACCTTGTTATCAGTTGATGTCTTTAGCTGTTGCAGACTACTTCAGTTGTTGTAATGTCCGTGGGACTTAAAGGTTTTTCTGATCAGGCTCATTGGTTCTTTTGGTCCAACAAACTCCCCCTGAACCAATGCAGCCAAAACCTTTAAGCTTATTGAGGTCCCACTTATTCTTGGCAGAAATACTCTCTTGATCAGCTTCAGAGATATGGATA
This sequence comes from Flaveria sonorensis, assembly GCA_025506505.1. Lineage (NCBI taxonomy): Eukaryota > Viridiplantae > Streptophyta > Magnoliopsida > Asterales > Asteraceae > Flaveria > Flaveria sonorensis. The sequence goes on along the minus strand of CM046440.1, from coordinate 29,786,656 downwards.
AGCACAGGCCAGGGAACAGGTTTCAGTAGATGTGAATGTCAAAGGATGGAAGGGAACTCTGTCTTGGGGAACTGGACACAGAGCTGTTATCCCAACCATGAAACCTACTTCCCATTGATGAGTCTATAAGACTCTCTGACGTAGGCCTCAAGGAGAACAACTTGTTCCTCCTTAGTGAGTTCTTCTGCTTCTCCTTCGAAGAAGAACTCTGGGCCATAGTACTCTGATAGGTACTTTAACGTCTTTCCATTTTTCAACTCAACAGTTGTTATCTCTCTGTAAGCAAATTCATCTGGGTGAGTCCCTTCTAATAACAACTGGAGTTCATTTTTCTTGATCTCTTCAAGCCTCTTGTATAACAACCCCTTCTTGACCATTTTGTTCTCCATTAGAGTTTGAGGGGTCATCTTTGACTTGTAGGCTCTCTTGAAGTCTTCAAGTATCTCCCAGGGTGAGACTACAATGGCCAACATAATAACAGCATCTATGGTCTTTCTCACTTGGCCATTGTATCTACTTGGTATGGATTTCTTATGAATTCTAGAACTAACCCTGGGGTCTGGCCAAATCCTTACTCTCTCCTTTTGATATTGAAAGGTATACCTGAGAGCATACAGCCTTTGAGCGTGTTTCTTCATGGCTTGTATAGATGATGACTGAGGAAACTCTTTGTCAACCATCTTCAAAAGTTGCTCATCGTGCTGTTTCTGCTGTTCTTCTTCTTCAATCTTAACTTTCACCATTTGCCTCTGAAAGTCTGGTGTGATCATTTGTTGACTTCTGGGCTCAGGTATTTTTAGAACAGCAGAGATTGGCAGACTGTCTTCTTCATCATCATCTTCTTCTTCTTCTTCCATCCTCAACACCCTTCTCCTCCTTCTGGGTGCATCCTTGGATGTGGTTTGAGGTGGTTTTTGGGGTAAGGGAGTTGGTTTTGAAGGTTGAGTTGGTTTAAGTTTAGGTTTAGGGATTGGTTTGGAGAGTTGTGGGGTTGGTTGTTTTTGAGTGGGAGTTTGGGAAGGCTGATCTAGCATTTTTGTGGTAAGTTTGGCTTTGGAAAGCTTGGCCATATCAGTTCTCTTCCCAGCACCTGCTTCATCTAAGGCTTCGATAATCAACCCCTTATTGAATGCTTCAGAAGCACAGATTCTGGTGGTTATTGCCAGAATACTGTCTCTGGTCCATGATTTAATCTCAATTAATGATCTTCCCAAGTATTTTGCAATAAACCTGATCATTATCTCCAACCTCTCCCTTTCCATCACACTGTAACTGGCCCATCTCTCTTGTATCTCTTTAATCTCCAGCCTTCTGATCTCAGTGTCTAAAGTAGCTGTATCAAAGCCTTGTCTGAAGAGTTGGTCTATTATTCTGTCCATTGATCTGCTGTGAGCTTCATCAGCTTCTTTAATCAGATCTTCCAATGATTTCTCTTCATCAGGCTTTTGAGTTTCAGCACTTTTCTTTCTCTTGTATGTGATCAGCTGTTTTTCCTTTTCTAACTCCTTTTCTTTCTCTTGTTGTTTCTCATCTTCCACTCTCTTTCTCTTTCTTTCTTTCACTGCCTTAGACTCCCCCTTTTTGGGTGCATTGGGTTCAGGGGTTTGAATGGCAGAAAGCTTCTTTTGCACAGCATCATCAACAAGTGTTTGTAGATTTGAGGAGATCCTCTCGTCAATGGCTTTATGCACAATCTCATTGATGATGGGAGTGATGAGAGGTAAGGAATGTTGAAAAGTAGCAACCATCTGCTCAGAGGGGTTCTGTCCCTGAGAGGTGGTGCCAAAAGCAGTGGCTGGTGGCTCAGTTGAGTGTAGTGGCTGAGTGTTTGGTGAACCTTCAGATGAAGGTGCCATCTGTGGGTTTATTGGGGCAGATGGACTTTGATCCTGAGACATTTTGGCAAGCAGTTCTTTGAGTCTGCTCACCTCAGCCTCAAGGATTGTGTTATGGGCTAAGACATCAAAGAAAAAGCCCAGGTCATCATCAGTCTTTGCTGAATCACCTGACCTCCTGATTGAATCAGGATGTACATGCCCTGAGTGTAGATCAGTTGTAGCATGTGCCCCTTGTTCTTGGTTCTGGGGACTTCCTGCCTCAGGACTGAGTCCTTCATCGGCAGTTGCCTCTGGTGAGGTCTTAGAGATGTTACCAACTGCATCCTGTTCATTTGCTGAATCAGTAGAAGTGGCAGCCTCACCAGATGTTCTAACCTCCTCCTCTACACGGGGAGATTGAACATTATAACCCCTGTGCTGTGGGTTATCAGCAGCATTTTGGTCCTCTTCCTCAGCTGTTGAGGTTCTCCCCATTGTAATTGGTTTCTGGGGAGGAGGAGAGGAATGCAGCTGACTCAGCACTTGTGCAACTATAATGGTTGGGCTTTGAGGGGCGGTTGCATTTGGAGATAGGTTTGAAGCAGATTGCACCCGGGGTGACTGGTGCTCTTCAATGGTAACCTTCTCAATTGAGATAGGTTCCAGCATTGTGGTATCCCCAATTATGGTTGCATCAGGATCCTGTTGAGAGGATGCCTGAGCGGCTAGGGCTGGTGGAGTCTTTGACACTACTGGGGGGTTAGAACCAGTAAGTGTTTCCTGTATTGGTGTTACAGGGGCATCCTCAGGGGACTCATCTCCCTGAGTAGCCTTTTTGGGCTTTTTGGTGTTGGGTTTGGTGGGGACTTTGGATCTGGAAGTGGAGGCTGTGGGTTCCCGCTGCTTGGGTTTTAGCAGCCGGGCAGCCCCTTTCATTGTAGGGTCAGAGTTGTGCCTGGAGTATACTTCAGGCAATACAGCCGGAGCAGGGACTCCAAGGCCAACAAGGCCGTCTGATTTTAGCTGATTTAAAATTATGGCCATGAGAAACCTGGGATATAATATCCATCTGTTTGCCACAGGTTTCAAAGCCAGATCCTTTAGTTCCATAAAAACTATCTCAGAAAAATTTAGATTTTGTCGTTCAAAGATAGAGTATAATACCTGTTGCCATCGGGAGGACATCTGATCCCATGAGGAGGTTTTTGGTGCAAGGCAGACATTCACCATGTGGAATATAAGACGTTCAGCATCATGGAAGTGCTTCTTCAGAATGGTGGTAGCACTTAAGTCTCCTTCATACCCGTTATTGATGAAAGACATATCAGTTGTGCCTTTCGGGTATTCTGTGACACAGGTGGCATCATGTAGATTTAGGGTTTGTCGAATGATGTCTGGAGTGATGACCACCTGTTTCTGGTTAACCAACGACTGGAGAGTGATTTGGCGATCATTCTCACCAGTTTGCACAGAGACGTTGGTCCAGAATTGGCTTAGGGAATCGGGGTATATGGTAGGATTCAGAAGAAAAGCGGTTCGGTACTGGGAATCTACCATAAGATCGATGGCATTATCAAATTTGTTCCAAAAGGCCGATTTCGAGAGGTAGGCAACACAGTTGTGTCTGGGTTTGAGTTTCATGGTCGCCATTGTTGAGAGAGTGAAGGACATGAAACGGCTAATGAAACGTTTGAAATTAGGTTTAGGTATTTATAGGGAAGAAAAGGCTGATATAAAACGACTGAAAGTGTTGGTGCTGTCATCAGTTGTTTGAAAACAACTGAAGACCTGGTTTTAACTTTCAGAGTTGTAACAACTGAAGACTTGGTATTAGTCATCAGTAGTTGTAAAACTACTGAAGACATGGTTTTGGCTTCAGTTGTATGAAGTGAAACAGCAGTTGTAGAAACAACTGAAGAGAAAAGTTTCTCATCAGCTGTTGTCGTCAATTCTTAGCTCATCAGCTGTTTCATTCTGACCTCAACACTTATCAGACTTTTTGTCTGATTTTCAGACGTTTCATTGGTCATCAGTACTTCTGTTATACTGACATCAGTAGTTGTAACTACATCAGTAGTTGTAACCACATCAGTTCTTTTCAACAGATAGAGTACTTCAGTACTTTTAAGTAATTTAGTCTTCAGTAGTTATGAAAACTACTGAGGATAAAAGAACTTATCAGTACTTATTTGTGACAATAGTATACGAATGCTCATCAGTACTTGTTGACTGAGATCATCAGTAGTTGTCACTTATTCTAGCTGCAGCATACCAAGCCTTAACACTAGGTTTTGGAAAGTTGAACTGTCCAAAGGCTTAGTAAATATGTCTGCAAGCTCATCAGCACTAGGAACAAACTTTGGATCAATCAGACCTTTTTCAAAACAATCCCTAATAAAATGGTGTCTGATCTCAATATGTTTGGTCCTAGAGTGCTGGACTGGATTCTTGACAATACAAAGAGCTGAAGCACTATCCATTAGTAATGGAGTCTTAGTCTCTGTAATGCCATAATCCAATAATTGATTCTGAAGCCAGAGTACCTGAGATGTACAACTTGCAGCAGCAATGTACTCGGCTTCAGCAGTGGATGTAGCAACAGATGTTTGTTTCTTACTCTGCCAAGAAACCAAACAGTTGCCTAGGAATTGACATCCACCAGAAGTTGATTTTCTAGTTAATTTACACCCTGCATAGTCACTATCAGAAAAAGCAACTAATTTGCAAGAGTGCCCAGTGGAATACCAAAGACCTAGAGATTGAGTACCTTGCAGATATCTAAAGATCCTCTTGACTGCAATCAAATGAGACTCTTTAGGAGCAGCCTGAAATCTAGCACAAACACAAGTTGCAAACATAATATCTGGTCTAGAAGCTGTTAAGTACATCAAGGACCCAATCATACATCTGTAAAGTGTTTCATCAACAGCTTTACCTTTCTGATCTGCATCCAGTTGTGTGGTGCTGCACATGGGAGTAGAACAGGGCTTACAGTTTTGTAAATCAAACTTTTCCAAAAGACTCTTTGTGTATTTTGACTGATGAATGAAAGTTCCATCAGCCTTTTGTTTGATTTGCAAACCTAGAAAGAACTGTAATTCTCCCATGGCACTCATTTCGAATTTTTGTTGCATCAACTTTGTAAATGCATCACACAACTGTGGATCAGAGGATGCAAAAATAATATCATCAACATAAATTTGAACAAGGAGCTTATGCTGACCCACTTTCTTAATGAACAAAGTTTTATCTATGGAGCCTCTAGTGAAATTATTCTGAAGAAGAAAATTTGACAGTGTTTCATACCAGGCTCTAGGAGCTTGTTTCAACCCATAAAGAGCCTTATCAAGTTTATACACCCAATCAGGATGTTTATTATCCTCAAAACCTGGTGGTTGACACACATAAACCTCTTCTTTTATTTTACCATATAAAAATGCACTTTTGACATCCATTTGAAAAACTTTAAGATTGTGGAATGCAGCATAGGCTAAGAACAATCTAATTGCCTCCAGTCTGGCTACAGGGGCAAAGGTTTCATCATAATCAATACCTTCTTCTTGTGAAAACCCCTGGACAACCAGTCTGGCCTTGTTCTTGACAATTTGCCCATTTTCATCTGTTTTATTCCTAAACACCCATTTAGTGCCTATTGCACACTTACCTGGGGGTAGAGGAACCAGTTCCCACACTTGCTGCTTTTTGAACTGAAGAAGCTCAAGCTGCATGGCATCAACCCATCCATTGTCTCTTAATGCAATATGATAGTTCTTTGGCTCTTGCTGACTGATGAAGAGAGCATAGAAGCAGAAGTTGGACAATTGACTTCTAGTTGAGACACCAGCATTGATATCACCAATGATTTGAGACATTGGGTGATTCTTCAGCTCTTGGTACACTATGAGATCTGTGCAAGTGTTTGTAGCACGCTCAGCAGCAACAGATGTTGATCCAGATTCTTGAAACCAAGTATTAGATGGCAAGTCAAATGAAGTAGAGGATTCAAAAATCTCATCAGCATTTGTTGTGGATGGTGCTACTGAAGCTACAGGAACATCAAGTTTAGTAGACTCAGGCAGTTGATCACTAAACTTGAATAGGTGAGTACTGGGATCATCATCAACATCAGTACCACCAGATGGATGACTAGCTGCAGAAGGTGATGAATTCACATGATCTGCAACAGCTGGAGGCTGATAAGGAACATATTGCAGTATGTCCAGATCAAACAACTCCACAGGGTTTTGTGGAATTTTGTCCTTAGGGGATTCATTGAACTTCACATGCAAGGTTTCTTCAACCATCTTTGTTCTGCAGTTGAACACTCTGTAAGCCTTGCAAGTGGATGAATACCCAACAAAATACCCTGCATCCACCTTAGAATCAAACTTTTGGAGTTGATCCTTTGTGTTGAGAATGTAACAAGGACACCCAAATGCTCTGAAGAATGAAATTAGAGGAGCCAAATGATGTAGAACTTCATAAGGAGTCTTCATCAACCTCTGATTCACTAAAGCTCTATTTTGCACATAGCATGCTGTGTTGACAGCTTCAGCCCAAAAGGTCAGTGGCAAACCAGAGTCAGCCAACATGGACCTTGCAGCTTCAATTAGGGTCCTGTTCTTTCTCTCCACTACTCCATTTTGTTCTGGAGTCCTTGGGATGCTATACTGCCTCTTGATTCCTTTTGAAAGGTAGAAATCATCAAGTGTATGGTTTCTAAATTCAGTTCCATTATCACTTCTTATACACTTGACTGATAGGGAATACTGCTTCTCAACATACAACACAAAGTTAATAATTGTCTGAGCAGCCTCATCCTTTGAATGCAAGAAGAAGGTCCATACAAATCTGGAGTAATCATCCACAATTACCAGACAGTATTTCTTCTTTGCCATGCTCATTACTCTCACAGGACCAAAGAGATCCATGTGCAGTAATTGCAAGCAGGCAGTGGACTTTGGTTCTTCTATAGGAGGGAATGAAACTTTGTGTTGTTTTCCTTTTAAACAAGCAGTGCAGGTTTCATCACAGTGGAACTCCTTTATTGGTAGACCTCTCACTAAACTATTGTGGATCAGCTGATTCATGTTTTTGAGATTAACATGACCCAGCCTTCTATGCCACAGTTTAGATTCCTGAGGAGAGGCCTTGGAGAACAGGCAAGGATGACCTTTTAAATCAATCTTCTTTGACAAATCCAAGGCATATACTCTTCCTATCCTGTTGGCCTTCAGGAGAGTATGTTCATCCAATACCTTGTCAATCAGCCTCAGAACTTTGGAAGACAGAATCCGGCAGTTCTGGCTTGTGAAAAGTGCAACATGCCCTTTATCACACATCTGACTGACACTCAGTAGATTATACTTGAGATTCTCCACATGGTTAACATCATCAAATCTGATTTCTCCATTTGACACAAATCCTTTCCCGATGATGTAACCCTTAGCATCATTTCCAAATGAGACAAATCCCTTCTTTCCTTGAGAGTAGTCATTAAGAAGAGAACTGCTCCCAGTCATATGCATAGATCCTCCACTGTCTACATACCAGATGCTTCTTTGGCATGCTGAAGAACCCTGCATTTATCATAAGAAACTAGTTAGCTTTAGAGACCCAAACCTTTTTGGTTTTGGGTCTGTTTTCATCAACAGATTTAACCATAACTTGTTTCTCATGATTAACAGCTGATGAAGGTGGAGATGGTGCTGAAATGGATTTCTTAGATTTGGGCTTGGATTTCCTTTTCAGTGGTTTGATCACAGGTGCATCTAGTTGGTTAACTCTCCCCAACAAATGCTGAACCATCATAACAAGTTGTGTCTGATTTGTTGCTAAAGCCTTCAGCTCATTTGACACATCAGTACTTGTTTTTGATGAGTTCCTGTGACCCACCATTTCCTCCTTCTTGAAATTCACAGACTTAGTCTGATGTTTATCATGAGGAACACTATCAGCTGTTTTCTGATAAACCCCATCCTTCTTTTTGGATTTTGGCGAGGCCTTGGGTTTATCAGTTTGAGATGACTGTGGTACAAACTTGGTCTCAAACTCATTTTTCATTTTATTAATCTCTTCTTTAATGAGCTTATCTCTGTTGAGTTTGGAACCCTTTTTGTACCAGCATTCATCAGATAGATGATTGAATTTACCACATATTTCACATGGCTTATTCTTCATCTTGGATTGATCAACTGCTGAAGTGGAAACTACTGAAGGTGTGATCTTCAGTACTTTCCTCCTTTCAGTACTTGTGTTAAGTACTGAAGGATCGGTAACAACTGAAGACTTGTTCTTCAGCTGTTCTCTATCCGTCCTGAAAGACCGTATGATAGATTCCTCAGCAGTTGTTAATCCTTTTATTTCAGCAGATTTGAAATGCTTTTCAGATGTTGTGACTTGCCCTTCAGTACTTGGAGTACTTTGAGGGACAACATCTGAATTGCTCAGCTTCATGTGTTTATCAGCATTTAAACCATCAGGCAATTGATTTGCTGAGATCTTAACACTGACTTCATCCTCTAATTTTGACAATTTTGTATTATCATTTGAGGATGAATCACATGATGATGTGGTTTGGAAATTACTTTCACCTTCAGATTTTACTATTGATTTTGAAGTAAAATCAGTAGGTGGTGCAGTATGATTGTAACCTATTCCAAACTTCACATTTGAAGCTGTTTGCTTGCTGAGAAGCATTTCAAATCCCTTGCAGGATGTTACCCAGCGGTCACACTCAACTTGGGTAGCTGCAAGTGTCTCTTTGAGACTTCTGTGGTTCTCAAGTATGACCTCTACCTTAGCCTTTTCATCATTAAGTTGGCATTTAAGCTTGTAAATCTCATCATCTTTGTCATTAAGACAGACTCATACTCAGCTTTTCTTTTGGAAATAGTTTTCTCAAGCTCAAGATTTTGATTGATTAAAGCTACATTTGCCTCTCTAATAGAGACAAAGGCAGCTATGCATGATTCAGAACATAACTTGGCTTTAGCCTCAGAAGATACCTGGGTTACCTGTGAAGATGATGCATCGGAGCAGGAACCCTCAGTAGACTCCAGGGCCATGAGAGCAAGATTCCCAAAAGGATGTTCACCACCATGTTGACCAGCACCAGCAAATAATTGCTCATTGAAACCAGAAAGATCATCTGGTGAGCTGCTCCAGTCAACAACTCCTGGTGTGAAGAAGCTGTGATGAGGTTGAGATTGTGATGGAGATGGTTGAGGCTCAGGTAGGGCTTGAGGTTGTTGTGCTATAGGAACTTGAACTGGATTTGGCTGTGGCATGTAATAGCAGGGATATGGATATGGCATTGGACCCTGAGGGACAAAATATGCAGGAGATTGAGGTTGTGAGTGATGACCAGAACTAGCAGGATGTTGCCCTTTGTTTTGTGAACTATTGCTTGGAAAGGTCACAAAGGGTGCAGAGGAGTTAGATCCAGTTGATCTACACTCTCTTGCAAAGTGCCCAAGCCTGTGGCATTTGTGACACCTCAACTTACTCTTGTCAAAACCAACTTTGGTTTTGCCAGAGAGTCCTGGAAATTTCCTACCAGTTCTCTTGTAGAACTTTTGAGATCTGATATTGATCAAGGCCATTTGGCTCAAAATATCCATCTCTTCTAAATCATCATCAGCAATACCCATCAAATCATCCATGATAAAGCATAAATTATCACTATTACACCCAGAATGACTGTCAACACCAACAAATGCATGATCAGAACTGTTTGAAGAGAAATCTATATGCTCATCATAATGGCTTTCTGATCCAGCATATTCTGACTCATGACCGACCAAGGCAGTGTTCCCTGGTACAAAGTCATCAGTGAGCTTTCCTGATGATGCCAGTTTCCTTTTCTGCTCTATCTCTCTTTCAAATGTAAGCAGTTTCCCATGGAGTTGGGTGAGAGATAGGCTATCCAGATTTGCACTGGAGCGTAGGACAATGGTGTATGTGTCCCATCTCTCAGGCAGTGATCTGAGGAATCTGTTGTTCATCTGGCTGTTAGTATACTCATGCTTGACCATTTTCAGCTCAGAGATCAAGCAGGAGAAACGCTCAAACTGTTGAGTCAGTGTCTCACCCTTCCTATGAGAGAATGTCTCATATTGTTGGGCGAGGATTTCTCTGTTGTTTGCTAAGACCTCATCAGTTCCTCCGAATTGTTCCTTCAAAGCATTCCAGAGGTCATGAGCAGTTTCATGATGCATAAGCCCAGAATAGATTTCATTAGGCAGTGCCATGGCCAGAATTCCATGGGCTTTAGCATCAATCTCAAACAGTTTACGATCTTCATCTGAGTATTGCTCCTTCTTCTTCGGAACCATTTGGTTGGTCTCCGGATTGTTCACCATAGGCTTGTGTGGACCGTGAACCACAGATGTCCAACAACCTGAACTGTTAACAGACAGGTGATGGAGCATTCTTCGTTGCCATATGTTATACTCACTCCTAACCAGCATCGGAGGCTTGGTTGAGGAGCCAGTATTGTGAGGGTCATTAGAAGGAGTAGTCATTCTCAGATTCAAACCAATTCAATCAAGTTTCAAAGATTTAGCACAAAAACACAACAAACTCAATATGAACCAAGAAGAAACTCAAATTGAATACCAGAAGCAGCAGAAAATCAATCTCTATAACCAATTCTTGCAAATATGCTAATTCGATCAAACTTTAGATATCGAAATAGCAGTTTCAATGATCAATTGTTAAACCGATCAATGATTAACCTGCTCTGATACCATTTGTCAGGATCAGTGATCTAAGTTTGATCAATTAGAGTTGAATCGCAGCGGAATTAGAACAAGAATTAGACAAATATGCAAGAACACAATAGATATTCAATGGAACAGTACACGGTTATAGAGAAAGAGGGTTTTTGCAAAATGGATAATATCATTCATGCACACATGCTTCGGTATGGCGGCTGCTAAGCTTTTCTAAGTTTGCTATAGCTGCAACCTTACAATTAGGTCAACATTCCTTATAAAGGAATGTGACGTCTGCTGATGTCACTTGATAGTGACATCTAACAGAATTATTACAAACAACTGAAAGTAAGCAAACTACTGAGAATGTTCACAACAACTGAGAACATCTCAAGAGTATGCTAAGTACAAGATGAAACTAAAACTACGGAAAGGAAACCATCACAACTACTGAAGAGGTCTTCTTCAGCTGTTGTGACAACATCTGAAACTTGGTCTTCAGTCTTTGTCTTCAGTTCTTTAGCTTCAGACTTTGTCTTCAGCTCTTTCACTTCAGACTTTGTCTTCAGCTCTTTCACTTCAGACTTTGTCTTCAGCTCTTTCACTTCAGACTTTGTCTTTAGCTCTTTCACTTCAGACTTTGTCTTCAGCTCTTTCACTTCAGACTTTGTCTTCAGACCTTGTTATCAGTTGATGTCTTCAGCTGTTGCAGACTACTTCAGTTGTTGTAATGTCCGTGGGACTTAAAGGTTTTTCTGATCAGGCTCATTGGTTCTTTTGGTCCAACAACAGGGATATACGGGCCTTGTTTGATTGACCACATCATCTGGGATTTGGTTAAAATAACATGATTCTTGAAACGGTAAACCTAGTCGGGATAGTCTTATTCGCTGAGAAGTCTAGGGGGTTTTATGCTTGTACCAATCTCATTGTCGAGGTTGAGAGTAGCAGTGATGTGCTTAAGGATAGCCATCTTAAAGATCAGAAATCAAACTTTTCAAATAGCTTAAAACTAGAAGTTTTCGCGTGAATAGCAGAGTTCTCGCGCGAACAACCACCAACTTTTCAGGTGGATAGTTTTTACAACTGAATTTTATGAAAAGTGAACTTCTCGCCCGAATGGAATCTTTTGTAACAAACTTCTCAACAAACTTTTGCGAATTAAAGACTTCTCGCGCGAATATCAGCTTTTTGCGTACGATTAGTAAGATTTCGCTTGATGCATTTTAAATCCAATTTCGATGATTCCAACATCAATCTTTCACCAATTTGTTCAAAATTGATTAATTAAACCTTAAATTAGTGATTTAGGTTCAAATTTTTATCTTAAGTGTCTCTCATTGATTCAAATTAACTTGTTTAATCATATGAACTTCACCGAATCTTCTATCAGCAACATAAGAGCCATCAGGAACAGTAGAAATCAAGTAGATCTTCAACAAACTCTAAATTGGAGCTCAAGAACACTTCAAAAACACTTTGAAAACACTCTTTAATCTTCAAATCAATCGATCTAGAGCATACCAAGCTCTTATACCAATTGTAAGGATCAACAATTTACAATAAGATTGATCTCATGACAAGAATGCGGATTGTAATCATAACGGAATGCAAGATTGAATAAGCAAATGAAGAACACAAGTGTAAATAAACTTCAAACTCTATTGCTCTCTGATTTGAAAGATTCAAATTATATGCAAAATCAGGAAATGACAAAATCTATCTAAATTACATTACAAAACAACTATTTGTACTAAACTTTGAAGTTCTCGCATAGTTCTCGCACGACTTCCATGTTCTCGTGCGAGATGCAACTTCTTGCGTGACAATTTTAGGTTCTCGCGCGACTTTGATCTTCATAATCTTGATTTGATTTCCGAGCCTCTTTGTTTAATCCCTACAGCTTTAGCTCCCATGGTGTTTATATGATTAGCAACTCTTTGTTTGTCATCCATATCATATGATTTGATTATAGAAATCAAATCACTAAGAGACAAACTAAACAGATCTTTTGTTCTTTTGATTGTTGTGCAGTTGTTATTCCAGCTGTAAGGTAAGGAATTTAGCAACTTTTTGGTAACAGCTATATTTTCCAAGGTAATTCCTACACTCTTCATTTTGGTAATCAGGTTAACAAATCTAGACATTTGAGCCTCCAATATCTCACCCAGCACGTGGTTAAACATATTAAACTCTTGGTTCAACATATCTTTTCGGCTTTCCCGAATGTCTTTGTTTCCCATGATCTGTTCCTCCATAGCATCCCATAAATCATTAGCTCATATAAAATCTTTGAATTTCTGAGCTATCTCAGTAATGAGTTCCATGGTGATTACTGCATATGCTTTATTATCATCTTTAAGTTTCTTCATATCCTTTTCGTCCCATAGATGTTCAGGTTTAGGTACCATCTCTCCCTTGTCATTTGTATACATAGGAATGTACGGTCCTTGCTTGATTGACCGTAACATCCGGGGTTTGGTGTATATGACATGATTCTCTAATTTGTAAACCCAATTTGGATAATCATCTTTGCTAAGAAGTCTTGGAGGTTTGGCGCTTATGCCAATCTCATTGTCAAGATTAAGTGTAGCAGTAATGTTCTTTAGATTTGCCATTTCTTAAACTCAGGAGTTAAACTTTTCAAAAATTCTTAAAACTTGAAGTTCTGAACAGTCTTCAAAAACACTTTTTGCACCAACTTATCACACAAAGTTCTCGTGCGAAGACTTTTGTAACTAACTTTTGCAACAGGTTGAACTTTTCATGCAAAAGGAATCCTTTGCAACAAACTTTTGCGATAACTGAACTTCTCGCGTGAAAAACAGAATTTTTGCGTGTGCGTATCAACTTTTCGCTTGTTCAATTTCTTGCAATTTCTAAGTTTCCAACTTCAATTATTCATTGAATTGTCCAAAATTAAGTGATTAAGATTCAAATTAGTGATTTATGTTCAATTTTTGACCCTAATTGTCTCTAATTTGATTCACTTAAGCTCAATTAATCAAGTAAACACCATCACAACTTCAATCGAATGAATATAAGCTCTAAACATCTTCAATAATGATCAATAACAGTAGAAATCAAGTAATCTTCAGAGAAATTCAGATTAGTAGCTCAAGAACACTTCAAAAACTCTTGTGAGAATACCAATTGTAAGGATCAACAATAACAAGAATCGATCTTGTGAGGAGAATGCGGAATATAAACGCTCATGATAAGAAGATTGAATAAGAAGAAGACATGATCAATTGAACTTGAACACACATGTAAATAATATTCCTTGTATTGCTCTTTGATTTGAGACTATTACAGTTGAGTGTGAAATCCGAAAATAACAGAAAACTTACTAAATTACATCAAAAACAACTATTTATACTAAACAAAAGAGTTATCGAGCGAGATGTAAGTTCTCGCACAACTTTGATCTTGATCATCTTCATTTGATTTCCCGAGCCTCTAGATTCAATCCCTCCAATTGGTGGTGGTAGCAGCTTGATGTAAGTCAAATCTTACCGGTTTCTCATCGTAACACCACCTTCTTGGTTGAAATAGTTGATGCTGATGGGCTTATAATATCTTTAATTCCTAATTCATTTTGAGCAGATGATTGTCTTTGGTCGGTTGTTATGGCATGACTATAGTGTTTGTGTGTCCTACTTTAAACAAGATAATTTGTACGAATAACTATTTCTTTGTAACTTAAAGACATATTCATATACAGAAAACCACCAAATTCAAATTTGTTTATTTAATTCTTTAATTGATGTTATACAACATGGAACTTGCCTGAAGAAGAGAAATAGCTTATGACTTAATGCGAAGTTTTAACAAGATTCAACAGTTAGTGGTGTCATAATAGATTTGAAGGATAGAAACAAAATGCCTTCATAATAGAAGGTCTTACAATTAAGAACATATTAAGTAATTGTTGTTGATTTAATGATTTTGTTCATCATCACATGCGCGTGCACAAAATAATTGCATTATTTGTGGTGGGTGCAAGACCACAAGGAGCACATTTACATTTTCCTCTCCATTTTATTTTTATTTTTATTTATCTCATACTTTGTTTATGGATTCTCAAAAAGAGCACCCAGATACAAGATGTTGATAATAACCGCATGTATGATATTACAGCAATGGTTGAATCTTTACAAGGCAATCTAGCATTTTAAGATCATTACAAGTAGTGAAATGGGTGATAAAGCAGTTTTTATCATATTGCACTAAGTATGGTTTCAAATATTTATAGCTCATTAAAAATTTAACTTCTTATGAATAATATGAGTTTGGCAGTTTATGATCTTGAGTAACTTCCAGGTGCTATTTTTATCCTTTTTTTCATATCTGATGGAATTTGATAAATTTATTAGAACAACCAAAGGAGAGTGGCAAAATCCAATGTTTACCCACAACCCCTTACAACCATAGTGAACTCATTGATTTTGAAACCTTGAGCCTAATCTCTTTGCCAAAGCCTATGTTCATGAGGTTAATGTTGATTTCATTGGTTAGTATGATGCTTTGACTATTGACTATACGATGATTAAAACATAATCCGTTTCATGGATTATTGGTTGTGCGTCAGACTTTCTTTACGAGTAAGTTTTGGTTACATTGGAATTTTGGGGATATGATGATGAAAAAGTGTTCAAGTTGAAAATGTTATAATCAGTAGACTACGTGCGTAATCTAGACCGCGGTGAAACTGATCTTTCTAGCGCGCAATGCACATGAGGGAATAGCACTAGTTGACTATGAATATACATATTGTGTTTTTACATCGTATTTTTAAGATATATGTATCCGCATATACAAAATTATTTATTTTATTTAAATTTGTTACTATAGAAATTCCATAACACAACAGATTGAATACGCTTAATGTCCCTGGTGATTGTGTTTTTAGCTACCGATTTAATATCTAGTTGGATGTTTATAACTCGGTTTTTTATAATTATAAAATTATTATTTTTATTTAAATTTATTTATACAAGCTCAACCAATTTAGTAACACACCCTTAAACATTTTAATCCTGTTATATAGTCAAAATGTATGTGTATACCTTTTTGATCGCTTAGCTTACTGTTGTTTCACTAAAGTTGTCCACTAGCTTTGACATTGCATGACCTGTGTCCAAACATACCAACTTTAAAACCAAACTCTACCACATCATCCTCTTTATCCAAACACCACATAACACCATACTTCTTCACCCAAACACCATCATAACAATTTGTTTCCCAAACACCATCATAACACCAAACTTGTTAACCAAACATACACCATCACTCTACACCTTTTACAGTACCCCACCTAAGACCACCACTTATAAGGTTGCTACCTTCGGTAGTCATGACCACCATTGGCGGTAGCCCTTGTTTTTAGCAAAATTCGGTTTAAGGCAAGCTTTGGGTCAAGATCCTTGTAGATCGAGTTGCTAAAGGCTTATGCAAGACCAAATTAGGTTGTTTGTAGGTTTCCAAAATCTCATCGGAATTTCAGCCATGGCTGTGGCATCACCACCGCAGAGCATGTAACCGAAATGCCACCATCATCATAACCATGGTCACCATGTCTACCTTTAGTGTGGTCCACGTTCTGAGAGGTAATCATTAGAGCTTCGCTGGAATTTTCTCCAGAATTGTTTTAGAGCCACTTAACTCCATTACTACCATGAGTATGGACAAACCACCATCAATATTAACCTCAAGAAGATGTGTTGGATCATATGAGGTTGGTGCAACCAAAACAACACTTAAAAGATTTTGATGTACAATTGAAGTGGTCCTTCGAAGACAAAGCTGCTCTTCCGAAGACAAGTCAAAGATCTTCCGAAGCTCAAGGTTGAAGAACTTCCGAAGTAAGAACTCAGTCTTCTGAGACTAAGTAGTTCTCCTACCGAAGTATACAACTTAGAAGATCCTAAAGACAAATTTATCCGAAGAATAAAGTCTTGAAGACTTGCAGAAGACTCGGAAGAAGTTGATTCTTCCGAAGTATAAATGGCCTCGGAAGAACTTATTCTTTCGAAGCCATTTAGCTTTGGAAGAACCAACTATGAACCAGTGGACATAAGTATGGTCTGTCTGACATCCACTACAACCTTTGATATACTGCTTGGCGCTTTCCCATACCCATGTAGTTGACCATACTTTAATCCATTATTCTATTTGTGACAAAAGGGAAGTCATGGACCTGTCATGAGTACCTAATCTAGGATAGTATTTTATCTAGGATACTTTACTTCTAGCAATGTAGTATTTTTCTAGTTGTGGTTCCAGCTGGTTATCCAAGTATAACTGGCTGTAGATAGTAGTATATATAGTTTCTCATTGTAACTTTATAACCATGCTTGTAAGAGTCTTGTAATACTAAGAAGAGAAGTAATATATACAAGTATCTTGAAAAACTACCCTTGTGTTCATTTGTTTTCATTAACTTATTATATTACTTGTGAACTTAGTTAGAGATTCTGCTTCATCAAACCGAGTGAGATTAAGTGAGTTTGTGAGATAAACTTGTGTTGTGAAACCAACACCAATCCTGCAATTGGCATCAGAGCTTTTTAGCCTCTTGATTGTGAGATCTAACCATCCCAAATCACCCTTGTTTCTTCACACTTACTCACTTCACTCAAATGGCTCTTAACCCGAAATTTGCCGAGTCTGTGATGGGAACAATGACCAAGGCTTCTATCATCACCCCTAATGATTTTGGAACCTGGTACAAATGTATTGTAGGCTTTATCAAGTATCAAGACAGCCTCATGTGGAGATCAGTCACTCATGGTCCTTATCAACCAAAGGTGGAATCCCTAGCTGGTAGTGGTTCCATGATTGAGAAAGCTATTGAGGACTACTCTGATGAAGACTTCAAGAAGATGGCCATTGACTACAAAGCCATGACTGTGTTGCTCAAAGCTATACCAAACTCCATAATGGTAGGCTTTAAGCAATACGAGACTGTCAAAGAACTATTTGATGCTTTAAAGCTGATGTACTCTGGTTCTACTGAATCCAAGGAGACCAAGAAAGATGTGCTAAAGCAAAGTTTGAGAACATCATATACATTGTTGGTGAGACCTTGAGCCAACAATACTTCAGGTACATGGACTTGATCACCTCTCTTCAATCTATGGGAGTAGTTCTTGAGAAGAGAGACATAGTGAGAAAATTCATGAGTGCACTTCCTCATGAGTGGACTTTCTACTGTGTCTTAATCAAGAGAACTAAGAATCTCAACACTCTCACCATGACTGAACTATATGGAATCCTTGATGGATACCGTATGGAGATGGAAACTTAGAAAAGCCATCAGATGAACAAAACCTTAAACCTTCATGTTAGCAATGCTTTACATATTACTGAAGGTTCAAGAACTCCCCAGTCTTAATTGTACCTAAACTACCCCCAACAGCTATCATCCTCTTCTGGCCATACATCACATTCCCTGAGACACCCAGGTCTCAATAGGCTTAACAAAATCCTTTCCAGGATGGTTGTGCTTTTGTTTCAGGGAATGAGCACTCTAGAGATTTTCAATTCTGCTTTGATGATCTAGAGTGTTTTTAGCCCAGATGATGTGGTGTATATGGACATTGTCCAGTAGATGGCTCTTCTGACCTACAGAGCAAGAAGTTCTTTAAAAGAACTGGAAGGCAATTCCCTCAAAACCCAACCAACAGCAAATTTGGGTTTGACAAGTCAAAGGCCAAGTGCTACAACTGTAACCTGCTTGGTCACTTTGCAAGGGAATGTAAGGCTCCTAGATCTAATCCTAGAGCAGCTCAAGCCTCCCAACACCCTGCTACCCCAAAAGCTGTAGCCCAACCTACTAAACAACAAACTGCAGCTGTTGCTCAAGAAGTTGATTAGAGCTTCATGGTGCAAGATGTCACTCCTGCTCAAGCTCTCATGGCTGGAACTGAAGACAGTAAGGTATATGAACATCTCTATACTCCAGCCTGTATTGCTAAGGTTAAGTTGTATCAGGACTACAACATGGAGATTAAATCAAATATTGAGTCCTTAAACATACTAAAATATGATTTTAAGAGAGTAGAATCTGACTACAAACTCAAAATTGATGAGTTAGAGAAAACTGTGTCCTCTTTAAAACATGAACATTCCAACTCTAGGGCTCAAATAAAAGATTTAGTATCTAAGTTGACTGAGTTTCAAGCCCAGCTAGTAATAGCTAAGGATAAAGTAAGGAAGTATGTCATTTAAGAACATAACTTCAACACCATCATTGCATCATCCTCCCACTCAAAGGTGTGTTATCAAAACAAAAGTGGGTTGGGAACCAATGAAATTGCTCCACCATACTCTTATATGTCTATTAGACAACCAAGATGTGGTACTGATGACCAAGAGGTTCTAACTGGTGACCCACAACCTAATGAGCAGAAGAATGATGCAACAATAGTGAACACCACAGGGAAGGATAAGGTAGAAAACCTCATCCCCATAGCTGTTGATCAACCCCTAACCACCAATGCCAAAAAGAACAAAATCAGGGCAGCAAGAAAAACTGCCAAAAAGGTGGCTGAGACTAAGTTGAAGATAGACTCGAGGCAAAAAGGTGTATTCATTTTAGCTGGATTCCAAGTGGTTGGAATTTCTGATTCAGGAAAAGAGTGTAGTACCAGCATTCCTATCCAGCTGAAGGATCAGAAATTGAAGGGGAAGGCTGTTGAAGAAGAAAAGAAATGCAAGAAACAACAGCCTCATGCCACATCAAGAATAACATTGAGTGCATAATCTGTGGTCTGCATAACCACATGGCTAAAGATTGTTACTATAATCCAGCAGGCACACGTTATGCAACCAATGTTAAGAAAGTAGGAGTCAAGTATGGTTTCACATTTGGACCTTACCATATGGTCCAAGTGCTAAGGAAAGGAAAGCTTGTTTCCAAATCCAAGTTACTTTTGGAAGAAACTTATTCTTCCGAAAGGAAAATAGCCTCAGAAGAAAAGCTAATGAACAAACAAAGAAATAAAAAGAATCCTTTAAAACTTTCTGAGTAGGAAACTACTTCGGAAGAAAAGGTGATGAAAACGTTTTCCGAGAAGAAAGAAGCCTTGAAAGCAAGTCATGTTGCTCAAGCCTCATTAGGCTCATCTACACTGATCAACCAGATGATGGAATGGAAGATCAGAAAAGTGCTGCAGCCAAAGCCTCTTCTTTACAAACCATAATTTAACCCCCATGCATACATTTTGGTACAATTATATCATCTACATTGGAAGAGCCCAAGACCAACAAGGCTTGGGTTTCCAATAATAACTAATCTTTTCACCTTATGTGCTGGGACATCAACATGACAAGAATGGAAATATATTGGTTATGGATAGTGGATGCTCCAGACACATGACAGGGAACAGATCTCTCCTACAACAATTTGAACATTTTGATAGAGGTTTGTTTATTTTGGAGGTGAATCCAAAGGATACATTTCTGGTAGAGGTAGTGTATCTAATGGTAAGTTAAAAGTTGACAAAGTAAATTTTGTCAAATAGCTTGAACACAATCTCTTAAGTGTTTCTTAATTCTATGATCAAAAGCACCAAATGCTTTTCACAGAGCATGAGTGCATTATCCTCAAACCTGGGATGACAATTCCACAGGAATTGGTGCGATCTCCCTGGAAAGGGGATATATACATGCTAGATATGAACAATGCTTCCCCACTGGGTGAAGTATCATGCTTTCTTTCCAAAGCTAATGGTGATGAGTCAACTCTTTGGCATAAAAGAATACGCCATGTTAATTTTAAAACCATGAATAAATTAGTTTAAAATAATTTGGTACATGGTATTCTTAAAAAGGAATTTTTCTATAAAGATAATTGTATTGCTTGTCTAAAAGGGAAGCAACAAGGTCACTCACAAATCCAAAGTGGTTAGCTCTATCACCACCCCATTACACTTATTGCACATGGATCTTTTGGGTCCCACAAGTGTAATGAGCATTGGAAGGAAATCATATTGCCTTGGATTGTTGATGATTTTACAAGATTTACGTGGGTTTTCTTTTTAAGAACTAAAGATGAAACTGCTGAAACTTTAAAATCTTTTATTCTTAAAATTGAAAATCAGAGGGATCATAAAGTAAAAATCATTAGAAGTGATCAATGGACTGAGTTTAAAAATCACCTCTTGACTCATTCTGTAACTCAAGGGGGATTGCCAAACAATACAGTGCTCCTAGAACTCCTCAACAAAAAGGTGTTGCTGAGAAGAGGATTAGGACACCTATTGAGGCTGCAAGAACTATGTTAGCTGATTCAAAGCTACCTCTAACTTTCTGGGCAGAGGCAGTCAGCATTGCATGTTATATGCAGAACAGGGTTCTCATTGTTAAGCCTTATGGAAAGACCCCCTATGAGCTATGGAACAATAGGCCACCGTTCATTGGCTTTCTTAGGTCCTTTGGCAGCAGGTGCACCATACTTAACACAAAAGATAATTTAGCAAAATTTTCTGAAAAGTTGGATGATGCTATCTTTGTTGGATATTCCTCAACCTCTATTGCTTATAGAGTGTATAATATTAAAATCAACAATTTGAGGAATCATCCAATATTGTTGTCAATGAGCACACTCCTTGTGTCAAAGGAAATGGTCCTGATCATATCTTCAACTTAGAATTCTTTCCAAACTATTCTAAACCATCTTGTGTGAATGTCTCAGCTGGAACAGGAACTCAAAGTGACCCCTATAAAGATCAACTGTTTGAGTTACCCAGACCTATTCCTAGTTCTCCAAGAAGAATTAATGATCAAGCTCGTTCCACTGGAATTCCTGAAAGCATGAATATCTCAGGAAACAAGGGAGCGTCAACAAGTTGTCAACCAACTAAGCCTAATAACTCAATAGCTGACAACTCTAGCATTCAACACCAAGCTGATGATGATAGAAATCTGGAGGAACAAGCAACTGTTGATACTACTTCATAGCAAAATACCAATGATGCTATCACACATTCATTCAATCAGTCCTCATTGAATAAGTGTGAGACATCAGCTGGTCATGGTGTTCAAAATCCAGAGCAAAACTTCTCAAACCTGGATCTATGTATGCAACTAGATGTGATTCCTAGGCTCGGGATACACACCACTCATCCAGTTGAGAACATCATTGGGGATGTCTCAGAAGGTATGAGAACATGAAGGTAGACCCACAATGGGAATGTCTGCATGTACTCATGCTTTCCTCTCGAATGGAACCCAAGAAGGTGGAATAAGCACTGAGGGACAACAATTGGGTTGAAGCAATGCAAGAGGAGTTGCTTCAGTTCAAGAGGCAAAAGGTATGGAACTTATGTCCATTGCCACTTGGCCAAGTCCCCATTGGCACTAAGTGGGTGTTCAGAAACAAAAGAGACGATAGAGGTTTGATCATCAAAAACAAAGCAAGACTTGTTGTTCAAGGATACACACAGGAGGAAGGCATAGATTACACTAATGTCTTTGCACCTATTGCAAGACTTGAGGCTGTGCCAATCTTCTTATCAACTTGATGTCAAATGTACATTTTTGAATGGGAATATTGATAGAGAAGTCTATGTGTGCCAGCCACCTGATTTGAAGACCCACAGTACCCCAACTATATGTGCAAACTGGATAAAGCTCTTTATGGGTTGCATCAGGCACCTAGGCTGTGGTATGAGACACTGTCTCTATTTCTTCTAAAGAATGGCTACACCAGAGGCACCATAGACAAGACATTATTCATAAAGAAGTCTGGGAAAGACATGTTGCTTGTTCAAGTATATGTCGATGGCATCATATTTGGATCCTCAAATGACCAAATGTGTAAAGACTTTAAAGGCATCATGAGAAAGAAGTTTGAGATGAGTTCCATAGGAAAGATGGATTTTTCCTTAGAGATCAAGTGAAGCAGATGGAAGAAGGGTTCTTCATCAATCAATCTAAGTATGTCAATGACATCTTAAAGAGATTTGAGATGAAATATTGTAAGCCAGCCAAGACACCTATACCCAGAAATTACAGTCTTTGTCCTGATTTTGAGGGGGAGGATACTGATTAGCATCAGTACAAGGCAATTATTGGGTCTCTGATGTATCTCACCGCAAGTAGACTTGATATCATGTTTGCAACTTGCATCTATGCAGGATATCAGGCTGCTCTAAAGGTGTCTCACCTAATTGCTGCTAAGAGAATCCTTAGATACCTCAAAGGATCTCCTAATCTGGGTCTCTGGTATCCCAAGAATACGGATTTTAACCTATATGGTTACACAGACAGTGATTATGGTGGTTGCAATATCAACAAGAAATCTACATCAGGAGGATGTCAATTTCTTGGTGAAAGGATCATATCCTCGTAATGCAAGAAGCAATCATGTGTATCCACATCTACTGTTGAAGCTGAGTACATTGCTACTGCAAGCTGCTGTGCTCAACTGCTTTGGATTCAGAATCAGATGCTGGATTATGGTTTCAACTTGATGGAGACCCTTATCCACATAGACAATAAGAGTGCCATATCAATCATAGAAAATCCAGTCAAGCACTCTAAGACAAAGCATATTGACATCAAGCATCATTTCATTCGAGATATTCATGAGAAAAATCTAATTAAACTAGTCAAAGTCAATTCAAATGAATAATATGCTGATTTTTCAGCAAAGCCTTTGATGAACAAAGATTCAAGTATTTAATTACAACTATTGGGATGATTAACATTGACTAGTCTTTCTCATCTAAAAAACCTCTTTAAATGTGTCTTGTCTATGTTGTCTATAAACAATCTAAGCCTTGTTACAAGAAGGTTTTCTTCAAATTTTTTCTAAGTATGAATTCTTCCGTAGAGAAATTTACCCTCGAAAGAGATCTTTATCTATCTTCCGAAGGCAAATTCCTTGGCATAAATATTCTTTTTCGAAGAGTTTTTAGCCTCGGAAGAACATTTAATCATAGATTAAATCCACTTCCTAAGCTTACTAACCTCCTTTCTTGGAAGAAGACTGTACTCTCGGAAGCAAACTTGTCATTGAGACATGGTTTGCTTTCGGAAGTAAAAAATGGCTTCAGAAGATAATACTGAGAAACACAAGTGTTTTCTCTCGGAAGCAATTTTACCTTCAAAAGAAAACTTTTACTGTGTAACAGAAATCTTTGGGCCCCACTCTGTAAAAAGTAAGATTTTATTGATGATTGTCGAAATATTTTAAATGGTTTATCTTACTGCCCCTGTCAAATTGAAACCCAAACTATCCTTTCACCTTATCGGTTTGGCTTTTTAACCCCCATTTAAAAACTTTTGATTCCCTTTCTTTACTTTCTTTACCACTGCAAAAGCCCTAAATTTCCATTATCTTCTTCACTCACTCTCAAATTCCTTAAATTAAACAATACTCCCTTAAACAATGGCCTTGAATCCTCAACATAACCAGGTCGCCATCCTTGATTCTTCAAAGGATGTCGATTTTGCCCCTATTGTCAAATTTTGTCACATTCGACATACTTCACTGCCCTCATTATTAATCCCACCATCTACTCAAACCATATGGCTGAATTCTGGGCGAATGGTCGAAGCGAGATGATTAACGATGAAAGGGTCATCAGATGGAGGATTTACGACCAGGAGATCATAATAACTACATGAACCATCAGGGAGCATTTGGGGCTTCATGATAAGGGAGCCCCTACTGAATTCCCCCAATCTGACTTGGAAACTACCTAGAGTCAAATGGGATATGGCGCCGATGTGAACAGGTCTACCGTCTATAAGTTTAACTTCTACAATTGGATGTTCTTGCTGCACATCGTCCTGCACTGCCTATCCAACAAGTTTGGGGGATGGGATCAAATCCCATATGATTTGGGCTACCTAGTCTATGGGTTGGTAAAGGGCATGCCCTTCAACTACTCAAAATTTATGCTAAACAACTTAAGAGGCAATCTTACCCGGGATCCATTCTATATGTATCCCTGGTTAATTCAGCACATCATCAATTATGAGCTAGACCAGGACAGACTACAATGTGCAGATGTTCTATTGGTCCCTCACATAAGGCCTGGCATCTTCAAAATTCTAAAAAAGGTGTCCACTAACTTCACTGGAAGATTCACTGATCTTTTTCTAGGTATGCTTGAGTCAATGGCTCCTGTTGACATCCCTGCAAGCCCAGCAGGTGATGAACCCACACCAGACACCACCACTCCAGTGCCAACAACTTCTCCCCACCTAATCAAGATCCTTGATCAATCTACACTGCTTGATCAGGTCCCCTATGTTCAATCCAAAAAGGCTAGAATGGAACTTAGGGCTCCCACTCAGCAAGAGGTCCAACCATCCTCCACCATTGACCTTAATATCAGCATTGAGTCTCCTCAGTCTTAACCTAACAAGCCCACAACCCAAGCTATTAGCCCTCAGGGTGAGTCTCAACACTCCCCTGAGCAGCCAAAAAGGGACAGCCACATCATTGGTTGAACTACTATTGTAAAGGAGCCATTAGGTGCTGACCAAGGTCCTAGGTCACTAGATATAACTTCTCTATCCTTTATTGACCTATTAACCCGACCTGATGAGGACATTATATTTCATCTGGGCCATGATGTTGATCTACCACACCACTCTCAAGATCAACTGAGCCCCATGGAACCTCTAATGTCTAGCCCACATCAGCTAAACCTAACTGAGGTGAGTCAAACTGGTGTGGATGTGACTCATGTAGGCTCAGCTGCCACTACTGAGAGTGTTTCACCAACCTCTTAGGACAGTGTAACATCAGTGAGACTGGGTCTATGGCAACCTTGCCAATTGATGCCTCTGAAAGAGACATCACTAAGCAAAGGTATCCAGGGCACCAAGAAACCACTACTGGTGGTGATGATTAACATACTATGTATGTTATCTCATCTCCCAATGATCTTCAAAGAAGATGAGGGTAGTCTGAAACTCATTGTCAGAGACCTGCTTTCTAAAGTCTCAAACCTTGAATTAAAGGTTAAGACTTTAGAGGACAAGTCTACCACTCAGCAACTTAAGATTGAACATCTTAAGGCTCAACTAGCTGAGACACAGATTGAGAAGTCTATTAGGCATGTACATACTCAGGTTACTTTAAGTTTCCTCTTGCTCATCTACTTCTCAAGATAATACTACCAAAAAGGGGAGAATGTACAGGATGAAAGACATGTGGAACCCAGCTTTTACATCACAACAACTTCCCTTGATGCCATATCTTCTTTTTATCCTACCCACCAACACCCTGCAACCATCTTCCCTCAACTAGCTCCTACTACTATTCAAGTGGACTCATGGATGCTTATCAACCTCAACAGATTTTTAACCACATTTCTGATAAGCTAATCCCTTGAACAACCTTCCCCTGATGTAGCCGTTGCCTACTTTGGAGCTGAAGAGCTTCAAAGGCTGAGTGCACCACCTACCTCTGAAGAGGAAGTTGGTCAACCTAAGGTCTTTATTAAACCTAAGATTAACTTCAAAGGGGAAATACATGCTCATGGCCCAGCAACCGATTTAGAAGGGACAGGTAGTGCAGTTCAAGTCTCTTCCGAAGCAGAAATCCAAGATGCAGAAGGAATTACTAAACTGTCTTCCTTGTTGACTGGGTCTGAGAATATGAATCTTAGTTTATATGACATAACTTAGGATTGAATATGATGATTGAGTCACTGATTAAGTAGCGGAAATACCAAACCACAGAAAATTTAATACTGAAAAATGATAATAAATGCTTTGTATGATGATGTGAGTAAACAAGATACAAAGACAGCTGGGGTTACTGTTTAAATGAGTAATATTATCAATGTTGAATTAGGTCATACTATTCTATTTATAGGCATACACATTGCCTGTACAAAATGACTAATCTACCCTGATAACTATACATCATAAACTAGTCTAAGTACAAAATAGGAGCAGCATTTGTAAGTGTTCATCCGCATTGACTAATGCGGATGAACAAGTCTTCATAAGCATTTGTTATTGAAGGTCTTCAGTATTAACTTAATTCATCCACATTAGTTGACACGGATGAACAAATCTTGGCAGCGTTTCTTTTGTTCATCCTCATTAGTTAATGCGGATGAACAAACACTTGCCAGCATTTGTTTTTCTTCATCTGCATTAGTTAATGCGGATGAACAAATGCTTGTAAGCATTTGTTCAATGGTCATCCACATTAACTAATACGGAGACTTTCAACACTTATCTTTTTCTTGTCTTTGTCTTTAGTCTTGTTGATTTCTAACCAGAGCAACCTACAACCACCTTTTGAATTGGCAAGTATGATCCTTTCAGGGTCTAACAGTACTTCCCCTAAGGATTATAATGCCTAAGTTCTTCAAGAGTGTGATGGTAGAGGAGGTTGTGATGATTCTAGTTCTTCTTGTTGTGCTTCCTTTGGTTGGACTGTTGTTGGGGAGAGTGTTGATGCAGTTTCAGCAGGAAGTATAGGTTCTGCCAAAGAAGGATCCATGATTGCCTTGATCATATTTGAGAAATCCTTGGCATCATTCATCTTTTCTCTGCTCAGGACATGTATCTTCATCTGACTCATAGTGTGTATGGCAGCAATGGGCATTTGTTTGAAAGAGATGGGTTCCCATACAGAAATTATGGAAAGACCATCTTTGTGAATCAGCAATGATCCATCTGCATCAACTTCCAGCTTTACAATGTTACCCATTTGGAGAGGCACCTTCTTTTTCTTTCTTTGTTCCCTTTTCTATTTATTCTATCATATGCCATCTTCAAATCTTGATACATTTTAGAAAGAATTCCAAGTCATCTTCTCCCAGTTCGTTGCTGAGAGCTCTGAAGTGTCTTGTGAAAATGTAGTGAATAGAAGATTCATCCAACAACCTTACTTCATATCCACTGAACAGTCTGATTCAGGTGCTTCTTTTCGACCCTATTTCCTCTCAATTACCAACTCAAATGTTTTCTCATCATAGTACACATTGGAGATTGGCTTATTCTTATGAGTTCCAGTAACCATCTTCCTTTTTAATGACTCAGTTGGCTTTACATTCAATTCAGGAAATACCAACTCTTTTGCTTCTCTTTTTCTTTTCTGTTCAAATAGATTTCTGAAAGATTTATCTTTTCTTAAACAGATGGCTTTGAGGAATTTGAAGTTGTTAGTTTTCTTGAACATTTTTAGGATGTCTTCAAATTCATATCCTCTGTACATTGCATCATGATTTATCAATTCAAGCTCAGCCAACTACTTTAAATCATGAATTTGCAAAGCATTCACCAGAGCAGAGTACTCTGTGAACAATTGTACAAGCCCAGAAATCCTTTTTACCATGAACATGTTCCAACTACTATCATACTTCCAGGCAATGATCTTTACATCAGTTTTGCCTTTAGGAGCAGACACACCCTTGATCATCTCAGAAGTGGTCATCTAATCTTATAGCTTTAATTGGGAGGGTTCAATGAACCATTCTGGATTCTTATGAAGCATAGGGGCCAGAACATCTTGATCATTGGTGGTTAGTTGAACATATTGAGCAGATGTTCTTGTTCTTGGTTTTTCGCCTCTTACCTCTTCTTCAATTGACTGAAGTCTCTCCTTTTTTTCTTTAATCATATTTAAAATTATAGCTTTAAGAGAGTTGGTCTTCATGTTCCCCGACTTTCTTCTTGTGAACCCTTGCATGGATAAATAATCCTTCATTTCCCTATCAGTCATACTGTAGGATCAAGATATGCTGATTTAGTTTTTTGATGCTTTACAGGTTTGGCTGCTTGTAGTGATTTGGGCAGTTTCAATCTTCTTCTCATAATCAGTGACAAAGGTGGGATCAAGCAGCTTTTCCATTTTTCTCACCTCTTTAACCATGCCCTCATAAGTCTTGCTAAACACTTCATCTGCCTCATATCCATGATTGATTAGATACATGGCCTTAATAATAAGATCATCTAATTGTGCTTTTCAACCATTTCTTCAACTGATGTTTCAACCTTTGCAGGACTGTCCCTGGTCAAAGGGTCATCAACTGATGTTTCATCATATCCTCCTTCAATCTCCCCTTCTTCTAATACAATCACTTCAAGTATATCTTTTAGCTCTTTCTCTGTCTTCTCATGTTCTTCTGAAAATTCAGCTATAGCTGCTAGGCTTCTTGGATCATCTTTTTATTTCTTAACAGGCTGTTCTTCTTCTACCATTGGTAGTTTGCCTTTGGCTTTCTCTGTTAAGTATTTTCTTTTTCTTGAATATGTATGCAGTCTAGGGCCATAGGTTGATGGGACAGATGCTTCCACTTCTTGTTTCTTTCTTTCAATCTGAAGCTTTTTAGCTTTTTGATTCTAGATCTCATCAGCTTCTTTCTGTTTTTCAGCTTCTTCAATTTGTTTTGCAGCCATTTCCCTATCTTTCATTTCTTCACATAATCTTTTGATCAATTCTTGTTGTTCAACAGTCAAGGTGACTGCTGGAACAAGCTGCAGCTTTAATTCTTCTTGTATTGGAACTGGATTCGTAGGGATTACAACAATTGGCTCTACAGGAGTTCTGATATCTTTGATGTAGTCCCAAAATTCTTCATCAATGATGAACTCACTAGAGAAGTACATATCCAGATCTTCTATAAGCTCTTTCATGACTGAATCTCTTTAGTAGAGGGATCAGAATGCACAACCATTGCCCAACTTTCTTCACCCCAACCTCACTATGTTCTGCTTGTTGTGAGGTTTCAGCCTTTTCTATTTCCACATCATCTTGATTAGGTACTTCTCTTGCCACTTCATCTTTTAGCTTTACAAGCATCTCTAATTCAGAAACTCTTTTGTTTAGAGCTTCAATTGTATTGAGATCAGCTATGATGTCTGTTTGCATCTCAATGAGGTTTTCTTGTTCTTCCATAGCAATGGTCTGGATAGCTACAATATCCAAGTGACCACTGATTTCTTCTCTTGACATATCTAAGGCAACTTTGAGTCTTTCAATCTCTTCATCCTTTTCTTTCTTTTTAGCCACATATTTGATTCTTAGTTCTTTGAGCTCTTTTTCTTTTTCATCTAGCTCAAGAATTCTGTCATTTATTATCCCAGCCCTTCTCTCAAGAGTTTTCTCCATCCTTGCAACTTTCTGCAACAGATCAGTGATCATTTTGTCTTTCTCATCTGCTTGTTTATTTCTGATTCAGCAAAGCTCTGATGGTCCTTCCTCTGAGAGTGTTAGTCTTACAGGGAGGATGCAGGAGGATGATCATCAGATGATGATTCAGAAGAATCCGATGAGCTGGCAGATTCACCAGCTTCACCAAAATCAACAGCAGCTTGTGGGAGATGAGACGGAGGGTGATAATTGATGGATTTGGATTGGAGATTGTTGAGGTGATTCAGTGATTTGGATTGGTGAATGTGATGGTGAAATAGTAGGTGATGCACCAAAGGGTGAGGGAAATACTTGTTCATGAACCATAGGCACAGTGTGAAGATCACCACCTACATCACCTTGTGGTGACACTGTCCTTGGTATGTCTTCAGCAGCCTCAGCATGCTCATCAACAGTGTGTTGATCAATAGCAGCTGGATGCTCTTCAGCAACTTCTTGTACATCAGCTGGTTCTTCCATAGCTTGTTCCTTAACACCTTGTTCCTCCATAATAGGAACAACTTCATCTGCAGTAGCTTCTTGCACTTCTTCATTGTTAATCTGTTGCAACATCCTAGGAAGTAATGGAAAGAAGGTTCCACTATAGAATTCATTCCTGGATCCCTTTTTGATGTAATTGAATGACTTGGCATTATAATGAGGGATGTCCAAAACAGGGCCTTTTGGTACAAGATTAGGAAATGCTTCATTGATGAAACATTGGATAAACCATGGGTACATCAGATACATGTGCCTTCTCCCTTCTTGAATGTTTGATATCAGACCATTGAAAACATAGGCAGACATGTTGAAAGGTCTGTTTGTGCACAAGGCATAGATGGCTGATGATATGATGATAGGGATGTCATTCCAACCTGTCTTTTTCTTGGATAGGCAATATTGTTATAAGTGATGAGAAACCTCCATTGGAGATCAACCGACCCTTTGACAATCTGCTTCCCTCAAAACCACCTTCAAAGCCAATGTTGGCAAAAAAAAGTCATAATATCATCTTCTTCAAGTTCTAGAGGAGAGTTGGCATTATCCTCAAACTGCAGACACTGTCTCACAGTTTGTTCAGTGATTGCTATGAATGATCATTAGTAATACTTCCTGTTATGTCTTTCTTCATTAATTTCTGTACAGCAGCAGTTCCCAGAAAGATCTAATGTAGTTCTCATAAATGATGGGTCTAACTGTAATAGCATATGCCACTCTAGTAGTAGAGATAAATCTGATCATATCTCTTAATACTTCAGCTTCAGGCATAGTATGATCAAGAAATCCACTAACATTATGGAGCTTACTCCATGTCAGATTAGCCATGGATTCGGCAATAGATACAAATGAGTTAGTTGTGTTTTAACATTCATTATATCATTTGCACTTGATCAAGTTTGACTTTTCATATTTTGACTTTTTTAGGTCAAAATTGAAATTTCAAAAATTACTGTTTTATTAGATTTTTGACCTAATCTTGACTTAGGTGATGGAGACTCATTGAAGTTAAGTTTTATGCTTATTTTGATCATTGTGGTTTCAAACATTCTTTTCAACTAGAACATTGGATTTGATTTACACAGTCCCAAGTTTTAGTTTGTTCATCGTGGTTCAAATTAGGGTTTGAAAATCATGTTCTTTGTTATTCATATAAACATCTGTTTCAATGAACTTGAGAATGTCATTTAAATCCATTGTTCTTGGTTGAATTTAGGAATTATCTCAAATCTAGGGTTCTATGTTCATGCAGGTTTGATAGTTGAGGTTTTTGAATCCATTGAGAATCACCTTTTTGTTTGATAACACTGCGATGATGAGTCAGAATGAATTAATATGAAGTTGATTGAATCACAGTAAACCCTTGATTAGTGAATGTTTGAATGATGGTGAAGAACAGTAGATGAACGCTCATCGTACTATGAAAGTTCACTCAAATTTGAAAAGTAATAAATGACTCACATTAAATGTGTTTAAATAGTACATTGGAAAACTTACCCAAAACTTACAAGTGTGAACAAATGCGCAGAGAAATTTCACTACTGTAGCAAATGCGCATGAAGAATTTCATTGGGCGCATTTACTGTAGCAAATGCGGAAGAACAAGTTAACTTGTCCGCATTGATTGTAGAAAGTGGGGAACAAGAACTTAACTTCAACGCATTTACTATAACTAATGCGGATGAACAACTTTAACTTAACTGTATTACTGTAGCAAATGCGGAAGAACAAGTTAGACAGTCCGCATTTACTGTAGCAAATGCGGAAGAACAAAAAGTTGTCCGCATTAGTTACACTTGAACAAAAAATAGTTACCCGCATTGGTTATGTGTCTGGGTTACCTTCACCCGCATTAACCAATACTCTTACCTGTATTAATTTTTGAACATGTCAAAAATTAATGTTTTTGCAGTTGATGATTCTGACTATTTTGCACCCTGATGTTCTTGATTTTTATGAAGATGAGTCTGTTGTTTGTTTTAATGAAGTTTTAGCTGTGCTTGTATTGTCAATTCTTGCTTGGATTAACTTGTATACCCTGTGTGATACAAGTTTCCCAGTTTTGACTGATCTTGGACATTTTGCTTCCAAATATCTGCACACACTAAGATACTTATGGTATAGCTTCCACACCAACACAGTCAAACTTTTATTCGCAAATTTATGTTTTGTGAATATTTTCTTTTAAATTTTTAATAACTCGCCCTAAAGTTTATATCCGATTGGATAGAAACTTTAATAAATTTTAAAATTTAAAGAAAAATATATATATATATTTTTTCATAATTGTACAAGACAAGGAAGTGTACCTTATTTGGGATCATATCAATCTTAACTTTCACAAGTGCGAGTAGTCATGACCCTATTGATTGTAGGTATGTTTGTCCTTTTAAACTCATGCTTGATTAATATATTAATGCATGTGATCATTATCATGTTTTGAGTGGATTAAACATTCAACATGTACCTCACACTCAGAAGCATAGCAAGATCAACTACCCTCATGAAATGTATGGTAGAACTTTTTCATAGCTTGCATGACCAGGTCATTTAAATTGTGAAATCTTATTTATTTTAAGGTAAGGAGGATCCTCATTGGGATTCTTTATTTTGATCCTTATATTAATTTGATCCACATTAGAATTCTTTTTGCTCTTCACTTTGGAAGGTGATCCACTTTGGGATTCTTTTTGTTCATTCTTAATGAATGTAAGTCATCCTGATTGGATGTGTTCCACATTGGGAATCTTTTTGGATCTTGACATCAGCACTATGTGCTTGTTTCTCTAGATATTTGCTCAGCAAAATAGAGGAGAAACTAATGTGGGTGAATGAGATTCATAAGGTATTCATGGCCTGGTGTGTTTAGATTACTACATACATATATCGGATAAGTAAAATACTTACACACATGAGATGATGGCCTCACAGTTGAATGTGATATTTATTTATCACAAACTTATCTTCTTTTCCAAGATAAGCCTACCCGCATATCAGGTAAGTCATGTCAGTCTTTCAAGATTTTGAATAAGCATAGTGAATGATAAAACGACTGTAATTATATCATTTCCCAGGGTACATTGCATGTACTACAATAAATTCGTTTTCTTTTTGTATTTTAATGATTTTTGAATGTTTTTGGAAATTTTAATTTTACTTAAGGTTAATCATGCCAATTTATTGGACTAAGAATTCAAACCGACTAGGGTCAAATGTCTTAGTGAACAAATCAGCTAACTGATTGTCCGTGTGAACCTGAATCAGCTTGATTAACCCCTTTTCAGCACATTCTCTCAAAAAGTGATATCTAATTTCAATGTGTTTAATTTTTGAGTGCTGAACTGGATTATTTGTAATAAACATGGCTGCTGTGTTGTCAATATGAATTGGAGTGTGCAAGAAGTTAAACCATAATCAAGCATCTGGTTTTGAATCCAGAGAACTTGAGAGCAACATGATGATGCTGCTATGTATTCAGCTTCTGCTGTTGAAACAGATACATTTGTATGCTTCTTGCACTGCCAGGAGACCAGTCTGGGACCAAGAAATTGACAACCTCCAGAAGTGGACTTCCTATTGAAGTTGCATCCCTCGTAGTCACTGTTTGTCTATGCATAGAGATTGAAGTCTCTTTCCTTTGGATACCATAATCCAAGCACAGGCTTGCCCTTAAGATATCTGAATATCCTCTTCACAGCATTCACATGAGATTCTTTGGGATCAGCCTGATATCTAGCACAAACACAAACACCAAACATAATGTCAGGTCAACTAGCTGTAAGATACATAAGTGAACCTATCATTGATTGATACAGAGTCTGATCCACTGATTTGCCATCAGAGTCTGGACCAATCTTCAATTTAGTATCCACAGGAGTTCTGATGGACTGACAGTCCGCTAAATGAAATTTCTTCAACATAGATTCCATATATTATGATTGATTGATGAAAATTCCATTTGTTGTCTGTTGAACTTGCAAACCAAGGAAGAAGGTGAGCTCTCCTATAGCGCTCATTTGAAACTTAGAGTGCATCAGGTTTTCAAAGTCTTTACAGTGTTGTTTGTTTATTGAGCCAAAAATGATATCATCCACATAGATCTGGACAAGCAACAGTTCATGTCCCTTCTTCTTTCTGAATAAAGTCTGATCAATCTTTCCTCTTTCATATCCATGATCAAGGAGAAAAGATGATGGAGTCTCATACCAATTCTGAAAGGCTTGATGAACCATACAGAGCTTTGTCAAGCTTGTATACCCTGTGAGGAAATCAGGATCCTCAAAACTGGTGGTTGACTCACATAGACTTCTTCTGAGATTTTTCCATACAAAATGCACACTTTACATCCATTTGATACACAGTGAATTTCATGGATGCAGAGTAAGCAAGAAAGAGTCGTATGGCTTCCAATCTCGCACATGGGCAAACACTTCATCATAGTCGATTCCTCTTCTTGAGTGTAGCCCTGTGCAAACAATCTAGCCTTGTTTTTGATAACAATCCCCCTGTCATCAGTCTTGTTTCTGTACAACCATCTAGTGCTGATAGGGTATTGTCCTTCGGGAAGATCCACCAGTTACCATACCTCTTGTTTCTTGAACTGTAGCAATTCTTCCAGCATTGCCTCAATCCAGCTATTGTTTTGAAGAGCCTCTTTAATATTCTTGGGTACTGTTTGACACAGAAAGCAAGAAAACAAACACATGTTTGCAATACTTGACTTGCTTCTGGTCACCCGCTCATCTAGATCACCAATGATATTAGTCACTGGATGATTCTTATGTGTCCTGGTAATTGGAATCAAATCACCAGTAATGGACACATCAAGATTGGAGACATTCAGATCATCTTGGTGAGAGGCATGTTCAGGTTGAGATGTAGGAGAATGATGAAAGTAATCGAATGCTTCAACATCTTCAGCTTCAGCAGCACTTTGGATACTTTCATCATTTGCATTTAACGGGTACAGAAGCTGATTCGGGGTTTCTCACTTCAGTTGAAGGTTCAACTGAAGGAGTGGGAATTGAGCTAGGACCAGCCTCAGTTGAAACACTCAGATGTTGTGTGACTTGTCTGACCGGATCTGCTTGTAGTGGGACTTCTTCATTAAATGGGTCAATAGAAGAATGAGGAATCATAGGAAAGTCATTTCTTCTTTCCACTATTCCAGATGATCCTGCATAAGACAAGTGAAACTGATCAAAAGATCTAGTAAATCAGTCAATATCAAACAACCAATCAGGACAATTTGTTGATTTGGGAAAAGAATGCTCAATGAATTGAATATTAATTGATTCATCAATGATGTTTAATCTAGGATTAAACACTCTAAAAGCCTTTCAGATGGAGGAATACCCCACAAAGAATCCCTCTTCAGACTTAGGAGCAAACTTTACTAAATGGTCTCGGGTGTTCAATATTGAGACCGGACAACCAAATGACTTCAAAAATCCAATAAATGGTTTTCTATGAAAAAGAAGTTCATATGGTGTTTTATTGCTTTCTTTAATGATCAAAGTTCTATTTTGCACAAAGCATGATGTGTTTACAGCTTCTGCCCAAAAGGTAATTGGCAGTTTTGCATCGGCTAGCATTGTTCGTGCAGCTTCAATCAGTGTTCTATTTCTTCTTTCAGCTACTCTATTTTGTTGAGGAGTCCTAGCTGCACTGAATTGATGAACAGTGCCTTTTTGTGTGCAAAATGAACTTAGATCTTCATTCTTGAATTCTGTCCCATTGTCACTTCTAATTGATTTTACCTTCAGATCAAGTTGATTTCTATTTTTATGATAAATCTTTTATGATTTGGGATGCCTCGTTTTATGGAGTAAAAAGAAGCCCATGTAATTGTGTAAAGTCATCTATGATCACCAAACAATAATGCTTCTTTCCAATACTCATGACATGAGTTAGACCAAAGTGATCCATATGAAGCAACTTCAATGGAGAATTGTTTGTGTTCACTAGCTTGGCTATGGGAGGACTTATGTTTTTTTCCTTTAAGACATGTAGAACAGTGGTCAATGAAATGAAATTCTTTTTGAGGTAAACAACGAGTACATGATTTCCTTGACCAATTTGTTCATGTTTTTGAAATTCGTGTGTCCTAAGCGTCTATGCCAAAGCTGAGACTCATCAAAAGATGCTTTAGACAAAAGACATGTCTCTTCTGACGAATAAGCAGAATTAAGGTTTAAGACATAAGTATTATTCTTTCTCAGTGTCTTCAAGACAACCCATTCTTCAGGAATTTGAAATCCTGGTTTCAGAATGTAGCAATGAGTGTCTGTGAAGTGAGTAGAATATTTCTTCTCACAGATCTGAGACATGCTGTGCAATCCATTCATCACAGATCCTTCCCCTGTAATTCTACCACCTCGTGAATCTCCACCAAATGCCACAGTAGTTCCTTGAATATGCTTGAAGTCATGAAGGAGGGAACTATCTCCAGTCATGTGTCAGGAGCATCCACTATCCACATACCATAAGCTATTGGACCTATATGGATGACCCCTACAGCATAAACGAACTAGTTTGATTGAGGAACCCAAGCCATAATGGTCTTGGGTTGTCTATTTTTATCCATCACTATGACTTCTTGATATTTTCCTCTAATTTGTGTTTTAGAGGAAGATTCTTTGACCAATTTTTGTGGATTTCTTTTTGTTTTGATTTCATCAATTTCAACTGAACTGTTAGAAGAGTATGCAAATCTTTGATCTTGATTTCTAGGTAGAAATTGAGTACGTTTTTGTTTTTCAGAAATCACTTTAGTTTTATATCTTGAATGAGAACTCAGTGATTGTTTCATATGATCATTAAGGTTCTTTTTGGTACTCTTTGGCTGCCATTGATTATAGAAATCCTTATCAGTGTTTGAAACCCGTGAGTGTTTAAGGTCTTTTGGACTTTTGATTTTGACCTTGTCAGATTAAATTGGTGAAATAGGCTTGTTTTGAGGAATTCTCAAGCCTTTTTGGTTAAAGTAACAATCAGATGTGTTGTGATTAGTCATATCACATACAGTACAATATTTGTTAAAATAACAGTTTTTGGTTGAATGATTGTTCATGTCACAAATAGAGCAATACTGATTAAAGTAGCACTCCTCTGTATTATGATTTGACATGGCACAAATGTCACAATTCATTTGTTTGTTCTTTGACTTTGATGAAGAAGCCAAATCAGTTTTCTGGGTGGCAGCTGATTGTTTCACAATTCTGCCTTGCTTAGATTTTACTGGCTGATTTTGCTTCTTTTTGCCAATTTTCAACTCTCTTTCAA
This sequence comes from Flaveria sonorensis, assembly GCA_025506505.1. Lineage (NCBI taxonomy): Eukaryota > Viridiplantae > Streptophyta > Magnoliopsida > Asterales > Asteraceae > Flaveria > Flaveria sonorensis. The sequence goes on along the minus strand of CM046440.1, from coordinate 29,749,220 downwards.
ATTGTTCCACTTGTTGTTTATTGCAAATGTCAAAACCTATCCCTCGTTTATTTTTAGATGATGATGATGAAGCAGGTTTTACATTTGGTTTTTGAATCAAAGTGGATTTCCTTTTGGACACTGAGGGAACTGTAGCTTTCTCTTTGAAGTTTAATGAAACATTTTCTGATTTGCTAGAAGTTTTAGGAGATTTGATCTCACTATCAGATCTGCTTTCAGCAGTGGGTTTCATAGAACATTCAGCAGAGTTCTTCATCTTGAGTTTTTTAGGAACAAATTTTACAAAAGGCACAATGGCTGCGACTGGGCTCTTTGGTTTTTGGACAACTACAGGTTTGTCAAAGCACTTTTTGATTTTGATAGGATGACCCAATTTGATTTTATCCTCATTTGTTTCAATGTAAACATTTGGTTTATTTTGAGGATTAGTTATTTGTGAAACAATTGTTTTGGTTTCAGTAACTTTAGATTCAGTTGAATCAGATTCAGTGAGTGACTCAGGCATAACTATTTAGTTGTCATTATATGGAGGAGGACAAGTTTTGTAACCTATCCCAGTCATATCCTTGGCCTCCTTTCAAGAATCAAGCAACTCTTGCAGCTTGACAGATGAGAGTTGAAACTTTTCAAGTTTCACTTCAGTAGCCGATTGCTCAGCCTTTGATTTGGTTAATAGTTTAGTTAACCTCTCATTCTCAGCTGCAAGGGTAAACTCTTCACCATGGAGTGTTTCCATGTCAGATAAAAGTGATTTGATTTTGACTTCAAAAATTCTCATTTATTGTTTTAGCATCTCAAATTTCACCATTTCTTCTTTTATTTTATCAGCAAATTTGTGATTATGTTCTCTGTAACCCTATACTTCTAGAACACATTTATCAGAACATAAATTAGATTTTACCTCTGATGGCATTGGAACTGGACCATCATTAATGTGTGCCATCAGTGCACGATTCTAAAATTAAGGTTGAACTTCCTCTGTGTATAGGCTCCAATCACATACTCCATCTTGTCTGATGACAAGAGCATTAGATGTTGTTTGGCTACTTCCTTGAGCTTGATGAGCCAATAGAGGTTGTCATTGATGAATTGGCTGTTGCTGATTATGATGTTGATTTTGATGAAGAGAACTTGACTGAGAGCTTGAATTGGGTTGAGATGAATGCTGACCATGTGAGCCTATAGAAATGGCCAGTCATTCCACAGTTAAAACACTTAACTTTGGATTTGTTATATCCAAGCTTTGTGTTTTCATTTAGACTCAGGTTCATCCCTTTTCGGAAGAATTTCTTTGCTCTCATAGCAATCATGGCCATTTGCCATTGTAAGTCCATTTCTTCAACATCTTCAGGATCCATTTCTTCAAGATCCTCCTGAATAAAATAAGCTAAAGTGAGTCTGCCCCCAAGATAAGCCTCAAAGCTAGGAACAAAGGCATTATAAGTTGCCTTTTGCTCTTCAGATCTTTGCTCACTGGGCATACTTGTGGGTGTTACTGTGGGTTGAGCAGAAGATGATGGTTTATGTTGTTATGGAGCAGCACAGAATCCAGTTGTCTTTGCTTGATCTCTTGATGAAAGAAAATTATCTTCTTCAGTCACGAAAGCAATATCAACAGAATGAGTTTCAGATGTAAACTTGTATGCCTCAATGACTTGAGGTCCACTGAGATTTCTGCTTCGTTCATCCAACTCTAGAGCTTCAATTTTAGCAATCATAATATCTAGGCTGGTACTCTCCAAATCAAGAGTGTTCTTCAACATAGTGACATTTTGTTTCCAACTTTCTAGTAAGCTGTGCAGCATTTTCTTGTTCATTTCCTTTTCTTTGTAAGTAACCCCCATAATCTCAAGATCATTCACCAGTTGTACAAATCTATGAAGCTGCCTTGAGATTGACTCTCCTTTGGTGTGGTGAAATGTCTCATATTGATTTATCAGTTTATCCTTATTAATTTCAGTAACTTCACTGCTTCCTTCACACATTATCTGCAGTGCATCCCAAAGTCCTTTGGCTGTTCCATATTTTTCCAGCCTCTTAAGAACATCCATTTTTAAAGCCTGAGTTAAAATGGAGTAGGCTTTAAGGTCAATCTTGATTTTCTTATATTATCATCAAGATTTAAGTTTGGATCCTCAATGGGTATTCTAGCAGTCTTGTAAAGAGTAGCTTGATCAGCAGTGAGTGACAGAGGAATGTATGGCCCTTTGCAAATCGAGAAGTTTCTAAACCTTATTTTCCACTGCTTAAACTCAGATTTGTGTTTAAGCATTGGAGGTTTAGATGCATGACCAAGTTCAGAATAATTAATAGAATCCATTTTAATTTTACTGATTTTAATTGGTTTTGAGTATGATTATGTTGATTTTATGTCTTGAATGTTCAGATAGTCTACAGTCCTGGTGTTCTTGATTATCAGTTCTCAGCAGGGTTGCGATAAGGTTGATTTGGTGTTTATTCTGGAGGAGTTGAAAATAAGAACAAGTAGACGAAGTTTCTTTGCTATTTTAGTACGTATATTTATTAGCAGAGTAGATCTGGCTAATAAATATCTCAATCACCAGATCAATCAATTTTCGTTCAAAATCTATGCTGATTTTGAGATGAATTCAAGAGCCGAGGCTCTGATACCAATTAATTGGGTCTGAGAATAAGAATCTCAGTTAATATGACACAACTTAAGATCGAATATGATGATTGACTCAGTGATTAAGTAGCAGAAATACCAAACCACATAACATTTAATACTGAAAAATGATAATAAATGCTTTGTATGATGATGTGAGTAAACAAGATACAAAGACAGCTAGGGTTACTGTTTAAATGAGTAATATTATCAATGTTGAAAGAAGAACTTACAAACTTAGGTCATACTGTTCTATTTATAGGCATACATATTGTCTGTACAAAATGACTAATCGACCCTGATAACTATACATCAGAAACTAGTCTAAGACAAAATAGGAGCAGCATTTGTAAGTGTTCATCCACATTGACTAATGCGGATGAACAAGTCTTCATCAGCATTTGTTGTTGAAGGTCTTCAGCATTAACTTAATTCATCCGCATTAGTTGACGCGGATGAACAAGTCTTGGCAGCATTTCTTTTGTCCATCCGCATTAGTTAATGCGGATGAACAAACACTTGTCAGTATTTGTTTTTCTTCATCCGCATTAGTTAATACAGATGAACAAAAGCTTGTAAGAATTTGTTCAATGGTCATCCGCATTAACTAATGCGGAGACTTCAACACTTGTCTTTTTCTTGTCTTTGTCTTCTATCTTGTTGATTTCCAACCAGAGCAACTTACAACCAACTCTTGAATTGGCAAGTATGATCCTTTCAGGGTCTAACACTTGTTCGATGATTTGTTCATCACGGAGGCAATTCTTGACCTAGCCTCTGAGGTAAACAGTAGGACTTCCTTACAACCCCTCTATCTCAAACACCATAAGTCCAACCCTACTCTCCCCAACCTGAATCCTTTAAACCTGAGTCTCCAAAGGCTGAATCTTCCTATGATCCTAAGAGGAAGAGAAAGCTCACTGCTGAGGAGCTTCTAGAGGAGGAAATGTTAGGAAAGCTCTAGAAGAAGGGAATAAATGATACTAGGAAGCTGTTGGCTGCAAGCAGTAGTAAAGCAGCAACAACCGCTCAAGAAAGTATCAACAATAAGAGGAGAGTGGATGTTATAGACAGGCTTATCAGCCTGGGAGTAGTCAATGAAGATATCCTTCTACTCCCACTTGTTGAGCTTGTAAAGTTAGAGAAGGCAACCTTGCTACAAAAAGAAAAGGAGGAAGCATCAAGGTTGGCCATAGAGAAGGAGAATAGGAAAAAGAAGGAGGAGGCTATGGAAAGGGAGAGGATGGAGAGGATAGCCTTTCTCTACTCTAGAGGTTATTCTTAAAAGGAGCTGGCAACTCATGATTATGATACGATCTTGTTTCTTTTTCATAAAGTGCAAGATCAAATAAACAAAGAAAGGAAGAGGACTGCCAGGGAGAAGCTAAGGGAGAAGAAGAAGAAGAAGGAAGAGGAAAAGCTTGCAGCTGCCAGAGTGAAGGATATAAGGAATGGATGAAAGCTTACCTCAAAGTCCATCGCTTCACTGGCAGGCAAGTGGTTCCTATGTTAGAGAACACCCTACGGTAACATGTCAGTGACATCAAGGTTGACATTCGCTTATGAAGAAGGTACGAGGTAATTCAAAGACCATGTGTTCAGAGGATGGCACCCAAACCAACTCCCAACCATAACCTACACCCACATCGTTTCCCTTCCCCATCAAAACTAAACCAACCACTGAGCCTTACACCCCTGAACCCATACTATCAGCCATGCCTACACCCTCACCCACTGCTTCCCAAAAACCACCACCACCACCTATCCTTAAACCCAAAACACAACACAGAACCCAATCTATACCCAAACCATCTTCTGAACCTTCTAAGCCCCAAACCTTAGAAGAATTCAAGGAGTTCAAGAGGAAGCTCATCAACTGAATAACATTGAGCCACATCTCTTGTGAGGAAGAATCAATTAAGTTGAAATACACTGATCGCTCTTCTTGTTCCCTCACAATAGATACACTCCTTGATCTGCCAAGGGGAACACTGGACCAAGCTCTCCAACTTCTTGCAACCAACTCAAACACACTTAATGAAGAAGAGAAGAAGTTGAGAAGGATACTGGTGACTCTGCTAGACACAAGGAAAGGGGACAAGCTGCCAACCAATACCTCTAATCACTAGAAACAACCATCTCCGTCTCTGGTTACTCCCTTTCCCCTGAAGCTCCTTCTTCACCCCCTCACCTAGCGGCATTCTACTTCTCCTGTTTCTCCTTCCTCTCGTCTTCCCTTACGGCTCTAATAACCTCGGTCAACACAGACGGCAGAATCGTCTGCATGACCTGATTAACATCCTCAACCACCACCTCCTTCACTAAGGCCCTTAAATTAGCACTCTCATCACCGCCTTCATGGTGATGAAGCTCGGGCTCTTTAGGTGCCGTTTCGGCAGCCCTAGCCCTGTTTATAATCATTTATTATCTTGATAAAACATTTCCTTTACTATCATACGTGATCACACATCATACGTACATCTTGATAATAATCATTTATTATCTTTCATCATCGTTTATAATCATTTGTTTCGTACTTTCTTTCATTATTATATTTCACTTTTATCTAGATCCTTCCATATGCTATGACCCATCATTTGTGCACGAAGTGACTACCGTCTTGGGGTCAAGCGGCAAAGATCCCGTTTCATACTTTTCGATCAATCACGATGACTGACCCCTTTGTGTGCATGCGGCACATTGTCGAGTTGACAACCCATAATGAGTAGTGAATCCCTTTTAATATGCTTGCAAAATTTTCCTTTATTCATTACGTTCCATTTTCCATTATCTTTATCTTTCACTTTCATTACAATAATACTTTATGTACATAAGCACATATCACACCACGTAAACTCAGATACATAACATGGAACATCATCATCATACACAGCAGCCCACATGCATACATAACAAACATGCATAGGCCATCATAAAATATAAGTACTTAGCTCTTAAATTCTATTCCCAAAATTTTAGAATAATTCTAAGTGTTCATAGCGCATGAACAAGTATACAGCGGACATCTCAAATACTCTAAGTGTCCACACCGGATAGCCAAGGCCCACAGCGGACAGCTAAAGTCCACAGCGAATGACTAAGATCCACAGCGCATGAATAAGTCTCCACAGCGCATGAATAAGTCTCCATAGTGCATGAATAAGTCTCCACAGTGCATGAATAAGTCTCCATAGCGCAATGAATAAGTCTCCACAGTGCATGACTAAGTCTCCACATTGCTTAAATAAGTCTCCACAGCGCATGAATAAGTCTCCACAGTGCATGAATAATCTCCACAGCGCATGACTACGGTTCATAGCGGATGACATAAATGTTCTAAGTGTCCACAACAGACATCCAAGTCCATAGCGGTTAACATATAATCTCCAAGTATCCATAGCGGACATGCAAATTCCACAGCGGACAACATAAAATCTCTCCAAGTGTCCACAACGGACATGCAAAGCCCACCGCGAACATGCAAGCCCACAACAGACATTCCATATGCCTAAGTGTCTACAGTGGACGTGCATGAATTCCTAAAGTGTCCATAGCCACAGCAGACGGTCTAGATCACAAGTGTCCATAGCGGACACTTAGTATCCATAGTGGACGGCATGCATGATTCTCTAAGTGTCCAAATCGGACATACAAAGCCCACAGTGAACAACATGTCCTACCTGCAATCCAACTTATGCAATTTCTAATCCCATACATCATTTTAATTGTAATCTTAGCTTAGATCTATTAGTTCACACTTAACACATCACAAACAACGATACAACAACATGGAAATCCTTTATAAACTTACATCTTCATAAACAGTCGTACTTTTCATGGAAAATCATAGTTTGGTTTAGAAATCTTCTTTTCAGTATGCATAACAGCCCCAAAACAAGTAGAAAACGAGTAAAAGAGGGGCTCTAGAACCCACCTTAAATAGCTTTCAAGTAAAACACCTCAAACCAGAGAGCCAACTTGGAGTTCAAGCAAAACACATAGAACTTGGTTCGGAAGCTGGAACCCGACTGAAATCGAGAAAAACACCTTAAAATCTTACCTTTTGAAGATCTCTTTCACTTTGTCTCAATAAATTCGAATGAGAGCTTCTTCTTCTCACTCTAGTCGAAAATGTGCATGAGAGAGGGCGTATGGGCAGCTTTATCACCTTTCTGAACCAATTATGGGCAGGTTTGCCCCTTGCACACTTTTAACCCCTTGCTTTGAAATAATACCATTTTTCTCCCTTATTTTGTTTCTTTTCTTCTTTCTGAATTATCTGGGTGTTACAGAAAACAAGCACTAAACACCTGGAACTTGATCTAGAAGCTGGAACCCGACTGAAACTGAGAAGAAACACCTTAAAATCTTAACTTTTGAAGATCTCTTCCACTTTCTCTCACTAAAACCGAATGAAGCTTCCTTCTATCTCACTCTAGCCGAAAGTTGTGCTTGAGAGAGGGGGGTATGGGCGGCCTTTCCTTTTTTGAACCTATTATGGGTTGGTTTGGCCCTTGCACACTTTTAACCCCTTGCTTTGAAATAACTTCATGTTTGCTCCTTTATTTTTCTTTTCTTTTTCTTAAATTTTCGGGTGTTACAGATTCTGCTCTCTTTCTTGCCATTGTCTTCTAACGTCTTTTAGTAGCAGGAGACTCTTCTGGTACAATAACCTTATCAGTATCCTTAGAAGTGCGTTTAGTTGGAGTAGTTTGCACTCTTGGTCTCTCTTGAAGTACATATGGAACATTACCAAAACGATCACTATAAGTCAACTAATTGCACAACTATGCTACTTATAGCTTTTTGACTTCTCATGCGAGAAGTTAGAACTCGCGCAGTCTTACATTTCACATCTGATGTATTTCTCGCATGCAATGAACTTCTCGCACGCGAAAAGTTCAAGTGATTTTGAAAATTTTAACTTTTTAAATTTTGAACCTTTAGTTTATTAAGTTTATTATATTTATTGTCATGTTTATCCAAGTGTTAATCATTAACCAGAAACCCTTAATTTGGAAACATTTGGTAAACTAAAAACAAAATGCAAACAAACACAAACAAAAACAAATTGAAACATACAAACGTTAAACTATTTTTGGTAAATTTTCAAGTATAGGATTATATTTCTTTGAAATCGATTATTAACATATCTAGTTATATTTAGAATAAGATTGGTTAAGCTGATTGTCAATATGATTTATCCATATTAAACTCAGACTTCAATTTTTAATTGGACACATATGATGTGATTTTTATCATGTTTTATTTATTTATAAGAAATTAATGGATCCCACAATAAAAAATCTAGTATAACCCCTATCCACCTTCAAGACACTATTGAGATTTCAAGTCACCCCAACTTGACTTAAACCTTTTACCTCTGATTAGCATTCTCAAGATTATTATATTTTCTTATAATATCTATATCGAGCATAACTAGCCTAAGAAATATTTTTGAACACAAAATATTAATAAGTTGGTAGGACTTATTAAGAGCCAATTAGACGTATGTTTTGTCCTCTATAGATGTTTAGGACTTATATGCCAAATTAGACTTACATGCCCCATCTTTTTATTTTGCCTCTGTGTCAGAACATATTCTCCGAAAGAAAAATATTTATCATATAGTACGTATGTCTTTAACATTTCTTTTATTATTATGCACATTGGTATCTTTTATTCCTATATGGCTTTTTGACATCTTTTTGCTTTTTTATCAATTTTCTTTTGTTTTAGCTTTTTGCATAATTTTCATGTTTATTACATATATATATATATATATGTAATACCCATGAAAATTACTGAATCCGAGAGTAACTTGATTGAGTATGACTAGACTATAACTTTTAGTCTGTTTTAGCATGGAATCAGCGTTACCACAAAACCTTGATACGTAACCCACTTTAATAATAGAAAATTTAGTTTTAGTGCGTCACATAGCATAGTGCATTTCATCGTTGAAAGTCAAGCTTATCAACATATCACTCATAATCCAAGTCAGTTCCTCTTTAACCTTTAGTATAGTTTTAATTTAACCTTGACAATTCATTTTTCAACTTTTAAACATAATATTCTTGTAATTTTTCAAACTTTACTCCCTCTACAATAAAAATATTTTTCCATACATTTTCATGTAAGGCCCCGTTCCCGGGATACTTACAATTGGTCAATCATCGCATAAAACACTTAAAACATATCATTTTGCAATGGAAATATATCTTTTCATTAATAAATTAAATTGTGTCAAATCATCAATCATTTCGTTTACATCTCAAAAATTGTATTAACACAATATCATTCTTAAAAATATGGATGCCAGACTCGGATCATCCCCAGTAGCTTATGCATCCATGCCTGCACCTCCTCAGCATCAACAATTACCTGCCAACTGATATACAATAAAAGTCAGCGTTGCTGAGTGAGTTCTAGTTTATAATAAAATACATTGTTTTCCTATACACTTATTTTCCATATACACATCATACATACATTTTGATAATAATTATTTATTATCTTTCATCATCGTTCATCCTTTCATTTTCGTACTTTCATTCATTAACATCATTCACTTTATCATGCCATATGCTAAACCCCAAACATATCACTGTGTCATTCCCCCAAACATTGTGCATGAAGCTGACTACAGTACCGGGTTAAAGCAACAAGGATCCCTTATCGTTTTGGTCAATCTCAAGGGTTGGACCACTGAAGTGCATCCTCATATGCTAGCTAAGCCGCACTTTAGTTGAGCTAATGACAACATGGTCATGCACCTCCATTCATTTTGCTTGCAAGACTAACATTCATTCATTACGTTCCAGTTTTCATCATCGTTATCTTTCACTTTCATTACATAATACTTTATGTACATATACATATCATGCCACGTAAAGTCACATCATAATACATAACATGAAATATTATAATTCATAACAGTAGCCCACAAGCAGATAAAACATTATAAACATTAAAACAAGCATACACTTCCATTAAACATAAGTACATAGCACTTAAATTCGAATCCCAAAATATCATAATAAACCTAAGTGTTCACAGCATATGAATAAGGTATACAGCGGATGACTTAAGTACTACGTGCCCACAGCAGATAGCCAAAGTCCACAGCGGACGACCAAAATCCACAGCGAATGAATAAGACACTAAGTGTGTCCACAACGGATGACTAAGGTTGATAGTGGATGAATTAGACATTACAATGTCCACAGCGAACAACCATAATCCACAAAAGTCAGTCTAAAGTATTTAAAAGATCCACAGCGGACTACTAGTTTCCACAGCGGATATGCATGCATACTTAAGTGTCTACAGCGGACATGCATGCATACTTACGTGTCTACAGCGGACATGCATGCATACCTAGGTGTTCACAACGGACATTCTAACAATTTTCAAGTGTCCACAGTGGACAACATGAATAATCCTCTTAAGTGTCCACAGCGGACATTCAACACCCACAGCGGACAACATGTTCATCACCTACGATCCAACTTATGCAGTTTCTAGTCCTATACATCATCATAGGCGTATTCTTAACATAGATCTACTAGTTACACACTTAAAACATAACAAACAACCATTCAACAACATAGAATCTGTTAAAAACATTCATCTTTCAAAAACAACCATATTTTTCATGGAAAAACATAGTTTGGTTTATGAAACATCAGTTAAATATACATATCAGCCCTAAACAAGTAGAAAACATGTAAAAAAAGGGATCTAGAACTCACCTTAAATAGCTTTTGAGCCAACACAACAAACCTGATAGTAACTTGGAGCTCTAGCACCTAAACACACGAAAATAAGAAACTAAACACATAAAAACACATAGAAATCGGTCCAGAAGCTTAAACCCATCTGAAACCGAGAAGAAAACACCTTAAAATCTTACCTTTTGAAGATTTCTTCCACTTTCTCTCTCTAGAACCAGATGGGAGCTTCTTTCTCTCTCTCTAGTCGAAAGTTAGTGCGTGGGAGAGGAAGTATGGGCGGCCATTTCTACTTTTTAAACCTATTATGGGCTGGTTTGGCCCTTGCACACTTTTAACCCTTTCTTTTTGAATTAATACTCATTTGCTCATTTTACTTTCCTTTCCCTTTCATTTCTAAAATTTATGGGTGTTACAAGTCCACCCCCCTTATATAGGTTTCGTCCCCGAAACTTGTCACTCCTTAAACAGCTACGGATAGTGTTGTCTCATCTTTTCCTCAGCCTCCCATGTAGACTCGGACCCCTTCCTATGTCTCCACTGTACTCGTAAAAGTGGGACCACTTTATACCTTTGCCTCTTCTCTTTTCTATCAACGATGGCCACCGGTTGCACCACATAATTTAGCCGTTCATCCACCTCGATGTCCTCAAGTAGCACCATCATATCTTCATCAGCTAATCACTTTCGTAAGTGAGATACATGGAATGTAGGATGAATCCCATGCAGCTTATCGGGAAGTTCCATCCTTTATGCCACTTCACCAACTCTGGCAATGATTTTAAAGGCCCAATATACCTTGGGCTCAACTTCCCTCGCTTTCAAAACCTGATAATTGCTTTCTAAGGAGATACTTCCAACATCACCTTATCTCCTACTTGGAACCTAATTGGCCTCCTTCTCTTATCAACGTAGGACTTCTGCCATTCCTTTGTTGCCTTTATAAAAGCCTTGATCTTTTCCAACTTCTCTGACGTGGCCTCAATGATCTCAATACTTCCCAACTCCTTCTGCCCGATATCACCGCAAAACATCGGGGATTTGCATCGTCTCCTATACAACATTTCGAATGGTGGCATGCCTATACCGGCATGATAACTATTGTTGTAGCAGAACTGTGCCAATGGTAGGTGTTCATTCCAAGTTCTACCCAAATCAATAATGCATGCCCGGAGCATGTCCTCCAAGGTCTGAATGGTCTGTTTTGATTGGTTATCTGCTAAGGGTGGTAAGTTGTGCTAATCTGTAACCTCGTACCCATCGCATCATGAAATTTCTTCCAGAACTTGGACGTGAACTGAGTGTCCCTATCAGAAACAATAGACATCGGCATGCCATGACGAGTTACAATCTCCTTGATGAATAGCTCCACCAACCTTTCTGATGAGTAAGTCTCTTGGATTGGCAAGAAGTGAGCACTCTTTGTCAAGCGGTCTACAACCACCCAAATGGTATCACATCCTCTCGCCGTGGGAGGCAATTTCGTGATGAAGACCATGGTGATGTGCTCCCATTTCCACTCGGGTATATCCATGGGTTGGATCTTCCCGTATGGTTTCTGATGCTCTGCCTTCACTTGTAATCAAGTAAGGCACTTACCCCACTACATCGCGCTTCATTCCCGGCCACCAATAATCTTTCTTCATATCCTGATACATCTTTGTAGCATCGAGATGAATTGAGTATCGAGTCTTGTGAGCCACATCCATGATCATCACTTGTAGATCTCCATAACGAGGAATCCACATCCGCCCAAAGCAGGTTCTAACACCGAGAGTGTTCTCACCCAACTCAGCGACTAGGCCCTTCATCCGCTAGGAGTTAATTCGATCCTCCTTCAAAGCTTCATCTTGAAATTCCTTGACTTGCTTCATCACATCAGAGGTCATGATCATCTGATAAGCCTTTACCCGAATTGGCTCGGGTCTCTCCTTTCAGCTAAGGGCATCCGCCATCATATTGGTGTTGTCCGGATGGTAGTGGATCTCACAGTCATAATCCTTGATCAACTTTAACCACCTCCTTTACCTCATATTGAGATCCTTTTTCTCGAAGAAGTATTTCAAGCTCTTGTGGTCAGTGAAGATAGTGCACTTCATCCCGTACAAGTAGTGCCTCCAAATCTTCACTGCAAAGACCACCGCCGCCAATTCCAAATCGTGAGTAGGGTAGTTAGCCTTATGGATCTTCAACTGTTAGGACGCATAGGCTATAACTTTCCCCCGCTACATCAACACGTAACCTAATCCTGAATAAGAAGCATCCGAATAGACCACTAAGTCTTCGCTCCCTTCGGGTAACGTCAAGATAGGTGCTTGAGTCAATCTTGTCTTTAGCTCTTCGAAAGCATTCTCCTGCTCTAGACCCCATAAGAACTCCACATCTTTATGGGTGAACTGGGTCAATGGTAAAGCTATCTTGGAGAAGTCTTGGATGAATCTTCTATAATAGCCCGCCAAACCCAAGAAACTACGCATCTCGGATGGCATCTTTGGCGACTTCCATTGCATCACCGTATCAACTTTCTCCGGGTCCACCATGATCCCTTCAGGATTAACTACATGACCTAAAAACTGAACCTCGCGCAACCAGAGCGTGCATTTGGAGAACTTGGCATACAACTTCTCCCTTCTAAGCGTCTCCAATACCTCCCGAATATGACTGGCATGTTCCTCCTTTCTCTTTGAATAAATCAGGATATCATCAATGAACACAGTCATTGTTTTATCCAACATCGACCGACATACCCGATTCATCAAGTCCATAAAAGCAGCTGGCACGTTGGTTAAACCAAAGGACATCATGAGGAATTCATAGTGTCCATTACGCGTACGAAAAGCTGTCTAATGAATATCCTCTCCTTCACCTTCAGTTGATGATAACCACATTGGAGGTATATCCTTGAGAACAAACTGGCACCTTGGAGCTAATAAAACAAGTCATAAATCTTTTGTAACGGATACCGATTCTTCACCGTCAACTTCTTTAGCTATTGGTACTCGATGCACATCCTCATACTACCGTCCTTCTTCTTTACAAATAAGACTGGAGCACCCCATGGAGAGATACTCGGTCAAATGAACCCCTTATCTAGCAACTCTTGCAGCTAAGTCATCAGTTCCTTCATCTTAGAGGGAGCTAGATGATAAGACACCATAGTGACAGGTTGGGCACCAGGTATCAGATCGATCTAGAACTCAATCACACGGTCAAGTGGCACACCTGATAAATCTTCCACAAATACGTCTAGGAAGTCACACAGAACCTGTACATCCGACATTCGTGGCACTGTCGCATCCACATCCTTCACATAAGCCAAATAGGCACCACATCCACGCCTCATACACTTCTCTACCATAACTATTGAAATTACTTTCGGGATCGTACTAACTCTATCGTCGTAAATCGTCACCGAACTCCCACCGAGCATGGTCTGTCGAATCATCTTCTTATGACATACGATGTTTGCCTCATAGGATACTAGCCAATCCATCCCTAGGACTACATTGAATCCGCCTAAATGCATCACGAACAACCTAGTAGAGAACCTATGGCCTTCCAACTTTATGTCATAATCTTCTACCATATTAGAAATCCTGGTAGACTTACCAAAGGCAGTTTCTATATCGAAGGGCTCATAAATCTTTCTACTACTAATGGGTAACTTATCACAGAAGGTAGTAGAAATAAAACTCGTACTAGCACTAGAATCGAAAAGCACAGAGGCACTAGTTTGGTTTACTAGTAAGGTACCTGACACCATGTAGTGGTGCACCCTAGCCTCCTCCCAGGTCATAGTGAATGCCCTGGCTTAAGCCATCTATCCCTCATACTTCTTCTTGATCCCCTGGCTCGCCCCGAAGTTCTCAGCCCTCCGTTTCTTGCAGTCCCTGCTCATGTGCCCCGTCCTGCCATAGTTGTAGCACCTCATCACCTTACAATCCTTTGCCATATGCCCTGCCTTCCCACACTTAAAACAGTTGTTTGATCCCTACTTACATTCCCCAGCATGCTTCTTCCCACACTTATTACACATCCTTGTCCCTGTACCTGCCATCACCACCATCCGATCATCCACCCTTGCCTTTTTGTTCTTGGGAGTGAAACCACCACTGCCAAATCATTTCCCGTTCTAGTTTCTGTCACTACCACCTTTATTACTCACCCCTATCAAAGTTACCTCCTCTCTCTTGTCATACAGTCTCCCTGCCAGATCGACCACAGACCTAAACGTGCCTGGTCGAGCGACGATCAAGTGTTTATGGATATCCGCTGGCAGACCTTGGATGTACCTCTTGATCTTTCGTGACATGGCTGTCACCTGGTCTGGCACTAGCCTCGTCATCTCATTAAACTTAGTCGTGTACTGCTGGTGCGTGATACTTTTCGCCACCAACTGTAGGAACTCCCACTCAATGTAGTCAAGTTCTGTATGAGGACAAAACTCCTCAATCACCAGCTTCTTTAGTTCACTCCACCTCATTCTTCTAATCGCTCTGCTACCCTCGGCCTGGATAATGTTGTCCCACTAGCATAAGGCCAAATCCATAAATGAATGGGTAGCAAACTTCACTTTTTTGTCCTCCCTGCACTCGCTGATATCCAACACAACCTTCATTTCCCTCACCCATTAGTAAGCAGCAGCAGTATTCCTATTCCCATCAAAAGTCGGGGGTTTGCATCTCAGGAATGCCTCATAATTTCACCCCTTTGTAGTTTCCTGCATTGCTTTCTCCCTTCATCATCACTGGAAACAACCATCGGTCTCAAGTTGCTACCTTTCCCCTAAACTCCTTCTTCGCCCTCTCGCCTAGGGGAATTCTTCTTTTCCTCCTCCTTCCTCTCATCTTCCCTTACTGCCCTAATAACCTCAGTCACCACAGATAGTAGAATCATCTGCATGACTTGATGAACTTCTTCCACTACTACCTCCTTTACTGAGGCCCTCAGATTATGATGAAATCAACTTTACAACAACATGTTAAACATGAACATATTAGAACAATATTCAACATGAACAAGTTAATTCCTCCAAGGACCTTTTTCAATATCTCTCAATAATCAACAAACATGAACCATGGTGTGGAAACCCATGATTCAAGTGTATGAAATCAATGTGTGTGTATGTGTGTTTGTGTGTGTTTGAATGCTCGAAAATAATAATAACTGATTGTTTGATTGATTGTTCAAAAGCTTACAAAGGTTTAGGGTAGTGTGCTATTTATAGGCTATACATAAAAGCTATATACAATTACTAAACTACCCTTATGTAAATGAATATTAGATAAATAATCCTAAGTGTCTAAGCTATCCACTATGGAGGTTTTCACATCCGCTGTGGAGAAGACTATTCATCCACTGTGCATGCTTGGTTGTTCATCCGCTGTGGATGGTTGGTTGTTCATCCGCTGTGGATGTTCATCCGCTGTGGACAGTTGTGTGTTTGCTTGTATGTTGTCTGCTGTGGAATGTTATCCGCTGTGGATTGAACATCTGCTGTGGATGTTGACCGCTGTATTTTCTTCATCTGCTGTGGGATTCTTTCATCCGCTGCACACACTTAGATGAATTTTCTTCATCCGCAGCTGATGATCTTCATCCGCTGTGGAGACTCTTCATCCGCTGCAGACACTTGTCAAAATTTCTTTTATCTACAATTTTGAAAAAGAAATTTAAACAAATATTAGTGTTTTTTATGAATGATAATGATGCTAATGTGTTTGTAAATGATTGTTTGAATGTTAGAATACATTATGTTTGATATATGTCTGATATGGCAAGCATCATACTTTTATGCATTAATTTTTAATGCACTTGTTGAGTCCAACAATACTCTCCCTAGGTATGATGTTGCCGTCAATTTAATGATTACTTGTTAATGTTTTGTCTATTAATAATAAGTGTGTGTGTGTTTATTATGAATGGTAGTTGTTTGTTTGTTTGTCTTGAATGTTATGCATGTTTTGTTGTTTGTTAAAATTGTTTGTTTGATCACAGCGGATGAACATTTGTTCATGCGCTGTGGATCCTTGAAACATTTGATTGTTTGTTCACAGCGGATGAACATTTGTTCATGCACTGTGGACACCTGAAATGTGGTGATGATTGTTCACAGCGGATGAACATTTCTTCATGCGCTGTGGACACTTGGATGTGATGTGTGAATGTTTACAGCGTATGATTACCTGTGTGCATACGCTGTATACACTTGCACTGTTTCTACAATGGATGACTTATGTTAGTCATGCGCTGTGGTATGGCACTGTATTCACAGCGGATGCCTTACCAACATCATGCGCTGTGAACACTTGTATGTTCATAAGTGCATAGCAGATGTTTGTTTGATTAGTCCGCGATATACACTTGGTGTATTTTGCATGTTAGGTTACTGTAGCTACAGCGGATGTATGTTTTGTGTGTCCGCTGTGACAACAGTTTTTCAAAAATTTTAGATTTTTGTTTGTTTTGAACTAATATCTTCTGAAGCATATGTTTGATAAATTTTTCTTTTAAAAATCAAATTTGTTTGTTTTTCTTCCAAAAGAAGATTTTGAATGTTAAATTTTGTTTAAATCAAAATGTTTGTTTAAAATTTGATTTAAAATGTATGTTAAAATATTGAATTTTAACATATTCAATATATGGATGATTTGATATCACTCATAAGCAATATTGTGTAATAAAATAAATAAATGTATGTGTGTCAACCTGCTGTTTGTTAGTATTGGCTTGACTTGGCTTTTTTTAAAACTCAAAATTTAGAAAATTTCAAATTTTAAAATGTATGAATATGCACAATTCTGCTGCCTTTGATATTTCCATGTTCAATTTCTCCCCCTGAATTTTTGCATAGTTATAAAAATCTTGTACAAAATGACAAAAATTTGTATGTATTTGAGTGGAAATTATCAAAGTCCATTTTGCTTGTTTGATAATCATTTAGCAAGAGAATAGTGAATCTTACTAAAAGTGGATGTTTATCATGTTTTACACATTAATCTTTTGCACATACCATGAGATCATACTAGTCTATAGTTCATACTGAGTTGTTTGTATGATTTGGAGAATAGACATAGACAAGTAAAATGTTTATTGTAGATATATTGATCCCCTTAAACTCAAGAATGGTATTAATGATTGATTTAAAATAGTGAGTGATTATCATGTTTTGAATTGATTGACATGAGATGTATGTACCCTACATCTGATTGTATGATTAATACAACCCTCCTCAAGATATGCTAGAAAGTACTTTCAATACTTAAAACCTAGTTACTTAGGAGTATAAATGCTCAATTTGATCCATGTTGGTTAATCCTCTTTGGGATTCTTTTTCACTTCACTTTGGAAGTTGATCCTCTTTGGGATTCTTTTGATTCATTCATAAGGAGTGTAGTCAGAAAGACTTTATTGATGATTCATCCAAGACGGATGTGTTCCTCTTTGAGAATCTTTTTGGATCATGATTTAGGTCATTTAGGTCTGTGCTTAGCACAACAAAGAATGCCTAGGTGTACTCTAGGTCTATGATTATCATAACAGAGGAGACACTTGTATGATTGAGCAATTTATAAACTGTTTCACTTGGTGTATTGTAGTTACTTTGAAAGCAACCTATATTGGAAACATCAATACTCACCATAAACCAAGATGTGTTGTTAACCACACAGTCATGAGAATTTAGTTCTTCACTGTTGTATCTGATTTTATGTGTCCCATGCTGAGCCTATCCACATATCAAACAAAGAACTTGTCAGTCTTTAATAGTGGAAAATGACTCAAGTGAAGAATTATGCTAGTGTACTGTCATTTCTCATGAAATGTTTATGTGATTCAATATTATCAAAATGAATGATTTGCATGATATCTTGATTTTGAAAAAGGGAAAGCTCATGGTAATCATGGACTTTGACAAAATCAAGTATGTCTGATTTGAATGTTTTGAAAATATTGATTTGTTGTTTCATAGTTGATCATACCAAGAGACTGAACCAAAAATTCAAATCATGTTGAATCAAATGGTTTTGTAAAAAGGTCAGCCAATTGGTTGTTTGTGTGGGCCTTGATCAACTTGATTAGACCCTTTTCTGAGCAATCTCTCAAAAAATGATATCTGATCTCTATGTGTTTGGTTTTTGAATGTTGAACAGGATTGTCTGTTATAAACATGGCTATAGAATTGTCAATGTGTATGGGTGTTTTAAGAAAATTAAAGCCATAATCTAGCATTTGGTTTTGAATCCATAACACTTGAGAATAGCATGCAGAAGCAGCTATATATTCTGCTTCAGCTGTTGACACAGAGACATTTGTCTGCTTCTTGCATTGCCAAGAGATCAATCTTGATCCAAGAAACTGGCAGCCTCCACAGGTTGATTTCATATTGTTATTGCATCCCCCATAATCATTGTCTGTGTATGCACATAATGAGAAGTCTCCATCATTAGGATACCACAAACCAAGAGCTGGTTTGCCTTTCAAGTATCGGAAGATTCTTTTTACAGCATTTATGTAAGGCCCCGTTCCCGGAGACCTCATAGTTGGACATTCACAGCACAATTTATAAAAAATTTCATAATTTATTATCACAATACAGTGGAGTTTAAACTTTAAAAGCCATTCATTAACTTTATAAATGTTGTTGCTAAGCAATACATGTTTGATAACAGTTACAAAAGATCATTAGTTGTATTACGAAACAATAGTGTTATCTTCTCGAATGGACGTCAGCCAAATCCCGACGAGTAGCCTCCTCGAGTGCCATCCTCAGCAAATTACCTGCCAACTAAAAACGCATAAAACTCAGCTTTGCTGAGTGAGTTCTAGTTTTAAAATCATAAAAATATCTTGATAGATTTGTATACAAAATACTTCTTAAAAAAATATCTTATCTTTCTTTCGGATGTGATCACACATCATACATACAAATCATATCCATTACATCATCACAATTCTCTTTCTTGCTTATTTATTATTATCTTTCACTGTCGATATGGACCAAAGTGTTATACCCCCCATATAATGCGCATAAACCTGGTACTAGGCCTTGAAGTCTATAAATAGACTGGTGCACATATGCTGACTCCAGTACCGGGGCAGCAACAGTGGTCTCCTCAATCTTAAAGATTGACCCTGTGTACATCCTTTGGGTTAGCTAAACCGTACACAGTTGAGCTAATGACAACATGTTCGTGCACCTCCTGTAAATTTTTACTTGCAAGTCTTTTCATTCTTCATGTTCTACTTTTCATTAATATTAATCTTTCACTTGATTAATAATAATACTTTATGATCATAGGCAATCCATATAAAGTCACATGTTAATATCATAATAGGCACATAAGGACAGCCCACAACATGCATAAGATAATCAGATACAAGCATCAAGTCAACCATGGTCAAACCCTAATTTTTGATCTTCCAAAATTTCAGAAAATTCCTTAAGTCTTAAAGAAATGCGGGTGAACAAAACCAATGCGGGTAAACAAAACTAATACAGGTGAACAAAAACTAATGCGGGTGAATGACTTGCAAATGCGGATGAACAACTTGCAAATGCGGATGAACAACTTGCAAATGCGGGTGGACACTTGGTAATTATTCTGTCTTGAAATAAATGCTGATGGACACTGTAGCAAATGCGCATGTATAAAAAGAAATGCTGATGGACACTGTAGCAAATGCGCATGTATAAAAAGAAATGCTGATGGACACTGTAGCAAATGCGCATGTATAAAAAGAAATGTTGATGGACACTTAGGCTGAATTTAGACAAATACGGGTGAACAACTGCAAATGCGGGTGAACAACTGTAAATGCGGGCGAACAAAACACTTAGGCAGTTATCACAGTGTAAATGCGGATGAACCATCAGACTAGTAGATGAGACTTATACTATAACCAGTTCTAAAGCCTCATTTTCATACATTCTTAACAAAGATTTATCATGCTAAACTCTTAGAACAAGCTTACAGTCTCATAGAACATAGAAGTTCATACACATACATACACAATTATCATACATAACGGTTGTAAAACATTTTAAATGCATTTTTAGCCCCAAAGAAGTTTAAAAACATAGAACCAAGGGTCATAGAACTCACCTAGTGTAGCAAACAAGCAAAACTCGTCCGAACCTGCTTGTACACGAGTTCAAACACCTAACAAGCAAAACAACCAACCAAAGCACATACAACACTTAAAAATCGGTTTCTAAGGTGGAAAACCTCGAAGAACCGAGCCAAACATCAACAAAAACCCAGTAACCTTGAAGATTTCAGTTCTAATTCCTTCTTGGAACCGAGAGAGCTGGTCTGCAGCTTTCTTTCTTCTTCTTTTTGGTCGAACAACAGCAACAGCAAGATGATATGTGTAGCCATGCCCATATAAAGTGCATTTTGACTTTTTTGGTACTATTTACACAAAGCACCCCTCAACTTTGCCTTCTTTTTATTTTCTTCAAAATACTTTTCTTTCCTTTTTATTTTGACCGAGGTTTCAGGTGTTACAAGTCTACCCCCTTAAAGAGGTTTCGTCCCCGAAACCTGTCACTCTTCTAATAACTATGGGTAATGTTGTCTCATCTCTTCTTCAGTCTTCCACGTAGACTCAGAACCCTTCCGGTGTTTCCACTGAACCCGCACAAGTGGAACCACTTTATTCCTCAACCTCTTCTCCTTTCGATCGACGATTACCACTGGTTGCTCTACATAGTTAAGTCGTTCATCCACTTTGATATCTTCCAGTGGTACAATCATGTCTTCCTCATCTAGGCACCTTCTCAGATGAGATACATGGAATGTCGGATGAGTTCCACTTAACTCCTCAGGCAATTCTAATCGATAGGCTACCTCCCCTACTCGTGCAACGATTTAGAAAGGCCCTATTTATCTCGGGCTCAGCTTGCCCCTCTTTCGAAACCTGATGATCCCTTTCCAAGGTGAGACCTTCAACATGACCCTATCACCCACGTTGAATTCAATCGGTCTACGCCGTTTGTCGGCATACGAATTCTGCCTATCTTTCGCCGCCTTTATAAAGGCTTTGATCTTTTCCAACTTTTCAGTCGTAGCCTCAATCACTTCGATGCTTCCCAATTCTTTCTGCCCAATGTCTCCCCAACACACGGGCGTTCTACACCTCCTACCCTACAACATCTCGTATGGCGGCATACCGATACTGGCATGATAACTGTTGTTGTACGAGAACTCTGCTAACGGTAAGTGATCATCCTAATTTCCCCCAAAGTCGATCATGCAAGCACGAAGCATATCCTTGAGCGTCTGGATCGTCCTCTCAGACTGACCGTCTATTTGAGGATGGTAAGCCGTGCTAATATGTAGCCTCGTCCCCATGCATCATGAAATCCCTTCCAGAACTTCGATGTGAACCGGGTGTCACGATCGGACATGATGACACCGACACACCATGACGAGCTACAATCTCTTTGATGAATAGATCCGCCAATCTCTCAGATGAATACGTCTCGCGGATCGGTAGGAAGTGAGCACTCTTTGTCAATCGATCAACTATCACCCAAATAGCATCGTACCCCCTTGCAGTACGGGGTAGCTTCGTGATAAAATCCATAGTGAAGTGCTCCCACTTCCACTCGGGTATATCCAACGATTGAATCTTCCCGTATGGTTTCTGATGTTATGCCTTCACTTGCAAGCAAGAAAGGCACTTACACACATACTCTGCCACGTCACGTTTCATACCCGGCCACCAGTAGTCTTTCTTTATGTCTTGATACATCTTGGTAGCATCGGGATGAATGGAGTATCGAGTTTTATGAGCTTTGTCCCTAATTTGCCCACGTAGATTACCATATCGAGGAATCCACATTCGCCCAAAGCAGGTTTTAACACCATGGGTATTCTCCCCCAATTCTGCAACTAGACCTCTCATTCGTTCGGAGTTGAGGCGATCTTCTTTTAACGCCTCATTTTGAAGCTCTTTAACTTGCATTATCACATCCGAGGTCATCACCAACTGATACGCCTTTACCAGAATCGGTTCGGGTCTTTCCTTCCGGCTAAGGGCATCGGCCACTACGTTGGCCTTGCCCGGGTGGTAATGGATCTCGGAATCATAGTCTTTGATCAACTCTAACCACCTTCTCTGCCTCATGTTGAGATCTTTCTACTCGAAGAAGTATTTCAAGCTCTTATGATCTGTGAAGATTGTGCACTTGGTCCGTATAAATAGTGCCTCCAAATCTTCAATGCAAAGACCACCGCAGCAAATTCTAAATCATGAGTGGGGTAATTAACTTCGTGGGTCTTTAACTGTCGGGACGCGTAAGCTATCACTCGTCCATGTTGCATTAGCACGCAACCCAGTCCCAAATAAGATGCATCTGAATACACCACTAAGTCTTCACTTCCTTCGGGGTATGTTAAGACAGGAGCTTGAGTTAATCTTGCCATTAACTCCTCAAAAGCATCCTCTTGTTCCCGACCCCACATAAACTTCACATCCTTGTGGGTCAACTTAGTCAAAGGTGAGGCTATCTTGGAAAAGTCTTGAATGAACCTTCGATAATAACCCAACAAACCCAAGAAACTACGAATCTTGGATGGCGTCTTTGGTGACTTCCATTGCATCACTGCCTCAACCTTTTCCGGGTCCACCATAATTTCTTTGGTATTCACCACAAGACCCAGAAATTGAACGTCGCGTAACCAGAAAGAACACTTAGAAAATTTAGCATATAACTTTTCTCTCCTAAGTGTCTTCAACACTTCACGTATGTGATCGGCATGTTCTTCTTCGCTCTTTGAATAAATCAAGATAACATCAATGAACACAATCACTGATTTATCAAACATTGGTCGGCACACTCGATTCATCAAATCCATAAAGGCAGCTGGCGCGTTGGTTAAACCAAAAGACGTAACGAGGAACTCGTAATGTCCATAACGCGTGCGAAAAGCTGTCTTAGGAATGTCTTGCTCCTTCACCTTCAACTGATGATAACTCGATCGGAGATCTATTCGGGAAAACCAACTGGCACCTTGAAGCTGGTCAAACAGGTCATCAATCCTTGGTAGGGGGTATCTGTTCTTCATTGTCAACTTGTTTAATTCACAGTAGTCTATACACATCCTCATACAACCATCCTTTTTCTTTACGAATAATACCGAGCACCCCAAAGAGAGATACTCGGTCTAATAAACCCCTTGTCCATTAGTTCCTGTAGCTGATCCATCAATTCTTTCATCTCGGTCGGAGCTAGCCGATACGGTGCTTTGGCAACGGGCTGCGCACCGGGGATCAGGTCGATCTGAAATTCTATCTCACGGTCCGGTGGCACACCTGGTAGATCTTCGGGAAACACATCCGGGAAATTACATACCAGTGGCACTTCAGATAATTTTGGTATCGACAAGTCCATATCCTTCATGTATGCCAAGTAGGCACAACGTTCGCGCCTCATACACTTCTCTGCCACTGTCATAGAAATCACTTTCGGAACCGTAGTGACGCGATCACCATAAATTGTCATTGAACTCCTATCAGGTGCAACTAACCGAATCATCTTATTCTGACACACGATGTTCGCCTCATAGGATGCTAACCAACCCATCCCTAGTACTACATCAAATCCTCCTAAGGGCATCACATATAGCTTAGCAGATAACTTATGGCCTTCTAGTTCCATGTCGCAGCTTTCCATAATATCAGAGATTCTGGTAGACTTACCAATAGCAGTTTCTACCTCAAAAGGGTCATCGATGCTCCTACTACTAACAGGCAATTCAGCACAGAAGGCAGCAGATATAAAACTCCTACTAGCACCAGAATCAAATAATACAGAGGCACAAGTTTGGTTTACTAGGAACACACCTGACATGACGTCAAGGTCTACCCGGGCTTCCTCTCGGGTCATCGTGAAGGCTCTTGCACTTGCCATCTGCCCTCCTTCTTCCGGCCTCTTCTTCAACCCAGAACTTTCAGCCCTTGGCTTCTTGCAATCCTTGTTCATATGGCCGATTTCACCACAGTTAAAGCACCGTGGGGCTCCCCACATCTTTGAAAGGTGACTAGGCTTGCCACATTCGTAGAAGACATTCATTCCCAAGCGGCATTCCCCGCTATGTTCCTTCCCACACTTATCACACCGCTTCAACCCCGAGCTTGCAGTAACCACTCGGTGATCATCCACCCTCGGCCTCTTACTGTTCATGGTGAAACCACCACGCCAGAATCTGTTCCCGTTCCAACTCCTGTTATTAACACCCGTCTTCTTCACCTCCACTTCTCTTTCATCATACAGTCTCCCAGCTAAATCTACCGCCAACCTAAAAGTGCTCGGTCGGGCAACGATCAAGTTCCTACGGATGTCAGCAGGCAACCCCTGAATATACCGCTTGATCTTCCTTGAAGCCGGTGTAACTTGATCGGGCACCAGTCTTGCCATTTCATTGAACTTAGTCGTATACTACTGGTGTGTCATGGTTCCCGCTTCCAGCTGTAGGAACTCCCTCTCAATCTTATCGAGTTATCAAGGAGGACAGAATTCCCCAATCACTAACTTTTTCAATTCACTCCATCTCATCCTCCCGACAGCCCTGTTGCCTTCGGCTTGGACAATATTGTCCCACCAACACAGAGCCGAGTCAACAAATGAGTGAGTGGCAAATTTCACCTTCTGATTCTCCCTGCACTCACTAATATCCAACACTGCCTCCATCTCTCTAACCTAGCGGTGGGCAGTAGCAGCGTTACCGTTTCCGTCAAAAGTAGGGGGTTTACACCATTGGAATGCCCCGTAGCTGCATCCCATCGCGTTTTCCCGCACCTCTACATCTTCTTCATCACTGGAGGCTCCCCTTTCAACATTTATCTCCTCCTCATCATCATGATCTCCCTCGTTCTCCCTTCTCCCAGCAGCAGCCCTTCTCTCTTCCTCCTTTTCTTTCCTCTCATCCTCCCTTACGGCCCGGATCACCTCAGCACGACAGATGGTAGGATCGTCTGCATGACTTGGTGAACCTCCTCCACCACTGCTTCTTTCACTGAGGCCCTAAAATTGGCACTCTCATCCACTCCCTCCGGGTGATGAAGCTCAGGCTCAGCAGGAGCCGTCTCTGAAGTTCTCGTCTTGTTCTTTGCGGCCCGGGGTCTACCAGCACCACCACCCCATACTCCACCTCTAGAAGCCTTAGATGATCTACCTCTAGCCATCCTCTAACACTATAAGATTCAAACACTCACACTATCATTCAAGGTAATAGCTCAGTTAATGTTAAGTATAATAAGTCCCTAATTACAGTAGCCAGTTGTGATTAGCCACTTACTTTACTCTTGATAACCCGAGCATTTCCTATCCTGAGTACATCGGTATTCAAATCTACTAAAGCACATAAATCAAATAGCATGCGCACATAATACTGGTTATCATAATGAAAAGAAATACCTGATGGCACGTAACTACTCGGGCTGGCATCCCTCCATTCGGTCCTATTTTCAGTTTAAGTTTAGGTTTTTGAAAATATTTACCCATTTCTCTTAAACTTTGGCTCTGATACCAACTTGTAAGGCCCCGTTCCCGGAGACCTCACAGTTGACATTCACAGCACAATTTATAAAACATTTCATAATTTATTATCACAATGCAGCAGAGTTTAGACTTCAAAAGCAATTCTTTAACTTTATAAATGTTGTTCTAAGCAATACATGTTTGATAACAGTTATAAAAGATCATTAGTTGTATTACGAAACAACAGTGTTATCTTCTCGAATGGACATCAGCCAAATCCCGACGAGTAGCCTCCCCGAGTGCCATCCTTAGCAAATTACCTGCCAACTGAAAACGCATAAAAGTCAGCTTTGCTGAGTGAGTTCTAGTTTTAAAATCATAAAAATATCTTGATAGATTTGTATACAAAATACTTCTTAAAAAAATATCTTATCTTTCTTTCGGATGTGATCACACATCATACATACAAATCATATCCATTACATCATCATAATTCTTTTTCTTGCTTATTTATTATTATCTTTCACTGTCGATATGGACCAAAGTGCTATACCCCCCATATAATGCGTATAAACCTGGTACTGGGCCTTGAAGTCTATAAATAGACTCCATCCGTGGTGCACATATGCTGACTCCAGTACCGGGGTAGCAACAGTGGTCTCCTCAATCTTAAAGATTGACCCTGTGTACATCCTTTGGGTTAGCTAAACCGTACACAGTTGAGCTAACGTCATCATGGTCGTGGACCTCCTGTAAATTTTTACTTGCAAGTCTTTTCATTCTTTTTGTTCCACTTTTCATTAATATTAATCTTTCACTTGATTAATAATAATACTTTATGATCATAGGCAATCCACATAAAGTCACATGTTAATATCATAATAGGCACATATGGACAGCCCACAACATGCATAAGATAATCAGATAGAAGCATCAAGTCAACCATGGTCAAACCCTAATTTTTGATCTTTCAAAATTCCAGAAAATTCCTTAAGTCTTAAAGAAATGCGGGTGAACAAAACCAATGCGGGTGAACAAAACTAATACAGGTGAACAAAAACTAATGCGGGTGAATGACTTGCAAATGCGGATGAACAACTTGCAAATGCGGATGAACAACTTGCAAATGCGGGTGGACACTTGGTAATTATTCTGTCTTGAAATAAATGCTGATGGACACTGTAGCAAATGCGCATGTATAAAAAGAAATGCTGATGGACACTGTAGCAAATGCGCATGTATAAAAAGAAATGCTGATGGACACTGTAGCAAATGCGCATGTATAAAAAGAAATGCTGATGGACACTTAGGCTGAATTTAGACAAATACGGGTGAACAACTACAAATGCGGGTGAACAACTGTAAATGCGGGCGAACAAAACACTTAGGTAGTTATCACAGTGTAAATGTGGATGAACCTTCAGACCAGTAAATGAGACTTATAATATAACCAGTTCTAAAGCCTTATTTTCATACATTCTTAACATAGATCTATCATGCTAAACTCTTAGAACAAGCTTACAACCTCATAAAACATAGAAGTTCATACACATACATACATAGTTATCATACACAACGGTTGTAAAACATTTTAAATGCATTTTCAGCCCCAAAGAAGTTTAAAAACATAGAACCGAGGGTCATAGAACTCACGTAGTGTAGCAAATAAGCAAAACTCCCCCAAACCTGCTTGAACACGAGTTCAAACACCTAAACGAGCAAAACAACCAACCAAAGCACATACAACACTTAGAAATCGGTTTCTAAGGTGGAAAACCTCAAAGAACCGAGCCAAACATCGACAAAAACCCACTAACCTTGAAGATTTCTATTCTAATTCCTTCTTGGAACCGAGAGAGCTGGTCTGCAGCTTTCTTTCATCTTCATTTCGGTCGAACAACAACAACAACAAGATGATATGGGCGGCCATGCCCATATAAAGTGCATTTTGACTTTTTTGGTACTATTTACACAAAGCACCCCTCAACTTTGCATTATTTTTATTTTCTTCAAAATACTTTTCTTTTCTTTTATTTTGACCGAGGTTTCGGGTGTTACAATTTATGTGTGATTCCTTGGGATCTGCTTGATATCTTGCACACATGCATACTGCATACATGATATCTGATCTGCTTGCTTTTAGGTACATCAGAGAACCTATCATAGATCTGTAAAGTTTCTGGTCAACTAATGTTCCTTCTGGATCTGGTCCAAACTTTAATCCAGTTGCAAATGGTGTCTTGCTTGAACTGCAATCAGTCATGTTATACTTCTTTAAGATCTGATGCACATATTTTCTTTAATTGATGAAAATTCCATGTGTTGATTGTTGGACTTGTAGACCTAGGAAGAATGTGAGTTCTCCCATTGAGCTCATCTGGAATTTTGATTTCATAAAAGTTTCAAACTCTTTGCAAAGCTATATGTTTGTGGAGCCAAAAATTATGTCATCCATATAGACTTGCACTACTAACAAGTCTTGTTCTTTTCTTTTTAAGAACAATATCTGATCAATTTTACCTCTGGTGTAACCATTCTGTAGTAGAAATTTTGATAGAGTTTCATACTACTTTCTGGGTGCTTGGTGAAGACCATACAGAGCTTTGTCTAACTTGTATACTCTGTGAGGGAAATATGGATCTTCAAACCCTGGAGGTTGAGAAACATACACCTCTTCATCTATCTTACCATAAAGGAATGCACATTTGAGATCCATTTGGTAGACAGTGAACTTCTGTGATGAGGCATAAGCAAGGAATACTCGGATGGCTTCCAATCTAGCTACAGGAGCAAAGACATCATCATAATCAATGCCTTCATCTTGAGAATAACCTTGCTTTGTTTCTTATGACAATCCCTCTGTCATCTGCTTTGTTTCTGAATAGCCACCTTGTGCCAATTGCATATTGACCTTCAGACAGATCTACCAGCTTCCAAACTTCTTGCTTCTTGAATTGCTATAGTTCCTCTTGCATGGCTTCTATCCAACTATTGTCCTTTAAGGCTTCAGTGATGGGCAATAGAGAGTCAGCTAGCACGGTTCTAGCTGCTTCTACTAATGTTCTATTCCTTCGTTCAACTACTCCATTCTGCTGAGGAGTTCTTGCTATGCTGAGTTGATGACTTATTCCTTTTTCTGCATAAAAAGAAGAAATGTAGTCATTCTTAAATTCAGTGTCATTATCACTTCTTAAAGATTTGACTTTTAGATCAAGTTGATTCTCAATCTTTGTGATAAAGGATGTAATGATTTCTGCTGTTTCTGTCTTATGTAGTAGAAAGAAAACCCATATGAATATGGAATAATCATCTAATATGACAAGATAGTATTGCTTCTTTCCTATGCTTAGGATGTTTGTTGGGCCAAAAAGGTCCATATGAAACAATTTGAGTGGTGTGTTGTTAGAGTTTATCAATTTTAATTTATGTGAAACTCTATGTTGTTTGACTTTCAGACATGCTGTGCAGTGGTCTGAACAGAAAAATTCCTTTTGTGGCAGACCTATGACTAGATCATTTTTAACAAGTTTGTTCATTCTGTTAAAATTGGAATGACCTAATCGTCTATGCCATAATTATGATACATCTTCTGTGGCTTTTGATAATAAACAAGTTTCAGGGGTTGATGCTGAAACATTGTTCATATCAACAATGTATGTGTTGTTTAGAAGAGGAGTTTTCAAAAGGATATGATCTTCTGGAATCTGAAAACCCGTCTTAAGGATGTAGTAGCTATTAGAGTCAAATAGGGTGGCATATCCCTTGTCATAGATTTAGGATACACTCAGAAGATTGAACTGAAGATTGGAGCAGTAGTTGACGTTCTCAAAGCTAATCAACCTATTTGTTAATGTTCCTTCGCCAGTTATCTTCCCACCTGTTTTATCTCCTCCAAAGGCTACATTACCTCCATGTTTGTTCTTAAAATCCCGAAGGAGGGAACAGTTTCCTATCATATGATGGGAGCATCCACTATTAATATACCAGATGTAGTCAGGCCTTCTAAGATGTCCCTGAAAAACAAAAGAAATCTGTTAGTTGGAGCAACCCAAGCCAAGATGGTCTTGGGTTTTTCGTCTTTTCCAACAATGCAAATTTCTTGCAAGACAGCATTGTCTGAAGGTTTTGGAGCTCTAGACACACTAGATTTCCTTTGGTTTGATTTAGCTATATTTGGAGAAGTGCTTTGTGCTCTTCTCTTTTGTGAGCTAGTGTTAGTGTTTTGTCTTTTCTGACACTTATGTCTCCTTGATATGTGTTGAAAATTGTCATAAAAAGTTTTATCATTAACTAAAACAATTTTCTGATGAGGAGTATGTTTAGGAACTCCTACTCTGCTCTTATTTTGAGCAACAGGTTGTTTTTCAGTAGTTTTCTCGACCTGAGCGTGTTTGTTTTGTTTCTTGTTTTTCTTGTTGAAAAAACAATTTGCCGTGCTGTGATTGTTTCTTTCACAAATGGAGCAATAATTGTGAAAATGACATGATTCTGTACTGTGATTATTCATCTTACAATACTTGCAGTACTTACCATATCTACACTTTTCAGTTGTGTGTGTGAATTGATCACACCATTCACAGTATGGTAACTCTGATTTTGTTTGTTTGCTAAAAACTTTTGATTTCAAATTAGATTATAATGGATCTTCAAAAGTTACAGATTGTTGTTTTGGCTGAATTGTAGTTTTGCGTTTCCCTTTATTTACCTGTTTGGGAGGGGCAATGGAAGTTACAGCTTTCCTTCCACCGAAACAGATATCAAATCGTTGAATGTGTTTTGATTGTTTGTTTGATGTATTAGCCACACTTGAAACCTTTTGAGTTTCAATAATTGGTTGATCATACTCATCATCTAATAAATCGTCCTCATCATCATCTGTTGTTTGATTATCAAATTCATTATTTTCTCCTTGATAAAAGTTAGTTGATTTGATTGATGATGATGTTGAACTTTTAACAAACTTTATCAAGGGTGATTTTGATTTTAAAAGTGATTTTGATGATGATGATGATGATTGTTTAGAGTCATCAGTCTTTTCTTAAGAATCATAAGATTCATCCTGTTTGTTGGTCATGGAGTCAGGTAAAGGAATATAATTATCATTATAAGGTGGACTTACCTTATTATATCCTAAACCTGAAGGGTCCTTAAAAGCCCTTCGCTGAGCAAGAAGTTCTTCAAACTTCTTATTGCTCACCTGAAACTTCTGAAGTTTAACTTCAGTTTCAGCTTGAATTGTTTTTGACTCAGTTAATAAGATAGAGAGCTGCTCGACCTGAGCTGTCAATGTTAATTTTTCAAAAAGTAGTTTGTCTAGGTCTGATTGTAATGAAAGTATTTTTGTAGCATACTGCTTTTGTTCTGATTTTAGACTTTCATTAAGAATGTTTGTTTCAATTACTTTCTTTGACAGCTTGTCAGCATGCTCTCTATACCTGTTTACCTCATCAATACATGCTTGACTGCAGAGGTTTTCTTTTACCTTTTTTGGGATGTTTGTTAGTTTATCTTCAATATCAGCCATAAAGGCATGATCTGAAGGTGATGGTATTTTAGCCTCATAAAGGCTCCAGTTGCATTCTCCATCCTTTTTTATTATCATTGTAGAAGATGTTGGACGTTGAGTTGGACTGAATTGTGTGATCTGAGGTTGAGTTGGTGCATTTGGAATACTGATTGGTGGAGGCACTTGTCTGTTTGAATTAATTCCACTTGAGTGTTGTGCCTAATGAGTGTTTCTATCAACTCTGGGCTGTTGACATTCTCTGGAGAAGTGCCCATAAAGTTGACAGTTATAGCACCTAACTTTGGTTTTAACAAAACCAATTCTTGTTCTCTTGTCCATGGTTAAACCTCTATTTCTTTAAGGAAACCTTTTGGACATGTATGCTATCATGGCCATTGACCATTGAAGATCCATCTCTTCTACCATATCTGGTGGAAATTCATCCAAATCCTATTAGATGAACTAAGATGGAGTCAGACTTGCTCCCAAGAAAGCTTCAAAGCTTGTTGAAAAGGCTGCATAAGCTGCCTTTTGCTCTTCACTTTGTAGAATAATAGTAAGAGCATCCATAGGTTTTTCAAGCTTGTGTATGTTTGATGTTTGAGGTTTTGACTATTTGTTTGAGGTGGAGTTATGAGGTTGATGTTTACTTTGGGGTGTAGCTTCATGAGAAGCATGAACTCCAGTCTTCTTAGACTTGTGTTTGTTGTTGGATGATTCTGGTGCTGAGAAGAATGATGTATCATGAGAATCCAGAAATTCTTCTTCTTCATCTTCTCCAGTGCTTGTGAGGAAAGCACTGTCTATGTGTTGTGGTTCTTTGAACTTGTAGGCCTCGACATGTCTGATTTGGTTGTTTATCCTGGATTTTTCATCCATTTCCAGTGCTTCAACCTTGGCTATAAGTGAGTCAAGGGATAGTCCCTCCAAGTCCAATGTTGCTTTCATGAGAGACACTGACTGAGTCCAACTCTCAGGCAATGTATGCAACATTTTCTTGTTGATTTCAACAGTGTCATATTTAAGTCCATATACTATCATTTCATTGACCAATTGGACATATCTGTGTAACTGTTGAGGAATTGATTATCCATGGATGTGGTGGAAGGTTTCATATTGAGTTCTTAATTTTTCCTTTTTGATCTCTCTAATTTCCTCACTTCCTTCACACATGGTGTGAAGAACCTTCCGCAGCTCATGGGCCGTTTTGAAATTTTCGACCCGTGTCAAAATTTCAAAAGGCAAAGTCATAGCTAGAATACTGTATACCTTCATGTATGTTTTGACCCGCTTGAGGTCATCACCAGCTACACTTTTCAGACTAACTGGTTTCTGTATGTTATAATCTGGTCCTAATGTCAGTGGGATGTAAGGACCTTCAGTAATTGATGTCCACAAATCTGGATCTTGATATGTAATCTAATTTCTAAACATGATTTTCCATTGCTTGAAATTTGATTTGTTCTTCAACTTTGGGGTTTTAGTCCACTGTTTGAACTCATCATGTCATCAGCCATGTTTGAATGATTTGATTTTAAGTTAATAATAATTTTTTAAGTTAAATTTTGTTTGATTAAAATTTTAGTCCGTTGCTAAAATTTAATTAATCCTAATTGTCTCTAGGATTTGTTTGTTAATTTGATAAACTAATTTGTTTTAACTGTTACCAAATAAAGGACTTAATTAATTAATTAATGTCCTATGAAATGTTGCTTTTTAGGTCACGGTGACAAGCAAGATTGTGGATGATGGGAATATTTGTCCTTTTATGAAAAAGTCAATATTCTTTATGTAAAAACCCTACAAACTGATTTTGTCTTATGTAAAACAACTTTTTGGATCAAAAAGTTGATTTTAAAACTTTTCAAACAAGACAATTTGTTTTTGATGGTTTTATCAACAACTACAACAATTCTTGTGAATTGTGTTCTGCAAAAACTAGGGTTTTCCTAGGGTTTTTTCGGTGATGATTTTTAAAAATATTCAACCGATGGTTGAACAATGAACAAAATATGTTTTCTAGTGAGATTGTCACTAGTTTGTGATGATAATGAACAATCTAAACCGGTTAGATTGTTCACAAAATGATTTGTTTCAAAGAAAAATCAATGAAACAGTGTTTAAAAACAAAAACCCTTAAAATCTGATTAGGGTTTTAAGGTTTGAATGATGTTAAAAGTGAAAAACCTTCTGTTTAAAGGTTGTTTAACAATGTATGAACAATACCCGTGTATTGTTTGTTGCAAAAACCACTAAAACTTGTGTGGTAGTGTGATGTTCAAGCAAAATTCAACAACACTTCTTCAAAATGCACAAAATGATTCAGTAATCATGATGTTTGTCTTTAATGAATGTTTATGAGAAGAAGAAGATGAGTTTGATGCTTGAATGTGTGTTTATGAAGCTAATGAACCACTAAAATCAATGTTGTTGATGAGAGGATCGAAATCAATAAATGATTGAGCCAAAGCTCTAATACTACCTTATGAAATCAACTTTACAACAACATGTTGAACATGAACATATTAGAACAATATTCAACATGAACAAGTTGATTCCCCCCAGGACCGTTTTCAATATCTCTCAATAATCAACAAACATGAACCATGGTACGGAAAACCATGATTCAAGTGTATGAAATCAATGTGTGTGTGTGTGTGTTTGTGTGTTTGTGTGTGTTTGAAAATAATAATAACTAATTGTTTGATTGATTGTTCAAAAGTTTACAAAGTATTAGGGTAGTGTGCTATTTATAGCCTATACACAAAAGCTATATACAATTACTAAACTACCCTTATGTAAACGAATATTACATAAATAATCCTATGTGTCTAAGCTATCCGCTGTGGAGGTTTTCTCATCCGCTATGGAGAAGACTATTCATCCACTATGCATGCTTGGTTGTTCATCCGCTGTGGATGCTTGGTTGTTCATCCGCTGTGGATGTTCTTCCGCTGTGGATGAACATCCGCTGTGGACAGTTGTGTGTTTGCTTGTATGTTGTCCGTTGTGGAATGTTCATCCGCTGTGGATTGAACATCCGCTGTGGATGTTGTCCGCTGTATGTTCTTCATACGCTGTGGGATTCTTTCATCTGCTGCACACACTTAGATGAATTTTCATCATCCGCTGTGGAGACTCTTCATCCGCTGCAGATACTTGTCAAAATTTCTTTTATCTAGAATTCTGAAAAAGAAATTTAAACAAATATTAGTGTTTGTTATGAATGATAATGATGCTAATATGATTGTAAATGATTGTTTGAATGTTAGAATACATTATGTTTGATATATGTCTGATATGGCAAGCATCATACTTTTATGCATTAATTCTTAATGCACTTGTTCAGTCCAACAGATTAGCACTATCATCACCTCCTTCATGGGGATGAAGCTCGCGCTTTTCATTTGCCGTTTCGGGAGTCTTAGCCCTGTTCCTCGTGACACATGGCCCAACACAACGTCCACCATGTACTCCACCTCGGGAAGCCTTCGAAGATCTACCACCAGCCATCTCTCAGCACTATACGATTTAAAGACCAACACGGTCATTCAAGGTAGTAGCTCAGATTATGTCAAGTATAGTAAGTCCCTAATTACAGTGGCCAGTTGTGATTAGCCACTTACTTTACTCTTCACTCTCCAAGCATTTCCTATCCTGACTACATCAGTATCCAAATCTACTAAGGGCATATAAATCACATAAAACGCGCATATAATTCCTTTTTCCAATAACATACATAAAACGTTTACATAAAACCTTTACCTACAGGGATGTAGCTACTAGCACTGGCATCCCTTCCCTTTCGTCCCATTCTCAGTTTATGTTTTAGGTTTTTGAAAATAATTTATCCAATTGTCTTAAACTTTGGCTCTGATACCAATTTGTAA
Source organism: Flaveria sonorensis (assembly GCA_025506505.1). Lineage (NCBI taxonomy): Eukaryota > Viridiplantae > Streptophyta > Magnoliopsida > Asterales > Asteraceae > Flaveria > Flaveria sonorensis. The sequence continues at coordinate 29,713,978 of CM046440.1, read as the reverse complement.
GGCCCTGTTCCCAGGACACTTACAATTGGTCAATCATCGCATAAAACACTTAAAACACATCATTTTGCAGCGGAAATATATCTTTTTATTAATAAATTAAATTGTGTCAAATCATCACATCGTTTCGTTTACATCTCAAAAATTGTATTAATACAATATCATTCTCAAAAATATGGATGCCAGACTCTAATCATCCCTAGTAGCTTATGCATCCATGCCTGCACCTCCTCAGCATCAACAATTACCTGCCAACTGATATGCATATAAAAGTCAGTGTTGCTGAGTGAGTTCTAGTTTATAATAAAATACATTGTTTTTGTATAAACTTATCATTTACTTTCATACATGATCATACATCATACATACATCTTAATAATAGTTATTTATTATCTTTCATCATCGTTCATCCTTTGGTTATCGTACTATCATTCATCAACATCTTTCACTTTTATATGGATCTTGCCATATGCTAAACCCCAAACATTATGCACGAAGCTGGTACTGTGTCGAGATTTATAAATAAACCCCCAAACATTAAGCTCGAAGCTGACTACAGTACCAGGGTAAAGCGACAAGGATCCCGTATCATTTTGGTCAATCTCAAAGATTGGACCCCTGAAGTACATCCTTATGGGCTAGCTAAGCCGCACTTCAGTTGAGCTAACGACAACATGGTCGTGCACATCCAATCATTTTGCTTGCAAGACTTCCATTCGTTCATTACATTCCAGTTTTCATCATTGTTATCTTTCACTTTCATTACATAATACTTTACGTACATATACATATCATGCCACGTAAAGTCACATCATAATACATAACATGAAATATTATAATTCATAACAGCAACCCACAAGCAGATAAAACATTATAAACACTAAAACAAGCATAAACTTCCATTAAACATAAGTACTTAGCACTTAAATTCTATTCCCAAAATATCAGAATAAACCTAAGTGTTCACAACATATTAATAAGGTATACAGCGGATGACTTAAGTACTAAGTGCCCATAGCGGATAGCCAAAGTCCACGACGGACGACCAAAATCCTCAGCGCATGAATAAGACACTAAGTGTGTCCACAGTGGATGATTAAGGTTCATAGTGGATGAATTAGACATTACAAACGTCCACAGCGGACAACCATAATCCATAGTGAACAGTCTAAAGTATTTAAAGGATCCACAACGGACGACTAATTTCCACAGCGAACATGCATGTATACTCAAGTGTCTACAACGGATATGCATTCATACCTAGGTGTTCACAAAGGACATTCTATCAACGTTCAAGTGTCTACAACGGACAGCTAGTGTCCATAGCAGACAACATGAATAATCCTCCTAAGTGTCCACAGCAGACATTCAACACCCACAGCGGACATCATGTTTATGCAGTTTCTAGTCCTATAGATCATCTTAGGCGTATTCTTAACACAGTTCTACCAGTTACACACTTAAAACATAACAAACAACCATTCAACATCATAGAATCTGTTAAAAACATTCATCTTTTAAAAACAACCATATTTTTCATGGAAAAACATAGTTTGGTTAATGAACATCAGTTTAATATATATATCAGCCCTAAACAAGTAGAAAACATGTAAAAGAAGGGATCAAGAACTCACTTTAAACAACTTTCAAGCCAACACAACAAACCCGAGAGAAACTTAGAGTTCTTGCACCTAAACACACGAAAACAAGCAACTAAACACATAGAAACATGTAGAAATCGGTCCAGAATCATAAACCCGTCTTAAACCGGGAAGAAAACACCTTAAAATCTTACCTTTTGAAGATTTCTTCCACTTTCTCTCTCTAGAACCGGATGGGAGCTTCTTTCTCTCTTTAGTCGAAATTTAGTGCGTGGGAGAGGAAGTATGGGCGGCCATTTCTCCTTTTTAAACCCATTATGGGCTGGTTTGGCCCTTGCACACTTTTAACCCTTGCTTTTTGAAATAATAACTTGTTTGCTGCCTTTACTTTTCTTTTCTGAAATTTCCGGGTGTTACATTTCATATTTTCTCCACCTAAAATCATGAATATCTACTAAGAAAAATGACAATGTTAACAAAAAATGATAGAAAAATATTTTTGGAGAGGTCATATGGTTAGCATTAACCAAAGTTAATCATTCCTAGTGATTGAAGTAGAAAGACGAATCGGAAATGATCAAATGCCTTGGCAAACAGATCAACAATGTTTTCATCTGATTTGACCCGTTCAAGATAAATAAACTTTTGATCAAAACAATCACAAATAATCTGATTTGACCTGTTCAAGATAAATAAGCTTTCAATCAAAACAATCACAAATAAAATGCGTGCGGATGTCGATGTGTTTTGTTTTTGAGTGTTGAATAGGATGTTGAATAGGATTCTTCATGATATTTAACACTACAAAATTATCACACAAGATTTTTGTGTTGTAAATGTTAAGACCATAATCAAGAAGTTATTGAATCCAAATGATTTAGGAACAACAGCTTGATGCAGTCACATATTCAGCTTCATCAGTGGATGTGGAAAAAGTATGTTGCTTTTTGCATTGCCATGAAATCAACCTATTCCCAAGAAGTTGGCATCCACCAGTTGTTGATTTCCCGTCTAAATTACATCCACCATAATCACTGTTAGTATAAGCATATAAATTGAATTCAGAATTTCTAGGGTACCAAAGTCCAAGTTTCGGTTGGCCATTGAGATACTTGAAAATCCACTTGACAGCTTTCATGTGAGACTCTTTAGAATTACTTTGATATTGTGCATACTGACAGGCAGGAAACATAATATCAGGTTAGCTGGTAGTGAGATACATCAAGGATCCAATGATTGATCGATACAAATATTGATCAACATCATCACCCATGAGATCAGGAGTTAAAGTAGGATGAGAAGACATCAAAGTTGATGCAATCTTGGAATCATGAAATTTATACTTTTCCAGAATACCATGAACATACTTTTCTTGATGTATCAGAATACTTTGGTTATCTTGTTTAACTTGATACCCAAGAAAAATGAAATTTCTCCAAGATAACTCGTCTCAAACTTCTTCTTCATCACTTCTTCAAATTCCTTGCATAAATCTTCATAGATCCAAAAATAATGTCATCAATATAAATTTGTATAAGAATAAGGTAATCACTAGTCTTCCTTAAGAACAATATTTAATAAATAGTACCCCTTGTATAACCATTTGCAAGCAAATGTTCATTTAGTGTGGCATGCCAAGCACAAGGTGCTTGATGTAATCTCTAAAGTGCTTTGTCTAACTTGTAAACATAGTTAGGATGATCTGGATCCTTAAAACTAGGTGGTTGACAAACATTGGTTTCGTCTTTCATTTTGCCATATAAAAATGTAGTTTTGACATCCATCCGATAAACTTTGAAGTTCATGTACGAAGCATAAGCCAAAAATATATAAATAGCTTCAATTCTTGCAACGTAAGCATATACTTCATCATAATCAAGACCTTCAACTTGATAGAATCCTTGAACAACAAGTCTGACCTTATTTGAGCAATAACACCTTTCTCATCCGTTTTGTTTCTGAATATCCACTTTGTTCTGACCGGTAGCTTATGTTTTGGAAGTTCACATAGATGCCAAACATTTAACTTCATAAATTGCATCAGCTTATCTTGCATGGCCTCTACCCAACTACTTTCTTTCAAAGCCATCTCAATGTTCTTTAGCATGATATGAGAAATAAAGCATGTATACAAGCATGTATTGATTGCTCCAGATTCACTTCAAGTGCAAACACCTTATAATAACAAACCAATGATTGCTTTAGTTGGATGATCTTTATGTATTCTCAACTGATGAATGGGATCTTCATAAATAACTTTGGCTAATTAGACATGTGGCCAACATGTCCTTCAATAGTAGTTCCTCTTTCAAGTTACTAAACAATTTTTTCCTCTTGATTAATATCATTATCAATAGATAAATCTTCAAATGGAACTTGAATTATGTTAATTGGAACATCTTGTGTAGAAGAAGAACATCTTGTTCAACTTCTGGGTCAACCGGAGTCAATTCAGGTTTGGAAACCTTATTCAGTGCAGAAACTGATGGTTGAACAACTGATATATTAGAAAAGAAGGTATGTTTGAAAATTTTCCTTTTGTCAATGATGAAATAGATCCAATATTATCAAATAATGCATCTTGAACGGATGATGTCAAAGGTTGAGTAGCTGCAGGCACAACAGAAGATCGATTAAAAGTTTCAAACAAAGAGGCATAATCGTATACCCAAGATGGAGTAGATCCTGCATCTGTTTTGTTAGATTCATGCTAATCTATATCAAATGACTCAATTATTTATTGTTTCTTTTTATTATAAACCCTATATTTCATAAGGAGTCATGTTTTGTTGTTTATTGATTATGACACGATTCTAAACATAACAAGAAGTGTTAACAGCTTCAGTCCATAAGAATGAAGATAATTTAGCCTTATTTGACCCTTATTGACCCAAGTACTTAAAGAATGTTTATTCCAAGTTCCAATTGACCAAACCTTGAATCAAACACTTGGAGTATCCTAATTTTTCAGTCCCAAAACAATTAATTAGGTTTTAGTCTTCTGGTTCACAATATTAATTAATCAACACATAGTTTTGATTGTTCAACACGTCTATCAATTCAAGAAACAATGAATAAAATCACCAAACAATTATTTTTCATACCAGAAGATTAGAAGGTGAACAAGGCTTGCTTAGAACACAATCTTGAATGCCTTGGCCACTTTAAAAATCGATGAATTGGTAGAAAGATGATGATTTTTGATGAAGATGGTGATGGACAAGAAAGAATTGCGTTGTGGTGGCTAGGGTTGCAACTTGAGAGAAAGTTATAAAAATAAAAGAATGAAAAACAAGAGGAATCCCCTTTTTTTAAAAGGGTTTGGCCAAGGGGGCCGTGGATGGGCATTCTGGGCCCTTTGCCCGTCTCGTCCACTTTTGTGTCGCCCTGATTCGCGCGTCATCCAAGTTTTGTGTTTTTAAATTATCCTTGTTAATCCGATTCCAATGGACTATTATATGCTATATAACTTATTCAATTTATATATTTCTAAATTAAATTATGTCTATTTAGTAGCCTTTAGGGAAAGCCCACATGTTTGATTTTTGTTTCGTTCTTAACATCAGATATATATTTTTATTTTTCTAAATCTTTAGTCAAACTCTAAGCATGCAACCTTCGTGCTAAGTCCAAATCGGTGAATAAAGGACTGGTGAAGGGGGTCAATGCAACAGTTTCATAGTTGTTAGGTGAGTGTTTAGAACACTTGGCAGATCAAATAAGGAACCATTTTATAGTGAAACAAGGAACATAAGTAAAGAACAGATCAAGAACAATAACACACTTAATATGGTTATCAAGAATGATGTATATTGATCTGAAGTTCTTACAAAGTGTAACAAAGCTTAAAGTTAAATGACAAGTACTTGAGACACTTTATTCTACATCCTACAGTCGGCCATACTTTGAAGGCTAGCTAGAAACACTAATCTAGACAATAAGATCAATGTAAATTCAAAAGGCAGATCGCCTTTTGACTAATGACTATGACATGCAATAGCTAACATCATTATCTAATATGAAAAGGATAAAATACAAAAGTAGAAAGTTACAGACATAAGACCTTAATCTACAGTTTGACAAAGTATGACCATTTCACCAACTCATATAAGTTGGTGAGTCTTCAGAGATGGTAGCGGAAAGTAGTTCAACTTTTATCAAAAGATGATTTAGAAAAAGCATGTCTTCTCTGTCTTCGGAAAAATCAGTCTTTGCCTTCGGAAGACTTTGTGTTTGAAGCTTCAGAAGACTTCATCTTTGGCATTATAAGATTTGGTACTTTGCCTTCGGAAGATTTGATACTTGGCATAATTCAATTAGTTATATCAAATCTTTCAAAGAAACTTCCTTAATTGTACTTTACATGTGCATTCTAAGAGCTCTTTGGTTGTATCAGCCTCTAAGTGTAATCCTTACAAAATCCCCCTAGGCTGACGCTACCAAAACTGAAGGAGAGATTTGAAGCTTGATCTTCATCTGTTGACAGTCCTCATCAGAATCAAGACCATTCACTTCATTATCAGTTGGTTAGGATTCCTCATACTTTCAAAGTACCTCCTTATGTCATAGAGATCATGCAGAGGGATGTCAAGTAAGTTTTGCTAGAAGTACACATCTTGACCCCTTTGATCTCTAGTGACATACCATCTATCTGGGTTAGTAGCGAATGCCTAGGATAAGATGGGTCTCTCAGCGGCAAGAGGCTCTACTTGAATGGGAGTTGGATGAGCAGCCTCTTCTTGATCACCCTCAGGATGTTCTGCCTCATCCTAAGGTGAAGAGGTGGATGCCTTGGACTTCTTCTTCTTCTTCTTCTTCTTCTTATCCCTTCTAGTGTCCATCCTCTTCCTCTTTCTATACTTTAACTAAGGAGGTTGGTCTTGTGTACGAGAATTTTCTTGTTTCTCCTCCATAATTAGGTGCTTTTACTTCCCAGATTCAGAAAGAGATGGATCAGCACTAAGCCTAGGTTTTGTTGTCTTTTGTGGTTCAACCTTGACCTCAGCTTCAGGTGCAGCCTGACTTGTGGAGAGTGCAAGTCAACTAGCTCACCCTTTTTGATCTTCTTCATGATCACCCTAATGTGCTCATCCATTGTGGATAGAGATATTGGACCAAGTCTTCTTTCGAAGAACCAATACAGCTTCAAGAATCTCACCATCTTTTGTCTGTCAGCAGACTTCTTTTGATTGGCTTTGATGGTGGCTCTTGACTTTGCAGCCTCTTCCCCCATCTTCCTCTTAGCAGCTTTTTACACTTTTAGCACTTCTTGCTCAAGCTGCTTAAGGTATTCTAATTCAATGTATTCATAGGATAAGGGAAGTAGGTCTGCTGCTTGATAGAGGCCTGTGGCACTCAGGTAGGTTATCATGTTTTGTCTGTATTATTCCCTACCTATTTGAGTTTCTTGGTTAGTGGCCACAGCCTCTGCCTCAAAACTTTTCTAAACTAGTGAGAGGGTAGGAGCTTTGTATAATTTTTTTCTTATTTTTATTTCTTTGATCTTGTGGAGTAATTCTGCAGTCTCAGCCTCCTTCCTCCCTTTTGACACCTTAGTGACAGCCAGTTCACTCCGTTCTTCCAAAGAAGAGAGATAATTTATCAACAAGGTAGTTCCTAGACCCCATATAGTTAAATCTAGTTGCCTTCAACTTATCTTCTTGAGTGTTTGGCCTGGAAGCAGCCCTGATTGCGCCTTGCATGAAGCTTAGGGTCTCTCTTGTTCACTCTCCCCTTACCTTCGTCTTCCTCTCTTTCTTATCCTCCTTTATCTCCTTAGAGGTCATCTTTCTATTCCTTTTATCAGTCATTGGCCCATATGACTCAGGGTGGAGAGAGCTTTGGCCTTCATTGCTTGGTGTTGCACTTGAGCTTTGGCCAGAGAAAGGGTATGGGACACCTTCACCAGCTGTGCCTCACTAAGGGTACTGGGTGTTGAAGTAGTTCCTGTCTCAAGGTTCACAAGTTCAACTATTGGGCCTTCAGCGAAGGTTTCCCTTCGAAGCTAATCTTAGGGTCCACATCAGCATCCAATTGACTAACAGTCTTACCTGCTAGCCTCTGTCTATATAGCTTGGTTCTTCTTTTGAACTATTCAACTCTTGAATCATTTCAGCTAACCTTGTAGCTTGCCTGTTTTGACTTGGGTTGGCAAGTGGCAGGTCAATCTAATAGGTGCTCTTATAGTATCTTTGGTTGTGAAAGTTGAAGACTTCTTGTTGACTCTGAGGCCTAGAGATTACTAGGGCTCTCCTATCAGTATCATACCTCCATCCCACTATTGGGTTTTCATCAGGGTAGGATGGGCTAGACATTGCCCTTGGTATACCCTCCTCAAACAGGTTTTGAATCAGGGCATCCACATCAATGTCAGCCTGAGGAGGTTGTTGAGTATGGACAACTACAAGTAAGGGTGGTGAGTCCTCTATGTCCATACTCTGGGCAGAAATCCCAGGTTTTGTGATTGTAGGTAGGACTTTCTTCCCCTTTTTTTATAGCATCACCCTTTTGCACAGGGGAGCTATGGGTTAGTTCCACCATATCCACAGGTTCTTGCTTACCTAATTGAGTTTGCCTGACAGATCTCTCAACTAACTTGCCCTTGAGATCGGTGATCTCAAGTTACTAGTTACTAACCAATCTTTGTAAGGTAACCACCTAAGATTCCAGATGATTTACCTTTGAATCTAAATAGGTGTAGATTTTTGACACTTGTTGCACCTTTAGTTGCAGACTCCCCTCATCTTCATCAAATGAATCATAGGGGATGAGAGAATAAGACCAAAGTCTTCTTCCTCACCACCAGCTTGGGTTTCTTGGTTGCTAGATTCCCCCTACATAATGACAGCTTTAAGAGAAGTTTTAGTGGGTTGGGTTGCCATGGTTGAGGTCTTAATGATGTAATCACTTGCAAAAGTGAAATCCTCTTCCATATGGACCTCCTGAACATGTTTAGAGAAGTCCACCTCAGTTTGGGGTGGATGACGTGGGCTAGACATGGGTGATTCAGGAGCAGTTATCTCTCCTTGAGCACGGGTGCTGAAGAGAGACTCATGGTTTGAGTCTAAAGGCTGGGGATGGTAGCTTTCCCCCGAAGGTTGATCACTTGAGCTTTGAGACAAAGAATGAAGGCTTAAGGCTGGGGTGATGAGCTCATCAAGATGAGCATGAGGAACTTTAGCAATGATGAAAGAAATGATGGGAGTGGTATGCTCCTTAGGAGAAGTGGGAGATCTAGTTTCCACTTCCTCCTACATGGGTAGTAGTACGGGGGCCTGCTCAACCTAAGTAGACTGAGTAGGGGTTCATTTGGATTTTCTAATGTAGGTGATGGTGATTTGTGGCTGCTTGGGTGGTGCAGATGTTGAAGGTGTGGGTTCAAGATTAGCTGGTGCTGCCAAGTTGTCACCTTGAGCAATGAGCTCTAACATTTTTGGGACCGAGGCTGTTCTACCCTTGAGAATCCAACAGTGGACTTTCTCATTATTTTAAAAATGTCAGGCTTCATCCATCATAATTTAAGAGAGAGTATTACCTGTTCCCCTTAACTGTGAGTCCAGTTTATAGTTAAGAATGTGTTGTACATAACTAGGGAACATATAGTACTCTAAGGAGTCGAAGTTAGCAAGTAAGTTTGTATAGACAAACTGGGAGTACTTGAACTTGACCCCTTGAACCATCCAATAGAATATATAGGATAAGTCCTTCGGAATCTGGTCCCAACCTCCATGTTTGTTAGATAATGAGTGGATTATAACATGGAGGAGGTACTTCCATTGAGAGGAAATCTTACCCTTCTTGAAGGTTCTGACTGTCTAGTCCCCTTCATAGCCCATCTGCCAGAATGAGTCATTTACAGCAGATTTATGGAAGGACAACTCATCTTCTTCATCATCCAGCCTCAGATGACTGTTGATGGATGGCTGGAGTTGTGAAAATTATCTTCGCCTGCACTTTGGCAGACAGTGCCTTCTTACCATCCAAGATGACTTCTTGGCAGGTCCTCCAGAACTCTAGGAATTAATCTTTATATAGTGGAGGGTCTATTGTAAGGGCAGTGAAGTATCTTGATTGAGACAAGAAGAAATAAACATTTGAGACCTGGATCATTCTCAGATGATAATAGAACAACTTGATTATGTTGCCTGTGTAGATGCATGGAGAAATCTGATTGGTTTATGGGTTCATGCTTGGCCTTTTTGAGAAGCTTAGAGGTGAATAAAGTTAAGAACAAGGTCGGTTTATGGGTGAATTTAGGGTTTGAACTTTTGCAGATGAAGAGGAAGGTGAAAGAGGGGGAACCGTTGTATGAATATTTATATGAAAAGGATTTGAGATAAAGTTAATGCAAAAGGATAAACTTTGAAATCCGGTTGTTGGTCCCAAAAGTGTCCAAAAAGGTAGTTTTCTTGGAAGTCTAAAATCTTCCGAAGGTAATTTGTCTTTGAAAGTTTTGAGAAAACATCCGAAGTCAATTTGGCTTCGGAAGATATTCCTTAGTCTGATAAGAATGGCTTTAGAAGAAAAATACTTAGAGTATTTTTACATTTTAGATAAAATTTGCTTCGGAAGATATCAAATATCAGAAATTTTATTCAAAGAGATAATAAAGCTTCCGAGACTTAATTGCTTTTGGAAGAAAATTGTCCTTCAAAACATATAAGTACTTAGAAGCATGTTTAAGCTTTGGAACATATATCAGAATTTCTTCCGAAGGTAAACTTCTTAGAAGTAGTTATTAGTTTTGAAGACATAATTTTCTTCCGAAGTCAACTTGATGTCTGCTAAAAGCAAACATATCTAATTCTTAAAATTCTAGGGAATATCATTGCTGAAAATTTTCTTCCAAAGTAAAATAGGCTTATATAGGTGATAATATAGACATCTTAAGGCACACATGTTTGACAAAATAATCTTGAACTTAATTTATGAAAATCTACTCAAAGTTAATCATCCCAATAGCTGATACAAGATACTTAAATATTTGGTCATCAAAAGCTTTTATGAACAGATCATCATATTATTCATTTGTGTTAAATTTGTCTAGTTTTACCAGTCCCTTTTCAAAATTATATCTTATCAAATGATACCTGATGTTGATGTTCTTTGTCTTTGACTGCTGTATAGGATTCTCTATGATAGAGATATCACTGTTGTTGTTTATATGGATGAGAGTCTCTTTGAAATTGAATCCATAGTCTAGCATTTGATTCTGAATCCAAAGCATTTGAGCACAGCAGCTTGCAGCAGCAATGTATTTAGCTTCAACAGTTGATGCATACACACAGGATTGTTTCTTGCATTGCCATGAGACTATCCTTCCACCATGGAATTGACACCCCCCAGATGTAGACTTTGCAGTCGTGTTGCAGCCACCATAGTCACTCTCTGTATAGGCATACAGATTGAAGTTAGAGTTCTTAGGATACCAAAGGCCTAGTTTGGGAGCACCTTTGACATATCTGAGAATCCTTTTGACAGCAACCAGGTGTGACATCTTAGGGTTGGCTTGATATCTTGCAAAAATACATGTAGCAAACATGATATCAGTCCTGCTGGCTATGGGGTACATAAGAGACCCAATCATAGTCCTGTATAGATGTTCATCAACGCACTCCCCCTCAGGATCAGGTTTGAGAGAGTGGTTTCTAGCTATAGGTGTCTTAGCAACCTTACACTCAGTAAGATGAAATCTGGTAAGTATGTCTTGCACATACTTTGGCTGGTTTATGAAGATGCCATTGTCAACTTGCTTCACTTGAATTCCTAGAAAGAAATTGAGTTCCCCCATAGCACTCATTTCAAATCTATTCACCATCAGCTTCTCAAAGTCTTTACAGAGCTTTGGATTAGGTGACCTAAAGATGATGTCATCTACAAAAACCTGAACCAGCATCAAGTCATTCCCTGTTCCTTTTATGAAGAGTGTGCTGTAAATAGTACCTCTCTTCTATCCATGCTAAACAAGGTACTATGACAGTGTTTCATACCACTTTCTTGGAGCTTGATGTAAGCCAGAAAGAGCTTTGTTAATCTTGCAGACATAATCAGGATGATCTAGGTGTGCAAAGCTAGGTGGTTGTTTGACATACACTTCCTCATCTATCATACCATATAAGAAGGCACACTTGACATCAAGTTAATAGACCTTGAAATCCTTGGATGAAGCAAAAGCAAGGAATATCCTAATAGCTTCAAGTCTTGCCATAGGAGCAAAACCATCTATGTAGTCAATCCCTTCTTTTTAAGTGTATCCTTAAACAACTAGTCTAGCCTTGTACTTGATGACAAGTCCTCTATCATCCTTCTTATTCCTGAAAACCCACTTGGTAGCTATTGGTGCTTCCCATGAGGAAGAGGCCATAAGTTCCAAACCTTTTGTATTTTGCATTCAAGCAACTCCTCCTACATTGCTTCAATCCAACTTCCATCCTTCAGAGCCTTATCAACCTTCTTAGGCTTAATCTGGGACAAGAAGTAAGAGTATATACAAACATTTGTCATAGGTTTGTCCTCTTGTTCTTACCCCTGTCTCAACATCTCCAATGATGTTTGTGGTGGGATGTGACTTGTGGATTCTTAGTTGAGGAATCACAACAAGTTAATTGGACATATCTAAATTGGTGAAATTCAGATCTGGTGATTGAGGGTCATTCACCACATCTACACACTTATCAAGAGAAGCTTGATCCAATGAGTGTGTAACATCATTGATATTGTCTTCTATGGCGTGGTTATTAGCATCAAGAAATTCTTGATCACTATCACCACCTCCATCTCCCCCTACATTGTAAACTCCTTCATTTGAGTTCTGTGCCTCTATGCTGGAATTTATAGGCACCTCAGATGTATCAGCTGAAGCGTTTGTCATGGTTGTGCTGATAGGATTTCCAATTGCAGGGCTAGTTACCATTGGAGCTGAAATAGTTTGACCACTTGGTCTTCTCAGCTCAAATCTTGGATCCGGATCTCCTGTTGATACGTTACCCGTGTGTGTGCTCATTGAAGGTCACATTGGCTGACTCTTCAACTACTCTAGTTCTAAGACTGTATACTCTATAAGCCTTAGCTTGGGAAGAGTATCTAATAAAGTGTCCATCATCTGATTTCTCAGCAAATTTGGCTATCTGATCTTCGGTATTCAAGATGGTGCAAAGACATCCAAATGATGTGAGAAAACCAATGAAAGGTCTCTTTTTGTGCCACAGCTCAAGAGTCTTACCATGAGTCTTGACTAGGAAAACTTTGTTTTGCTATAGAAGGCAGTGTTGACTGTGTCTGCCCAGAAGGTGATGGGTAGTTTAGAGTCAGAAAGCATCATTCTTGCAGCTTCAAAGAGTGTCCTGTTTCTCCACTTAGCAACAACATTTTGCTAAGGAGTCTGGGGAGCACTATATTGTCTTGTAATACCTTTTTCATCACAAAATGTATCAAGGATTTAGTTCTTGAATTCTGTTCCTTGATCATATCTTATGATTTTGACCTTGTGATCATTTTGATTCTCAATTTTCAAAATGAAGTTCTTCAAGATCTCAGGAGTCTCATCCTTAGTTCTAAGAAAGAAGACCTAAGTGTATCTTCTGAAATAATCTGTGATCACCAGGCAATATGAAGTTCTTCCAAAACTCATTACACTGGTGGGGCCAAAGAGATCCATATGTAATAAGTATAGAGGGGTAGTGATAGAGTTCCTTTCCTTTGGCTTGTGAGACACCTTGTGTTGCTTTCATTTCAAACATGCAACAATGATCATTACTTGTAAACTCTTTCTTTGGCATTCTAGTTACCAAATCATTCTTAATCAGTTTATTCATGTTCTTAAAGTTTGCATGGCACATTCATTTATGCTAGAGAAAAGACTCAACACTATTGGTTTTAGATAGAAAGCAAGAAACTTCTCCTGATGGAGATGTTTCCTGCAAATCCATCTTGTACATGTTCCCTTTCCTGGGGGCTCTAAGTAGCATATGCTCTTGAGGAATGACCACCCCGAGCTTGAGAACAATGCACTCATGCTCGATAAAGATCATGTTACGTCTCTGGTCATAAAAAGAGATTGTACCTAAACTCTTTAACATAGTTTCAATGTTGAGCTTAACATTTATGACTCTGCCCTTACAGTAATGTAACCTCCTGATTCTCCTCCAAAAGCAACTAGCCCTCCAATTTTTTTAAAGTTCTAAAGCAAAAAGCCAATACCTATTATGTGCCTGAAACAGCCACTATCAATGATCCATACATTTCCTTTTTTCTTTAGCTGTTCCTACACAGAAAGAGATGGTTAGTTACATTTGGAAACCCAAGCCTCATTGGTCTTGGGATTATCAAAGTGAACTGAAGATAGTTTAATAGTTATTGATCCTATATGTAAGCTTTAAGGATCATTTGCTGTTGTTGATGAAGAACTTTCAGTCAACTGGCCTTCTATTGGATCTAATGAGGCTGGTGCAACCAAAACCACACTTAGATATATTTTGATGTGCTAAACAAATGGTCTTCCGAAGGAACAAGCTGCTCTTCTAAAGCTAAGTCAAAGATCTTCTGAAGCTCAAGTATGAAGAACTTTAAAAGGAAGAACTAAGTCTTCCGAGACTAAGTTCTTATTCATCCGAAGTATACAACTTAGAAGATCCAAAAGACAGAGTCTTTCGAAGAATAAAGTCTTGAAGACTTGCAGAGACTCAAAAGAAGTTCATTCTTCCGAAGTATAAATGGCCTCAGAAGAATTTATTCTTCTGAAGCCATTTAGCTTCGGAAGAACTAACTATGAACTAGTGGACATAAGTATGGTCTGTTTGGCAGCCCGCTGCCACTCTGATAGACTGCATGGCACTTTCCCACGCCCATGTAATTGACCTTACCTTAATCTACTGTTCAACCATTCTCAGCTTAGTACAGTTGGCACTTTTAGTTGGTGACAAAAGGTAAGTTATGGACATGTCATGACTACCTAATCTAAGATATAATTAATTTATCTTAAATACCTTACTTCTAAACGATTTAGTATTTGTCTAGTTGTAAGTTTCAGCTGGTTTTCCAAGTATAACCGACTGTAGATAGTAGGATATATAGTTTCTCCATGTAACTTAGTAACTATGCTTGTAAGAGTCTTGCAATACTAAGTTGAGAAGTAATATATACAAGTATCTTGAAAAACACTCTTGTGTTTTATGTTTTCTATTTGAACTTATTATATTACTTGTGAACTTGGTTAAGATTCTTCTTCATCAACACGAGTGACATTAAGTGAGTTTGTGTGATTATCTTGTGTTGTGAGACAAATACCGATCCTGCAATTGGTATTAGTGCTTTTTAGGCTCTTGATTGTGAGATCTTACCATCCCAAAATCACCCTTGTTTCTTCATACTCACTCACTTCACTCCAATGGCTCTCAAACAGAAGTCCTTTGAGTCTAAGATGGGAACTATAACCAATGCTCCTACCATCACTCCTGATGATCTTGAGACCTGGTGCATCTGTATTAAAGGCTTCATCAAGTATCAGGATACCCGAATGTGGATGTCTGTTACCCATGGTCCATACAAGCCAAAAGTAGCATCTCCAACAGGAAATGGTGCAATGATTGAGAAGGCCATTAAAGACTACTCAGATGAAGACTATAATAGAATGGATATTGATTCCAAAGCCATGACTATTGTACTTACTGCTATACCAAACTTTATAATGGTAGGCTTTAAGCAATGCGAGTCTGCCATAGAACTCTTTGAGGCTTTGAAATTGATGTACTCTGGTTCTGCTAAATCCAAGAAGTCAAAGAGTGATGCACTGAAGTAGAAGTTTGAGAACTTCACATATATTGTTGGTGAGACCTTGAGCCAACAATACTTCAGATACATGGACTTGATCACCTCTCTTCAGTCTATGGGAGTGATTCTTTAGAAAAGAGACATAGTAAGAAAATTCATTAGTGCACTGCCTTAAGAGTGGACTTTCTATTGTGTCTCAGTCAATAGAATTGAGAATCTCAACACTCTCACCATGACTAAAGTACATGGAATCCTTGATGGATACCGTATGGAGATGGAATCTCAGAAAAACCATAAGAAGAACAGTATCTCCAATTCTATAGTCAGCAATGCTTTACATGTTGCTGAAGGTTCAACAACTCCCCAGCCCTAGTTGTACCTAAACTACCCCTAACAGTCATCCACTTCTTCTGGGCCTTACAGCACATTCCCTAAGACACCCAAGTCTTAACAGGCTCATCAAAATCCTTTCCAGGATAGATGTGCCTTTGTTTCAGGGAGTGAGCACTGTGAAGATTTTCAATTCTGTTTTGATGATCTGGAGTGTTTCAGCCCAGATGATGAATAATATATGGACATTTTCCAATAGATGGCTCTCCTGACCTACAAAGCAAAGAAGTTCTTTAAAAGGACTGGAAGGCAGTTCCCTCGAAACCCAACCAACAACAAATTTGGGTTTAACAAAACAAAGGCCATGTGCTACACCTACAACCAGCTTTGGTCACTTTGCAAGGGAATGCAAAGCTCCTAGATCTAATTCTAGAGCAACTCAAGCCTCCTAACATCATGCTACCCCTAAAGCTACAACCAAATCCAATGAGTAACAAACTGCAGCTATTGCTCAAGAAGTTGATTGGAGCTTCATGGTACAAGATGTCACTCCTGCTTAAGCTCTCATGACTGGAACTGAAGACACTAAGGTATATAAACATCTCAGTACTTTAGCCTGTATTGCTAAGGTTAAACTGTATGAGGAATACAACACGAAAAATAAATTTGATATTGAGTCTTTAAATATACTAAAATCTAATTTTAAGAGAGCAGAATCTGACTATAAACTCAAAATAGAAGAGTTAGAGAAAACTATGTCCTCCTTAAAACATGAACATCTAAATTACAGGGCTAAAATAGAAGATTTAATCTCCAAGTTGACTAAGGCTCAAGCCCAGCTAGTGATAGCTGAGGCTAAAGCTAAGAAGTATGCCATTGAAGAGCATAACTTCAATACCATCATTGCATCATCCTCCCACTTAAAAGTGTGTTATTTAAAAAAATATGGGTTGGGAACTAATGAAATTGCTCCCACCCAAATAGCAAAAGAATGATGTAATAATGGAAACCACCATAGGGAAGGATAAGGTAGAAAACCTCATCCCCACAGTTGATGATCAACCCTTAACCACAAAAGCTAGAAGATACAAAATCAGGGCAGCAAGAAAAACTGCCAAGAAGGTGGCTGAGTCAAAGTTAAAGATAGACCCAAAGCAAAAGGGTGTATTCGTATCAGTTGGATTTCAAGTGGTTGGAAATCCTGAATCATGAAAGGAATGTAGTACCAGCATTTTTGTTATGAAGAAAGATCAAAACTTGAAGGGGAAGGATGATAATGAAGAAAAGAAGCTTTAGAAGCAACCATCAACCTGCCCCATCAAAATTAACATTGAATGCATAATTTATGGTCTGCATAACCACATGGCTAAAGATTGTTACTATAATCCAACAAGCACACATTATGCATCTAATGTTAAGAAAGAATGAGTCAAGGAGGGTTTCACATTTGGACCTTACCGTGTGGCTAAAGTGTTAAGAAAAGGAAAGTTTGTCTCCAAAGCGAAGTTACCTTTGGAAGAAGCTTACTCTTTCAAAGGGAAACTGACTTCGAAAGACAAACAAAAGAACAAACAAAAGCTTCCTAAGTTTTCCATTGAAGCCAGAGTGCCTTCAGAAGCAAGTACTTCCAAAAGCAAACTAGCTTCGGAAGGAAAACAAAGGAACAAAAGGAATTCTTCAAAACCTTCTGAAAAGAAGACTACTTTAGAAGAAAAGGTGGTGACAACTTCTTCCAAGAAGAAAGAAGCCTTGGAAGCAAGTTATACAACACAAGCCTCTTCAGGCTCATCAAGCTTGACCAACCATAGGATGGAATGGAAGATCAGAAAAGCTGTTGCAACCCAATCCTCTTCTTCACATACCATAATTGAACCCCGATGCATACATTTTGGTTCAATTATATCATCTGAATTGGAAGAACCCAAGACTAAAAAGGCTTATGTCTCCAATAGTAACTAACCATTTCACCTTATATGCAGGGACATCTACATGACAAAAATGAAAATATCTAGATTGTAGACAATGGTTGCTCCAGGCACATGACAGGGAACAGATCTCTCCTATAATAATTTGAACACTTTGATAGAGGTCCTGTTCAGTTTGGAGGTGAAACCAGAGGATACATATCTGGTAGAGGTAGTGTATCTAATAGTAAGTTAAAATTTGACAAAGTAAACTTTGTCAAATAGCTTGAACACAATCTCCTTAGTGTTTCTCAATTCTATGATCAAAAGCACCAAATGCTTTTCACAAAACATGAGTGCATCATCCTCAAACCCAGGATGACAATTCCTTAGGAATTTGTGCTTCTTAGATCTCCCAGGAGAAGGGATATGTACAAGCTAGATAAGAACAAAGCTTCCCCATTGGGTGAAGTATCATGCTTTCTTTACAAAGCAAATGGTGATGAGTCAACTCTTTAGCATAAAAGAATGTGCTATGTTAATTTTAAAACCATGAATAAATTGGTTAAAAATAATTTAGTATATGGTGTGCCTAAAAAGGAATTTTTTTGTAAGGACAACTGTGTTGCTTGCCTAAAAGGGAAGCAACATAAAGTCACACATATATCTAAAGAGATTAACTCTATTACCACTCCATTACACCTATTGTACATGGATCTGTTTGGTCCTACAAGTATAATGAGCATTGGAAGGAAATCATATTGCCTTGTGATTGTTGACGATTTCACAAGATTTACATGGGTTTTCTTTTTAAGAACTAAAGATGAAACTGCTGAAACTTTAAAATCTTTTATTCTTAAAACTGAAAATCAAATAGATCACAAGGTAAAGATAACTAGAAGTGATCAAGGGAATAAGTTTAAGAATCAAGTTCTTGACTCATTTTGTAACTCAAAAGGGATTGCCAGACAATATAGTGCTCTTAGAACTCCTCAATAAATGGTGTTGCTGAGAGAAGGAACAAGACACTAATTGAGGCTGCTAGAACTATGTTAGCTGACTCAAAACTACCCTTAACCTTTTGGGCAGAAGCACTCAGCACTGCATGTTATGTGCAGAACAGGGTTCTTATAGTTAAGGGGTCTAAGATATCTTTGACATAAAAGAGGCAAAAAGTGTGGAACTTATATCCATTGCCACCTGGTTAGGTTCCTATTGGCACTAATTGGGTGTACAGAAACAAAAGAGATGATAGAGGTTTGATCATTAAGAATAAAGCTAGACTTGTTGTTCATGGATACACACAGGAGGAAGGCATACATTACACAGATGTATTTGTACCTGTTGCAAGACTTGAGGCTGTGTGAATCCTTCTTGCTTTTGTTGCCTCCAAGAACTTCATAGTCTAGATACTTGACGTGAAATGTGCATTTCTGTATGGGGATATCAATAGAGAAGTCTATGTGTGCCAGTCACCTAGATTTGAAGACCCACAGCATTCCAACTATGTGTGTAAACGTGATAAAGCTCTCTATGGGTTGTATCAGACACCTAGGCTATTGTATGAGACACTGTCTCAGTTTCTTCTCAAAAATGGCTATACCAGAGGAAAAAAAGATAAAACCTTATTCATAAGGAAGTCTGGGAAGGATATGTTGCTTGTACAAGTCTATGTTGATGACATTATATTTGGTTCCTCAAATCTTTGAAAGCATCATGAGGAAGAAGTTTGAAATGAGTTCCATAGGAAAGATGGATTTCTTCCTAGGAATTCGAGTGAAGCATATGGAAGAAGGGTTCTTTGTCAATCAGTCTAAGTGTGTCAAAGATATCTTAGAGAGATTTGAGATGACAGATTGTAAGCCAGCCAAGACACCTATACCCAGAAATCACAATCTTAGTCCTGATTTTGAAGGGGAGGATACTAATCAGCATCAGTATAGGGAAATTATTGGATCTTTGATGTATCTCATTGCAAGTAGACCTGATATCATATTTGCAACATGCATCTGTGCATGATATCTGGCTTCTCCAAAGGTGTCTCACCTAATTACTGCCAAAAGAATTCTTAGATACCTCAAAGGAGCTCCTAAATTTGGGTCTTTGGTATCCTAAGAATAGGGATTTTAACCTTTTTGGTTACACTGACAGTGATTATAGTGGCTGTAATATCAACAAAAAATCAACATCAGGAGGATGTTAATTTCTTGGTGGAAGGATTATCTCTTGGAAATGTAAGAGGTAATCATGTGTATCCACAACAACTGCTGAAGCTGAGTATATTGTTGCTGCAAGCTGCTATGCTCAACTGCTTTGGATTCAGAATCAGATGCTGGATTATGATTTAAGCTTCATGGAGACTCCTATCCATATAGACAACAAGAGTGCCATTTCTATTACATAAAATCCAGTCAAGCACTCCAAGACAAAACACATTGACATCGAATATCATTTCATTCGAGTTATTTATGAGAAAAATCTAATCAAGCTAGTCAAAGTCAATACAAATGAATAATATACTAACTTGTTCACAAAAGCCTTTGATGAATAAAGATTTAAATATTTAATCATAGTTATTAGGATGATTAACATTGACTAGTCATTTTCTTTTGAAAACCTTTTAAAATGTGTCTTGTCTATGTTGTCTAAATACAATCTAAGCCCTGTTGCCAGAAAGTTTTTCAAAATTGTAAAAAATTTCTAAGTAAGAAATCTTCCGAAGAGAAATTTACACTTGAAAGAGTTTTAAATAACTCTTCCGAAGAGTTTTTGGCTTCGTAATAAATTTTGACTATCAGTCAAAATGTTTTCCAAAGCTTATTAACTTTAATTCTCGGAAGCATTTATTGTTCTCAGAAGCAAATGTGGTTGTAAACCAATGTTAGGGGGATGGGATCAAATTCCCTATGATCTGGGCTGCCTAGTCCATGGGTTGGTAAAAAGCCTCAAATTCAACTACTCAAGGTTTATGCTAAATAATTTGAGTAGCAATCTCACCAGGCATCCATTCTATATCTATCCTCGGTTCATTCAGCACATTATTAATTATGAGCTGGACCAGGATAAACTTCAATTTGCTCATGTTTTACTGGTCCCTCAGATGAAGCCTGGCATCTTCAAGACTTTGAAGAAGGTGTCCACCAACTTTACTAGAAGATTCACTGATCTCCTTCAAGGTATGCTTGAGCCAATGGCTCATGGTGACATCCCTGCAAGCCCAACAGGTAATGAACCCCCACCAGACACCACCAATACACTGCCATCCATATCTTCTCACCCTATCAAAATCACATACCAAAGATGCCCCAAACGAACCCTTGATCAATTTACTATGATTGGTCAAGTCCCTTTTGTTCAAACCAAAAAGGCTAGAGTGGAATCCAGGGCTCCCACTCAGTCAGAGGTCCGACCATCCTCCGCAATTAACCTTAATATTAGTGTTGAGTTTCCTCAGTCTCAACTTGATGAACCTATTACCCAAGCCATAAGCCCTCAGAGTGAGTTTCAATACTCTCTTGAGCAGCCAAAAAGGGATAGCCACATCATTGGCTCAACTGCTATTACAGCCAAGCCATTAGGGGCTGACCAAGATCCCAGGTCAATAGATATAACCTTTCTATCCTTTCTTGACCTTGTAACCCGACCTAATGAGGATATCATGTTTCATAAGGGCCATGATGTTGACCTACCTCACCCCTCTCTAGATCAACTGAGTCCTAGGGAACCTCTGATATCTAGCCCATATTAGCTAGACCAAACTGAGGTGAGTCCAACCAGAATGGAGGTGACTCATGTAGATTCAGCTACCACTACTGAGAGTGTCTCAGTAGCCTCTCAGGATAGTGGTAACATTAGTCATGCTGTATCTACGGCAACCTTGCCTATTGATGCCTCTGAAAGAGACATCAATATGCAAGGGTATCCAAGGTGCCAAGAAACCATAACTGGTGATGAGGAAGAACATACTAGGTATGTTATCCTATCTCCCTATGATTCTTCAAAAGAAGATGAGGGTAGTCTGAAACTCACCATCAAAGACCTATATTCCAAAGTCACCAATCTTGAATCAAAGGTTAAGACTTTAGAAAATAGGTCTGCCACTCAGCAACGAAAATCTCAATGCTCAACTAGCTGAGATACAGATTGAGAAGTCTGTTAGGCATGTACATACTTAGGTTTCTTTGAGTTCTTCCTCTAGCTCATCTACTTCTCAAGATGATGCTATCAAAAAGGGAGAGAATTTACAGAAACAAAGACATGATGAGGAGATATCTGCTCATACTCATGAGGAGATATCAACTCAAGTGAAATCCCATACTACCATTTCTTCTTTCTACTCCAAGCAGCAACAACTTGTAGCCTTCTTTCTTCAACCACCTTCCATTTCAGTTCAAGTGGACCCACGGATGCTTATCGACCTTAACAGATTCTTAACCCAGTTTCTGATAAGCAACTCACTTGAACAACCCTCACCTAATTTTGCCATTGCCTACTTTGGGGCTGAAGCGCTTCAAAGGTTGACTACATCATCTACCTCCGAGGAGGAATTTGGTTAACCTAAGGTCTCTGTTGAACACAAGATTGACTTTGAAGGGGATACACAGACTGATGGCCCAGCAACTGACTCAAGAAAGACAGATAGTACAGTTCCTGTTACTTCCAAGGCAGTGAGAACAACTTCTAAAGTGGAAGCTCAAGCTTCCAAAGCACTTCTATTCACTTCTGAAGCTCTAGAAATTACATCCAAAGCTGAAGTCCAAGCTGCGGAAGGAATTATAGAGTTATCCTCTGTGTCCGATGAACTACTGGGTACAGAAGCTATTCTTAATCTAGCTTCTGAAGTCAACAGTGAGGACTTTCTTAACCAATTTATTTATATTTTTAAAATTAACATGGCCTAATTGTCTATGCCACAGAAAGGATTCAGATGATGAAGCTTTAAACATGAGACATGTCATAGTGGAGGTAGATTCTTATGATCCCATATCCATAAGATAAGTATCATTCTTTCTTGGAGCACGCATGATCACTAAATCTTATGGAATAATAAACTCTGGTTTGAGAAACAAGGATTCATTTGACATAAACAACACTGGAATGTCTTTATCATAGATTCATGATACACTTAATAGATTGAATGCCAATTCTTGAACAATGTTCACTTTATCTAGAGTCAAGGAACCATTTGAGACTTCTCCCTTACGAATCATCTTTCCACCCTTCTTGTCTCTAGCAAAAGCAACATATCCTTCATTTATTATGTGATAATTTGTAAGTAGGTCCTTTAAACCGGTCATATGCCTTAAACATCCACTATCAACATGCCAGAAGCTATTGATAGCTTTTCTGGAATAATCCTGGCATATAAACAAAAACTGTTAAGATTGGAAATTAGGACCCAAGTCATGACTAACCTAGGTCTCGGAATAGAGGATTTTTTACAAAAAAAATTATTTACAAAATGATTTAATCTACTTCCTAATGAACTATTATTTACATTTCTACTAACAACCTCAGGACAGACTTTAATTACATGATCATCCTTCCCACATCTAAAACACCACGACTTTAAACCTTTCTTCTTACATTTTGAAACAGGAGCTTGGTCTATTAATATCTCTTCCTCACATTCAGACATGTGTAAATTAGAATTGCTACAAGAGTCATATGATTCTTTTAATTTTTCTTTTGTGACCTTAATTTTAGCTGATTCTGATTTATTTACAATAATGTTTCTAACTTTTGAGGAAGTTATCTACATTTCTTTAGGTTTAGAGATCCAAATTGGTGTAAAAGATGGGATAGGAAGAGAGAGGAACTTTTCAAAACAATTTGAGTCAGTATGTCTGTCTGAAGCTTTACTTGAACAACCATCATTTCTATTAACACAAGCATTTGAAACATCACGATTTGATTCATAGACATCTGAAGATAAACAAGCTGGACTAGAGCTAGAACTACACATACCATTGTCTATAATAGACTTTTGGGAAACAAATCTAAAACTATTGTCTATTGAAGACTTTTTGGAATTTGAAATGCTAAGAATAGAGCTGCCCAGACCACTGCTTGCACCATAATCATATTCCTCTCGAATCTCCTTATGATTCACTCCTTCTAAAACTGCATACAAACTATTAGTATCTTTACGAATTAATTCATTAGTTGGATGAGATATAGGCATAGGAGAATAACAATAAGTACTTGGAGGAGGATAAACATGAGTGGTTTCTTTGATTCCCAAACCAGTCTTTTTTCTAGCCCCCCATTGTTTTCTACAAAGCTCCTCATGTTTCATCCCAGAATTTGTCCACTTTTCATGTTTGGTTTTTAATTTGCTTGTTTCAAATTCAGCAAGTGCTACACGTTCTGTTAAAGAATTTATTTCAACGTTTCTTTCCAAAAGATTTCTTTTTAAATGCTCATTTTCCTTTAAAGCTTCATTTAACTTGACAAAATATTTAGACTTATTTGTTTTAAGTTCCTTATTTATTTGTTTTAATTCTTTTTCATTTTCTAATAATAATATGTTAGCTTTATAAACCCAAATAAACGGATTTTGCATGGAGGAGAACACATATCTTGAATCACCTCATAAGGGAGACCCATAACTACTTTTTCAGCAGCTAAGGCCTTTTTGCATTGATAGACCGGAGTGTTCTTCTTGCATTCTTCCTCCTCTAATGCTTTCTTCCTGGTCTCCTTAGCTTCACTTTCCTTTTTCTTTTCTTGATTACAGACATCCAGCTTCACTCCACTTACTTCCACTTGTTGTTGTTTCCCGAACTCATTAGCTTCACAAACTGTCACTTTCTCTTCAGCATACTCATAATCACCTTTTCTTCCTTGACTTTCCCAATCTTCACCTTTTCAACTTGAACTTATTTCTTACCACTCTCACCAATAGCATCTTCTTGAATCTCACTCTTGAACTCCCTGAAAGGATCAATGTCCTCAACAGAATCCACATCACTGTTCACCACCTCAGCTACTAGAGCATGATTAATTTCTTCTTCTATTTCCTTAATCTCAACACTCCAATCAAAGTTTGAAATGAGTGTTGTTTCCTTCTTTGGCTTGGCTTCTTCCTTGTTGGTGATCGGGATAACTTTGAAAGTTCCAGAAGTTCCTGGTTCCATGATGATAGGAGATTGACATTCTCTTTTAAAGTACCCCAGCTATTTGTAATTAAAGCATCTCAATTTTGACTTATCAAAACCAAGTTTAGAGTTTTGATTTTGATTGCCAAAGTTCCTCCTTCTAGTTTGATCCATGAATCTTCTTGCACGCAATATGAGCATGGCCATCTGCCATTGGATATCAGTTTCCTCTAAGTCATCATGATCCACCTGATACATGTCTTCAACAGTCATTCCTTTTCCCTTCAGTTCCCCTACAACCAAAGCTTCTTAGGTGTGTACAAACATTCCAAATAATGCCATTATGTCAGATGGAATTTCAGCAGTGACGGATGTCTTTGAGCTTGAACCAACACTTGTAGATCCACCACAAGACTTGTTTGATACGCCATATCCTGTAGAACCACCATAAGCTGAACCATACATGGACGAGTTTATGGATGAGATCAATGTAGCATTTTATGGATATACTGTGGCTGGCATCATGGATTGATTATATTCCCTCCTTTTCATATCAAAATCAAAAGATTTCAATTTGTTGATGACATCCAGGAGTTTATAATCAGCAAAGTTTCTTTCCTGCTTCAACATCCTAACTTGCAAGCTCCATTATGGTGGAAGAGAGTCCAAGAGCTTCAGTTTGGGCTT
The DNA here is from genome assembly GCA_025506505.1 of Flaveria sonorensis. Lineage (NCBI taxonomy): Eukaryota > Viridiplantae > Streptophyta > Magnoliopsida > Asterales > Asteraceae > Flaveria > Flaveria sonorensis. The sequence goes on along the minus strand of CM046440.1, from coordinate 29,688,592 downwards.
TTTTGTCCTTCTTTAGGTCTTTATTTCCATCATAAAATTCACACAAAGAATCATACAATGATTTTGCATTCTTATGTTCAGCAAAGCGATTGTAGATGTCTTGTGATAAACATAAGGTTAAAGCCCCGAAAGCTTTCTGATCACGATCGATTAGCTTGAGGTCTCTTTCAGTAAGGTTGATGGATCAGTGTTTGGTGAGGTAACTTGACCAACAGTGACAGTTGGAGTGTGTGGACCATTTACTATTGACTCCCATTGATTATGATCAGTATAATAAAAGAAGGCATTTAAACATCGTTTCTAGTCCTCAAAGTTATCACCATTTATAAGCCTTGGTGGCCTATTGGGTGCAACATTCTCCAAGTCAGAAATGGTGATATGGGTGGATGTCATTTCTTAAATAGTATTAATTTCACTGAAGAATCTCTAATTCGCTGATAAATTTGCTAGTAGATTCGCTTGGAAGTTGAACAGCAGTTTCGCTTGAATGAGTGCTTAGAAACTCTAGTTTTCTACGATAGTTTCGCTGAAACAAGTAGAACATTCGTTCTGAGAACAATTTTGGCAGCACTTTCGCTTGCATTGGCAATCAAAGAAGGTAAACTTTTATTCAAAATGAGGTACTTTCGCTGAGGAAAAGAAACCAGATCCAAAAACCACAAATTATGTAGTTTCGCTGAATCAAGTGGCAGTTTCACTGGAAGAACTCTAGTTTCGCCCAACGTATCTGAAAAACTTTTTCAGTACTAAATCAACTCAGACTCATTCTAATCTCAATGAATTTGATATCTGATGATTTCTATAGCTTCCCACACCAAATACGAACAAACGTCAATCAATTTCCATATCCAAAACAAGCATATCAGAATAGTATTGAATGGAACATTAATTTTAAGCTCGAAAATACACAAAACTCAACCAATCAAGAGCACAATGGCTCTCATACCATATTGTTGGTCCTCGTGATCTATATAATAGTGAAATTGATGAATAAACTATGAAATCCCACTGACTCAACACAATACTCACAATAACATAATGGATAAGTTTTGAATCTATTTAATAATCACTAAACAAAGGCTCAAAAGTAATAACAAATATGCTTCCAGCCGAAAACACAAAGTTGCAACAATAATACTTTAGTATTAGGGTTTTGCAAAAACTTGCTTACAATGATAGAACATGACAAAATATAAGCAGTGTTAGTTTCGCTGATGAAACTGTCTTGACCATCAAATAGATTCACCTAACTACAAGCGAAACTGTAGTTTTGCTCGTAGTTTCGCTGGGTCAGTGAAGCTATACGAATACAAAATACATGGAAATAAACTAACATTCAACCTATTATATAAAAAACTAAAGAATCCTAACAACTATGGTGAGTCCAAGCTATGCTAAATCATCACTAAGTTCTTATTCTTCCAAAGTATACAACTTAGAAGATCCAAAAGACAAAGTCTTTCGAAGAATAAAGTCCTGAAGACTTGACTCGGAAGAAGTTCATTCTTCTGAAGTATAAATGGCCTCGGAAGAATTTATTCTTCCGAAGCCATTCAGCTTCGGAAGAACTAACTATAAACTAGTGGACATAAGTATAGTCTATCTGACAGCCCACTGCAACTTTGTAGACTGCATGGCGCTTTCCCACACCCAAGTAATTGACCTTACTTTAATCCACTGTTCAACCATTCTTAGCTTAGTACAGTTGCCATTTTTAGTTGGTGACAAAAGGTAAGTCATGGACATGTCATGACTACCTAATCTAATATATTACTATTTTATCTTAAATACCTTACTTCTAAATGACATAGTATTTGTCTAGTTGTAAGTTCCAGCTGGTTTTCCAAGTATAACCGACTGTAGACAGTAGGATATATAGTTTCCATGTAACTTAGTAACTATGCTTGTAAGAGTCTTGCAATACTAAGTTAAGAAGTAATATATACAAGTATCTTGAAAACCACTCTTGTGTTTTATGTTTTATGTTTAAACTTATTATATTACTTGTGAACTTGGTTATGATTCTGCTTCATCAACCTGAGTGACATTAAGTGAGTTTGTGTGATTATCTTGTGTTGTGAGACAAACACTGATCTTGCACCTTCCTTCATCTTCCATACCATCTTTGGAAGAGTAGACTTGACCTTCGAAACTTCAGATGTTTTGCAGACTGGACCTTCGAAAGCTTTTGCATCCACTGCAGCAGTCTTCAGTACTTTGAAAGCATTCCTTTCGTCCAAGACCAAAATTACTTCCAAATGCAATTTTTCACCTATCTTCTTCTACACTTTGGAGCTTCTGAAAGGAAGAGATGTTCCTTCCAAAGCTATCTTCTTCTTCTTCTCAGAAGTTTTCTTCTTGGTCATATGGATGGTACTCTTGGGATTGTAGATGCAATCCTTAGCAAAGTGAGAAATACCACCACACATGATGCATTCAACTTGAATACTTCTAAGAGTCTTCTTCTGGGTAGAAGACTAAGCTTGATCTATTTCCATTTCTATCTTCATCTTCATACATGATGCAGCAGGCTTCTCAAGTTGAGGCTTGCTCTTGGAATTATATGGTTCAGGTTGTGTAGTAGTGGTCCCATTTGATCAGTCTTCTTTTCTTGACCAGGATGACTTGAACATAAACTAGGACTCCTATTACTAGAATCCATAGTTGAGTCTTTAGTCTTTACCACTTCAAATCCAGCAGAGATAAAAACTTGTTTTTGCTTGGAGTTAAAAGTAGCCTTGATCTCTTAGGCTTTCTTTGATTTTCTTTTGGCTACCCTTATCAATTTCTTTCTTGTAAACTTGGTCATCCCTAGTTCCTTCTTCTCTCCATAAGAATAGTGACCCTTCTTAGGATAACCCTTATCACTCATTGCAGGTTCGTCCTTCACTATCTCCACTTCATCTTCATCCTTCTCTTGGATAGGATCAATAGAAGGCAGCTCATCTTGACAAGTTCCACACCTTGGAGATCTTACAAATAGTAGTGTGTGTGGAGCTATCTCACGTCACCCTAGTCCCTGTCTGTTCTGATAACAAATCATTGGATGAGAGAATAAGGATATTATGTTCTTGAAGGTTTCCTCTTTAAAACACATTTTTATGCCTTGGCTTTGCGGATCACAAGCTCAGCCTGGCATTAAGTTAACTTGGTTTTGAGATCTTTGGTTTGAGACCTATAGTTTGTATGCTTCTGCTTAAAAGTAGAAATTGTTTTCTCTAAATTTTAAATTTTAAGTTTATAATCATTTTCTACTCTTTTAAATTCAGCTTTAAAATGTTTAAGGTCTCAAGATCATATCTCACTTCCAAGTTGTAGGACCTGTACATGTGTACAAAGCTTGTTCTAATACATTGGCTTCTTCATGATTAGCCATCAGTGCTTGGTTGGGAGACACATCTTCAATGTAAAAGCTCCAGTCAAAGCCTCCTTCTTCAACAGAAACAATAACTTGTTGTTTTAGTTGGATTGGCTTCTAAAATCTTGGAGCTGCATCAGTGTAGTTTGGTTTGGATTGTGACTGGCCACCATTTGTCCTTGGCGCCTTTCAATCCCTAGCAAAGTGTCCCATTTGGTTACAGTTGTAACACTTCATATTGCTTTTATCCAGGCCGAACTTTCCACTTGCCATATTGCTTGGAAACTTCTTTCTAGTTCTCTTGTAAAACTTCTTGGCTCTATGAGTGAGAAGAGCCATCTTCTAGACTATCTCCATGTAGTCCAGGTCATCTGGATGGAAGCAATCCAAGTCTTCAAGAGTGAAAAGAAAGTTTCCATAACTTTCATTAGTAGACACAAAGGATTGTGATAAGCTTGTCTCTTGTAATGGGCTTCCTTGGATGTAGCTCTCTTTGGTGTCTAAAGGAAGGTGATAAAAGGGACCTTTTATGAGTTATTGAGGAAACATATGAGATAATGCTATGGTTCTCTACTATCCCTTTCAACCATATGAAGGGCTGAACTCTGCTGATTGTTGGAAGAGCTGCTTGATGGATTTTGCATGTTCATCTCCATCTGGTAGCCACTAAGGATACCATATAGCTCTGTGAGAGTAAGAGTATAGAGGTTTTTTGTTCTCTTAATGGCCACACAGTAGTGAGTCCATTCTCTGGGAAGAGAGAACATGAACTTCCTCATATGTCCCCATTCTCAGGCTTGACTCCAACATCTATTAAAGTATCTACAATCTCAATATACATAAAGTATTATTGAGTGATAGTTTCACCTGTCTTGTACGTGAAATTCTCAAACTACTACTTTATAAGGTCCTTCTTGTTTTCTTTAGCCTCATCAGACCCCTCATACATAAGCTTTAGTGCATCCTAGAACTGCTTAGCCATTTTGCACTTCTTGAAGCCTCTGTATATAGAACTAGGAAGAGCAGTTTGGGGAGCGGTCATGGCCTTCTGATCTATGTCTATTTTCATCCAATCTTCTTCAGAATAGTCAGCCACTTTCTTTGGTATCATCCCACCACCAGCATTAGCTAAAGTGGTGCTTGGGATATGAGGTCCTGTGACAACAATTCCCAACACCTTTTGACTTGAAACTTGATGAACCCTTCCATACATTGGCACCAAGTATCAAAGTCATCAGGAGTGATCAATGGAGACTTTTTCATGGTATCGGTTTCCATATCAGCCTTTGTGAGAGCTGCCATTGAAGCTGGTAAGTGTTTTGTGAAACTGAAGAGATCTAAGATTGTGATATCTTATAATCAAGAGCCTAAAATGCTCTGATACAAATTGCAGGACCAGTGAAGAGGGTCAATGCAACAGTTTCACAGTTGTTAGGAGAGTGTTTAGAACACTTAGCAAATCAAATAGGGAACCAGATTATAGTGAATCAAGAAACACAAGTAAAGAAGAGAACAAGAACAAGAACACACTTAATATGGTTTTTAAGAATGATGTATATTTCTCTCAAGTTCTTACAAAGTGTTACAAAGCTTATAGTGAAATGAAAAGTACTTGAGACACTTTATACTACATCCTACAGCCGGCCTTATTTTGAAGGCCACCTGGAAACACTAATCAAGACAACAAGATCAATGTAAAGTCAAAAGGCAGATTGCCTTCTGACTAGTGACTATGACATGCCATAGTTCATATCCTTATCTAATACAAAAAGGATAAAAGTATAAAAGTAGAAAGTTACAGATACAAGACCTTAACTACAGTTTTACAAAAGTATGACCTTTTAACCAACTCATATAAGTTAGTGAGTCTTCAGAGATGGCACGGAAAGTTGTTCACCTTTTGTCAAAAAGTGATTCGAAAAAAGCATGTCTTCTCTGCCTTTGGAAGAAATCAGTCTTTGGCTTTGGAAGACTTTGCCTTTGAGGCTTCAGAAGACTTCATCTTTGGCTTCGAAAGATTTGGTCTTTTACCTTCGGAAGATTTGATACTTACCATAATTCAGTGAGTTATATCAAATCTTCCGAAGTAACTTCCTTGTACTTCACATGTGCATGCTGAGAGCTCTTTGGTTGCATCAACCTCTAAGTGTAATCCTTACAGTGAACGTCCACTGTCACCATGTCTAAGGTCCACTAGAACATATTAAGCCTATAATACATAGTTCTAGTACTTAGCATGTCTATATGCGTCTAATGTACTAATCTCAGATCAATTCATCATTAGATCAACTTTCAAGTCAAAGCTCATATTTAGTCCAAGTCAAAGTCAAAGAGTCAAAGTCAAAAAGTCAAAGTCAAAGGTCAACGCGCTTGTCTAGATGATTGATGTCACACACTTAGATTTCTCAATTAAAAATATATCTTTCATATCAAAATATTTATATGCTTATTTTATCCTTTGAGGGTCATTCCTGCAAAGGCGGAAAAGTTTAAGGTTGTTATTGTTTAAAGCTATTAAAAAGTCTAAGGGCCATTCTTGGGAAAGTTTACGATGTATGGGCTATAGGTGGGTGGGTGCATTATCTTGTTGGATACTTAGTCTTCACTCACTTTAACAGACTATCCTATTCTTTTGTGGTTTAAGTCTTTGTGGCTCAATGTCTACTTCGTCTTGCTCTTCAACATCGGTTCCACCTAATCAGGCCAACTAGTTCTTAACGATCATCATCTAATCATCAAACTTGTCTGTTTCCTTGTTTTGTCCCAACTTTTTTGGCATCTCTCTTGATTTTAGAGATTAGAAGCTTGGTTTAAAAGTTTTTTGTACTTTTGTTTATAAACATTATTGATCTTTTGCTATTTGTCATCTATTTCATTCTTTAAAACTTTAATAAACTATATATTACAGTTAGCAATCCACAGGCAAGCTTGGTCAATTAGTTTTGTATACTTTTTATATATAAACATTATTAGTATGTATGTTTATTCACTTTTGTTCATGCTAATTGCTTGCCCTCAAGCAAAATCTCATGCAACTACTTACAAGATTTCCATTGGATTCAAAAAATGGATAGGCAATCCACAAGCAAGCTAGTTATCCAAATGCATAAAAGACTTTCAAGAAATTTAACACTCATAAGGAGAAAACCAACGAGTTAAGCATCTTTTTAGTATGTATGTGAATATCTAAATAGTTTTGACTATGTATATGAAAATTATATTATGTATCAACTTGCACCTCTCATAATGATTTTGTTGGGATCAACAAGATGATAAACTAAAGCTTTCAAAATTACAATCACAACCGATTGATGATCTCATTGAATAGATTCAAAGACCAGGTTGATCCAAAAATGAAAAAGAATAGAATACAAAGTCAACAAAACAAAGTCAAAATCAAGACCAAAAGAAAAATCAAGATTAGGGTTTATGATGTAATATTCTCTACAATAGTATAAATACAAACTCACTAGTGCAATTTGCAAGTGTTTGTTTCTCATGGTGTGAATCATCACCCGAGGAGAAATTCTCATTCGGGTGAGTTTGATCTTAATGATCCTTGTATGAATTTCATTTTTAATTTGATTATCAACATCAATGAATTCATCTTATTGTCATCACTAGTTTCTTGTGTTCTTTGATTCATGCACATATAGTCATCTTAATTTTCACTTTTAGGTCTTGAAAATGATAATTCTTAAGATCCAAGCTCATTAAATCTGAAATTTTGATTAAGTAAAATGGTATCAGAGTTGATGGTTGCTGGTTTCATCTACATTTCAGATCTAATTTCAATCTTATGATGTCAAGAACAAAGAAGAACAAAAGAAAAATGAAAAACAAGTCTTAGGTCATCAAAATTGAAGAAAAATCCGTTTGTTGATCATAAAATTCAAGAAGAAACCCAAAAATTTGTTCAAATATGGTATGATTTGAAGATGATAAATCATTCAACAGACTATCACTTCAAAATTTGATGATAGAACCAGATCAATATAAAAAATCAAGAACAACAGAGAAACAGATGAATTCAATGTTACTGTTCATCGAAGATGATGTGAAATCGATGTTTAACTTTGAATTTCTCTAGTATAATCAAATGATCATTCACAATCGAAGATTATTGACTCACATATCTAATCAAGATATTAACTGATTTGAATGAAATTGAATCATGATGCTCGATAACTTTAGATACCATTTATCATATTTGTTCAAGATTAAATGATACTTTGTTCAACTTAGAAATCAAATGCGAGTGATAGAATTGTCAACAAATGCAGCTAAATAAACTAACCCATGTACAAACATGAATGACATGTATATGGGATGTACATGTGAATTCAGATGATCATCATATGAATGTGAATGTCCATGAGAATTGCGGTTGTTTTAATTTTCTAGTGAAGACAAACGCAACTGATCGAGTTCACATGACTTAATGCGGTTGTTTTGATATGGCATGCATACAATGCATGTTATGCATATAAAATGCAAGGGTCCATATGAATAGGTGATAAACTAATGTGACTAATCATGTGAAGTAGTTCATTAAATGTGAATGTTCTTTTAATGATTATCTTCACATTATGTTGCGACTGATTATCTAATGCACATCAATACAAATATGGATGGCATACATTTGTAATAAAAGAAATACCAATGACTATTTCTTTGACAAATGTGGTTGTGTTGAATTGATGTGTCATTAAATACAGATGTTCTGTTCAATGTTAATGCATGTGATTACATATGTAAGCATGGAAATGTGAATGACTTATCTCGTCAAATGCGAATGACATAACAAGTCCGATACGGCTGATATTTAAGCAAATGTTGATAACATCACTCATTCAATGCAAATGAGAGATGAGAAAATACATCCATGTAAATGCGACCATTTTACATACATGCAAATGCGAATGCACGTGTGACAAATGCGGGTGTTATTATGAAATGCGGATGTATATATGGGATGACAAGAAAATTGCGGATGAGTTAACTTATGTAATGCAGATGAGTTAACAAAACATATGCGAATGTGTTGTATGAAATACTAATAACTAGTACAGATGGTATGCAGCTATCATATCCAATTCTTATGAACTGGTGACAAAAATAAAATAAAATATCATGAATGCGGATGAATGCAACCAATAGGCACATCCATTTTGAGTATTCAAAAGAAAAAAGAAGAGTAGAAATCAACTTTGGTCACATAATCACTGATTTATTTAGGAATTTGTACAATTGTCAGATACTCTTTTTGAAGTACTTGGATTCACATTTGATGATGATGTTTTTCACCCGTGTTTGACCACTAAGCAAACAGCTAGACACACTTTAATGAAAAGGATTAATACTTATCTAAAGAATGACATTTATCAAGTTATTTTAGAGATTTAAAATAAGCATAAGTGTTTTAAAGATTGATTCATGTTTCAGTTATAGTTTGTTAAAGTTCAAATCCTCATCATATTCCTAATACATTGTAATCCTTAGAGTTATGATATGAACTATAATCCAAAAGTTATACCACCCATATGAAATACCAAAGATGTATTCTTAAGAGATTCTAACATTTGTTAGAAATATATTAGGAGAAACAAAATTTGAGGGGGATAACTAAAGTAAATTGTGTTAGAACATCAGTTGATCAAAAAGACATATGACAGATAAGTTCTTCAACCTTAAAGTTTGGCAAGCATCGGTCTAGGGGGAGTATTATTGGGTTCAAAAAGACTATAAACTAAAACTTTCCAAAACACAATCACAGTCAACTAAAGATCTCATTGTACAAATTCAGAGACCAAGTTGATTAAAAAAGAAAAAGAATAGAAGACAAAGTCAACAAAGCAAAGTCAGAATCAAGACCAAAAGAAAAGTTATGGTGTTCCGATGGTGGATGGTCTTCGGAATGTTTAAATGGTGCGGTGGTCGGCGTTGGCAGCGAATGGTTGATTGGGGCGACGATGATGGTGGGAATCCAATGGTGTATGTGTCGTGTTGATTGAGTTTTTCTTATCCGTTGTGAACAATATGGACCACTGTGAACTTGCTTTGTGAAGAGTAAATGTCTGTTGTGTATAGATGGTACCCAAGTTGTATGTTTCTTCTAACTCATCCTCTATGGATTGATTAATTTGAATTTTCTGTGATTTCAACTCGTCCGCTGTGGACTAAGTTGGTGTGAAAATGTTTGATTTTTGTTATAAGGGATGGAATGATGTTGTTTGTCAGCTGTGAGTGATTATTGAATCACCTTTGGATGAGTTTCTTCATCAGCTGTGAAAACTTAGACAAAATTGAGGAATAATGGTCTTAGTCCGTTGTGGTTTTTAAAACATTAGCTGTGGATGCATTTGTTCATCAGGTGTGGATGATTTTGTTTATCAGCTATGGGTATTTAGTTAAAAATGGATGCTAATAATGTTTGTCAGCTATGGATTTAGTGCATCAGTTGTGGGTGCAACACTTAGTCAAAAACTTAGAATTCAAAAAGTAATTTGTATATTCTTTGTAAAGTTCGAATATGAATGGAATTTCATTTGCAAATACACCAATTGATGTTTGAATGACTGTTGAATGATTATATGATACACGAATGAATCAAAATCTGGATTAGATCATGGATTTGACTGATTTTTGAAATTTCAAAATAATTTGACTTTTAAAAAGTCAAAATTCATGTTCTTGAATGAACAAACTTTTGATTCTTGGTTTTTTTATGGAATTTGATAAAATCAAATGTTATAATAGCTATAGATAAGTGATTCTAAGCTAAAACAACAATCAATTTCTTATAATCATCACCTAAACTCGGATTTAGATGATGAACACATGAAGAACACAATGAAGAACAAAAACCCAGATCTGAGAATCAATGTCCAAAAATGGTTGATTTGGATGATGAAAATGATAAACGAACCTTAGATTTGATGTTTCTAAGCTAAAACAACTATCAATTTCAGCTAAACAACATCAGATTTGTGATTTTGATGATGTTTCCTCAAGAACATTGAACTTTTCTCAAGAACACAAAATTTTCAAAAATCTTCAAATTCAAGAGTTATGGTGGTTCAATTGATATGAAACATTCCAGATGTGTTAGTTATCACAAACTAAAGCTTAGAAGATTAAATTTGATCAAACAACAACAAAATCAAAATTTCATGTTCATGAGCATTTGAAGACTTAAAGAACAAGTTTGCTTAAATCTTCAAATTAATGGCTCAAATGAACTTCAATTGATGTGAAAACTTACAGATCTTCATGTTAATGGTAGCTTGATTTCATAAAAACCAACAACAATTTGCCAATCAAACTTGTGGTTCAAATTTTTAGGAAAAATTTGAAGAACAAGAAGCCAAGGCTCTGATACCAACCGTTGAAAATCGATATTGTAGGATCGAATATTGCAATCGAATTGTTGACGTTTATCAGATTTGTGATGCGGAATCTCTTAAACCCATTGATGAATTCAAGTGAAGATCTATACTAGATTTAGGATGATGACGAATGAATGATGAACAATTCAAGAACAAATATTGATGGAAATGATCTGCCCAAAATACATATTGAATTGATGTGGCTAGTATGTCATGATCCAAGTCGGGTCATACCCAATAACGAGCTAGACAAACACCAAAGATATTTGTTTTATGATATGATCATATAAATAAATATTAACACTTAGAATATTTGGAAATTGGGTTTCCAAACATTTACACTTGTGTTGTATATAAATTATATGGATAATTTATTTCAAAGAGAGATGATGTTTATTCATCCGCATTCGTTTGACACTGCCGCATTTGATGTGGTTGAACAAATGCGGATGATGTTTACTCATCCGCATTTACAAGTGCGGGTGAACAAACCCTGTCCCATTTGTTTTGGAACAAATGTGGATGAGCATTTCTGGAAATGCTGATAGAAACATACATCCGCATTAGCTAATGCGGATGACCATTTACAAATGCGGGAGAACAATTCATCCGCATTAACTAATGCGGATGTTGATCTGAGAAATGCGGATGGGTTAAGGGGCTGGGCCCCACCCACTTTTCTCTTTCCTGAACTTTATGTTTCCAAGGACATGCAATATAAGATGGCTTGCAAATCTCTCTAAACTTATGACTTTGAACACAAAAAGTGTAAGAACCCTTTTTCTCTCGATCGGTCTAGAGAAACATAAAAGGGAGTTGTATAAGTGAAAATCCTAGCAACCGGTGTTCTTGTTGGTGGCTCGTGGGTAGACCAGCTTGAGGCTTCTTGCTTTAGGAGCTTCCATCCTCGTTCACCTCCTGCCAACCACATTGTTGAAGGTAGTTCTCCGTACCTTCTATGGTTGTTTGTAAGCATGATTTCATATATCGATCCATATGGGTTTTTGACTGATTTTATATAAAAATGTTTTATATATAAATTAGGTCACTGTAACAAGTTTTATATATATTCCGCTGCGTTCTTCTATTTTATAAGGATAAAATAGATCTGTTTAACTTGCGAAAACCTAAAAATGGCATCAAGAGCAGGTTATATGGATACATGATTCATTTGGACTGAAAATTCGGTTTCTTGGTGATGATTCACCAAAAGCCGAGAGGCTTCAGCCCTAGTATCCCCTATTTTTCAAGATCTATTTGACATGCATATAGGAATTTGGAAAATTTATATCATTTGGATGATTTTGTTTTGGAAACAAAACCATGGTTCTCGGCTGTTTATGCTTCAGCCGAGAATCTATGGTTCAAGGGGATGCTTTTGGATTTTGCTTACATATGTGGATATGTATTTTATTTGTTCATAACCAAAGCCGAGACCTATGGATGAATGTGTTGTGATTTGTTTTAATTATTCAAATGGTTTGTAATAATTAAACATGTTTATTCTTCCTATTGGGTATGTAATTTATTTATTTTTCATTTGGTATGTAAATAAATAGGCTAGTTGCACTTCACTTTTACTAGAAAAATTGTATTTAGAATATGTTTTGTAAAAGAAGATGCAACAAGACTATCTTTCTCGGTTTTAATCGAAAGGAGAAGATGAAGGCCCAAATGAGTTTGGTGCTGAAGTCAAAGCCTAAATGATTGGAAGAGTCACAACACAAGGTGGACACTTGAAGCATTTGGATGCGGGATCAAGTGGGAGTTCACCGGCACAAATGTTGTGTCATTTTCACCCTTAGAAGCGACTTTATTAACTCACTTGTTTCGGTCAACAAGTGATGTTAAGCTTAGATGGCTACGGTTATGGACTCATGTGATGCTTGTGTGGTTGTTTTATTATTGTTTTGGGATATATGGATATGCATGTTTAAACAGTTTAAAATCAACAACAAGCATAAAATTGGTTCTTATAAAACATTAACATGGGTAATAAAAGGGTTTATTAAAAGTTAATGTGTTCACAATAAAATTGGTTTTATTGAAAGAACCTTGAAAATTGTTTCACACTGGTACCACATATTTGAATGCATGCAAATGTTAGGTGCAAAATAGTTTTCAAACCTAGAATTAATGAAAACTTAAATCCCTTTTGAAACAAGTTTAACACCATCCTTTTACACAACACTCGAATCACCTGGGAACTATTTGTGGGATAAAGGTCACCTAACCACTCTTAGGGAACTTGTGTGTTTGAGGTGGGGTTAACATATTTGTGGGATAAAGGTCACCTAACCACTTGTATGTGTAAACTCACACGTGTGTGTAAGTAGGACAACTTGAGTTGGAAACCATGTGAATAGGGTCACTGAAGAATGGTGTACAATGGTGTTGATGGGATTAAACATGCCAACTAAACATAAAGATGTTTAACCGATCCCATAAAACTAGAAGTTGCAAAGAGTTACAATTGTCAAGTGTTGACTACCTTGTTAATTTAAATGTTGGGATAAAGGTAACCTAACCATTATTTAAATGTAACGTTGGATTCTAGATTTTAATTATTAATTGTCTATGAGACGTGAAGGGGTATTAATAATTAAAGTTTTATTTCAGAAATACTAAAAATGAACTTTGTTTGTAGAAATGGCCACCAACAACAACGCTCCCACCCCGACCGTCCATAACCTATCACTAAGAACTATATTAGAAAGGGATCGTCTTAACCATAATAATTTTATGGATTGGTTTCGTAACTTGAGAATCGTTCTCAAGCAACAAAAGAAATCTTATGTACTAGACGATCCCATTCCTGACAAACCCGATGTTGATGATGTTGAGGCCTATAACGATTGGGTTAAGCACACTGAGGATTCTGTGTAGGTTTTTTGCCTCATGTTGGGAACTATGATTCCCGAGCTCCAAAAGGATTTAGAGCATCATGGGGCATACGACATGTTTACCCAGTTAAAGGAAATGTTCCTTCAACAAGCAAGGGTAGAACGCTTCGAAACGGTTCGAGCGCTTCATGCATGTCGCATGGAAGAAACTCAATCGGTTTCATCTTATGTACTTAAGATGAAGAGCCACATTGATCGCCTTGAAAGGCTAAATTGTCCCGTCTCAAAAGAGTTGGCCACGGATTTGATCCTTAATGGCCTAACTAAAAGGTTTGAGACGTTCATCATGAATTATAACATGAACGGGTGGGACAAGAGCATTAGTGAGCTTCACGCAATGCTCAAAACGGCCAAGGCGGGGATGGGTAAAAGGGTTTTACCCCGTCCTCACGATCAATGAGGGAGGCAACAAGAAAAGGCAACACCCCGATCCCAAAGCAAATGTTGCTAAAGGAAAGGGATACATCAAAGGAAAGGGTAAGGGAAAGGTAAGAACTGAACCTCCAAAACCAAAGCTTAAGAAGCCTACGGTAATGGAGAACGATCCATGCTTTGAGTGTGGTGAGATAGGACATTGGAAGAGGAATTGTCCAACCTATCTCAAAGAGTTGAGAAACAAGAGGGATGCTGGGCAGACCTCAGGTACAACTTTCATGATTCATATTGAATTGAATGTTATTTCTTCAAACACATGGGTATTGGATACCGGATGTGGAACTCATATTTGCAATTTATTGCAGGGGTTCAAAAGAAATAAGCATTTCAAGAAGGGAGACACAAGTCTCTACATGGGCAATAGAGCAAAAGTTGATGTTGAAGCCCAAGGAGACTATGTTTTAAAGCTTCCAAATGGTTTGGAAGTTGTCTTGAAAAACATCTTGTATGCGCCTAGTTTGACTAGGAACATAATTTATGTTTCCCTTTTAAAATAATATGGTTATGTATTAATGTTTGTAAACAATGGTATTTGTGTTTTTAAGGATGATGTATTTTACTTTGAGGTTATGCCTTATAATGGTATCTATGAATTGGTTCATGATAACTCATCTTTTAATAACTCGTTATACCAAACAAGCACCAAGAAACTTAAAATGGGTTTAAGTGATTTATATCTTTGGCATTGTCGTCTTGGGCATATAAACAAGAATCGGATTTAAACACTTCAAAAGAATGGTCTTTTGGAAACAAATGAAAATGGTTCATTTAATAAGTGTGAATCTTGTTTACAAGGAAAGATGACCAAGTTTCCCTTTAGTGGTACTAACGAAAGGGCAAAGGATTTATTAGGAATCATACATTCGGATGTATGTGATCCTTTTAAGACAATGACAAGGAATGGTGAGAGATACTTCATTACCTTTATCGACGATTATAGTTGTTATGGTTATGTGTACTTGTTGACACACAAACATGAAGCTTTTGAAATGTTAAAAATCTTCAAGAATGAAGTAGAAAATCAACTCAATAAAACAATCAAAGTTCTTCATTCAGATAGAGGAGGTGAATACCTGAGTGATGTTTTTCAAGATCATCTTATGAGTTGTGGGATTGCCTCACAACTTACTCCACCCGGAACACTGCAACATAATGGTGTGTCTGAAAGGAGAAACCGAACCTTATTGGATATGGTTCGATCTATGATGGCTAGAAGCTCACTACCTCTATCATTTTGGGGTTTCGCATTGCTCTCCGCGGCTCGTATTTTGAATATGGCCCCAACCAAGAAAGTGGATACGACACCTTTTGAAATATGGCATGGAAGAGTTCCATCACTATCATATTTAAAGGTATGGGGTTGTGAAGCTTATGTGAAGCAGAACACCCAAAACAAGTTAGAAAGTCGATCCATTAAGTGTATATTTGTTGGATATCCCAAAGACTGTATGGGATATTACTTCTTTAATCCAACCGAGCAAAAGGTATTTATTGCTAGAAAGGCTGAGTTCTTAGAAACTAAGTTTCTTATGGAAGAAACAACGTATAGAACAGTGGAAATTGATGAGGATCAAGAACCACAAGCCAATACACGTTTGGTTGAAATTAGTGATCAACAAGAGGTTGTTGATAATGATCAAATGGTTGATTAATACACACCAAACGTTCGCCGATCTGGTAGAATTAGCATTCCACCTGAAAGATATGGATTTTTCATGAATGGATGCAATGTCCAATTTGGATTGTGACAAATGGCTAGAAGCCATGAACGTTGAGATGCAATCCATGTATGACAACCAAGTATGGGAATTGGTTGAACCACCATTTAACTCCAAACTGGTTGGATGTAAGTGGGTTTTCAAGAAGAAAACCGATATGCATGGAAACTTGGATACTTATAAAGCAAGACTTGTAGCAAAATGTTTCACTCAAACTCAAGGGGTTGATTATGATGAAAAATTCTCGCCTATGGCAATGCTAAAGTCAATTAGGATATTATTTGCCATAGCTGCATATTATGACTATGAGATTTGGCAAATGGATGTCAAAACCGCTTTCCTTAATGGACATCTCGAAAAGACTGTCTATATGGTTCAGCCCGATCCAAAACATCCTAATAAAGTATGCAAGTTAAAGAAATCAATCTACGATTGAAACAAGCATCGAGAAGTTGGAATCAACGTTTTGATGAAGAGATCAAGAAATTTGGATTCATCAAGAACGCTGATGAAGCTTGTGTGTATAAAAAGGCTAGTGGGAGCATTATCACATTCTTAGTATTGTATGTTGATGACATACTACTATTTGGAAATGATGTTCCAACCATGGAAGGTGTTAAAGCCTGGCTTGGAAGTTGCTTTTCCATAAAAGATCTTGGTGAAGCCGCCTATATTTTGGGAATAAAGATCTATAGGATAGATCAAGATGGTTGATAGGTTTAAACCAAAGTGCATACATTGATAAAATCTTGAAAAGGTTCAAGATGGAAAACTCTAAGAAAGGTATGGTACCTATTCAAAGAGGGACAATATTGAGTACATCTCAATGTCCGAACTCAAAGGATGAGCAAGAAAGAATGAAGGAAATCCCATATGCATCTGCTATAGGATCCATCATGTATGCAATGATATGCACTAGACCGGACGTGTCATGCGCATTAAGCATGACAAGTAGATATCAACAGAATCCAGGTAATAGCCATTGGATGGCTGTTAAAAGTATATTGAAATACCTTAGGAGGACTAAGGATATGTTTCTAATATATGGATCTGGTGAGGAGGAGCTCGTTGTAAAAGGTTACACGGATGCGAGCTTCCAGACTGATCGAGATGATTCTCGATCACAATCGGGGTATGTCTTCATTATGAATGGAGGGGCAGTGTCCTGGAAGAGCTCGAAGCAGGACGTGGTAGCATTGTCCACTACAGAATCCGAATACATCGCCGCTTCATTGGCAGCTCAAGAAGCTGCATGGTTAAAGAAATTTATTGCCGATCTAGGGGTAGTCTTTACCATTCAAGACCCCCTAGAGATCTTTTGTGATAACGAGGGTGCGATTGCTCAAATCAAGGAACCCCGTGCACATCAAAAGACAAGGCACATTGAGCGGAGATTCAACTACATAAGGGATGAAGTTGAAAAGGGAAAGATATGTATTCGCAAAGTTCACACAGATCAAAATATTGCGGATCCACTCACGAAGCTCCTTGAAAGGGCAAAGCATGAGAGTCATACTTGTGCCTTAGGACTTCGATATTCTAGTGGTTGGATTTGATCTGTTTTGTATTTTAACTTTGGAACGAATGTAATACTAACTCTTTGTATAAATTATGACATTTTGAGTTATGTTCCATTTTAGCATGTTTACATCCATGAATATGTTTATTATTCTAAATGTCCGTAGTCGATTATATTTTGGGAACAAATATGAATGTAAGACTATTATGAACATGGATTGGTAGATATTCATAAGGTATGAATATAGAGCAAAAGGTTGCTACCAAGGTTCATAGATATTTGTGGGATACAAATATTGGACTGACCCGCTCTCAAATGTTACTGCATGGAATTTTATAATTGATCATAAGTAAATTTGATTAAAGGAGAATATCCTAGTGTCCTCTGACCTGAGATACATATTGGGTTTTGATAGTCACCAAATATTATACCTTGATCTAGTTCTTCACTATTCTGAAATAATGGACAATACACAAGGCTATGTTCAGGTGTGATACAGGTGATTGTGATAAACGTATGTAGTCTAGATGGGATTTGTTCCTCTTATTCGTTGAGAGTATGATGTCTAAGGCCTGATAAAGTTAAATCAACAGGTAATGATCATTCTATGTCCCTGGATTTAACATGACATCTGAAACAAAAGGATATATGATTGGATTCACCTAAATCAGTTCAAGTAAGGGACTTGAAAGGAATGATGTTATTGAATGGCACTTAGTCATGCATATTAGGGGTAGTAAACCGTTGTTAGGCGGTATTTGCTACTTGCATCAATTCTCTATGTATCTTGTGCAAGTGGGAGATTGATGGAAATGATCTGCCCAAAATACATATTGAATTGATGTGGCTAGTATGTCATGATCCAAGTCGGGTCATACCCAATAACGAGCTAGACAAACACCAAAGATATTTGTTTTATGATATGATCATATAAATAAATATTAACACTTAGAATATTTGGAAATTGGGTTTCCAAACATTTACACTTGTGTTGTATATAAATTATATGGATAATTTATTTCAAAGAGAGATGATGTTTATTCATCCGCATTCGTTTTACACTGCCGCATTTGATGTGGTTGAACAAATGCGGATGATGTTTACTCATCCGCATTTACAAATGCGGGTGAACAAACCCTGTCCGCATTTTTTTTGGAACAAATGCGGATGTGCATTTCTGGAAATGCTGATAGAAACATACATCCGCATTAGCTAATGCGGATGACCATTTACAAATGCGGGAGAACAACTTCATCCGTATTAACTAATGCGGATGTTGTTCTGAGAAATGCGGATGGGTTAAGGGCTGGGCCCCACCCACTTTTCTCTCTCCTGAACTTTATGTTTCCAAGGACATGCAATATAAGATGGCTTGCAAATCTCTCTAAACTTACGACTTTGAACACGAAAAGTGTAAGAACCCTTTTTCTCTCGATCGGTCTAGAGAGACATAAAAGGGAGTTGTATAAGTGAAAATCCTAGCAACCGGTGTTCTTGTTGGTGGCTCGTGGGTAGACCAGCTTGAGGTTTCTTGCTTTAGGAGCTGCCATCCTCGTTCACCTCCTGCCGACCACATTGTTGAAGGTAGTTCTTCGTACCTTCTATGGTTGTTTGTAAGCATGATTTCATATATCGATCCATATGGGTTTTTGACTTATTTTATATAAAAATGTTTTATATATAAATTAGCTCACTGTAACAAGTTTTATATATATTCTGCTGCGTTCTTCAATTGTATAAGGATAAAATAGATCTGCTTAACTTGTGAAAACCCAACAAATATTTATAAAAATTTCATTCATTCATATGGATGATGATAGATGCTAGGACATTACAAAGAGAATTTGCCAGATGTTTCTCTCTCACACATACCAAACATGATTGTTTCTCTCTCTAGCACTAATTCTCTCTTAGCACAAAAATGTTAATTGTTTGTTATTGTTCTTTCTTGGAGTATAAATGACTACCCTTAGTCTATTTATTCTTTTTACATAAATAAACAAAATTACATTTAAGCCCTAATGATTACATATTCTTCTAAGACTGATATATTCTCAGTTACTGATGCGTGACTGTCGGGTGCTGACGTCATTCGGGACGACCGCTGATGTTGACTGTTGACTTTGACCATGGTTGACCAAGTTTGACTTTGGTTAATTTCCTTTGTTTTGATCATATCTTCAGTATAGTTTCACCGTGTAGGTTTTGGTAATCATCATAAGATTCAGCACTTAGGTTTTGGTAAGTATCATTTTCAAATAGTCCAATAAATTTTGAATTGAAAGTTGACCTAATGTTGATTTGGTTTGAGAATAGTACCTTAGATGTGTGTAGATATGCTAAGTTCTAAAAGTTTGTATTATGGGCCAAATTTGTTCTTGTGGGCCTTGGAAATGGGTTTAATTATTACTTTTGTTTGGGATGCAAAGGAACAAGATTAGTGAACCCGACAGTTTGCTGTCAGAAACATAGTACATTTTGTACAGGTCATAACTTGGCCATAATAAGTCCAAAAGGGTCAAACTTTTCATCTAAAACAAGTTCAGTGAGTCCTCTAACAAACCCAAGTGGTCTTGTGTCGTTTTGATATCGTTTTGTCCTCCAAACGTGCTAAACAAAACTGAAGGTCAAAACTAAAGAATTCGGGCAGAAGGTTGGCCTGTGTTCGTCGACTCATATCCTTCTCATATTTTATCCATTTGAGACGATTCTTTTTTCTGGAGTTTAAATTAAAGTCTTATCATTCAAACGATACCTATTACGCGACGTTTCATTACCGTTTAGACCTCCAAACAGTCTAGGAAAAACTGGTGCGCAATCAGCTCTACAAGCTTAAAAGGTTTATTAATCTTAAAACTAAGTATTGGAACTAAATAATCAAGTAAAGACAAGTTTTGTATTCCAGAGCGGTTAAATGACTTTTTTAAAAGATGTGCTAATAATATCTATAATTCAATGAAAATGGTCTAATAGATGTGCAACGAAGGGTGATAATAAATTAATATAAAATGTCAACTAAAACCCTAAATATGGTGAGATTTAAAGTTTAAATCTAACATTTGACTTGTCCAATTAGTAAGTCATGTTTTCATAAAATAAAAACCTTGATAGGAATTAAGGACCGGGTAACAAGGATACACCCATATTGGTCATCTTGGTCTTTAGTAATCCTTTTGTGATTTGTACTTTTAGTTACTTGTTTTGCGTATTGTGGGCTTTGGACTGTACTATTTAAGTGAGTTTCATGACCCCTTTTTAATATGTTTTACTTGGGGGAAAAGCTTTCTTATTGTTTCGGACTATCACATGTCTTAAAGATTATTTCATAACATCATATGTGGTTTGGGTCATGGGTTGAGTCTAGATGTTCGTTCATGAGTGTGTACTTGTGCTTGTACTTGTGCTTGTGCTGGTGCTTGACCGTCATGGAGAGGTATTTTTAGTTCTAACGGGTTGACACCCCCACCCATGTCATTGGTATGCTAGTTGAGACTGACTTGGCTTGTGCGTGCCCTTGGGTGAATATAATCTGGTTAATTGGACTTGGACTGAGCGTAAACTCTTGTTGATATCTATGGCTACTATGTACTATTAATCACATACAACCTTATGTACATGTTATACATGACAAATTGTGGGTTTTATCATCATGATCCTTCTATGAATTCCATTGTAATTTCATTATCAACAACAAAAAATTCATCTTATTATCATCATCATTTATTGTGTTCTTTGATTCACATATATTGTGACATCCGTTACCAAAATAGGTGCATCGACCGTTGAGTTTGACTTTTTGAATTTGACTCTTTGACTTTGACTTGGTCTAAATAATGAATTTTGAATTGAAAGTTGACCTAATGTTGATTTGGTTTGAGAATAGTGCATTAGACGTGTGTAGACATGCTAAGATCTAAAAGTTTGTATTATGGGCTTAATATTTTCTAGTGGCCTTAGACATGGTGACAGTGGACATTCACCTATAGGGACTTAGCATGATGGTTCCATGTTTAAAATTGGACTAAAGAAAAAAAATATATAAATATACATTAAATATTCATCTTACGTTAACAACGCAAACCAAAATTGGACATTAGTGAACTTTGCCTAAAGTCTACAAAATAGACTTAATTTAATTCAAAAATATAAATTAAATAATTTATATAGCAAATAATAGTCCGTTGAAATCATATTAACCAGGAGAATTTAAAAATGTAAAAATTGGATGACATGCATATCAGGACGAGAAGGAATTGGAAGAGATGGGCAAAGGGCCAGGGAGGCCCATCTAAGGCCCCCCTTGGCCGAATTCTTCCTAAAAAGGGGGTTTCCCCTTGTTTTCCTTTCATTTGTTGAAACTTTCTTAACAAGTTTCTCTCTAATTGCAAACCATAGCCACCACAACCAAGTTCCCTCTTGTTCTTCCCCATCTTCATCGAAAATCATCATCTTGTTACCATTCCATTGATTTTTGAAGTAATCGAGACATTCAAGATTGTGTTCTAAGCAAGTCTTGTTCATCTCCTAATCTCCCGGTAAGAAAAATCATTGTTTGATGATTTTATTTGTTATTCTATCTTGTTATTGATGATATTCATCATCTAAACACAAAATCATTATCTAATATTCTTGTCTTATATGTTTTGGATGTTGGATCGTGAAGATCCAGGTGTTTCGGGTGTTGGACTCTCCAACCGGTAAAACCCTAATTCTCAATCTTTGTATATTCTTGGATCTATCAAAATTGGGTTGTAATCTTGGGTTACCTGATCATAAAGGACATCATGGACTTATAGATCATTGTTGAAATTATTAGTTCTGTTTCTTGAATGGTTAGACACATTGGACAATTAAAACTATGTATCGATTAATTAATATTATGAACCAAAAGACTAAAACCTAACTAACTGTTTTGAGACTAACAATTGGGATAATCCAAGTGTTTGATTTAAGGTTTGGTTAATTAGAACACGGAATAAATGTTCTTTAAGTACTCGGGTCAATAAAAGTCAAATATGGAGGTTTGGGAAGCAAAGGAACAAGACTAATGAACTGGACAGTTTGCTGTCAGAAACAAAGTACATTTTGTAAGAAGTCCTAATAGGTCAAACCTTTCATCTAAAAAAAAGTTCAGTGAGTCCTCTAACAAACCAAATGGTCTTGTGTCGTTTCGGATACATCGTTTGTTCCTCCAAACGTGGTAAACAAAACTGAAGGTCAAAACTGACGAATTCGGGCAGAAGGTTGGCCTGTGTTCGTCGAGTCATATCTTTCTCATATTTCACCCATTTGAGACGATTCTTTCTTGTGGAGTTTAATTTAACGTCTTATCTTTCAAATGATACCTATTACGTGACGTTTCTTTACCGTTTAGACCTCCAAACAGTCTAGGCAAAACTGGTGCGCAATCAGCTCTATAAGCTGAAAAAGTTTAGTAATCTTAAAACTAAGTATTGGAACTAAATAATCAAGTAAATACAAGTTTTGTCTTTGAGAGTGGTTAAATGACTTTTTTAAAAGATGAGCTAATAATATCTATAATTCAATGAAAATGATCTAATAGATGTGCATCGAAGGGTGATAACAAATTAATATAAAATGTCAACTAAAACCTTAAATATGGTGAGATTTAAAGTTTAAATCTAACATTTGACTTGTCCTATTAGTAAGTCATGTTTTCATAAAATAAAAACCTTGATAGGCATTAAGGACCGGGTTACAAGGATACACCCATATTGGTCATCTTGGTCTTTAGTAATCCTTTTGTGATTTGTATTTTTAGTTGCTTGGTTTGCGTATTGTGGGCTTTGGACTGTACTATTTATGTGAGTTTCACGGCCCCTTTTTAATATGTTTTACTTGGGGGAAAAGCTTGATCATTGTTTTGGAACATTGTATGTGGTTTTGGACATGGGTTGAGTCTAGATGTTCGTTCATGAGCGTGTACTTGTGCTTGTGCTTGACTGTCATCGAGAGGTATTGTTACTACTAACGAGTTGACACCCCACCCCTATTGTCGGTATGCTAGTTGAGACTGACTTGGCCTGTGCGTGCCCTTGGGTGAATATTGTTGGGGTTTTCATAAGTTTATCAGAGTCATTTTATCCTTATAAAATGAAAAACGCAGCGGAATTAGGATAAAAAACCTGTTACAGTTAATATATATAAACCAATTTATATATCTGTTAAAAACCCGTAATGGATCGTTATATGAAACACCATGCTTACAAACAACCATAGGGTGTTAAGAATTCTACCTCTCAAATGGGTCAGAGGAAGAAACACTTTGAATGGCAGCTTCCAAAGTAGGAGGCCTCAAGCTTGTCTACCCCAAGCTTCTAACAAAACACCAGGCTGCTAGGATTTTCACTTGAACGATCTCTACTCACTATTCTCTTCGACCGATCAAGAGAGCACTAACAGGAACACCGATATGCACCTTTTGTGTGTGTTGTAAATTATCAAAGAGAGTGGTTGAATGCAATCATATATCGCATGTCCTGTGAAACTGAATTTCAGAGAGAGAGAAAAGTGGGCGGGACCCATCCCTTTAACCCATCCGCATTTCTCTAATATTCATCTGCATTAGTAAATGCGGATGAACATCCTCTAATCGCATTTGTAAATGCGGATGAAGAAATTTCATCTGCATTTCCCAAATGTACATCCGCATTTGTAAATGCGGATGAGTAGTTCCATCAGCATTTCCACAAATGCACATCCGCATTTGTTAATGCGGATGAACAGTTCATTAGCATTTCCCAAATGCACATCCATATTAGTAAATGCGGACGATCAGTTTCATCAGCATTTCCTTAAATGTCATCCGCATTAGTAAATGCGGATGAAGAAATTCCTTCAGCATTTCCAAATGCACATCCGCATTTGTAAATGCGGATGCGTAAGGCCCCGTTCCCGGAGGCCTCACAGTTGCACATTCACAGCACAATTTATAAAACATTTCATAATTTATTATCACAATACAGCAGAGTTTAAACTTCAAAAGCCATTCATTAACTTTATAAATGTTATTGCTAAGCAATACATGTTTGATAAGAGTTACAAAAGATCATTAGTTGTATTACGAAACAACAGTGTTATCTTCTTGAATGGACGTCAGCCAAATACCGACGAGTAACCTCCCCGAGTACCATCCTCAGTAAATTACCTAGCAACTGAAAACGCATAAAAGTCAGCTTTGCTGAGTGAGTTCTAGTTTTAAAATCTTAAAAATATCTTGATAGATTTGTATACAAAATACTTCTTAAAAATGTATTTTATCTTTCTTTCGGATGTGATCACACATCATACGTACAAATCATATCCATTACATCATCACAATTCTCTTTCTTGCTTATTTATTATTATCTTTCACTGTCGATATGGACCAAAGTGCTATATCCCCATATAATGCGCATAAACCTGGTACTGGGCCTTGAAGTATATAAATAGACTCCATCCGTGGTGCACATATGCTGACTCCAGTACCGGGGCAGCAACAGTGGTCCCCTCAATCTTAAAGATTGACCCTGTGTACATCCTTTGGGTTAGCTAAACCGTACACAGTTGAGCTAACGACAACATGGTCATGCACCTCCTGTAAATTTTTACTTGCAAGTCTTTTCATTCTTTATGTTCTACTTTTCGTTAATATTAATCTTTCACTTGATTAATAATAATACTTTATGATCATAGGTAATCCACATAAAGTCACATGTTAATATCATAATAGGCACATAAGGACAGCCTACAACATGCATAAGATAATCAGATACAAGCACCAAGTCAACCATGGTCAAACCCTAATTTTTGATCTTCCAAAATTCCAGAAAATTCCTTGTCTTAAAGAAATGCGGGTGAACAAAACCAATGCAGGTGAACAAAAACTAATGCGGGTGAACAACTTGCAAATGCGGATGAACAACTTGCAAATGCGGGTGAACACTTGGTAATTATTCTGTCTTAAAAGAAATACTGATGGACACTGTAGCAAATGCGCATATATAAAAAGAAATGCTGATGGACACTGTAGCAAATGCGCATGTATAAAAAGAAATGCTGATGGACACTTAGGCTGAATTTAGGCGAATGCGGGTGAACAACTGCGAATGCGGGTGAACAACTGTAAATGCGGGCGAACAAAACACTTAGGCAATTATCAAAGTGTAAGTGCGGATGAACCATCTGACCTGTAAATGAGACTTATGCTATAACCAGTTCTAAACTTCCTTTTCATACATTCTTAACATAGATCTATCATGCTAAACTCTTAAAACAAGCTTACAACCTCATAGAACATAGAAGTTCATACACATACATACACAGTTATCATACATAACGGTTATAAAACATTTTAAATGCATTTTCAGCCCCAAAGAAGTTTAAAAACATAGAACCGGGGTCATAGAACTCACCTAGTGTAGTAAACAAGCAAAACTCCTTCGAATCTGCTTGTACACGAGTTCAAACACCTAAATAAGCAAAACAACCAACCAAAGCACATACAACACTTAGAAATCGGTTTCTAAGGTGGAAAACCTCAAGGAACCAAGCCAAACATCAACAAAAACCCACTAACCTTGAAGATTTTAGTTCTAATTCCTTCTGGGAACCGAGAGAGCTGGTATGTAGCTTTCTTTCTTCTTCTTTTTGGTCGAACAACAGCAACATCAAGATGATATGGGCGGCCATGCCCATATAAAGTGCATTTTGACTTTTTGGTACTATTTACACAAAGCACCCCTCAACTTTGCCTTCTTTTTATTTTCTTCAAAATACTTTTCTTTCCTTTTTATTTTGACTGAGGTTTCGGGTGTTACAAGTCTACCCCACTTAAAGAGGTTTCGTCCCCGAAACCTGTCACTCTTCGAATAACTGTGGGTGATGCTGTCTCATCTCTTCTTCAGTTTCCCACGTGGACTCGAAACCCTTCCGGTGTTTCCACTGCACCCGCACAAGTGGAACCACTTTATTCCTCAACCTCATCTCCTTTCGATCGACGATTGCCACTGGTTGCTCTACATAGTTAAGTCATTCATCCACTTCTATATCTTCCAGTGGTACAATCATGTCTTCGTCGGGTAGGCACCTTCTCAGATGAGATACATGGAATGTCGGATGAATTCCACTTAACTCCTCAGTCAATTCTAATCGATAGGCTACCTCCCCTACTCGTGCAACGATTCGGAAAGGCCCTATGTATCTCGGGCTCAGCTTGCCCCTCTTCGGAACCGGATGATCCCTTTCCAAGGTGAGACCTTCAACATGACTCTATCACCCACGTTGAATTCAATCGGTCTACGCATTTTGTCAGCATACAACTTCTGCCTACCTTTCGCCGCCTTCGTAAAGGCTTTGATCTTTTACAACTTTTCAGTCGTAGCCTCGATCACTTTAATACTTCCCAACTCTTTCTGCTCGATGTCTCCCCAACACACGGGTGTTCTACACCTTCTACCGTATAGCATCTCATATGGTGGCATACCAATGCTGGCATGATAACTGTTGTTGTATGAGAACTCTGCTAACGGTAGGTGGTCATCCCAGCTTCCTCCAAAGTTAATCACACATGCTCGGAGCATGTCCTCGAGCTTTTGAATGTCCTCTCAGACTGACCATCTATTTGAGGATGGTAAGCCGTGCTAATATGTAGCCTCGTCCCCATGGCATCATGAAATCTCTTCCAGAACTTCGACGTGAACCGAGTGTCACGATCCGACACGATAGACACCGGCACACCATGATTAGCTACAATCTCTTTGATGAACAGATCCGCAAATCTCTCAAATGAATACATCTCGCGGATCGGTAGGAAGTGGGCACTCTTTGTCAACCGATCAACTATCACCCAAATAGCATCGTACCCCCTTGCAGTACGGGGTGGCTTTGTGATAAAATCCATAGTGATGTGCTCCCACTTCCACTCGGGTATATCCAACGGTTGAATCTTCCCGTATAGTTTCTAATGTTCTGCCTTCACTTGCAAGCAAGTAAGGCACTTACTTACATACTCTGCCACGTCATGTTTCATACCCAGCCACCAGTAGTCGTTCTTCATGTCTTGATACATCTTGGTAGCACCCGGATGAATGGAGTATCGAGTTTTATGAGCTTCGTCCATAATTCGCCCATGTAGATTCCCATATCGAGGAATCCACATTCGCCCAAAGCGGGTTTTAACACCGTGGGTTTTCTCCCCCAATTCTGCTACAAGACCTCTCATTCGTTCGGAGTTGAGGCGATCTTCTTTTAACGCGTCATTTTGAAACTCTTTAACTTGCGTTATGAGGTCATCACCAACTGATACGCCTTTACCCGAATCGGTTCGGGTCTCTCCTTCCGGCTAAGGGCATCGGCCACTACGTTGGCCTTGCCCGGGTGGTAATGGATCTTGCAATCATAGTCTTTGATCAACTCTAACCACCTTCTCTGCCTGATGTTGAGATCTTTCTGCTCGAAGAAGTATTTCAAGCTCTTGTGATCCGTGAAGATTGTGCACTTGGTCCTGTATAAATAGTGCCTCCAAATCTTCAACGCAAAGACCACCGCAGCCAATTCTAAATCATGTGTGGGGTAATTAACTTCGTGGGTCTTTAACTGTCAGGATGCGTAAGCTATCACTCGTCCACATTGAATTAGCACGCAACCCAGTCCCGAATAAGATGCATCTGAATACACCACTAAGTCTTCACTTCCTTCGGGCAATGTTAAGATAGGAGCTTGAGTTAATCTTGCCTTTAACTCCTCAAAAGCATCCTCTTGTTCCCGACCCCACACGAACTTCACATCCTTGCGGACGAACTTCACATCCTTGCATGTCAACTTAGTCAAAGGTGAGGCTATCTTGGAAAAGTCTTGAATGAAACTTTAGTAATAACCCACCAAACCCAAGAAACTGCGAATCTCGGATGGCGTCTTTGGTGACTTCCATTGCATTACTGCCTCAACCTTTGCCGGGTCCAACATAATTCATTTGGTATTCACCACATGACCCAGAAATTGAACCTCGCGTAACCAGAAAGCACACTTAGAGAATTTAGCATATAACTTTTCTCTCCTAAGTGTCTTCAACACTTCACGTATGTGATCGGCATGTTCTTCTTTGCTCTTTGAATAAATCAAGATATCATCAATGAACACAATCACTGATTTATCCAACATTGGTCGGCACACTCGATTCATCAAATCCATAAAGGCAGCTGGCGCTCTTGCTCCTTCACCTTCAACTGATGATAACCCGACCGGAGTTCTATTCGGGAAAACCAACCGGCACCTTGAAGCTGGTCAAACAGGTCATCAATCCTTGGTAGGGGGTATCTGTTCTTCACTGTCAACTTGTTTAATTCATGGTAGTCTATACACATCCTCATACTACCATCCTTTTTCTTTACGAATAATACCGAAGCACCCCAAGGAGAGATACTCGGTCTAATAAACCCCTTGTCCATTAGTTCCTGTAGCTGATCCATCAATTCTTTCATCTCAGTCGAAGCTAACCGATACGGCGCTTTGGCAACGGGCTGCGCACCGGGGATCAGGTCGATTTGAAATTCTATCTCACGGTCCGGTGGCACACCTGGTAGATCTTCGGGAAACACATCCGGGAAATCACGTACCACTGGCACTTCTGATAATTGTGGTATCGACACGTCCACATCTTTCACGTATGCCAAGTAGGCACAACATCCGTGCCTCATACACTTTTCTGCCACTGTCATCGAAATCACTTTCCGAACCGTCGTGACGCGATCACCATAAACTGTCACTGAACTCCCATCTGGTGCAACTAACCGAATCATCTTCTTCAGACACACGATGTTCGCCTCATAGGCTGCTAAGCAATCCATCCCTTGTACTACATCAAATCCGCCTAGGGGCATCACATATAGCTTAGCAGAGAACTTATGGCCTTCTAGTTCCATGTTGTAGCTTTCCATAATATCGAAGATTCTGGTAGACTTACCAATAGCAGTTTCTAGGTCAAAAGGTTTATCGATGCACCTACTACTAACAGGCAATTTAGCATAGAAGGCAGCAGATATGAAACTCCTACTAGCACTAGAATCAAATAATACAGAGGCACAAGTTTGGTTTACTAGGAACACACCTGACACAACGTCGGGGTCTACCCGGGCTTCCTCTCGGGTCATCTTGAAGGCTCTTGCACTTGCCCTTAGCCCTCCTTCTTCTGGCCACTTCTTCAACCCAGAACTTTCAGCCCTTGGCTTCTTGCAATCCTTGTTCATATGGCCGATTTCACAACAGTTAAAGCACCGTGGGGCTCCACACATCTTTGAAATGTGATCGGGCTTGCCATATTTGTAGCAGACATTCATTCCCAAGCGGCATTCCCCGCTACGTTCCTTCCCTCACTTATCACACCGCTTAAACCCCGAGCTTTCAGTAACCACTCGACGATCATCCACCCTCGGCCTCTTACTATTCGAGGTGAAACCACCACTCTCGAATCTCTTCCCGTTCCAACTCCTGTTATTACCACCCGTCTTCTTCACCTCCACCACCTCCACTTCTCTTTCATCGTACAGTCTCCCAGTTAAATCTACCGCCGACCTAAAAGTGATAGGTCGGACAGCGATCAAGTGCCTACGGATGTCAGCAGGCAACCCCTGAATATACCGCTTGATCTTCATTGAAGCCGGTGTAACTTGATCGGGCACCAGTCTTGCCATTTCGTTGAACTTAGTCGTATACCGCTGGTGTGTCATGGTTCCCACTTCCAGCTGTAGGAACTCCCTCTCAATCTTGTCAAGTTCTCGATGAGGACAGAATTCCTCAATCACTAACTTTTTCAGTTCACTCCATCTTATCCTCCTGACAGCCCTGTTGCCCTCGGCTGTGACAATATTGTCCCACCAACACAGAGCCGAGTCAACAAATGAGTGAGTGGCAAATTTCACCTTCTGATTCTCCCTGCACTCACTAATATCCAACGCTGCCTCCATCTATCTAACCCAGCGGTGGGCAATAGCAGCGTTACCATTGCCGTCAAAAGTAGGGGGTTTACACCGTTGGAATGCCCCGTAGCTGCATCCCCTCGCGGTTTCCCGTACCTCTTCATCTTCTTCATCACTGGAGGCTCCCCTTTTAACATTCATCTCCTCCTCATCAGCATGATCTCCCTTGTTCTCCATTCTCCCAGCAGCAACCCTTCTCTCTTCCTACTTTTCTTTCCTCTCATCCTTCCTTACAGCCCGGATCACCTCAGTCACGACAGACGGTAGGATCATCTGCATGACTTGGTGAACCTCCTCCACCACTGCCTCTTTCACTGAGGCCCTCAAATTGGCACTCTAATCCACTCCCTCCGGGTGATGAAGCTTAGGCTCAGCAGGAGCCGTATCTATAGTTCTCGTCTTGTTCTTTGCGGCCCGGGGTCTACCAGCATGATCACCCCGTACTCCACCTCTAGAAGCCTTATATGATCTACCTCCAGCCATCCTCTAACACTATAAGATTCAAACACTCACACGGTCATTCAAGGTAATAGCTCAGTTAATGTTAAGTATAGTAAGTCCCTAATTACAGTGGCCAGTTGTGATTAGCCACTTACTTTACTCTTCATTCCCCGAGCATTTCCTTTCCTGACTACATCAGTATTCAAATCTACTAAAGCACATAAATCAAATAGCATGCGCACATAATACCGGTTATCATAATGAAAAGAAATACCTGATGGCATGTAGCTACTCGGGCTGGCATCCCTCCATTCGGTCCCATTTTCAGTTTAAGTTTAGGTTTTTTAAAATATTTACCCATTTCTCTTAAACTTTGGCTCTGATACCAACTTGTAAGGCCCTGTTCCCGGAGGCCTCACAGTTGGACATTCACAGCACAATTTATAAAACATTTCATAATTTATTATCACAATGCAGCGGAGTTTAAACTTCAAAAGCCATTCATTAACTTTATAAATGTTGTTGCTAAGCAATACATGTTTGATAACAGTTACAAAAGATCATTAGTTGTATTACGAAACAACAGTGTTATCTTCTTGAATAGACGTCAGCCAAATCCCGACGAGTAACCTCCCCGAGTGCCATCCTCAGCAAATTACCTAGCAACTGAAAACGCATAAAAGTCATCTTTGCTGAGTGAGTTCTAGTTTTAAAATCATAAAAATATCTTGATAGATTTGTATACAAAATACTTCTTAAAAATGTATCTTATCTTTCTTTCGGATGTGATCATACATTATACATACAAATCATATCCATTACATCATCACAATTCTCTTTCTTGCTTATTTATTATTATATTTCATTGTCGATATGGACCAAAGTGCTATACCCCCCATATAATGCGCTTAAACCTGGTACTGGGCCTTGAAGTCTATAAATAGACTCCATCCGTGGTGCATATATGCTGACTCCAATACCAGGGTAGCAACAGTGGTCCCCTCAATCTTAAAGATTGACCCTTTGTACATCCTTTGGGTTAGCTAAACCGTACACAGTTGAGCTAACGACAACATGGTCGTGCACCTCCTGTAAATTTTTACTTGCATGTCTTTTCATTCTTTATGTTCCACTTTTTGTTAATATTAATCTTTCACTTGATTAATAATAATACTTTTTGGTCATAGGCAATCCCCATAAAGTCACATGTTAATATCATAATAGGCACATAAGGATAGCCCACAACATACATAAGATAATCAGATACAAGCACCAAGTCAACCATGGCCAAACCCTAATTTTTGATCTTCCAAAATTCCAAAAAATTCCTTATCTTAAAGAAATGCGGGTGAACAAAACCAATGCGGGTGAACAACTTGCAAACGCGGATGAACAACTTGTAAATGTGGGTGAACACTTGGTAATTATTCTTTCTTAAAAGAAATGCTGATGGACACCGTAGCAAATGCGCATGTATAAAAAGAAATGCTGATGGACACTGTAGCAAATGCGCATGTATAAAAAGAAATGTTGATGGACACTTAGGCTGAATTTAGGCAAATGCGGGTGAACAACTGCAAATGTGGGTGAACAACTGTAAATGCGGGTGAACAAAACACTTAGGTAATTATCACAGTGTAGATGCGGATGAACCATCAGACCTGTAAATGAGACTTATGCAATAACCAATTCTAAAACCTCATTTTCATACATTCTTAACATAGATCTATCATGCTAAACTCTTAGAACAAGCTTACAACCTCATAGAACATAGAAGTTCATACACATACATACACAGTTATCATACATAATGGTTGTAAAACATTTTAAATGCATTTTCGGCCCCAAAGAAGTTTAAAAACATTGAACCGGGGTCATAGAACTCACCTAGTGTAGCAAACAAGCAAAACTCCTCCGAACCTGCTTGTACACGAGTTAAAACACCTAAACAAGCAAAACAACCAACCAAAGCACATACAACACTTAGAAATCGGTTTCTATGGTGGAAAACCTCAAAGAACCGAGCCAAACATCAACAAAAACCCACTAACCTTGAAGATTTCAGTTCTAATTCCTTCTTGGAACCGAGAGAGCTGGTCTGCAGCTTTCTTTCTTCTTCTTTTCAGTCGACCAACAGCAACAGCAAGATGATATGGGCGGCCATGCCCATATAAAGTGCATTTTGACTTTTTGGTACTATTTACACAAAGCACCCCTCAACTTTGCCTTCTTTTTATTTTCTTCAAAATACTTTTCTTTCCTTTTTATTTTGACTGAAGTTTCGGGTGTTACAGGATGAGGAACATTCATCCGCATTTCCTTAAAAAGACATCCGCATTAGTAAATGTGGATGACTAACAAAGAAATGCAGACAAAAAGATGTGTATTGTTTGTTCAACAATTTGAATAATAACACAAAATACTCTCTCTCTAGAATAAATTATCCATATAATTTATTCACAACACTAGTGCAAATATTTAGAAACCCAATTTCTAAATACTTCAAGTGTTAATATTTATTTGCATGATCAATTATAAAATAAATATTGTGGGTGTTTGTCTAGCTTGTTATTAGGTATGACCCGACTTGGATCATAACGTACTAGCCACATCAATTCAATATGTGTCTTGGGCAGACCGTTCCTAACAATCTCCCACTTGCACAAGATACAAAGAGAATTGATGCAAGTAGTAAATACCACCTAAAAACAGTTTACTACCCCTAATACGCATGATGAAGTGCCATTTAATAACATCATCTTCCTCAAGTCCCTTACTTGAAAATGATTTAGGTGAATCTATCATTTATCCTTTTATTACAGATGTCATGTTAAATCCAGAGACACAGCATGATCATTCCCTGTTGATTTAACTTTATCAAGCCTTAGACATCATACTCTCAACGAATAAGAGGAACAAATCCCATCTTGACTACATACGTTTCTCACAGTCACCTTGTATCACACCTGAAACTAGCCTTATTTACTCTCCATATTTCAGAACAGCGAAGAACTAGATCAAAGCATAATATTTGGTGAATATCGAACCCAATATGTATCTCAGGTTGGAGGATACAATAATATTCTCCTTTACACAAATTTACTTATGATCAATTACATAATTCCATGTAGTAAAATTTGAGAGCGGGTCAGTCCAATATTTGTATCCCATAAATATCTCTGAACCTTGGTAGCAACCTCTTGCTCTATATTCATACCTTATGAATATCCACCAATCCAAGTTCATAATAGTTATACCTTCATATTTGTTCCCACAAATATGACCTACTACGGACATTTAGAATAATAAACATATTCATAGATCTAAACATGCTAAAATGGAACATAACTCATAGTATTACAATAATAATATATATGAGTTAAAATAGGGGATCTCGAATGGTAGATACTACCCCTAGAACGGCAATGAATTTCTTTAACCATGCAGCTTCATGTGCTGCCAATGAAGTGGCAATGTATTCTGATTCTGTAGTGGAAAATGCTACCACATCCTGCTTTGAACACTTCCAGCACACTGCCCCTCAATTCATAATGAAGACATACCTCGATTGTGTTTGAGAATCATCTCGATCAGTTTGGAAACTCGCATCCGTGTAACCCTTTACAACGAGTTCCTCTTCACCAGATTGGTATATTAGAAACATATCCTTAGTCCTCCTAAGGTACTTCAATATACTCTTAACAACCATCCAATGGCTATTTCCTAGATTCTGTTGATATCTGCTTGTCATGCTTAAAGTGCATGACACGTCCGGTCTAGTGCATATCATTGCATACATGATGGATCCTATAGCAGATGCATATGTGTAAGGCCCCGTTCCCGAGACGCTTACAGTTGGTCAATCATCGCATAAAACATATAAAATTCATCATTTGGCAGTGGAAGTTTAAACTTTTCATTAGTAATTAAAAACATGTCAATGCATCATATCTTTAAATTACATCATCAAAAATTGTATTAATACAATATCATCTCAAAATGTGGATGCCAGACTCAAAACATTCCCGGTAGCTTATGCATCCATGCCTGCACCTCCTCAGCGTCAGATGGTTACCTGCCAACTATTATGCACACAAAAGTCAGCGACGCTGAATGAGTTCTAGTTTTATTTTAAAATACTTTACTTCCGTTTAAAACATTTCTTTTACTTTCGTACGTGATCACACATCATACATACATCTTGGTAATAATTATTATCTTTCATCGTCATTCATCATTCGTACTTTCTTTTATTAATATCTTCCACCTTTAACTAGATCCTG
The DNA here is from genome assembly GCA_025506505.1 of Flaveria sonorensis. Lineage (NCBI taxonomy): Eukaryota > Viridiplantae > Streptophyta > Magnoliopsida > Asterales > Asteraceae > Flaveria > Flaveria sonorensis. The sequence continues at coordinate 29,653,573 of CM046440.1, read as the reverse complement.
CCATACGCTACACCCCCACGTCAAGCAAAAGCCGATAATGTGCCGGGTTTTATAAGTAAACCCCCACATCAAGCAAAAGCCGACACAGTACCAGGGTACACGACAAGGATCTTCTCACAACTCATACGCTATACCCCCACTTTAAGCAAAAACCTATAATGTGCCCGGGTTTATGAGTAAACCCCCACGTCAAGCAAAAGCCGACACAGTACCAGGGTACGCGACAAGGACTCCATCATTCATTTCTTCCATTTTCCTCATTTGTTATCTTTCACTTTCATTATGTAATACTTTACTTACGTACATAAGTAACATACCACGTAAAGTCATATCATATACATAGCATGGAACAACAACATCATCATAACAACACACAATGCATACATATTATAAACAAGCATAAGCCACCACTTGACATCATTTCTTAACACTTAAATTCTACTTCCCAAAATTTCATAAAAAAACTAAGTCCCCAAAGAAATGTGGATGACACTGTAGCAAATGCGGATGAACTGTAGCAAATGTGGATGACACTGTAGCAAATGCGGATGGACTGTAGCAAATGCGGATGAACTGTAGCAAATGCGGATGAAAGCCTTCAGAAAATATTCTAAGTGTTCAAAGAAATGCTGGTAAAACAAATGTGGATCGACAAAACCTTCGGGCTGAACCATATAGACATTCCTTTCGAGATGTCCATTAAGGAAAGCAGTTTTGACATCCATTTGCCAAATCTCATAGTCATAATATGCAGCTATGGCAAATAATATCCTAATTGACTTTAGCATTACCACAGGCGAGAAGGTCTCATCATAATCAACCCCTTGAGTCTGAGTGAAACCTTTTGCTACATGTCTTGCTTTATAAGTATCCAAGTTTCCATGCATATCAGTTTTCTTCTTGAAAACCCACTTACATCCAACCGGTTTGGAGTTAAGCCGTGGCACAACCAATTCCCACACTTGGTTGTCATACATGGATTGCATCTCTACATTCATGGCTTCAAGCCACTTGTCACAATCCGAATTGGACATTGCATCATGGTACATAGTTGGTTCATTCGAGTCAACTACATAGTATACATTCATGAAAAATCCATATCTTTCAGGTGGATAGCTAGTTCTACCAGATCTACGAATGTTTTGTGTGTATTGATCACCCACTTGATCATTATCAACAAACTCTTATTGATTGCTAGTATTAACCAAACGTGTATCGGCTTGTGGTTCTCGATCCTCATCAAGTTCCACTATTCTATCAGTAGTTCCTTCCATAAGAAACTTAGTTTCCAAGAACTCAGCCTTTCAAGTAATAAATACCTTTTGCTCTGTTGGATTGTAGAAGTAATATCCCATCTGAGTCTTTAGGATATACTACAAAGATACACTTAGTGGATTGGCTTTCTAACTTGTTTGGGGTGTTTTGCTTAACATAAGCTTCACAACCCCATACCTTTAAATATGATAACGATGGAACCCTTCCATGCCATATTTCAAAAGGTGTCTTATCCACTTTCTTGGTTGGGGACATATTCAGAATACGGTCCGCAGAGAGCAATGTGAAACCCCAAAATGACAGAGGTAGTGTGCTTCTAGCCATCATAGATCAAACCATATCCAATAGGGTTGGGTTTCTCCTCTCAGACACACCATTATGTTGTGGTGTTCTGGGTGGAGCAAGATGTGAGACAATCCCACAACTCCTAAGATGATCTTGAAAGGCATCACTAAGGTATTCACCTCCTCTATCCGAACAAAGAACTTTGATTGTTTTGTTGAGTTGATTCTCTACTTCATTCTTGAAGATTTTGAACGTTTCAAAAGCTTCATCTTTGTGCCCCAACAAGTACACATAACCATAACGACTATAATCGTCGATGAAGGTAATGAAGTATCTTTCACTATTCCTTGTCATTGCTTTAAAAGGACCACATACATCCGAGTGTATGATTCCTAATAAATCTTTTACCCTTTGGTTAGTCCCACTAAAGGGTTCCTTGGTTATCTTTCCTTGTAAACAAGATTCACACTTATCAAATGAACCCTCTTCATTTGCTTCCAAAAGACCATTCTTTTGAAGTGTTTGAATGCGATTCTTGTTTATGTGACCAAGACGACAATGCCAAAGATATAATTCACTTAAACTCATTTTAAGTTTCTTGGTGCTTGATTGGTATAACGAGTTATTAAAGGATGAGTCATCATGAACCAATTCATAAATACCATTAAAAGGATAGCCTTAAAATAAAATATATCATCCATAAAAACACAAATACCATCGTTTACAAACTTTAACACATAACCAAATTGTTTTAAAAGGGAAACAGAAATTATATTCCTAGTCAAACTAGGAGCATACAAAATATTTTTCATAATGACTTCCAAACCACTTGGAAGCTTCAATATATAGTCTCCTTAGGCTTCGACATCAACCTTTGCTCTGTTGCCCATGTAAAGACTAGTATCCGCCTTCTTAAAATGCTTATTTCTTTTGAAGCCCTATAACAAATTGCAAATATGAGTTCCACATCTAGTATCTAATACCCATGTGTTTGAAGAAATAACATTAAGTACAATATAGATCATGAAAGTTGTACCTGAGGTCTGCCCAGCATCCCTCTTGTTTCTTAACTCTTTTAGATAGATTGGACAGTTCCTCTCCTAATGTCCTATCTCATCACACTCAAAGCATGGATTATTCTCCGTAACGTTTGGCTTCTTAAGCCTCGGTTTTGGTGGTCCTGCTTTAGTCTTTCCCTTACCCTTTCCTTTGATGTATCCCTTGCCTTTGACAACATTTTCCTTGGGTTTGGGGTGATGCCTTTTCTTGCTGCCACCCTCATTGATCGTGAGAACCGGTAAAACCCTTTTACCCATCCCTTCCTTGGTAGTTTTGAGCATTGCATGAAGTTCCCTAATGCTCTTGTCCCATCCATTCATGTTATAATTCATGATAAAAGTCTCAAACTTCTTGGTTAGACCATTGAGGATCAAATCCGTGGCCAACTCTATTGAGACGGGACAATTCAGCCTTTCAAGGCGATCAATATGGCTTTTCATCTTCATCACATAAGATGATACAATTGGGTTTCTTCCATTCGACATGAATGAAGCGCTCGAACCGTTTCGAAGTGCTCTACCCTTGCTTGTTGAAGGAACGTTTCCTTCAGCTGGGTAATCATGTCGTATGCTCCGTGATGTTCAAAATCCTTTTGAAGCTCGGGAATCATGGTTCCCAACACGAGACAAGAAACTTACACAGAATCCTCAGTGTGCTTAACCCAATCCTCGTAGGCATTAACATCATTAGCGTTGGGTTCATCGGGAATAGGATCGTCCAGCACATATGATTTCTTTTCTTGCTTGAGAACAATTCTCAAGTTTCGAAACCAATCCATGAAATTATTATGGTTGAGACAATCCTTTTCTAGGAGGGTTCTCAGTGACAGGTTATGGACTGTAAGGAGATAGCTTTGTTATTATTTGCGGCCATTACTAGAATATAAACAAAGTTCAATTTTAGTATTTATAAAAATGAAATATTAATTATTAATACCCTTTCATGTCTCATAGACAATTAATAATTAAAATCTAGAATCCAACATTACATTCAGATATGGTTAGGTGACCTTTATCCCATTATTTAAATTAAAAAGGTAGTCAACTTTTGACAATTGCAACCCTTTGAATCTTCTAGTATTATGGGACCGGTTAAACATCTTTATGTTTAGTTGGCATGTTTAATCCCATCAACACCATTGTACACCATGCTTCAGTGACCCTATTCACATGGTTTCCAACTCAAGTAATCCTACATACACACACGTGTGAGTTTACACATACAGGTGGTTAGGTAACCTTTATCCCACAAATATGTTAAACCCACCTCAAACACACAAGTTCCCTAAATGTGGTTAGGTGACCTTTATCCCACAAATAGTTCCCAAGTGATTCGAGTGTTGTATAAAAGGATGGGGTTAAACTTGTTTAAAAGGGATTTTGTTTCCATTAATTCTAGTTATGAAAACATTTTGTACCTTATATTTGCATGCATTCAAATCTGTGGTACACTAGTGAAACCAATTTCCAAGGTTCTTTTAATAAAACCCAATTTTATTGCGAAAACATTAACCTTTAATAAAACCATTTTATTACCCATATTAGTGTTTCCAAAAGAACCGTTTGCAGCTTGTTATTGATTTGAAATTGTTTAACAGTGCATATCCAAATATCACATGTACAATAAATTAAATCAACCATGCAAGCAACACATACAACAACAAGTTCATAACCATAGCCAACTAATTTAACATCACTTGTTGACCGAAACAAGTGAGTTAATTAGGTCCTTCCTAAGGGTAACACTTGTGTCGGTGAACTCCCACTTGACCCCGCATCCAAATGCTTCAAGTGTCCACTTTGTGTTTGTGATTCTCCCTTTCGATTTGAGCTTCCAAATAGGCTTAAATTTCTGCACCAAACTCCTTTGGGCCTTCAAAATATGTTTTCAGTTATTGGGCTTAAATCCCATTAAGAGCTATAAAGCCCTTTGGGCACAAAATTGGCCGAAACCAAAAAACATCCTTGTTGCATCTTCTTTTACAAAATTATATATCCTATATACATTTTTCTAGTAAAAGTGAAATGCAACTAATCTATTTATTTTACATACCAAATGAAAATAAATAAATTACATAGCCAATAGGAAGAACAAATACATTTAATTATTACAACCCTTTGAATAATCAAATACAAATCACAACACAACCAAACAAAAGGTCTCCGCTAGGTTATGAACATCAAGATACATATCCAAATATGTAAGAAAAAATCCAAAAGCTTTCCCCTTGAACCACTGATTTTCGGTTAATGTAAAGACAAACCGAATATCATGATTCTTGTCCAAACAACTAAATCATCCAAATGATTAAATTTTTCAAGATTACAATATGCATGTAAAGTAGAATCTTGAAAAATTCAGGGGAAACACAGACCAGAATTCTCGGTCTGTTGGTGAATTAACAGCAAGAAACCGACATTGCAGTCCGGATGAAGCATGTGTCCATATAACCGGCTCTTGATGCCATTGTTGGGGTTTTCACAAGTTTATCAGAGTCATTTTATCCTTACAAAATGAAAAACGTAGCGGAATTAGGATGAAAAACTTGTTAAGTTAATATATATAAACCAATTTATATATCTGTTAAAACCCATAATGGATCGTTATATGAAAAACCATGCTTACAAACAACCATAGGGTGTTAAGAATTCTACCTCTCGAATGGGTCAGAGGAAGAAAATATTTGAACGGCAGCTTCCAAAGTAGGAGGCCTCAAGCTTGTCTACCCCAAGCTTCTGACAAAACATCAGGCTGCTAGGATTTTCACTTGACCGATCTTTGTTCACTGTTCTCTTCGACCGATTGAGAGAGCACCAACAAGAACACCGATCTGCACCTTTTGTGTGTGTTGTAAGTTATCAGAGAGAGTGGTTGAATGCAATCATATATCGCATGTCCTGTGAAACTGAATTTCAAAGAGAGAGAAAAGTGGGCGGGACCCATCCCTTTAACCCATCCGAATTTCTCTAATATTCATCCGCATTAGTAAATGCGGATGAACATCCTCTAACCTCATTTGTAAATGTGGATGAAGAAATTTCATCCATATTTCCCAAATGTACATCCGCATTTTTAAATGTGGATGAGTAGTTCCATCCGCATTTCCACAAATGCACATTCGCATTTGTTAATGCGGACGAACACTTCATCAGCATTTCCCAAATGCACATCCGCATTAGTAAATGCGGACGATCAGTTTCATCAGCATTTCCTTAAATGCTCATCCGCATTAGTAAATGCGGATGAAGAAATTCCTTCAGCATTTCCACAAATGCACATCCGCATTTGTAAATGCGGATGTGGAATATTCATCCGCATTTCCTCAAAAACACATCCGCATTAGTAAATGCGGATGAGTAACAAAGAAATGCGGACAAAAAGACTTGTATTGTTTGTTCAATCATTTGAATAACAATACAAAATACTCTCTCTCTAGAATAAATTATCCATATAGTTTATTCACAACACTAGTGCAAATATTTAGAAACCCAATTTCTAAATACTTCAAGTGTCAATATTTATTTACATGAACATATCATAAAATAAATATTATGGGTGTTTGTCTAGCTTGTTATTGGGTATGACCCGACTTGGATAATAATGTACTAGCCACATCAATTCAATGTGTTATGACGATCCCGTCCATCACATCCTCGTGTTTCCGCTACTAGCAGGGGTGTGACGTATATACACCCGTCTTAATTTTGACTTTTATGTCTTGAACACGATGAATCCTAAGATCAAGCTCATTGAATCTAAAGAATATACGTAAATGTGTATATATGAATTAGTTAAAGCCCAACAATGAAACAATATTATCATAAGCTTGCTTAGAAATCAATTCTCCACCAAATAACATAGCGTAGTTGCATAAATCAAGCCGTTTTGAAGGTTGCAATAGGTTGAGGTTAAATATATGAAGTTTGTTAAATAAATTGGCTTAAAAGTTAAAATATGGATTCACTAGATGCTACTTGCCAACAAATATAAAAATAAAATAAAATACACAACTAACATAAACTAATATAAACATACATCTAACGAGCTATTGTTAGGAATTTCTATTACAACATACAAAATTGCTCATTCCTAATAGTTTCTTCTTTAAATGAACAAACTAACATTACAACGATACTTTCTTTTCTTGTTATTTTCCTTTTTTTCTTTTTTTTGTAAACATAGACTATAGTAGTATAATAGTAAACACAAATGTTGTTAAAAAATTCCAACTAGATAACACAAGTCAGACAAGTAGCGTAACTCGGGTTTTAACACAAGAGTTTCTAAGTAAAGGTTATTTGGGTAAGTAGGTTATATATGAGGGTTAAGTAATAAAACAAACTAGGTTCAGACTCAACTAGGGTGACTAAGGGTGTTGAAAAAGAGAACACAAAGTGTGTTTTCCTTATGCCTCTATCATTTTCATACAATAACCTAGTTTGTAATCTTGAAATGAATCACTTAAGCAAGTTCTAAAATAAAAACAACATTTGGCTCACTCCATAAATAACAAAAACATGAGCTTGGGATACATAATGAAAATTAAATGCTTGAAGGGCACAAAAATAAACTCATGGAAATGGAGGTGATGGGAATATGTGTAAACTCATGCATAATCATTTTTCACACAACATGACAAGTTATTGTAATATTTTCAAATATTTAATTACATTTTGCTGGATTCTATTAATCATGTTATTCCAAAAGTACTTTTATACCTAACGATCTAAAATATAAGCAATATGGACGCCATAAAAAGTTTTAGCCAAAAAGGAGTTGTTTTCAGTTGTAAAAGATATATAATTGATGGTATTGATAAAGTCATGCAAAAATCCCTAACATCCTCACACTTTCATGGCACATCACCCTCAATGTGCCCATAATATGCAATACAATTGGATGCAATACCAAACCACATAGGTATGAAAGAGAGAACACAAAACTCCCCTTATACAAACTCCTTAACTGCATTGTCAAATTTTCATCAAAGCTAAAAGCAGCCTCATGATTCATGCAACAAAAAATGATCTATCAAAAAAACAATTGTCAAATAACTCAGGTTGCATCTTGAAAGCGTTCATTTATTAACGAGTCATTAGACAAGAGAAATAGATAAAGTAACAATGGCTAATCATATTTTAATCTTCTTTGAACCAGAGGTGGGACTTGTGTTTCATCTATTATCATCTCTGGTTCCAATTCTTGCTCTAACACATAAAAGAATGGAGCCAAATGGGCTTCACTTTCATCCTCTTTACTCAAATCGATGTTGTAAGATGGACTATCTTGTAGAAGGTGGACATGGACCATATTAACTTTAACACTTAATGACTCTAATGCATAACATTGTAAAACGAGTTGTTGCTCAACATTACCTTGATTACGGTTGGTGTTTGGCTATGAAACATATAAATTCCTTGTTGTAGCAATTCATGTAATGATGGAAAAGGCTCAGTATGGAATGGTGGTATGGTAGACTCCTCAAAAGATTGCGATTAAATATATTGTTCTTCATAATAATCTATAGGCACCCTGATGATTATAATGGTATCCTCCATAGTTGTCCCTATAGTAGTTCTCCATGAGAATCACTATAAAGAACACTTAAACAAAATAAATCATAGGTACCAGATAGAACCAAAATAAAAATTAAAATAAACTAAGTAAAAAGTAAATAAAGATAACACAGAGGTAAAATAGCTAAATTAACAATGTCACACCCTAAAAATCCACTTGCGGAGTTTAACGACGTGGCATGTCAATAAACCTAGATCATCATCTTTAGTTACTTTGAGTGACTGCTACATGAGTTTTTAAAACAAACATCATAGTTTAATATTTAAACATAACAGAAGCATACATCAAAAAGTTGAAAAAGATTTTTAATGAAAGAGTAAATATGCAATACATGTGTCCAAAACCCACAGTGTAAATGCAAGTAATAATTAATATTGTTGAAATGTTTGAATGTTGTGAGACTATGTTGTGTTCATAAGTGTACCTAGAATTTAGTGACTTGAGAATGACATAATAAACTGTCAACATGGGGTTAGTGAGTTCATGAGTTTGTAAACAAGCAATAGATTTGAGTTATAGTAACATAAGCAAACTGTAATGAAATAGATAGCTAGTCTATAGCATAAGGATATACAATAGTGTTTTCACGATCGAAGCTAACAGTGTTCGTTTGTTTGCCTTCTACCACGACTTACCAAGTCATGACATTGTGTTTGTTGTTTAGGACAATATTACACCGGCTTGACCACTAGTTGTACGGGTGGGGTTTGTCAAGCCCAGTAGTACTTATTAATATTTCCCGCTAATTAACCTCTTAATGATCTGAAAGAGTAAGGACTCTTAATGATATAATTACACTATGTAACATGTAATACCTATACTTATAAATTAAAGCATTTAAGTATGTTATCTCCCCCGAAAAGGAGCAAATAAAAGATGGGCAGTGAACACATCTTATGCATATACAAGACAATTAATAGTGCTAGATTGTATGTGACTTGTCACAAGCTATCCAAATCATGTAAGTGTGTGAAGAAAGGGTTTGTTCATAAAAACCTAATTGTCCAATCAATCCTGTTGATTTAGGTGTTGTAGAAAGGATGACTATGTTTGACCAAGTCTAACCCAATGACCCATTGGTGACAAGTTAAGTGAAATCATGCTTGTTTATAGTTAACCAGTCCATTATTCATGAGTTTTGTTCAATAACTTCATGTATCATGCATAATGAATTCTAAACACTAGAAAGTTTCCATACTATCAAAACCTACCATAAAATTATATATATATATATATATATATATAATATATATATATACATACAAATTAATAATAATAATCAATGGTACATTTCAAGTCATCAACTAACTAATTACTTCAAGTTTCCCTAAGTGATAACTACCTATGCTACTATCATGCAACCTTGATACACATAGGGTTTAGATTAGTCATCACATTCCATGTGAAGTAAACTTCCAACCTCTGCATGCATGTATGGTATTCATCATATACCATTATGAGTAAACCATTGAACCAAATAAGATTTCCACTCTTGCCATGTTGACCAATTACATACATATATAATACGATTCAATCATATATACCTATTTACAAACTTTATTCTACTTAAGATAACACTGCATTATCATCTGGCATACATATCGGTTCAATCATCCTATTCTCACAAGTTAATCAAATTCAAGTTTCCTCCAACATGAACTAACATATGTATCCAACACATTTAGCATAGCAAAAAAATATTATTATTTCGAATGACCATTTTAGCATGATCCTAGCCTTCTATGGATGCCCCAAAAACAAATTCTAATAGTCATATAAATAAGGTTTTGCTTATTAGGAGGATGTGATCTAAACAATCCATGATTCATCTAAGAGTTAATTATTTGAAAGATCTCTGTGCATATTTCTATATTCACTTTCAATTCCTAAGATTGGATAACTATATGGATAGTCCAAAGGCTTGTAAAAATATAACAAAATAAGTCCCTGACATGGAGGGCGGTTAATTTTTTCTATTAACGTTTGAAAATAACTATTATACCCTTATAATTTTATAAATAAAAAATAAAATAAAGGTATTATACAAATATATAAATTAATAATTGAGTGGCCCCACCCCCACACCATCTTCCCCCTAAACATAACTACACACCGGTGATGACCGCCGCCACCACCACCCTCTCACCACCAGTGCCCATCACCGCCCTCTCACCACCGCAAAGCACCATAACCTCCCCCTCACCCTCATTTTTTTCTCCTATTCCCCATCACTGTCGCCCCTATTTGCATCCCATAATAGCATCATAATCATCCTATTCCCTTTGTCTTCTACCCCATCAACATATTACCAGCAATGAAGAATAACATCACCATCATCGCGTATGCTTGGTCACCACAACAATAATGCAACCAACAAATAGCACCACCACTTCAATAATGTTTATCATAGGATAAGGATTCTTCATCTGTAATGTTTTCATAGGTAACTCAACCAATAATTGTTCCACTTATGTTTCCTCACTCTCTTTCCTAAGCTTCTTGATTTTACAATTATCATAAGAAAACCCATAAGATGTTTTATCAATCATAGTACAACAAACACATATAATTTGTTCACAATTCAACAAGAAAATGCTTTTGTATTAAATCGATCTGGAAGTCGGTTCATGAAATATGAAATTAAGCATGAGAACTGGAAAAATAAAGGGAAAATGGGGGAATATTCACCTTACAAAAGCAAAGAAAGGGAGAAACAATCTTGAATGGGTGATTGACGCCTTGAAGTAGCAGGTATGATGATATATATTAGCAGGTTGAGGATGGTCTTTGCCGGTGGATTTTGTCCGTAACTAGGTTGAGGTGATGGTGGTGGAATGTAGCCTAAGATGTTAGTGGTGATTGGTGGTTGATCGGGAATATGGACTTGGTGGTGTGGTGTGGAGATCCAGTGATGGTAAGGTCCAGTCAAATTTTTATTTGAAGATGATAGGGGTGGTGGTGGCTTAGTTGTAGTAGTGGGCCCTAATATGTTTTCTTTATTTAATTCTTTTGCTTTTTCGCAAATAATAATAAATGTGAGGTAATTGTGTCATTTTCCAAGCACTTAATGGAAAAATGATAATGGCCATCCATGACGGGGACTTTTTTTGTTACGTTTTTACAAACCTTTGGACCGATCTTGAAATTTATCACACGTGGGGGCAGAAAAGGGAAAAATACCTATGCCCGGGGACCTTTCGTGTAATTAACTCTTCACCTAAACAACCAATAATTCATCAGTCATATGATCATCTATCCTATAATCATCGTCATGGATAACAAACATCATTAGATATGAAAATTACAAGTTGTTGAAAACAAAAGTTTCCTCTTATAGTAAGTCATGAACTACACATTCAAATCACCAGTTCTTTCATAATTCATATAAAAGATCAAAAATAACATCAATCTAGACTAACTACAATGTTCAATTTTGTAAATATCAAGCTATAGGACTGAGTAGATGAACTAGGGTTTTTGTGTAACCAAAATTCATGAAAAATATAAAAGGTTTATAATAATCCTTACCCAAATCACATAGTGGATCACAAAAGAGAATCCCAAAACAATTTTTGATTTGATTAAGTAAGAAGCAATGGTGTGTGGTATGTGTGTGTTGACTTAAATCATAAGGGAGATAGGGAGGGGAGGTTGATGGCCCAAATGGCGGGATGGATATGGTTTTTGCTTTTATTATATTATTTTCATATTCCATAACCCCTACTTAATATAAGGATTTATAAAAACCTATAATTACTTAATTTAAAATAATCATCCTTAATATGATATTCAAATCATTTCTTTTTACCAACTAAAGTTTCATGGCCCACTTACTAAAACTTTGAAGATTTTACAATCTTAACTAATGCTATAAAGTTCTCTCAACAATAAAATAACACATAAATCATAACAATAACATGTAACACATCGATTTTACATAATCATGTAATAACCACAGATTATTAATTAGATTAATATTATTTAATTAGTATTAGGAATTTGTTAGGTCACTAACATCCAGGATAACTTGTGTGTGATTACGTGATGTGTATGCATGACTCGATAGATACAACAGAGTTTTTGTTAACGAAGTTAACCTGAAAAATGTTGGATGTCACAAACAACTCCGGTTGTTCTTATAATTGTCATGCCCTTGGAAAGGCACCAAAAACATGATGTATGTATTGTATAAATATTTTTAACAATGATCATACCACTTGGTTTTAAATTTATAGAAATGAGTTTTACCTCAAAACTAAACCACACCTAAATAGACAAGTGTACCTATCATATATGTAGCATAGCTTTGGCAAAAACCAAGTAGTGATCCAAGGACACGATAGCTACTAATAGTAAACCTTAGTTATTATTTAACCGACAAATAGAGATGATTTGGTAATTTTGTATTTTCAAAATAGATAGAAAAATAAATAAAGATAGAAAAAAATCAAGAAAGATAATCAAACAAATATAATATTCACTTAGACTTTGAATTCTCCTAGCTAAATAATAATAGCATACACAAACTCATGGTGAGATCGTTTTATACACATGTAACATGGAAATAGAGTAGACAATCATCAAGGCTACCTAATTCATACGAGTCATTAGAAAGTTAAAATGAAGTTAACATAGTAACCAACTAAAGTCATTCCATGAAAAAAGCAATGATACATGTCGAATATAAATATGGACTAAAACTATGTCAAGGTTATTTAATCCCATAAGTATTTGAAAAGCTAATAAAGTAAACATATACCAACTACCTCGTATCAGGTAATGAAAACATCATATTGAACTCCTCTAACTTATGAATATCATACCATGAATATATGAAGTACAAATTTACGCTAGTAAACCATAATCACACATGCATAATTATAAGAAGAATCCACAACAAATGTATTGGTCTTTTCAAGCATATACACAAGGACGCTCAATTGAATAGTAATCATACATGTTTCAATCCCCATCCATTATTCCTAGTCAAATTCCATAAATACACATACATACATATGCACATTCATGAATAAATATCCTAGCATATACGGTTAAACATCATATGGTCAAGATTTAGCTAATTGAATAGTAATCATACATGTTTCAATCCCCATCCATTATTCCTAGTCAAATTCCATAAATACACATACATACATATGCACATTCATGAATAAATATCCTAGCATATACGGTTAAACATCATATGGTCAAGATATAGCTAAGTCAAACAAACACACATAACCATTGAAAAACATTCAAAACATTGTTAAGGTCATTAACATAGTCATCACCTTAAATAACATGTAAATTATTAATAATTAGTTAAGATTCATATAATTCAAATGAATGAAAGAGTTTAATTCATAATAGCTATAAGAACTCCCAAAAAACTTGAATAATCAAGGATTAGTTGTATGAAGTTAGATTCTTCCTTGGTGTACTTGATCTTCAATCTTGGCTTCTAATCTTGTAAAATTTCTACAAAATGAAGCTCAATGATAGAGAGAAACTAGGGTTTTATTATATTCGAACTTGGGTGAAATGGGGAAGAAGATAGGCTAAAAAGGAAATCTAATATGTGTTATAGCCATGATGAAAGTGTCATGGTCCTAATGCGTTATTCAACATGAGGCCTAATGCTTGTTATAGACATGACAGAAAAAGTCATGGTCATAACCGCCTCTCAACTTTTAAAATCATTCCTTTATTTCTTTAATTTTATTTTAAGACCACTAACTAACCATCCAAAACTACAAAATTCAAATAAATCACAATTAAATATCAATCTAGAGAAATATGTATTATTAACATGTATGTTTATGAACCATGATGATGTAGGAACTTTATTGTCATATGATGCATGAAAATATTATGGTGTTCTTATTTTATATTTATTACATAATAACTTGTAGCCAATAGAAAGGTTAAAAAGAGTATAAAGGACACCATTGGGCAAGAAATATTATTGGTTAACCAATCAAAGTAATAGAAGTTATAGGAAATTTCTACACGAAGAATTAGAAGGTGAGAGATTTCATGATGAGCTACTTCTTATGGCCCATGGAGGATCTAAACTTATGTTGGGAACTTAGTAATTATCTATTCATAAAGCTAACCATTTCCTCAACAAGAAAGTTACATATGTTTATTGGTATTTGTAACACGACTCACAATGATAAGCATGTATGGTACCCATGGTCATTTCCATGATCAAGGATGAAAATTATGAAACCATGGTGTGGAGGTCACCTAACATATACTAAGGCTGAAATGAAAGAAATAATGGATGTACATGTGTGTGTGGTATTCCTAATGTATTACTTGAGGGTCCGTCAATGTACTACCAGTAGATCGAGCTACTCCCTGAACTCAACCCATTAATGATACACCTTGTAAGGCCCCGTTCCCGGGACGCTTACAGCTGGACCGTCATCGCATAAAATATTTAAAACATGCATTACTTTTGCAGCGGAGATTAAAACTTTCATTAATAATTTAAAACATATCATTACGTTACATCATTCGTTTACATTTCAAAATACAACATCATATTAAAAATGTGGATGCCAGCCTCAAAACGTCCCCAGTAGCTTATGCATCCATGCCTGCAACTCCTCAGCATCAACAAAATACCTGCCAACTAACATACATACAAAAAGTCAGCAACATTGAGTTAGTTCTAGTTTTATAAATAAAACACTTTTCTTTCGTTTAAACAACCTTTTACTTTCGTTCGTGATCAAACATCATACGTACACATTGATAATAATTATTATTATCTTCGTCATCGTTCATCATCAAACAATACAAACTTACTATCATCCGAATCCTGCCTCACGCAATACCCCCGACTCATGCTCGAAAGCTGATAATGTGCCAGGGCCTGTAAACAAACCCCCGACTAGTGTCTGAAGACTGACATAGTACCAGGGTACACGAGAAGGATCCCATCTCATGTGCAACACCCCCGACTAGTGTTTGAAAGCTGATACTGTATCGGGGCCTGTAAACAAACCCCCGACTCATGTCCGTAGACTGACACGATACCGAGGCGAGCAACAAGACCTCATCTCATGCCATCCTATCTCATGCAATACCCCTGACTCATGCTCGAAAGCTGATACTGTGCAGGGGTTCGTAAACAAACGCCCGACTCGTGTCTGAAGACTGACACAGTACCGTGGTACGCGACAAGGATCTCATCATCCGTTACTTCCATTCTTATCATTCGTTATCTTCCACTTTCATTATATAATACTTTACGTACATTCATCATACCACGTAAAGTCATAACATCGTATATAACGTATTACATAACATAATACATACATTTTAAAAACCCATTAAACATGGAAAGATAACACATCACACACCTTATAATCATCACATCATCATACGTAGCACATCAAGCACAAGCCATCACATAACAACAGAACCTATCTCAACCAACTACCTCATAAAATCCTCAGAAAACCCTAAGTCCAAAATGGAGAGCAGTTGGACATCACAGGCGCATGAGCAAAAAAATTCAAAGGAAAACAGCCTAGGCGCATTACCACTATGCAGGCGCATGAGTCCTGCTTAGGCGCATGGACACTGCTGGGGCGCATGAACACTTAGGTGCATGAGCAACTCTGAGCGTATGGGCATTGCTGGGGCGCATGGCCTACACTTAGCCGCATGGGCAACTGTTTGGGCGCATGACTACTATTTGGGCGCATGATCTTGGGCGCATGAGGTAAGTTAGGCATATGAAAACAATTTTAGGCGCATGGGAACATTCTGGGCACATGACCAACAATATGAAAATATAACCGATGCTACAAACAACACCAAACAATGACCTAGCACATCCTAACATAAATCTACCATGCTACAAACACTAAAACATGCTAAACATCAAACATAACCTCAAAAACAACCTCTAAACATACAATTACAGAGCACCATCAAACAACTTGCTGTAAAACTCAAGGTTACTTAAAAATCTTTTTGCTCGGTATGCATAATAGCCCCAAACACTTTGAAAACTAGTAAAAAGAGGGGTTCAAGAACTCACCTAAAGCAACCTTCGAGCAACACACTTCCACCTGCAAATTCAGCTCCTAAAACCGACGAAAACAGGCACTTAGCACCATAAATCTCGGCCTAGAAGCTGAAAATTCGGTTGAAACCAAACATTAACCCAAGAAAACTCATCTTTTTGTAGATTTCAGCTTCTTCTCTCTCTAAAACCATGAACTTTTCTTCTTTCTTCCTTTTTCAGCCTAGAAGATGGGTATGGCAATGTAGTGGGCGGCCATACCCACTCTTTTAAACACTATTATTTTAGAGTTTGCATCTTGCATAAATTTAGTCCTTCACCTTATGTTATTCCTCATTTCTTTCTTTATACTTTTATTTGCTTTTCTTTTTAATAAAATTTGGGGTGTTACAAGTCCACCCCCCTTATATAGGTTTCGTCCCGAAACCTGTCGCTTCTCGAACAATTGTAAGTAATGCTGTCTCATCTCTTCCTTGCTCTTATACGTAGGCTTAGACCCCTTCTGGGCTCCCCTGTATTCGCACAAATGAGACCACCATTTTCCTTAGCCCTTCTCTCCCTTCTATCAGTAATGGCCACTAGTTTCTCCAAGTAGTTGAGTCGTCCATCCATCTCGGTATTCTCTAGTGGCACGATCATATCCTCCTCAGCTAAGCACTTTTTTAGATGAGATACATGGAATGCCAGATGAATTCCACTTAACTCATCGGGGTAGCTACCGTCGATAGGCCACTTCTCCTACCTGAGCAACGATTCGGAATGACCGTATATACCTCGGTATTAGCTTTCCTTGCTTTCTGAATCGAATGATCCCCTCTCCAAGACGAGGCCTTCATCATTACTCCATCGCCGTAGGTCAGCACCGAACTCTTGTCGGGTGCATTTGATCAAGCCACCCTCTTACAACACTCGGTGTTTGCCTCATAGGCTACTAGCCAATTTATCCGAAGGCGTACACCTACCCACCTAAGTCTGTCCTAAACACTCTAGCAGAAAACACACTCTCTTTCAATTCTATCATGCAATCCTCTATGGCATCGGGTGCTGAATCAATATTTCAGATTCATTGAGCCTGGATCTTAGGATTCATCAGTTTCAGATCCGAAAATTCAAAATTAAAGACTGGTGGAAGTGTGTGAATCGAAGAACAAGGATTTGTGTGTAATGTATAATGTTATGATTTCATTGATATTGAATAACAAATTACAATGAAGAAATATATACAAAGATGGATGAACATCAAACCCACCCAAAGGAGAGAAATTCTCCTTGGGTGGTGATTTACACCATGAAAAACACACACTTAAGAATCACAAGTTCTCACACACTTTGCAAGAACCACACATTACAAGTGGCACTAGTTGTTCTATTTATAATGTTATTACATCATGACCATAATTTGACAATTCTTGTGGTCTTGATGTTGACTTTGTCTTGTTGACTTTGTCTTGTGTTTGTTTTGTTCTGATTATCAACTTCGTCTCTGAACTTGTACAATGAGATCTTCAGTTGGCTTTGATTGTGGTTTGGAAAGCTTCAGTTTATCAATTGTTGAACCCAACATCGGGTAACCTAGTGGACTTACCAATAGCAATTTCTACATCGAAGGGCTCACCGACCTTCCTACTTCTAACGTGCAACTTATCACAGAAGGCAGCAGGAATGAAACTACTACTAGCACCACAATCAAAGCACAGATGCACAAATTTAATTTACTAGAAACGTACCTGACGTCATGTCGAAGTCCGCTCTAGCCTCCTCTCGGTCATAGCGAATGCTCTGACCTTCATCCTCTGCTCCCCTTCCTTGCCCCGGAGCTCTCTGCCATTAACTTCTTACAGTCTCTACTCATTTGTCCAGTCTCACTACATCTGTAACGTCTAGCCATGTGACAATCCTCACCCTGTGGCCCTCTTTCCCATACTGGAAGAAGATGTTTGATCCCCACTTACACTCCCCCTCGTGGCCTCTACCACACTTCTTGCATGTTTCTTCCCTCCCTGTTACCATCCTCCGATCATCGACCCTCAACGTCTTAACTCCAGCCACAAATCCACCATCGTTACCCCACCTTCCATTCTCATTCTTAACATAGCCCCACTCCTCCTCTTCATCCACTATAGCCACCGCCGCTCGCTCGTCATACAGCCTCCCCGCTAGGTCGACCACCGACCTAAACGTACCTGGCCGGGCAGTGATTAGATGTCTGCGGATATCTGCTGGTAGACCTTGAATGTACCTCTTGATCTTTCGTGACACAGGTGTCACCTGATCTGGCACCAGTCTTGCCATCTCGTTGAACTTCGTGGTGTACTGTTGGTGCGTCATCGTTCTCGCCTCCAACTACAAGAACTCTCTCTCAACTTTGTCAAGCTCCCTATAAGGGCAAAATTCCTTAACTACCAGCCTCTTCAGCTGCTTCCATCTCATCCTCCCAATTTCCCTGGTACCCTCGGCTTGAACAATGTTGTCTCACCAGCACAAGGCTGAATCCACAAATGAGTGGGTAGCGAACTTCACCTTCTGATCCTCGCAGCACTCGCTAATGTCCAGTACCGGCTCCATCTCCCTCACCCAGCGATGAGCAGCAGTAGCACTTCCATTCCCATCAAAAGTTAGGGGCTTTCATCTTTGGAATGCCCGTAGCTACAGCCCTTCACAGTTTTTTGCACAGCTTCCTCCTCCTCCTTATCGTCACTGTAGACAACCATATCAGTCTCTGGTTGCTCCCTTACCCTTAAACCTCCTTCCTCACCTCCTCGTCTAGCGGTCTTCCTCTTCTCAGTCTCCTTCTTCTCATACTCCTTCACAGCTTTAATAATCTAGATCACTACAGTCGGCAGAATCACATGCATGACCTGATGAACCTCCTCAACCACCTCCTCCTTTATTGAGGCTCTCAGATTAGCACTCTCATCCTTACCTTCCTGGTGATGGGGCTCTGGCTCTTCAGGAGCCATCTCAGCAGTCTTAGCCCTGCTCCTCGTGACATGCGGTCTAAGACCACGTCCACCCCGACCTCCACCTCGCGACGCCTTTGAAGATCTATCGCCAGCCATCTAGACACTACAAGATTCAAATACCAACACGGTCATTCAAGGTAATAGCTCAGATTATGTCAAGTATAGTAAGTCCCTAATTACAGTGGTCGGTTGTGATTAACCGGTTGCTTTACTCTTCATCCCCCAAGCATTTCCTATCCTGACTACATCACTATCTAAATCTACACAAAAGCACATAAACCACATAACACGCACACATAATTCCCCTTTTCATTAACTTACATAAAACCTTTACCTGTAGGCATGTAGCTACTAGGATTGACATCCCTTTCCTTTCATCCCATTCTCAGTTTAAGTTTAGGTTTTGAAAATATTTACCCAATTCTCTTAAACTTTGGCTCTGATACCAACTTGTAAGGCCCCGTTCCTGGAATGCTTACAGCTGGACCATCATCGCATAAATATTTAAAACATGCATTACTTTTGCTGCGGAATTTAAAACTTTAATTAATAATTTAAATATTACCAATGTGTACGTATGATGTGTGATCGCGTACGAAATGAGAGATGATGAAGATAATAATAAATATTACCAATGTGTACGTATGATGTGTGATCGCGTACGATTGCGAATGTTATGTTTTAACGAAAGTAAAGTATTTTTTATAAAACTAGAACTCACTCAGCGTCGCTGACTTTTTGTATGCATGTTAGTTGGCAGGTATTTTGTTGATGCTGAGGAGTTGCAGGCATGGATGCATACGCTACTGGGAACGTTTTGAGACTGGCATCCACATATTGATATGATGCTGTAATCTGATATGCTTTTAATTATTAATGAAAGTTTTTAAATTCTGCTACAAAAGTAATGTATGTTTTAAATAAATTATACGATGACGGTCCAGCTGTAAGCGTCCCGGGAACGGGGCCTTACAAGTTGGTATCAGAGCTAAAGTTTAAGAGAATTGGGTAAATATTTTCAAAAACCTAATCTTAAACTAAGAATGGGACGAAAGGGAAGGGATGCCAGTCCTAGTTGCTACATGCCTGCAGGTAAATGTTTTACGTAAAAGGTTTTATGTAAGTTAATGTTAACCGGTATTATGTGCGCATGTTATGTGGCTTGTGTGCTTTTGGGTAGATTTAGATACTGATATAGTCAGGATAGGAAATGCTTGGAGAATGAAGAGTAAAGTAAGTGGCTAATCACAACTGGCCACTGTGATTAGAGACTTACTATATTCGACATAATCCGAGCTATTACCTTGATTGACCATGTTGGTGTTTGAATCTTGTAGTGTTTTTAGATGGATGGTGGTAGGTCTTCGAAGGCTTCCCGAGGTGGAGTGTGTGGTGGACGTGGTGTTGGAACATGTGCCACAAGGAGAGGAGTTAGGGCTGCTGAAACGAACCCTGTAGATCCCGAGGTTCATCAGCACGAGGGCGTTGATGAGAGCGCCAATCTGAGAGCCTCAATGAAGGAGGCGATGGTTGAGAAGGTTCATCAGGTCATGCAGAGGATTCTGCCGTCTATAGTGACCGAACTTATTCGTGCTGTGAGGGATGACGAGAAGAAGGAGAAGAAGGAGAGGAGGCGAACCGCATGGCAAGGAGGTAAAGCTGGAGGTTCTAGGGATATGGAGCAACCCGATGCTGACATGGTTGTCTCCAGTGGCGATGATAAGGAGGAGGAAGATATGGAGGAGACTGTGAAGGGATGCAGCTATGGAGCATTCCAAAGGTGTAGGCCTCCAATGTTTGATGGAAATGGGAGTGCTGCTGCTGCACAAAGTTGGGTGAGAGAGATGGAAGCGGTACTTGAGATTAGCGAGTATCACGAGGATCAGAATGTGAAATTTGCTACCCACTCATTTGTGGATTCAGCCTTGTGCTGGTGGGACAACATTGTCCAGGCTAAGGGCACCAGTGCAATCGGGAGGATGAGGTGGAAGGATCTAAAAAGGTTGGTGGTCGAGGAGTTTTGCCCTCACAGGGAGCTCGACAAAGTTAAGAGGGAGTTTTTGCAGCTAGAGGCAGGAACGATGACACACCAACAGTACACCGCAAAGTTCAACGAGATGGCAAGGCTGGTGCCAAATTAGGTGATGCATGTGCCACGAAAGATCAAAAGGTATATTCAAGGTCTGCCGGCAGATATTCGCAGACACCTGGTCGCTGCCCGGCCAAGCACGTTTAGGTCAGTGGTTGATTTGGCGGGGAGGCTGTTTGACGAACGAGAGGCAGTGGCGATAATGAATGAGGTGGAGGAGCGGAGCTATGACAGGAATGGGAGTGGAAGACGGGGATGATGATGGTGAATTTGTGGCTGGAGGTAAGACGATGAGGTTCGATAATCAGAAGAGGATGACTGAGAGGGAAGACGTATGCAAGAAGTGTGGTAGAGGCTACACGGGGGAGTGCAGATGGGGATCGAGTGTCTACTTCCAGTGTGGAAGAGAGGACCACAGGGCGAGGGATTGTCACATGGCTAGATGTTATGACTGTGGTGAGCCAGGACATATGAGCAGAGACTGTAAGAAGTCAAGGGCATAGAGCTCCGGTGCAAGGAAGGATGGCAGAGGATGATTGTCAGAGCATTCGCTATAACCGAGAGGAGGCTAGAGCGGACTCTGACACGACGTCAGGTACGTTTCTAATAAATTAAATTTGTGCATCTATGTTATGATTGTGGTGCTAGTAGTGTTTTCATTCCTACTACCTTCTGTGATAAGTTGCACGTTAGGAGTAGGAAGATCGATGAGCTTTCGATGTAGAAATTTCTATTGGTAAGTCCACTAGGTTACTGGATGCCATAGAAGATTGCACGATAGAATTGAGAGAGCGCGTATTTCCTGCTAAACTATTCAGGGCAGACGTAGGTGGATAGACGTACACCTTCGGGTGAATTGGCTAGCAGCCTATGAGGCAAACACCGAGTGTTGCAAGAAGGTGGTTTGAACAACCGCGCCCGAAAGGAGTTCGGTTCCGATCTATGGTGATGAAATAATGATGAAGGCCTCGTTTTGGAAAAGGAGGTCACACGATTTAGAAAGCGAGTAAAGTTAATACCAAGGTATAAAGGACCAATCTGAATTGTTGCTCAGGTAAGAGAAGTGGCATGTCGACTGGGGCTACCCGACGTGTTAAGTGGAGTCATCCGATATTCAATGTATCTCGTCTAAAAAAGTGCTCAATCGATGAGGATGTGATCATGCCGCTAGAGGATACTGAGATTGATGAAAGATTCAACTACATGGAGCAACTAGTGGTCATTTCTGATAGAAGGGAAAGAAGGGCTAAGTCGAAGGATGGTTCCACCTGTGCGAGTATAGTGGAGCCCAGAAGGGAACTAAGCCTGCGTGTAAGATCAAGATGGAGATGAGACAGCTTTACTCGCAGCCGTTAGAGAAGCGACAGGTTTCGGGGTCGAAACCTATTTAAGGGGGGTGGACTTGTAACACCCCGAATTTTCATTTAAAAGAAGAGGAATGGAAAGTAAATAAAAAGAAAGGAAAACAAGCTCAAAGTGGCGGGGCCAAAGTGTAAAAAGGACAAACTTTAATATTTTATTATATAAATGGGTATGGCCGCCTATTTTGGGTTCTTCAACCTGCTTCTCGGTTGAAAAAGGAAGAAGAAGAAGAAGCTTCAAAGGTGAGTTTTTCTTGTATATGAGCTCGGTTTCAGCTGGGTTTTGAGTTCAAACCCGAATTTCTTGGTGTTTGGTGCTTGTTTTCGGAGTTTTAGTGTTGAAACCGTTGGGGAGCTTCAGATCCGAAGTGTAGTGCTCAAGGCTGTTCAAGATGAGTTTCTAGAACCCCTCTTTTACTGATTTTTAAAGTTTTGGGGCTGTTATGCATACTAAGCAAACATTTTTAAAAAGGAACCAAGTGTTTATGCTTGTTGTTGTTTGAATGGTGTTCTGTGGTTTTAGCTTTGATGATGTTATAGAGGTTAGAATTGTTGTTAGCATGTTTTAAGGGCCATAGAATGTTAGATCTGTGTTTGGGTAGTGTTAGAATAATTATCGGGTGTTTTGGGTAGTTAGAAATGTGTTCAGAATGTTCCCATGCGCCTAACTAATATGTGGCTAAGTGTCCTGATGCGCCCAAACAGGGGACATGCGCCTAAACAGTACCCTCATGCGCCCAAAATAGTGGACATGCGCCTGAACAGTGGTTCATGCACCCAGAATAAGTGTTGATGCGCCTAAGTATTGGTCATGCGCCCAAATAGTGCCCATGCGCCCAGACTGTTTTATACTTAGAATTTTATTGCCGATGTGCCTAGAATGTTTTAATGTGCCTCGTTTTAGACTTAGGGTTTTCTAAGGGCTTTATGAGGTGGTTGTTTGAGATAGGTTCCTTGGTGATATGTTGGCTTATGCTTGATGTATGTATGATGTTGTGATGTGGTTTTGTGTGTGTGTGTGTGATGTGTTATCTTTCTGCATTAAACAGTTTTCAAAACGTATGTATTATGTTATATTATACGGTATGTATGATGTTATGACTATACGTGGTACGATGTATGAATGAATATAATGTATTATGTAACGAAGTGAAAGATAACGATAATGAAAAGTGGGAAGTAATGAATGAATATAAGTCTTGCAAGCAATGAATGAGGTGAGCGACCATGTTGTCACAACAGACTCATAAGGGGTTTAATCCATGAGATTGACACGAAGGATGTCGTGATGCTCGCCTCGGTACTGTGTCGGTCTTCGGACATGAGTCGGGGGTTTGTTTACAGACCCCGGCACAGTACCAGTCTTCGGACATGAGTCGGGGGTGTTGCAAACAAAGAGGAGGTCCTTGTCGTGTACCCTGGTACTGTTCGGTCTTCGAACATGAGTCAGGGGTTTGTTTATAGGCCCCGGCACAGTATCGGTCTTCGGACATGAGTCGGGGGTATTGCATGAGACAGGATCCAGATAGAAGTGAAAGATAATGATAAAAGTTCGAAACGTACGAAATGAACGATGATGAAGATAATAATAAATATTACCAATGTGTACATATGATGTGTGATCGTGTACGATTGCGAAGGTTATGTGTTAACGAAAGTAAAGTATTTTATTTATAAAACTAGAACTCACTCAGCGTCGCTGACTTTTTGTATGCATGATAGTTGGCAGGTATTTTATTGATGCTGAGGAGTTGCAGGAATGGATGCATACGCTACTTGGAACGTTTTGAGACTGGCATCCACATTTTGATATGATGTTGTAATCTGATATGTTTTTAATTATTAATGAAAGTTTTTAAATTCCGCTACAAAAGTAATGTCTGTTTTAAATAAATTATACGATAACGGTCCAGCTGTAAGCGTCCCGGGAACGGAGCCTTACAAAGTGGGAGCACATTACTATGGACTTGGTGATGAAACTTTCTAAAATTTCTAAAGGATATGATATGATATGGGTAATCATCGATCGTTTGACAAAAAGCATGGTTGCAAAAGTTGATAGGCGCTGTCGTAGGGAGTTGCGAGTACTTGTCGTAGGCGGGGAGTACTCGGAGAGTACTCGGATATGGTAAATTATAAAGAAAATTAATTTTTAGAAATTATATATGTGTGAAATATAATGATTTTACAAATATTTATAACATAATACGTGAAAATCGATATATATCAAAGTAATATGTTCAAATACTATAGTATTTTAAAAAATAATATTTATTTTTTTAATATATATACACATAGTAATCATTTAATACTCATGTTTCAAACTAAATTGTTGAAAAAAAATAAAAATACAACAATATTCGGTGAAAAATAGCGAAAATCGGTGAAAAAACAACAAAAATCCGAATTGAACCGAGTAGGCCGAGTTGGACCGAGTTGCGCCGAGTTAGAGCGATTCTGTGTAAGGTTGACTGAGTTGAAAAAACGCCTCGGCAGACTTCCAAGTTTCTGAGTACTCGCCGAGTACTCGCTCTCCTAGGCCATGTTTTACAACAGTGACAAAACGTAATCACTTTATACCCATGGGTGAAAATTATTCGTCAGAATGAATGGTAGAGGTATGTATTAATGATATGGTGTCATGGCATAGTGTTAGTAAGTATTGTATCATATAAAGATACACATTTCACCAAAAGAGTCTAGAGGAAATTTCAAGAAGGATGAGAACCTAAATATTAATGAGCATAACATATCATCCACAAATAGAAGGGCAAAGTGAGAGAATGATTCAATTTTTTGAGGATTTGCTACGTGCATATATTATTAATTTTGGTTGTAGTTAGGATATAAATTTTCTTTTAATAGAGTTCTCTTATAATAATAGTTATCATAAGAGAATTGGAATGCCTCCATTCAAAATGCTTTATGGTAAAAAGTTGTTGCACTCCTGTGTTTTGGGGAAAAGTCGGCTGAAAAGAAATTAGAAATAAAGAAGTGGTGGAAGAAACAAATGAAAAGGTTGAAAAAATCAAAGCACATTTAAAAGCGACTCAACATCAACAAAGTTCATATGTTGATAAATGGCGATAACCAAATGAATTCCAAGTGGGAGACTATGTTACGTTAAAAGTCACTCCAAGAAAAGGTGTGATTTGTTTCCGTAAGCGTGTCAAGTTAAGCCCACGATTTATTGGTCCATTTATAATTTTGTGTGGGTAAGTGGTGTATCATTTGGAGTTATCAAACCAATTTAATGAAATCCATAATGTGGTATCCAGTAATTTTTCGTTACCAAAACGTCGTTAGTTCCGTTAAGTCTTGATTACATGTCACGTAAGAAGTTGCTAGTGATTATGTGAATCAAAGTGTGGTGTGTTATTTATGAGTTACATCTCAACACGTGGTTATATGTATAAGAATCATAAGAGATGATTATCATCTGATTAACATTCCACTAGTGGTCTACTAAACTCAAAATTTAAGAAATAAAATTGATTTAAAAATATTAAAAAGTAAGTTTTTACAATTTACAAATACAAGGGGTTAATTAGGAAAATTATTACCATATTTTAATCATGAAAAACCCTAATCTCCCCATATTCCCACCCATTACGGCCAAAACCCCCTCCCCATCCTCACCCTTTGCGAATGCGGCCACCAAGAGCGCGCACACACACACCACACCCGTTTTTACTCAATTCGATTAATACTATATGTTAGCAAGTTCAATTGTTGATCTACAATGTGTATAAGGTAAGAATCATCAACCATATATCATTGTTTTTCAAAAAAGATTGGTTATGAACAAACCCTAGTTTAGTTTTGCGATGTAACTTATGAATTTGGATGATGAACTTTGTACGTGTATTATGCATGAAACTAGTCATTTTAATGTTCGATTTTTAACTTACCTAAAGCGGAAACGTTAGTTTTCAAGAACTTTGGATTTTTTTATTTGATGATGCTTTTGTGTTTTAATTATTCATATGGTACTGTGAATTTGTTTGTAACAATCATTGATGATCCTGTTAGTCAAATTATGTTCGCTATGGGTTTTTGTTTTCCATCCCTCCCTTTGCATTGGTATGTAATGTTCTATGGCTTTCTGTATTGAAAAACTCAAATAAGGTTTGTAGCTTTTGTGTTGCTAGATGGGATAGGGCTTTTATCTTTTTTATGTATGTTTTCGTATCATTTTTTGTGATGTTCCCTTTTTTAATGTCGCTTCTGTGTATTCATTCTTTCTTGATGCTGGTAGATGTTAATCGCATAAGTGGTCGTGACTATTCTTGGTATTATATTTTCATCTTTTTTGTAATAGATATGTGATTATGTTAGTTGCAGTCAGTGTGGTAAAAGTCGGCCAACTCGGCCGAATACTCGAGGTGCATTCGGAACTTGGACATTTATTGAAACGACTTTCTTCAACTTGGACATCTATGTCTTTTCTTCTATTGTTTGAGCACATTTGTAACCTACTAAACCACAAATACAACACTCGTATGCCTTAACCTTTAACTACAGAAAATGGGTAAGAATTCTTGACAAAAACATCTGCTATTCAGTCTTACATTTTTACTTTGCTTAACAGCATATTTGTTTTCGCTTTAATGTAGTTGCTTATATAAAATGAAATATTAAAATCAATAGCAGATTAAAGTTAGGAATACATAATTTCTAATCTTACTTTGATGTGTTTTATTATAATCATTTAGATAGTTGTATGATCACATGATTTAACAGTAGTTTTTAACACAAAAGATGCTAAAAGATTTATGGATTCTACTCTTTCGCATCACTCTTAATACTATTTCTATCCCTTATATTAACCAAATTCAATTGGACCAATCTAAAAGGTCACCATTCAACAATATCACATTAACTCTGTTTTGAAAAAAAAAAAGGTTAAACACCATCATTAAAAAAGGAAAGAAAAGCAGAGTTAAGAGGATATAGATGGAAAGATACTTCCATGAAGCAGCATGTATAAACTTAATAGTGCAAATTTGTGCATGTGTTTATCGTAAAGAATAGTATCTTAAATCCATGTTCTTACTTGCTAATTAAAGAAAGAATGTCAAAACAAATCATCTATTGTGATTTAGCTGCTGTTTGAGAAGACATTGATACCTAGCGACATCAAAAAACTTACCCGGCTAGGGATTCCCAAGCAGCATGCCAAGAAGCACTTTCTGTTGTAAACCAAAAGCACTTTTAGGTTAGTATCTTACATTTAGTATTTATGAAACTAAAATGTTAACAAGTTTTTTTCTAATAACTTATGTCATATTGAGTTAAAATATTAAAGATGAAAATTAGTATATTATAACTAATCCCAGGGGACAAATTGTTTTGTGACAACTTGAATTGATAAATGGACAACAGTATTGTGACAGATGGATTATTGTATTTAAACCATTTGGGTGCTACTTTAGTGTGTGTTTTCATTTGTTGTTTAATTCGTTTTGTGTTGTCCTCACCTTTACTAAAAAAGATTTTTCTTTTGGTTAAGGACAGTTAAAATATTCCAAAATATGTTGTTTTGAAAACTTATGCCATCCTACTATTTAAGTGAAGTATTTGTGTTGTCATCTTAAAACTGTATAAACATGTTCTAATACACTTAGAAGCAAGTCTTTTGGCATGCTTATAAGGGGTTGTGTGTGTCATTTGTGATAGTCCACCATGTCAGGGAATAAGTGGGATTTAATAGTTTTAGTAATAAAAGAGTCCCTTGGATGATGAAAAAACAACTTCGTAAGGCCCCGTTCCCGGGATGCTCACAGCTGGACACAAATAACGTAAAACATTTAAAAAAAAC
This sequence comes from Flaveria sonorensis, assembly GCA_025506505.1. Taxonomy (NCBI): domain Eukaryota; kingdom Viridiplantae; phylum Streptophyta; class Magnoliopsida; order Asterales; family Asteraceae; genus Flaveria; species Flaveria sonorensis. The sequence continues at coordinate 29,625,099 of CM046440.1, read as the reverse complement.
ATTCACAGCGGAAAACATAACCTTCCATTAAAAACTAAACTTGTGCCAAAATATCATGTCATTTCCTTTACACTTAGAAAATTGTATTAATACAATAACATTCCCAAAAATATGGGTGCCAGCCTTGAACTATCCTAGTAGCATGCCTGCACCTCCTTAGCATCATCAATTACCTACCAACTATTATGCATACAAAGTCAGTGACACTGAGTGAGTTCTAGTTTTTATAATAAATACTTTACTTTTGTTTTTTTAAATTTCATTTTTTGTACGTGAGCATACATCATACATACATCTTGATAATATTCATTTATTATCTTTCAATGTCATTAATCTTTTCGTTCTTTCATCATTATCTTTCACTTGGATTAATGCCATGTGCTAAACCCCCAACATTGTGCATGAAGCTAGTACTGTGCTGAGGCTTATAAATAAACCCCCATACATTGTGCACAAAGCTGACTATAGTATCGGGGTAAAGCGACAAGGATCCCGTACAAGGATTGGACCCCTGTGCGCATCCTCATGGGTTAGCTAAACCGCACATAGTTGAGTTAACTACCCCTTAATGAGTTGTGAACCTCCATTCGTTTGCTTGCAAGTCTTTCGTTCATTCGTTACGTTCCACTTTTCGTTATCGTTATCTTTCACTTTCCTTACATAATACTTTACTTATAGTAACGCATATCATACCAAGTAAAGTCATATTGTAAAATTTATCGTTTTGAAAACAGTTTAAACATGAAAATAGCAAGCCATGCGAGAACTTAACCCATGCAATAACCTAATCTTATGCGAGAACTCTCTTTCGCACGAGAACCTTACAACAGTCAAATCTTGCACATCAAGCCAAATCAGTTGTGCGAAAATTTACAAGTCTCGCGAGAACCTACTTATCGCGCGAGAACTTATCAGATTGAAATCCATGGTAGCTAAAATATCTATCTCGCATGACAACTTACGAATTTCTCGCCCAAATCAAACTTATCGTGTCTGAGGCTAGAATATCAACACCAAACTATGGAAAACATCATTACAAGCGTAAACAAGCATTTTAGTATGCATAACTGTTATGTCTAGATCTTTTGTATAGGTTTAGATAATAAATCATTTCTTGTAATGAACTTCTGTAATTCTTTATCATTGTATAATGCATGAAAATATGTTAACCCAAATATTATTTGTGTTGATTTTATGTGATTGCAGGAAAACATCATACTTGGTTAATTTGGAAAAATTGACAAAGTACAAGAACAACTGTGGATGACAATTTTGTTCTTCCGTGGATGTTCTCTGGAGCATATCTGAACAAGTGACGTGAATCCGTAGATCTCCTGCAGAAGCTCAACATCTACTGAAAAACAAGTTGTGAAGTCAAGTTGCTGCTGCTGCGAAAGAAGGGAGTTTGCTCCTGAGGATGAAGTTCCTAGAATAAAGGACCGAATTCCTACGGAAGACAAAACTCCTACGGAAGACCAAATTCCTATGGAATACCAATTTCCTACGGAAGACCAATTTCCTACGGAAGACCCACTTCCTACGGAAGAACAACTTGCATGAGCACTCATCAAGGACCAACACATGATCAACAAGTAGCTGCCTGAAGTGATGTCATCAAGTCAACATCTACGAAAGACTAACTTTATGTGAGAGAACGTAGGATGTCACATTAGGAATGTTACAGCTGTAACTTATCAGAATAGAAAAGTTATAATTTCATTGTTAAATCCCTCTACCGCTAAAAATAAGGCATGGATCCACCCTTTTAGGAGAGTTTGTTAGGTTATTGAGGGAGATCGATACAACTATAAAGAGACATATTCTTAGTATTGAGATAAAAAAAAATCAATCAATCACTCAAGAAAAATAGTAAAACAGCAAGAACATCAAGAACATCATTGGAGATCACAAGAACACTAGAGCATCATAACAATTGTAATCGATTGTGTATTAATAAAAAAACAACTATAACAAATCTATTATTGCATTATATTATTTAGTTTTCAATTTGTTTTTTATTTTGTTTGTCGATTTCAATTTCACAAACAATTAAATTAAAAATCAAATATTGATAATTCCGCGATCTTTATTTGTTCAATCAAACTGATAATTCTCAATTCGATCCTTGGATTCACAGGTGGTATCAGAGCCACGTGCTCATTGATCTAGATCAATTGATCTATTAGTTTGATTATTTTAATTGGTTGTTTGTTTTGTCAAATCATCAAAAACTTGTTGTATCGACCATTATTCACTGTTCCATTGCTTGATTAAATTCGATTTGCATTAGAATCGCTTTTGATTCGTGGATTTGTGTTATTGTTCGATTTCTCAAGGCTGTTTTAAACAAAACCATCATCATCTAACATCATAATTTCAAATTAACTGAGAATATATTGAGTGATTTGACTGATTTTGACCACAACTTCTTATTTAATTAAGAGTGTGTTATTAATTAGTCCATTCACAACAGAAGTCATTAATTCCAAGGAATTTTTGTCTTAGTTGATTTGATATCAATATTATCAGTGATTTGATATTGTCGTGTTAGTGTGTTTGCATTGTCTTTGCACTTTCATAGGATATTAGATTAATTGATAATTTTGATAATTAACAGTTATAATCAACATGAGCAATTCAGTGGTTTGAGCTTATCAACCTCCGAAGTTGGATAACAAATCTGATTTCAAAACATGGAAAATCAGATTCAGGAATCATGTTAACTATACAGATTTTGATTTATGGGTGTCTATTACTAAAGGTCCTTACATTCCACCTGCTTTAGGACCTGATTATAAGGACTACAATCAGCCCATAAGTCTGAAAAATCTATCACCTAATGATGCCCAGAAAGTCAAAGTCAATATTAAGGCCTATAGTATGCTTACTATGGCTTTACCTGAAGACCTATTGATAAGGTGTGAAGCATACAAGACAGCTAACTCATTATGGAAAATTCTTCACACTTTGTGTGAGGGAAGTGATGAGATTAGAAGCATCAGGAAGTATACCCTGCGTTCACAATATGAGACATTCCATCATATTTAGGGTGAATCACTCCCTCAACAACTCCATAGATTTATGCAACTTGTTACTAAAATGAATATTCTTGAATTGAAGTACAGTAATGAGGAACTAAACAAAAAGATGCTACATATCTTGCCTGAAAGTTGGACAAAAACTGTGTCTATGTTCAAAAATACCATTGATCTAAAGGCAGTTGGACTAGATACTTTGGTAGCCAAGGTAGAAGCATTAGAGTTGGATGAGAAAACAAGGAACAAGGGTGTTAAAGCATCAATAGCACCATACCAATTCAAAGAAGCTAAGGGTGTTGGAAGTGCATTTATTTCCAATGAGGATGATGGAAGCTCTTGTGCTGAAAGTGATGATGAAGAAGAAGCTGGTTTCTATGCAGCAAAGACTTCTAAATCTAGCTTTCAAAGTAGTTCAAGCAAGAAAGAAAAAGGGAAAGCTGATGATTCTAAAAGTTCATAGCAAAAGGATCATCAAACAACAAAAACAATAGCAAATCTGAACCAATCACTTTGGTTCTAGAAATAGAAGAATAGAAAGCAGCATTTAAAGCATTCAGTTCAAGCTTTCAAGCTTACTTGGGTAGTACTCTGACTCCTGCTCACATCTCTCAACAAGACCTAGAGAACTTCATCCTGATGAAGTGGAAGAGATGGATCTACAATGGCAAATAGCCATGATTGCTTACAGGGCCAAGATGTACATGAAAAGGAACAAAGGACTATCTGTTGCAGGAAAAACAACAAAGATTGGTGTTGACAAATCAAAAGTGAGGTGTTACAAATGCAATTTGTATGGATACTTCTCAAAGGAATGCAATAGCAATCAACAATCAACAACAGACACAAGACAAGCAAATCAGAGAAGCTTCAAGCAACCTTAGCTAACAAACTCATACCCACCAGCCACATGTTCTTCAACACGTACTAGTAACTCCAAAGAAAGTGGTTTGATTATTTTGCAAGATGGAACTTATGATTGGAGCATGTATGAGAAGGAAGTACAGGAGGAAAATCAAGCACTGATGGCAAACTTGGAAAACAAAATTCCACCTATGGCTAGAGAGGTAAGGGAAACACTTATGTTTTGGATATGAACAACACCTCTATGACAAGCAATGAAACCTGCCTAATTTCTAAGTCATCAGAGGATGAAGCTCAACTGTGGCATAGAAGGATGGTTCATTCAAACATGAAGAACATGAATAAGTTGGTCAAACATGACTTAGTCATTGGCCTTCCCAAGAAAGAATTTTATTGTTCAAATCATTGTTCATTATGTTACAAAGGAAAACAACATAGGGTGTCACACAAGTCCAAAACAATCAACACAAACACAACACCACTCAAAATGCTACACATGGATCTTTTGGTCCAACCAATGTTTTGAGCATTGGTAAAAGGCAATATTGTTTGGTGACCGTTGATGATTTCACTAGATTCATATGGGTCTTTTTCTTAAAACATAAAAGTGAAACATCAGAAATATTAATGGAGTTTATCACTAAGATAGAAAATCAACTGGATTTAAAGACTATGATAGTACTAGTGAAAAAGCAAACATAGGACCAAGACTGGTGGATGTCATTCATAGTACCAAGACTTGTTTCTTGGCAGTGCAAAAAGTAAACAAATGTATCACTATCCATAGCTGAGGCTGAGTACATAGCTGCTTTAGCCGGTTGCTCTCAAGTTTTATGGTTGCAAAACTAATTACGTGATTATGGTTACAATTTTCTTCAAACACCAATACATATTGATTACTCAGCTGCTATGTTCATCATTGCTAATCTAGTGCAACATAGTTGTAACAACCGACCTCTAGGTCATATTCTAACCTTTAACCTCCTGCATCATTATCCATAGAATTAATATTAATGTAATATCATTATTATTATTATTATTAGTGTTATTATTGTTATTGCTATTAGAGTCATTTTTGTTATGTCATGTGCCATTTTGCATGATTTAGTCAAATCTAGCCTTAGCATAGAGTAACTTCGTGTTCCGGGAAAGTCAATTAGTCACCCTTGCAAAAATTAAATCTTAATTGAAACAATTAAAATGTGTGTATATACACATAATTCACGGTTGAAATATACATATACATACTTAATACTTAATCAACTAACTACAAATTACCCACTTAAAATACTACACAACAAAACAATACCATATAATACAATTTACATTTAAAATTTAAAACAATTACACCTCAACAAGACTCCAATTTCAGCAGCCCCCTTGACCACCAATCCCCTCCCATATTCTCCTCTACACACCACCACAACCCTCCTCCACTCTTCTTTCATGCAATCTCATTCAAACCCACACACACTCCTCTCACTCTTTTCTCTCCCTCTCGGATTCTCCAGCAGAAAAACACACACAACACACCACAATTCCTCTCCATTTCAGCCTCCTAATCAAAGTACAACCACAAACAACCATCGGCCAAGTCCAAGCAAGTAAGAAAGTGGCATTTTGAGAGCTTTTGATACACGGTTCTTGCAAGCTCGACTTCTCCAGCCCTTGTTCGAAGATTTCCAGACCATTTTGTCTCTCTACACTCTCCAAATCATGAACCATACAAAGAGTAAGCTTCATCTTACCCGAAACAAACTATGTCATGTGTTATTCTTTCTTTTATCCACCAAAACCCTTACTTTCTCTGTTCTAGCAGAAGTACACTGCTATCATCTCGTTCTTGAGGAGTTTTTAACTTCACTAGAGGTATCTCACATGATATATTGGTCATACTAAGGGTGGAACACAAGTTACACCTTGAAAACCCTCTTTTGGGTGATTTTGGCATCATTGAACCCTTTGTCTTGTTACCCTCCGAAACCCAAGCTTGGGATCTGCTTCAAAATAGCTTTTAAACCTCTTAATAACCTTTTTTGAAAGTTACAAAATGTTTGGTGATGAATGGGTGCAATCTATGATGTTTTACACATGTGTAAAGGACTAAAATGGTGAAATCTCTCAACTACAAGCTTATTTCATGGTTACATGTTAGATCCATGTGTTAGAGCTATTTTTCAGTAGTTTTTGGATGTTATTGTGTGTATGAAATTTTTTCAAAGGCTGAAAAATAGTAATAGTAGGCATTATAGGCATTTTGAACACATTCGGGGACCCGAAAGGTAGTACATTGACTTAAAACAAATAATAGGACATAGAGTATAACCATGTTAAAAATAATTCCAGGCTCTAAAAAGGTTAAAAAGGTGAAATTGGTCAGATTTTTGGATAAATGGGTCTAAGAACAATTTAAATAAAATTTTTAGTTAAAAACGGGCCTTAACCGGGTGATTTTTGGAAGAAAATCATGGAAATGCAAGAATAAACCTAAAATATATGGGAGAATTGTTATTTTAGTAAGTTGGGAACTTTAAGACTTAAATATGGTGAAAAATTGGTCAAACATGACTTCGAACGGTCGATTTCGGGTAAAAACGCATTTTAATGGGTTGAACTTAAAAACGAGACTTTCAACAAAAAGGGCTTAAGAATACATTCTCAACAGATTATAAAACTTATTAAAATTCCTTAATATAATATTTAAAGTTTTAAGAAATAAAATTATAAGGTTTATTACTTAACCGTTAAAAACTTTCGGTTTTACCGTAACCGGTAACTTAAAAACATATGTTTACCAACTCAATTCTAAAGTTTTGAAAATAGGAAACTTAACTTGAATAATATGTATTACTTAACTCCAAAAATCTATTATTTGGTCATAAAGGCCATTAAATGTAAAGAAACAAAACTTTAGGGTAGAAATTGTAAATTCTGAAACTTGAGGGGCTAAACTGTAAATTCTGCCAAAACTCTATAAGACGACCCAATGGACATGTAATCACTTGGTAAACTTAATTTAACTGGTATCAATGACCTAATAGTGTAAAAATCTATATTTATCCATAAGAAACCATGACTTTCTATAAAAGAAAACTTTTTAATGCAAGCCTTGGCAAATCTAAGCTAGTTGAACATTTAACCTCTTAACACATTTTGCCTACCTCGTATGACCCTAGAGTTAGTGGCTTATCACTTAATCTTGTTGGTAGGGTGCTTGACGTGAAACCTTCTCGGTACACGAATAACCCGTTGCTTGAAACCCTAAGGTGAGTTCTAGTGTCCCCCTTTTTACTACTATTTTTGGGATGAAGCATGCTCTGTTTAAACTGAATTAAATCTGTGCTATATGATGATGCTATATGTTGTGGAAGTGTTAGAACCTGTGTTTACTTTTATCACGATCATTAATTCTTGTGTTAACCGCTTGTTTTATATGGGTAGATCTACTTGGGGAATCCCCCATACACAGTGCCTTCCTTGGTGAACGGGAAGGGTACCACACTGAGATCCTGCGGGGTTGTTTGTGGCATGTGACAAGTTTTAATAAGATACTAGGGTGAACCATCCAGCAGGTATGGTCCACCGTATGAGGCTCAGTTCTTCCTTCGGGATTAGCCGGTATAACATAACTTTAGAAGAGGCTAGCCGGGACTGAGTGCAGGGTTGATTGTGATCCCCACAACCATGATACTATGATTTATGATTTTTAAATCAAATGTGGATTCTTTTGAATCCTTTTGTTATTTAACTTTAAGCACTTGAATTCACCAACTTTTTAGTTGACACAAATTTCTTTTGAGCATGTTTCAGGTAATCCTTGAAGGGAGTCTAGCTGTGTAGAAGACTTGACCTAGCATCATGACCCATGGCATTGGCTTGTTTTTTTAAACAACTTGGAATTATTTTTATTTACTATTGTTGGGAACAATTTGTACGGTTGAATCATATACTTGTATGGGTGGCTAGACCTACAGCTAGCCCGATATTTCTTTAAACTTTAATGCCATGTGATGTTCTCTCCTTTTGTGCTCTTATGATGGTTTGTTTTCGCTACCATATATTGTTACCAGTCTGTGACGTCCCACCCTACCTGGGCCCGGGGTGTGACAATAGTAAAACAAAACACATAGAAATCAAATATCATTTTTTGAGAGATTGTTCAGAAAAAGGTTTAATCAAGTTGATTAAAGTGGATACAACAAATGAGCTTGTTCATTTATTCACTAAATCCTTTGACTCAGTGAGATTTAATTTCTTAAGTGAGTCCTTAAGCATGATCAGCTTAGATTAAATAATCAACACAAAGAAAAGCATGATCTGTCCTTAAATCTCTTAATATGAAAAAGCAAAAAAATTCATAAAACATATAAAATTCCAAAAATATTGTCTTAGTTTCATGTTTTCTTGAAAAAGTAGTTCATGTCATGGGAAATGATAGTATATTATGCCTTTGCTTAATTTCCTGAATTTTATAAACAATAAAGACTGATCAGATGTGATTTGATATGTGAGTAGGTTCAGCTTGAGTGGAAACTATACAAGTTCATGCATAACATAATGCCAAGGTGACTAATTATGGACAATTCCATTTTGAGGAATAAGCAAGTAAGTCTTATCCTGATGTGATCAACTTATTCACTTAAGCACACTATGTTGTGACACTTTATGGCCTCTATCTTTGCACATCATGGACCCTTTGTTTTTGTGTAAACAAAGACCTGGGTTCACAGGCACCTCTGTTTTATGTAAGTAAAGATCTGGTGTCCTGTTAATGATGATCAAAAAGATTCCAAAAAGGAACAGCTCTAAAAGAATCCAATGTGATCAACTGTATATTAATTCAGAGCTTACAAATCATTTTAGCATTAATAATATTTCAAAGAAATCTTAAGATAGAGCTTATAACTTAAAGAACATAGTTTTAAGTGTGAAAAAGTAATAAATTGACTCATAAACGGAGGACAAACTCTAATGTGAGTTGAATGTGGAGTCCATATTTGTCTATCTTTAATCTGTCCCAAAACATTATAAACTACATGACATGTTGAAACTACACTCTTGCTTGAATTTATGTGGATCATAATACTTGCAATCAACACTAGATCTATGTCTACAATCATCAAACAAAACTGTTTCAGGAAGTTGCTTTGTGTCATAGTATGATCCCATTGTATGATGTAAATGCTTGTAAATAAGTTTAAGCTTCTGCTTATAAACAAAAATACAAAAAGATTTTGTTTTTGTTTTTCTATTTGCTAATAAGTATGACAGAGAATTGCTTTTCATGCTATTCTCTTAATAAATTTTTGATAAATGCATAGGTTCATCATTAATCATAAATTTAGGAGGAGTAGTAATCAACATGAAAATCTGAGTTTAATGTGATTTATTTTTTAAATGAAGAAAATTAGATCTTGAGCACTAACTTGGCTGAAGGATATCTCAAGTTTTTAACTAAATATCTATTTTTCACATTTGCCATGAAGCAGAGTCAACAAGGTCCAACAGTAAACAACAAATGATCTAACAATATGTTAGGATCATAAAGCAAAAACATTTGCTTCGGAAGAAAATTTTATCAATATTAACTTTGAAAGAAAAACAAACATTTGCTTCGAAAGAAAATTTTATCAAAATTAACTTCGGAAGAAAAACAAACATTTGCTTTGGAAGAAAATTTTATCAAAATTAACTTCGGAAGAAAAACAAATATTTGCTTCGGAAGAAAATTTTATGAAAATTACCTTTGGAAGAAAAACATAAGTTTTGCCTTCCGTAGCTGTTCTGCGGAAGAATTAACTTGAAACAAGGAAAGTTTTGCCTTCCGTAGATGTTCTGTGGAAGAATTAACTATCCAAATAACCTCGGAAGGGTAAAGAGGGATATGGGACCTACCACATTAAATATGTAACACCCAAAATCTTGTCATCTTGAAGGAAAACTAAAAGAAGCCAAAGATGAGGGTGTTTTGTGTAAAAGTACACAAAAGTCAAAAAGTGCACTTTATATGGGCATGGTCGCCCATATCTTCCTGCTGCTGTTGTGTTCGACTGAAAAAGGAAGAAAAGAAGTTGAATTCGATTTCTCTCGGTTTCAAGGAGAAGAAGAGGCTAATTCTCGCTTGTGGTGAGTGTTCTTTGTATTTTTGGTTCGGTTTGTGGGGTTTTCGACCTTAGGATCGATTTATATATGTTTTATGTGTTTGGTTGTTTGTTTTTGCTTGTTTTAGGTGTTTGAACTCTTGTGCACATGAGTTTGGAGGAGTTTTGCTTGTTTGCTGTACTAGGTGAGTTCTAGACCCTGGTTTTTATGTGTTTTAAACTTCTTGGGGCTAAAAATGCATGTTTAAAAGGTTTTGCAGCTGATTTATGTTTTACCGTATGTATATGGGTGGTTATATTGATGCTTTATGGTGGTTTATGTGCTGTTGATGCTTAGGATGTTGAGTATAAGCTTCAAACAGATAGATAAGCATGATTGGTTAGGAATTGTTGGTGTTTTCGTGGTTGCATGCCTGCTCTAGATGTTAAGCATGTTAGATCTATGATAAGGATGTGTTAGATCTAGGATTGGGGACTGAATAATTGCATAAGTGCATTTGCAGGTTGGTTAGTTCATCCGCATTTAAGAGCCGAACATACACTTAAAGTACTTTTCTCATGCGCATTTGTTGTATGTTCATCTGAATTTGTAGTTGCCCATGCGCCCAAGTGTTCTTCCGTATTTCTTTTGTTCATGCGCATTTGTTACAGTGTTCATGCGCATTTGTTTCAGTCATTCGCATTTGTTCCACGAGTAGTTAGTTGGACACTTGGAATAATATCTGAAGACTTTCATCCGCATTAGTTATTGTTCATCCGCATTGGTTATTGTTCATCCGCATTAGTTATTGTTCATCCGCATCAGTCTCTGTTCATCCGCATTTGTCTAAGGACTTAGGATTTTTCTGAAGCTTGGGAAGTAGAATGTAACGGGTAAGTTCTGGAATGTTTCCCTGGTTCATGTCTGTTGTAGTGATGCATGTTTTGGGATGTTCTTATGTTCCTTATTATACTATGTATAATGTGACTTTACTTGGTGTGTCTATATTCGTATGCGTAAAGTATTATCGTAAAGAAAGTGAAAGATTAATGTTAATAAAGAAGAGGAACATAAGAAATGAATGAAAAGTCTTGCAAGCAAATGATGAAGGAGGTCACAACTCATTGAGAGTTGCTAGCTCAACTGTGTGTACTATCGTGTACGATCTTGGCTAACCCATGAGGGTTCACACACAGGGGATCAGTCTTGGTGATTGATCCATACATACGAAACGGGGTCCTTGTCACTTAACCCCGAGAATGAGGTGGCTTTGTGCCCAACAATGGGGGTAAAGTTATGACAGGATCTAGAAATAGTGAAAGATAATGAAAATGTACGAAACGAACGAATACGTGAGTTAATGAAAGATAATAAAGTTTATACCTTGAAGTATGTATGATGAATGCTCACGTGCGAAAGTAAAGGAAGCATTTTATTGAAAAGGATATTTTCGTATATAAATCCTACAAGGTATTTTAAACGTTTTAAAACTAGAACTCACTCAGCAACGCTGACTTTTATGCATTTTCAGTTGGCAGGTAATTGTTGCTGAGGGTGGCACACGGGGGAAGCTACTCGTCAGGGCAAGACTGGCATCTATTCATCTTTAAGGATATTGTTGTTTTATAATGCAATTAAACAAGGTCTTTTATAATTCAAGAAAACAATGATGTATTGCTTAACAACGGTAATTATTAATAGAATGAATGGTTTTTATTAACTTAATTCCGCTGCAATATTTTATGAAATGTGTGTTGTTTAATGTAATAATGATATGAACGACCAACTGTGAGGCCTCCGGGAACGGGGCCTTAGAAGTTGGTATCAGAGCCAAAGTTTAAGAGAAATAGGTAAATATTTTCAAACCTAAACTTAAACTGAGAATGGGACGAATGGAGGGATGCCAGCCCAAGTAGCCACGTGCCATCAGGTATTCTTTTCTTAATGTTAACCGGTATTATGTGCGTGTGCTATTTGATTTATATGCCTTTAGTAGATTTGAATACTGATGTAGTCAGGATAGGAAATGCTCAGGGGATGAAGAGTAAAATAAGTGGCTAATTGCAACTCGCCACTGTAATTAGGGACTTACTATACTTAACATAAACTGAGCTATTACCTTGAATGACCGTGTGGGTGTTCGAATCTTATAGTGATTAGAGGATGGCTGGAGGTAGATCAGCTAAGGCTTCTAGAGGTGGAGCACGGGGTGGTCGTGCTGGTAGACCACGGGCCGTAAAGAACAAGACAAGGACTGCAGAGACGGCCCCTGGTGAGCCTGGGCTTCATCACCCGGAGGGCGGTGATGAGAGTGCCAACCTGAGGGCCTCAGTGAAAGAGGCAGTGGTGGAGGAGGTTCACCAATTCATGCAGACGATCCTACCATCTGTCATGACCGAGGTGATCCGGGCAGTAAGGGAGGATGAGAGGAAGGAAACGGAGGAAGAGAGAAGGGCTACTGCTGGGAGAAGGGAGAATAAGGGAGATCATGATGATGAGTGGGAGATGAATACTAAAAGGGGAGCCTCCAGTGATGAAGAGGGTTTAGAGGTGCGGGAAACCGCGAGGGGATGCAGCTACGGGGCATTCCAACGGTGTAAACCCCCTACTTTTGACGGCAATGGTAACGCTGCTGCTGCCCACCGCTGGGTTAGAGAGATGGAGGCAGTGTTGGATATTAATGAGTGCAACGAGGACCAGAAAGTGAAATTTTCCACTCACTCATTCATTGATTCGGCTTTGTGTTGGTGGGACAATATTGTCCACGCCGAGGGAAGCAGGGCCATCGGGAGGATGAGATGGGGAGATTTGAAGAAGTTGGTTGTTGAGGAATTCTGTCCTCACAGGGAAGTAGACAAGATAGAGTGAGAGTTCCTACAGCTGGAGGCTGGAGCCATGACCCACCAGCAATACACTGCCAAGTTTAATGAAATGGTGAGGCTGGTGCCGGATCAGGTGACGTCGTGTCGAGGAAAATCAAGAGGTACATTCAAGGGTTGCCGGCTGATATCCGTAGTAATTTGATTGCTGCCCGGCCGGGTACCTTTTGATCGGTGGTAGACCTGGAGGGTAGATTGTATGATGAAAGGGAGGAGGCTGTGGTGGAGGTGAAGAAGACGGGTGGTGGTGATAAGAACTGGAAAGGGAAACGGTTCGGACACGGTGGTTTCACTCCAAATAATAAGAGGATGCGGATGGATGACCGAAGAGTGGGGCCATCAAGCTCGGGGATGATGAAGTGCGGCAAATATGGGAAGGATCACACTGGTGTGTGCAAGTGGGGATCAAATGTATGCTTCAAGTGTGGGAAGCCTGGCCATGTGGCGAAGGTATGTGGGGCTATAACATGCTATAACTGTGGCAAGGAGGGGCATGTGAGCAGGGATTGCAAGAAGCCAAAGGCAAAGAGTTCCAAGGTGAAGAAAAGGACAGAGAGTGAAGGTCAGAGGGCAAGGGCTAGAGCATTTACAATGACCCAGGAGGAGGCTAGGGGGGATCCCGATGTCGTGTTGGGTAAGTTTCTAGTAAACCAAACTTGTGCCTCTGTATTGTTTGATTCTAGTGCTAGTCGGAGTTTCATTTCTGCTACTTTTTGTGCTAAGCTGCCTGTTAGTAGTAGCAGAATTGATGAGCCATTTGATGTAGAAACTGCTATTGGTAAGTCTACCAGAATTTCTGATATGATTGAGGATTGTGGCATAGAGTTAGAAGGCCATAGGTTCTCTGCTAAACTATTTGTGATGCCCCTAGGAGGATTTGATGTAGTTCTGGGGATGGATTGGTTAGCAGCCTATGAGGCAAACATCGTGTGTCGCAAAAAGATGATTCGACTGACAGGGCCCGATGGAAGTTCAGTAACGGTTTACGGTGACCGAGTTACTATAGTTCCAAAGGTGATTTCGATGGTGGTGGCCGAGAAGTGCATGAAACGCGGATGTAGTGCCTACCTGGCTTATGTGAAGGATGTGGATGCGTCAGTACAACAATTGTCCGACGTACCAGTTGTGTGTGATTTTCCAGACGTGTTCCCAGAAGATTTACTAGGTGTGCCATCGGACCGTGAGATCGAGTTTTAGATTGATTTGATACCCAATGCTCAACCCGTTGCCAAGGCACCGTATTGATTAGCTCCAACCGAGATGAAGGAGTTGATGGTTCAACTGCAGGAGTTATTGGACAATGGTTTCATTCGTCCGAGTATCTCTCCTTGGGGTGCTCCGGTCTTGTTTGTTAAGAAGAAAGACGATAGTATGAGGATGTCCATAGACTACCGGGAGCTAAACAAGTTAATAGTGAAGAATCGATATCCCTTTCCAAGAATAGATGACTTGTTTGACCAACTCCAAGGTGCCAGCTGGTTCTCACTAATAGATCTCCGATCTGGTTACCATCAGTTGAAGGTTAAGGAGCAAGACATTCCTAAGACAGCTTTTCGCATGCGTTATGGACACTACGAGTTCCTCGTTATGTCTTTCGGTCTGACTAACGCGCCAGCTGCCTTTATGGATTTGATGAATCGAGTGTGTTGGCCGATGTTAGATAAATCAATGATTGTGTTTATTGATGATATCCTGATTTATTGAAAGAGCAAAGAAGAACATGCCGGCCACATACGTGAAGTATTGGAGAAACTTAGCGGGGAGAAGCTTTATGCGAAATTCTCTAAGTGTGCTTTTTGGTTACGTGAGGTTCAATTTTTGGGTCACGTGGTGAATTCTGAAGGAATTATGGTGGACCCGGCGAAGGTTGAGGTGGTGATGCAATGGAAGTCTCCAAAGATGCCATCCGAGATTCGAAGTTTATTGGGATTGGCAGGCTACTACAGGAGATTCATTCAAGACTTTTCAAAGATAGCCTCACCTTTGACCAAATTGACTCACAAGGACGTAAGGTTTGTATGGGGTCAGGAACAGGAAGATGCTTTTGAGGAGTTAAAGGAAAGATTAACTCAAGCTCCTGTTTTGACATTACCCGAAGGAAGTAAAGACTTAGTGGTGTATTCGGATGCCTCTTATTCGGGACTGGGTTGTGTGTTAATGCAACGTGGGAGAGTAATAGCCTACGCATCCCGACAGCTGAAAACCCATGAAGTCAATTATCCCACACATGATTTGGAGCACGCAGCTGTGGTCTTAGCCTTAAAGATTTGGAGGCATTACCTGTACGGGGTCAAATGCACAATCTTCACGGACCACAAGAGCCTAAAGTATTTCTTTGACCATTGATTTGTACTTGTTAGGAATACTTTTATATTCTTTCATCAAAGTGTACATTCTTTTCATGTCTTTAGAGTTGAGATTCAAAAATTCTAACTCAGTCAAAAAGAAAGATTTAGACCAATCCTTTCTCGCAATGAAGTACCTCTTAGCTTTCAAATCATATCCCTAGTTAATGATGTATGTACCATCACCATCTGAGTGTTCATCTTGATCTATTTTGAAAGATCTTCTTTAATAGTTTGTTCTAGATTATCCCAATCTCTTCTTATTCTTTCGACAGCTATAGTGATTTCTACTTCATCTTTCAAAAGATCTGACTGAGTTTTTGTTAGAGATTTAGTTGCTTGAGTTGCTTGTTCGACTAGTGGAGGAATGTGTTTAGTAGTATGAGTAGGTTGATTAGTGAGAATAGGAGATTATGATTGAGTGTTGGGTGGAGGTTTGATAGATGGGGTGTCCTCAACAGCTTCTGCTTCTCTTAATTTTCATCTTTGTTCTAATGTCTGCTTTGAGTTCTAAAGATGTTACATGTAAATCCTCCAAAGCACCTTTTCTACTTCCCTTTCTTCAGAGTTGTCTTTGTTCTAATGTCTGCTTTAAGTTCTAGCCACCTCCTTTGACTCACATTGAGGTCCTTCTGCTCAAAGAAGTATTTCAAACTTTTATGCTTCGTGAAGATAGTGTACTTCGTCCCATACAAATATTGCCTCCAAATCTTCAGTGCAAAGACCATAGCCGCTAGCTCCAAGTCATGAGTGGGGTAATTAGCCTAGTGGATTTTCAACTATCGGGACGCATAGGCTATTACTCTTCCCCTCTGCATTAGTACGCAACCCAATCCCGAATAAGAAGCATCTGAATAGACCACTAAGTCTGCGTTTTCGTTGGGCAACATCAAGACAGGAGCTTGAGTCAATCTCATCTTTAACTCCTCAAAAGCATTCTCCTGTTCCAGACCCCATACAAACTTTACGTCCTTGCGGGTCAACTTGGTCAATGGTGAGGCTATCTTGGAAAAGTCTTGGATAAATCTTTTGTAGTAGCCCGTCAAACCCAAGAAATTACGAATCTTGGATGGCGTCTTTGGAGACTTCCATTGCATAACTGCCTCAACCTTTGCCTGGTCCACCATGATTCCTTCAGAATTTACCACATGACCCAAAAATTTAACTTCACGCAACCAGAAAGCGCACTTAGAGAATTTAGCATACAGCCTCTCTCTTCTAAGCGTCTCCAATACTTCGCGTATGTGGCCGGCATGTTCTTCTTCGCTCTTCGAATAAATCAGGATATCATCGATAAACAAAATCACTGATTTATCCAACATCGGCCGACACACCCGGTTCATCAAATCCATAAAGGCAGCTGGCGTGTTAGTTAGACCAAAAGACATAACGAGAAACTCGTAGTGTCCATAACGCGTACGAAAAGCTGTTTTAGGGACATCTTGCTCCTTCACCTTCAATTGATGGTAGCCGGATCAAAGATCTATTCTTGAGAACCAACTAGCACCTTGGAGCTGGTCAAACAAGTCATCAATTCTGGGTAGTGGATATCGGTTCTTCACTGTCAACTTGTTTAACTCTCGGTAGTCAATGCACATCCTCATACTACCATCCTTCTTCATTACAAACAAGACCGGAGCACCCTAGGGAGAGATGCTCAGTCGGATGAATCCCTTGTCCGGCAACTCTTGCAGCTGAACCATTAGTTCCTTCATTTCAGACAGAGCCAATCGATACGGTGTCTTGGCAATGGGCTGAGCACCAGGTATCAAATCGATCTGAAACTTGATCTCACGGTCCGGTGGCACACCTGGTAAATCTTCTGGGAACACGTCCGGAAAGTCACACACAAATGGTACATCAGACAATTGTGGTACTGACGCTTCCACATCCTTCACATAAGCCAAGTGGGCACTACATCCACGTTTCATACACTTCTCTGCCACCACCATCGAAATCACTTTAGGAACCGTAGTCACTCGATCACCGTAGACCGTCACTGAACTTCCATTGGGCGTAGTTAATCGGATCATTTTCTTATGACACAAAATATTCACCTCATAGGCTGCTAACCAATCCATCCCTAGAACTACATTAAATCCACCTAGGGGCATCACAAATAATTTAGCAGAGAACCTATGGCCTTCCAATTCTAGTCACAATCCTCTTTCATCTCAGAATTTCTGGTAGACTTACCAATAGCAGTTTCTACTTCTAAAGTCTCATCAATATTTCTACTACTACCAGGCAACTTAGCACAGAAAGCAGTAGAAATGAAACTCCTACTAGCACCAGAATCAAATAACACAAAGGCACAATTTTGGTTTACTAGGAACATACCTGACACGACATCGGGGTCCACTCTAGCGTCCTCCCGGGTCATCGTGAATGCTCTAGCACTAGCCCTTTGTCTTCGTTATCCGTCCTCTTCTTCGCCCCAGAACATTCGGCCCTTGGCTTCTTGCAATCCCTGCTCAGATGACCCTCTTCGCCACAGTTATAACACCTTACAACCCCACACTCTTTTGCCACATGACCGGGCTTCCCACATTTGAAGTAGATGTTCAATTCCTACTTACACTCTCCAGTATGCTTGCTTCCACATTTACCATACCTCTTTGCCCCCACACCTGGTGTCATCACCCTTCGATCATCTACCCTTGCCCTCTTGTTATTTGGAGTGAAACCACCACGTCTAAACCGCTTTCCATTCTAGTTCCTGTCACCACCACCCTTCTTACTCACCTCAACCACGGCCACCTCTCTCTCATCATACAACCTCCCTGCCAAATCCACCATCGACCTAAAGGTACTCGGTTGGGCAGCAATCATGTGCCTGCGGATCCGGCAATCCCTGAATATACCTCTTGATCTTTATTGACACCGGGTCACCTGATCAAGCACCAGACTTACCATCTCATTGAACTTAGTGATGTATTGCTAATGGGTCATGGTTCCCGCCTCTAGCTACAGGAACTCCCTCTCTATCTTGTCGAGCTCTCGATGAGGACAAAATTCCTCAATCACCATCTTCTTCAGTTCTCCCCACCTCAACTTTCCAATGGCCCTGCTGCCCTCGGCTTGGACAATATTATCCCACCAACGTAAAGCCGAGTCTACAAACGAGTGAGTGGCGAACTTCACCTTTTGGTCCTCCCTACACTCACTAATCTCCAGCACCGCCTCCATTTCTCTCACCCAGTGGTGAGCAACAACAGTATTACCATTGCCATCAAAAGTTGGGGGTTTGCATCGCTGGAATGCCTTGTAGCTGCACCCCTTCGCGGTTTCCCGCACTACCACCTCCTCCTCATCACTGGAGGCCGCCATCTCAGCATTCAGTTCTTCCCCTTCACCATGATCTCTCTCACCCCTCCTTCTCCCAGCAGCTATCTTTCTCTCCTCCTCCTTCTCCTTTTTCTCATCCTCTCTCACTGCATGGATGACCTCGGTCACACAGATGGTAGGATCGTCTGCATGACCTGTTGCACTTCCTCCATATCTGTCTCCTTCACTGAGGCTCTCAAGTTAACACTCTTATCACCGCCCTCCTGGTGATGAAGCTCGGGCTTAGCAGGAGCCGTCTCAGTAGTCTTAGTTTTGTTCCTCGTGACACTTGGTCCAGCACCACGGCCACCCCGTGCTCCTCCTCGTGAAGCCTTCAATGATCTACCACCAGCCATCCTCTAAACACTATAAGATTCAAACACCAACACGGTTATTCAAGGTAATAGCTCAGTTTATGTCAAGTATAGTAAGTCCCTAATTACAGTGGCCAGTTGTGATTAGCCACTTACTTTACTCTTCATCCCTCGAGCATTTCCTATCCTGACTACATCAGTACTCAAATCTACTAAGGGCACATAAATCAGATAACACACGCACATAATACCGGTTAACATTTAAGAAAAGAAATACATGATGGCACGTAGCTACTTGGGTTGGCATCCCTCCTTTCAGTCCCATTCTCAGTTTAAGTTTAGGTTTTTGAAAATATTTACCCATTTCTCTTAAACTTTGGCTCTGATACCAACTTGTAAGGCCCCGTTCCCGGAAACCTCATAGTTGGTCAATCATAGCATTAATTATATAAAAACATATACATATAGTAAAACATTGCAGCGGATTTAAAATTTTCAAAAGCCATTCATTGCATTAATATTTAATGTTGACAAATAATACAACAATGTATAATAGGGGTTACAATAGAAACGTTTAGTTGCATTATAAAAAAACATAATTAACATGCACGAATGGATGCTAGTCTTGCCCGCCAAGTAACTTTTCCGGTGTGCCATCCTCAGCAACTGTTACCTGCCAACTGAAAATGCATAAAAGTCAGCGTTGTTGAGTGAGTTCTAGTTTTAAAAGCATTAAAGTACCTTGTTTATAATAAAATATCCTTTTCCTTAAAAAACGTCCTTTACTTTTGTTCATGAGCATTCATCGTACATACATGAAGGTATAACCTTATTATCTTCCATTATCGCACGTATTCGTTCGTTTCATACTTTTTCATTATCTTTCACTTCTATCCAGATCCTGTCATAAGCTATGACCCATCATTGTACACGAAACAACCACCTTTTGGGGTCAAGCGATAAGGATCCCGTTTTCGCACGTCTCGATCAGTCACAAAGACTGACCCTCCTGTGTGTGAACCCTCATGGGTTAAATCGCACGTTATATAATACACAGTTGAGCTAACAACTCTCAATGAGTTGTGAACCTCTCTAAAAATTTTGCTTGCAAAACTTTTCATTCATTCTTTATATTTCACTTTTCATTATCATTAATCTTTCACTTCATTTATGATAATACTTTACGTATACGAGCATAATCACACCACATAAAGTCACATAATAATACGTAATATAGAACATAAGAACAGGCCATAATCATGCATAACATCAACACATATAACCATCAAAACATCCCAGAGCTTAAACCTTAAAATTTCTATTTCTCAAAATCTCAGAAATTTTTCTAAGTCTTTTAGGCGCATGAGCACTATGTAGGCGCCTGAATACTATGCAGGCGCATGAGAAAGTTAGGCGCCTGAACTAACACTTAGGCGTATGAGCAATTTTCTGGGTGCATGGATACTATTTAGGCGCATGAGGTACACTTAGGCATTTGGGCAGTGGGCGCATGGGCACTATTGGGGCGCATGGAGTGGAACTTAGTCTTTTTGGCTAAGTATCAGGCATATGATGGGCAAAACTCCAGGCATATGCGCCCTATTTGGGCGCATGAGAAGGGACTTAGGCGTTTTAAGCAAATTTCAGGCGCATGAGCATACTTAGTTTGAAAATTACACTATCCAGACCCAAATCATCATCCTAAATGGTTCTCAACCCATAACTAACTTACAAGACACCTAAAATAAGCATAAAACCATACAACACAACCAACCATACACAAACATACATACGGTTAGCATACATATAAGTTGTAAAACATTTTATATGCATTTTCAGCCCCAAAATACGTTTAAAACAAGAAAACCGGGGATCTAGAACTCACCTAATGCAGCCTTCAAGAAAACTCCATCGAACTTGAGGGCACAACAAGTCCAAACACCTAAAAACACAACAAAACACACAACCAAGCACAAAGAACACATAAAAATCAGTTTTAAGGTTGAAAACCCAACAAAACCGAACCAAAAACACAAAGAACACCTACCTACGAATTTTCAACTTCTTCATCTTGAATAACCAAGAGAAACTCTGTTCTTTTTTCTTGTTTCTTGTTCCAGTCGAAAAAGCAGAATGTGTAAAAGGTAGTGGCATGGGCGGCCATGCCTTTTAAACATTAAAATAATAAGGTTTTGTACTTTTTACACTTTGGCGCCCTCCACTATTGCTCCTTTTCTTTTCTCTTCTTAATACTTTGCTTTTCCTTTGTTTTTGACAAAATTTCGGGTGTTACATGGTGCTAGCCAGTAAGGTGTCTTTGCTATAGGTGTTGCTCCAGGAATCAAAACTATTCGGAACTCCACCTATCAAGGTGGAGGCAAACCGGACAAGTGATCAGGGAATACTTCCGGAAAATCTCGCACCACCGAAATATCTTCCAGTTTCCTTTCCTCTGCTCTCTTTTCAACTACATGCACCAGGAATGCATAGCATTGCTTCTTCAGGTAGCGATGAGTCTTGATGCAAGAGATAAGCCTTAGGTTTCTTCCTGGTCGTTCGCCTTACATCATAAGCACATCGCCATTAGGCATAGGGATTTGCATTACTTTTTCTCGGCAGACAATCTTGGCTCCACATTTTGACAACCAATCTATTCCCATTACTACGTCAAAGCTTCGTAATTTAAAAGTTATCAAATATATATCAAGGGCATGGTCCTCTAACGTTAGTGGGCGACCACTAATTATCTCATTAGCTTTCACAAATTTACCATTAGCCATTTCTACAGAGTAACTAGTCTCTAAACAACTATGGTTCAAACCAAGCAGAGGTGCAAATTTAGAGGAAACAAAGCTATTATTTGCCCTGGTATCAAATAGTACAGATGCGAAATGGTTATTGAGAAGGTGCGTACCTATAACAACATTTGGGTCCTAACGAGCATCATTTGTTCCTATCACAAATGCACATCCACCTGTAGCATTCCTCTGATTCGTCTGACATTGATTTTCAGCTATTGCCATCACTTGGTTCTAATTTTTCCCAGGTTGACCTAGTGCCCGATTCAGCCTAGGGCATATATTACGATAGTGATCAGGGCTTCCACACTCATAACAAGCCCTGACATTCCCAGCCTAATTAATTGCATTTATTGGTGCAGCCAAGTTAGGTGCCACCCTACAATCCTTTGCAAAGTGTCGCGGGCACCTACAGTTCACGCACACTCGACACGGTGCAGCTTGCGGATAATGAAAATTAACCTTATCACATTTAGGATGTGGTCCAATGTAACCCTCTCTCCCTTGGTTCACCGCTACAAAGTTTCTCGGCACCTTCGCTTTCTTATCAAACTTCCCCCTGCTTGCTTGCTCAATTCCCTATTATCCTTCCTTTTCTCACCACCATTACCTAATACTCCATTTCTCACCATTTCATCAGTCAAAATACCTTCCTTTAAAATCTTACTTTGAAATCCATCCGTGTTCCTTTTGATGTACCTTTTGATCCTCTTCAAATCTGGGGTCACCAAGTATTGAACAAGCCTAGCATGTTCATGAAATCCATCCGTGTATGTCGTGTGCCCAGCTCCTACCATAGCATGATTCCAGAATTCATGCTCCAACTTCTGTATTTCATTATTAGGGCAATATTCCTCGATGATAAAAAGCTTAAATTCGTACCATGTCATTTGCATTGCTGCCTCCCTATC
Source organism: Flaveria sonorensis (assembly GCA_025506505.1). Taxonomy (NCBI): domain Eukaryota; kingdom Viridiplantae; phylum Streptophyta; class Magnoliopsida; order Asterales; family Asteraceae; genus Flaveria; species Flaveria sonorensis. Next base: position 29,602,545 of record CM046440.1, on the reverse strand, counting down.
TATTGCCTGAATCTAAGTGTTTCACCAAGTTAATGCCTTTCCTTGAAGTGAACATATAGCATATTAGATCTTTTAACTGTCCAAGCACTCACTAATGTTGATCATAGCTTCCTTTTTTTCAATCCACCTGGTTAACACTATTGCTCCACCCTTTCCATCAAACTCCTTGGGCATGCAAGCCACAAATTCCTTATAAGTACATCCTCTTCTTCTCCCGCCATCTCCATGTCCACTCCAGTTTCCACCTCCATTAACATTGCCATTGTTCAGTCCGTTTCCATTCCCATTACTCGAACCATCACCATTGCCATTCATATTCCCATTACCATTTCCATTACTCAGTCCGCCTCCTTCTTCATTATTGTTTCCATTCTCTTCTTCATACCCATTCTCACTATTTTCCTAATCACCATTGTTCCATCAATTTTTTACATTATCATTGTTGCCACCTCCATTGTCATGGTTCAGGATGTTATCACTTGTGCTACTATGGTCGGGATGAGCGCATCTAACTGCTGAGCAATCATCGCAGCTATATCAGGATTCCTAGCTCCATGGTTGTTATAAGCTGGACCTCCTTTATTTCCTCCACCAGGTGCTTCACCCCTACCACCAGCACCTCTTTCTCTATATCTATCCTTGGGGCAACCCCACCACGCCTGTTACTATGGGTGATTCTTCTTGGTGGCATTTTCTAATCAATCATAGATAATACGTAACATTCAATCATATCAAGATGTACCATAATTCAGTCATTCATGCACAAATAACACGTCATTACAAGCCATATAATTCACAAGATAATATCACAGATAATTTCATAATAATAATATAAGGTTCCATTTCCATAAGTCATATCCCAAACATAACCAAATACCAAAATATCCAAAACACACGCGTACTGATAGTCTAACAAGGTACAAATACGAAATATGAAATAAATAGAAATAAAATCATAGCAAGTCTTCATTGCTTTGTCAAGGATCGTGTAATATCAGTCCTAGCTGTCGTCACTACTGGAGGAACTAGAGGGCTCAGGGCTGGTCAGGGTAGTAACCCCACAGACTGGCTCGTCTGTCGACAGGTGGATCCTAATTTTATTAGTTAGGAATACCCTCTTCCTGGTTGTCATCATCCTCAACAGTCCTACACAGTTCACCCGATATGGCTCTCAAGGGTAGCCACGTACCCAGCGATACCCAGTATAGCAGGTACCACAGGAGCAATGGGAGTAATAGGAACGATAGGAGCGATCGATTCGACAGGGATCTTAGGTGCTGCAGGAACAGCCGGTACAAATCGAATAGCAGGTAAACCCAGCAAGACAGGGTTAACCAAATCTTCCTCCTCATATGAGTTCAATATAAACTCCTCTAGATTGGACTCGGTATCCGATGACGAATGCAGCAAATGGTCTAAGAGAACCTCCTCGAGTTTGACTCTAAATCAGATAGAACAACACAGGATGTAGAAGGAACAAAAGGACCAGCAGAAGACATCCTATAAGGAATAAGTATAAGTAATTTTCCTCAAGTGAAATGGCTTAAATAATAAGTGAACGAATAATCAACATAGAAGAAAATACATGTAATACCAAATGCACACAAACCATAGTATGGATTCTACATAAAGGTTCCTAGGTTATAGTCTAGGTCGAGTGATCCACCTAATTCTCTATAACTTATGGCTCCGATACCAATTTATCACACCCGCGCTTATAGCAGAATCATGAGGATGTAATGGACGGGATCATCATAACACATTGATCATTAATAGAGATGCATTAAATGAGAGAAACCAACGTGTCATGACATCACCGGACACAAAAGAAGACTTGTGTCGTACTAAGTCAATTCCACGACAAGACATAGTCAAAGAAGCAATGAATTTGAATCCTACAACCCGGGAACAAATAAATGTAAACATGTTCAACAATGAAAATCTCAAATAATAAACATAATTGTTAGAAACGCTAGAGCAAGTTTAAAAAATGTATTTCGTAAGGTCACCACTAAGGCATCGTCTCTAGCTATCCTCGATGATTGTTACCTGAAATTATATGCTCAAAAGGTCAATATATTGTTGGTGAGTTATCAGGTTTAAATAATAAACAAAATTTGATGCTGCGTAATAGTTTGCCGGACATAAGTGTATACAGTTATAAGCAAGCAATATCACATGTAAACATGAGCATCACAAGTAAACCTATGACGTACACACAGATCTTGTCAACACATATTCACCATAGAGCCCGTACGTGGCCATTTTTAGTCCCGACAAGTATACCAACAAACAAGGGTGGGGGTGTCAGCCCAAAAGTACTATCAATACCTATCGGTCTGCTCCAATACCGGAGTTAAATAGATGTGAATTAAGAACCACACATAAAACCCATGCATGTACGAGATATTAACTTACAAAACAATAAATGTAGCAATCCCAAAGAGTAAATAAGTTCACAACATAAAAAGGATGAGCATACTTTTCCCCCTAGGTTTATAAACAATTGCAATGAAAACTGGGCCGCCGCAAAACTCACCTTGCAATGATTCGGAAATAAGGTGAACAAAGGCTTCTTAGGATGAGAGAAAACAAACAATCAAACACCTGTAATTAATTGTAATTAAATCTTAAAACATGTCTATGAGTATTGATACGTTCGGTCAGTCTTGGGCCGGTTCGGTAGGATGTGCGACATGTCCACAAAATATGTATGTTTAAATTATTTATTTAGTGAATAAAAACATGTATGAATTTATATATGTACATATATTTATATATATCATTGGAACACATGCAATAATATATAATCAGACACCATGCAAAACATCAAATACACACACTAATCAAACACAGTTAACACACATTCGACATGCACCAACACACACTAGTCATACGTACAACCATGTACACATACTGTTAATACACACACCCCAAAAATACATACAAAAGACACACACTAGAACACACACATGAACACACACACACATACTAGAACACACTCACACCATACTAACTCACACCCACAGAAACACAACACACTCTCGGTTTACACACAACCATTTATATAAGCATTCACCACACAAACACACACACTCTACACAGAACATACACATACATCTCAAATAAACCCCTACACACACACACAACCCCTCAACAGATGCTTTGCCCTCACACATACACACACATTAAGTCACACACAATATGCATGCACTCACACCCAAACACACAAAACATCTTGGTACACACACACACCTGAACCAAACATACTGCAGGACCGGGTAAGGGTACTTAACACTTAGTAAGGGTACTAAACACTTAGTTTCACACTGAGGAGAGATCTTAGATCACTTAACAATTCAAATAGGGAACTGGTAACTTAAAACAGATTATACTAAGAACACAAGTAAATTAAAGAGACAGAACTAAGAACAACACAAGAACACAAGATTGGTTTTCAAGGATGTTGTATATTGATCTCAAGTTCTTTTACAAGTGTTACAAAGCATAAAGAAATTACAAGGACCTGAGACACTTTTATACTACAACCTACAACCGTCACTTACATGTAAAGACAGTTAAGATTTGACTGATCTAGACAACAAGATCAATCTAAAGTCAAAAGGCAGATTGCCTTTGACTAGTGACTATGACATGCCATAGCTCACTGACTTTTCCTAATACAAAAGTCTACATGAACAAGTAAGGTAAGTTACAAACAAAGACCATTCCTACTTTTTGATAAAGCATGGAAGTTTCACCAACTTGTGTAAAGTAGGTGAACCACCAGAGCAGGCAGCGAAAAGTGTGTCAGCTTTATTAAAAGTTGATTCAGAGAAAGCATATTTTCTCTGTCCTCTGAGAAATCAGTCTTCACAACTTCGGAAGAATTTGTCTCTGAAGCTTCAGAAGATTTCATCTTTGGCTTCGGAAGATGCTGGTCTTTGGCTTCGAAAGATTTCACACTTAGAATATTTTTCTGTTTGAGTGTGAAACTTCTAAAGTAACTCCTTCTGAACTGTTAGCTTCGGAAGATCTTACACTTAGACACATTGAGAGTGTAAGACTTCCAAAGCTAGTTCATCTTTGTTCCTTAGTGCATGCATGGAAGACTTGGTTGTTCTGGCTTGTTGGTTGCATCAGCCTCATAATCTTCAGATGATCTTACAAACTCCCCTAGGCTGATGCTACCAAAACAGAGAAGTTCTTCAGATTTTGATAGTCCACATTAGGATCTTCAGCATACCTTCTTCATCATTAGGTCTGGATCCTTCAGACTAACATAGAACCTTCTCATGTCAAAGAGATCATGCAGAGGAAGATTGAGCATGTCTTCTATGGAATAGACATGCATGCCATCCTGATCTCTTATGACATACCATCTGTCTTGATCTTCATCATAAGACCATGACATAATTTGTCTTCCAACAGCAAGAGGCTCTACTATGATTGGAGTTTGTTGAGAGACCTCTTCATGCACTTCCTCAGGATGCTCTGACTCATCCTGAGGTTGGGAGGTGGATGCCTTTCTTCTTTCTCTTTGAGGATGATCTTCTGGCCATCCTTTTTCTTCTCCCTGATGATTTTAACTGAGGGGACTGGTCTTGAGTACCAGGTTGTTCAGTTGAGTCCCCCTAGTTGGGATCTCCTCTCTCACAGGTTCAGAAGGAGAGAGAGGAGGACCCTGCTGTGGATCAAAAGATGAAGTTGGCTGAGATGCAGCTCCAGGTTCAGGTTGTGTTGTCTCAGTGGGTTCAACCTTCACCTCAACTTCAGGTTGAGCTGGACTTGGTGGAGAATGCAAGTCCACCAGCTCTCCCTTCTTTATCTTCTGCTTGATCACCCTGATATGCTCATCCATTATGGATAGAGACATAGGACCAAGCCTCCTTTCGGAGAATCCATACAGCTTCAAGAAGCTCATCATCTTTGTGTCTGTCAGCAGACTTCTTTTGGCTTTTGTGGATGATGGCCCTTGACTTTGCAGCTTCTTCCCTTAATCTTTTCTTTTCAGCTTGTTTTTCTCTTTTAGCTTTTTCTTCCATCTGCTTATTGTATTCAAAAATATGTACTCAGATGGTAAGGGAAGAAGTGCATCTGCCTGATAGAGACCTGTGGCACTCAGGTAGCTGATCATCTTTAGTCTTTCTTCTTCAGTTGCTACCTGAGGTTGTTCAGTGGCCACAGTCTCTGGCTCAGGACTTTCTTGAACTGGGGAGAGGACAGGAATGTTCTTGTAGAGTCTTTTCAGCCTCATTTCTTCTTTGTGCTTGAGGAGTGCTGCATCCTCTGCTTCCTTCCTCTCCTTTGACAGCTCTGTGTCAGCCAGTTCATTCAGCTCATCTAAGGGAGAGAGATGAGTTCATCAACATTATAGTTTCTGGTTCCCAGGTAGTTTAGCCTGGCTGCCCTTAACTCATCTTCCTGAGTGTTTAGCCTGGGGCAGCCCTGATTGCAGCTTCCATAAACCCTGGGAACCACTTGAACTCTCTCCCCTCATCTTCCTCTTCTCTCTCTCTCTTCTCCTCCTCAATCTCCTCAGGAGTCAGTTTCCTTTTGCCTTTGTCAACCACAGGCCTTGGTGACTCAGGCTGGAGAGAGCTTTGACCTTCATTGCTTGGTTCAGCTGTCAAGCTCTGGCCAGAGAGAGGTTGTGAAGTACCATCACCAGCTGGTATTTCACTGAGGGTAATGGGTGCAGAGGGAGATCCTGTCTCAAGGTTCACAGGTTCAACCTCTGGGCCTTCAGTCAAGGTTTTCCTTTGAAGCTAATCTCCGGGTCTACCTCAACATCCAGTTGACCAAAGATCTCACCTGCTAGCCTCTGTCTATATAATTTTGATCTCAATTTAAACTCCTCTAGCACCCTGTCTTGGATTCTTTCTGCCAATCTTGCTGCTTGTCTGTTATTGCTTGGGTTGACAAGTGGCAGATCTACCAAGTTGATGCTCTCATAGAACTCAGGTGTGAAATGTTGAGAACTTCTAGTTGACCCTGAGCTCTAGAGATCACAAGAGCTCTCCTATTACTGTCATACCCCCAACCCCAGATTGGGTTCTCAGAAGGGGCAGACATTGCTCTTGGTATTCCCTCCTCAAACAGTTGTTGAATGAGCAAATGTAGATCACTGTCTAGAGGAGGTTGCTGAGTATGAACATCTGCAAGAGAGGATGGTGATTCCTCTATGTCCATACTCTGGGAAGAACTCCCAGGTTCTGTGATTGTCAGAATTTTCTCCCCCTTTTTGGTAGCATCACCCTCTTGCATAGGTGAGCTGGGAGATTGATCCATGACATCCACAGGTTCTTGTGGACCTGGATGAGTTGTCCTCATGGGTCTCTCAGCTAACTTGCCCTTGAGATCGGTGATCTCAAGTTGCTGGTCATTGACCCTCTTCTGTAAGATAGTCACCTGAGATTCCAGGTGAGCTATCTTTGAAACAAAATAGGTGCAAAGATGTGACAGTTTGTGCACCTTTTGTTGCAGACTCCCCTCATCTTCAGATGAAGAATCATTGGGGGATGAGAGAATTGGACCTAAGTCTTCTTCCTCACCACCAGCATGGGTTTCTTGGCTGCTGGATTTCCCCTGCCCAATGACAACTTCCAGAGAAGTGTCAAGAGGCTGGGTTGCCATGGTAGAGGTCCTAGTGATGTTATCACTTGCAAAAGTGATAGCCTCTGCCATATGGATTTCCTGAATAAGTTCAGGACGATCCACCTCAGTAGGGGTTGCTGATGTGGGCTAGAGATGGGGGAAGCAGGAGTACTCATCTCTCCTTGAGTGGGGAAGAGAGGAGAGACTCATGGTACTCACTGAAGCCAAATCTTCATCAGAATAGAAGTCAAGGCTGGGAATAGGGTGGTTTAGATCAAGAGGTTGGGGATGGTAGCTTTCCCCAGAAGGTTGATCACTAGAGTATTGAGACTCAGAGTGATGGCTTAAGGCTGTTTGGGGTTGTGAGCTCATCAGGCTGAGCATGAGGAACCTCAGCACTGAGTGGTGGAAAGATGGGAGTGGTCTGCTCCTCAGGGGAAGTGGGAGCTCGAGATTCCACTTCCTCCTATATGGGTTCTGATATGGGGCCTGCACATGCTAGTAGCAAGTGCAGGGGTTGTTGGGATTTTTTTTGTAGGTGATGGTGATGGTAGGCTGTGTTTGAGGTGGTTGAGAGGTGGAGGGTGTTGGTTCAACACTAGCTGGTGCTGCTAGGTTTTCACCTGAGCAATGAGCTCAAACATTTTGGGACAAGGGCTGTTTCTACCCCAGAGAAGCCAACAGTTGGCTTCTTCAAGATTTTGAAGATGCCGGGCCTCATTTGTCCTATTTTAAGAATATTACCTGTTCCCCTCAACTGTGGTCCCAACTCATAATTAAGAATGTGTTGAACATACCTAGGGAACATGTAATACTCTAAGGAGTCCAAGTTTGCAAGTAAATTAGTATATACAAACTGAGAGTACCTGAACTTGACCCCTTGTACCATCCCATGGACTATAAAGGAGAGGTCTTCTGGAACTTGATCCCATCCTCCATGCTTGTTAGAAAGGCTGTGAATGACGACATGGAGGAGGTATTTCATTGAGATGAGACCTTCCCCTTCCTGAAGGTTTTGACTGAGAAGTCACCTTCATAGCCCATCTGCTGAAAGGAGTGGTTGACAGCAGATTTGGGAAAGGACAGCTCACCTGCTTCATCATCCAGCTGCAAATGGGGTTTATGATGGTCGGAGTGATGAAAACTGTCCTCCCCTGCACTGTAGCAGACAGTGCCTTCTCCCGTCCATGGTGACCTCTTGACAGGTCCTCCAGAACTCAAGCAACTGATCCTCATAGAGAGGAGGATCAATTGTAAGGGAGGTGAAGTAGTGAGACGAAGAAAGGTACCTACACACATCTGAGAAGCTTGGATCCTTCTCAGAGTGTAACAGGGCAACCTGGTTGTGTTGCCTGTGTAGGTGCATGGAAAAATCAGGGTCGTTGCGACGATCAATGTTGGCCATTTGAGGAAGCTTTACAGTGAAGAAAGGAAGAAGAAGATGAAATTTGGGGGTAAATTTAGGGTAAGGATCAGTGAGAGTAGAGAGACGAAATAGAATCGTTTGGAAGATACATGTTGTGGATTTGAGACAAAGTTATGAAAAAAAGATAAACTTTGAAATCCGCAAGTGGGTCCTACTTCTGAAAAAGGCGCCCAAAAGTTAGTTTTCTTGGAAGTTGTAAAACTTCCGAAGAGAATTTTGGCTTGGAAGCTTTGTAGCAAAGCTTCCGAAGGCAATTTTTGCTTCGGAAGATATTTCAAAGAATTTTGAAAATTTGGCTTCGGAAGAAGTGAATAAGTCTTTCGAGACTTAGTTGCTTTCGGAAGATATTTGTTCTTTGAATACATTTAAGTGTTATATACAAATTTAAGCTTCGGAAGATACTCCAAGAATTTCTTCCGAAGGTAAATCTTAGATAAGCTGTTAAATGATTTAAAGACATAAATTTCTTCGAAGGCAATTTGAGTTCTTCGAAGGTAAATTTTCACAAATCTAAGGAATATCAGTTAAAAGTTAGTTTTCTTCCAAAGAGAACTGGGCTGATGAGATAATCTAATAGACAACTTAAGACACACATAGGAAATAAAGTTGATTAAGTTATTAAAGAAAATCTATTCAAAGTTAATCCTCCCAATAGCTGATATAAGATATTTAAATCTCTGTTCAACAAATGCTATTGTGAACAGATCAGCATATTGTTCATTTGTGTTAACTTTGATTAGTTTGATCAATCCCTTTTCAAAATTATCCCTAATCAGATGATACATGATGTTGATGTGTTTGGTCCTTGAGTGCTGCACAGGATTCTCTGTAATAGAGATGGCACTGTTGTTGTTTATGTGGATGGGAGTCTCCTTAAAGTTGAACCCATAGTCTAGCATTTGATTCTGAATCCAAAGCACTTGAGCACAGCAACTTGCAGCAGCAATGTATTCAGCTTCAGCAGTTGATGCAGACACATAAGATTGCTTCTTGCATTACCAAGAGACTATCCTTCCACCAACGAATTGACATCCCCCAGATGTGGACTTTGCAGTCATGTTTAGCCACCATAATCACTATCTGTATAAGCATACAGATTAAAGTCTGAATTCTTTGGATACCAAAGGCCTAGATTTGGAGCACCTTTGAGGTATCTGAGAATCCTTTTGACAGTGATTAGGTGTGACATCTTGAGGTTGGCTTGATATCTTGCACATATACATGTGGCAAACATAATATCAGGCCTGCTAGCAGTAAGATACATAAGTGACCCAATCATAGCCCTGTAGAGATGTTCACCAACACACTCCTCCTCAAGATCAGGACCAAGGGAGTGGTTTCTGGCTATGGGTGTCTTTGCAACCTTACAGACAGTCATCTTGAATCTTGTAAGTATGTCCTGCACATACTTTGACTGACTAATAAAGATGCCATCTTCAACCTGCTTCACTTGAATTCCTAGAAAGAAACTAAGTTCCCCTATGACACTCATTTCAAATCTATTCTTCATCAGCATGTCAAAGTCTATGCAGAGCTATGGATTAGTTGAACCAAAGATGATGTCATCTACATATATTTGAACTAGTAGTGTGTCATTCCCTATTTCTTTGATGAAGAGAGTCCCATCAATAGTACCTCTTTTTTATTCATGTTAATAGAGGTATATTGATAGTGTCTCATACCACTTTCTTGGAGCTTGATGTAGTCCATATAGAGCTTTATCAAGCTTATAGACATAATCAGGATGATCTGGGTCTACAAAGCCAGGTGGTTGTTTGATATAAACTTCTTCATCAATCACCCCATAAAGAAAAGCACATTTCATATCAAGCTGGTAGACCTTGAAACCTTTGGATGCAGCATAAGCCAGGAATATTCTTACAGCTTCAAGTCTTGCAATTAGAGCAAAGACATCAGTGTAATCAATCCCTTCTTCTTGAGTGTATCCTTGGACAACCAGTCTAGCCTTGTTCTTGATGATAATCCCTTTATCATCCTTCTTGTTCCTGAATACCCATTTGGTACCTATGACAGTCTTACCTTGAGGAAGAGGGAATAAGTTCCACACCTTCTGTCTTCTGATTTGAAGCAGTTCATTTTGCATGGCTTCAATCCAGCTTCCATCCTTCAAAACCTTATCAACTTTCTTCGGCTCTATCTGTGATAAGAAACAATAATGTAGACAAACATGGCTGTCATGAGTTTGTCCACTTGTTCTTACCCCTGAGTCAACATTTCCAAGGATGTTTGTGGTGGGATGTGACTTGTGGATCCAAAGTTGAGGGATTATAGCAAGTTGGTTGGACAGATCTAAATTAGAGAAATTCTGATCTGGTAATGAGGTGTCTCCCACCACATCAGCACACTTATCAAGAGAAACTTGATCCAGTGAGTGTGTGATATCATTCATGTTGTCTTCAGTGGAGTGGTTATCAGCATCCAGAAATTCTTGATCACTGTCACCACCTCCAGTTCCTCAAGCATTAGAAGTTCCTTCTCCTGAATTCTGAGCCTCTGAGCTAGAATCTGAAGGCAATTCAATTGAATCAACAGTATTTGTCATGCTTGTACTTATAGGAGCCTCAATTACAGGGTTAGTCACCACTGGAGCTAAAGTAGTCTTCTTGATTGGTCTTCTCAGCTCAAATCTTGGATCAGGATCTTCTGTTGATTTGTTATCTGTAGATCCTAAAACATTCTCATAAGACTTTTTAAAACAGTTGGTAACTAAATCAAGATCAAACAGCCAATCCGGACCAGAACCTTTACATAGGGTGTGTGTTCATTGAAAGTCACATTGGCTGACTCCTCAATGATTCTAGTTCTAAGATTGAATACTCTATAAGCCTTAGCTTGAGAAGAGTATCCAACAAAGTGTCCATCATCTGATTTCTTAGCAAACTTGGCTATTTGATCTTTGGTATTCAAGATGGTGCAAGGACATCCAAATGTTCTGAGAAAACCAATGAATGGTCTCCTTTTATGCCACAGTTCATAAGGAGTCTTACCATATGTCTTAACCACTAAAACTCTGTTCTACACATAGCAGGCTGTGTTGACAGCCTCTGTCCAGAAGGTAATAGTCAGTTTAGAGTCAGACAACATGGTTCTAGCAGCTTCAATAAGTGTCCTGTTTCTCCTCTCAGCAACACCATTTTGCTGAGGAGTCCTGGGAGCACTATATTGTCTTGAAGTACCTTTTTTGTCACAAAATGTATGAAGAATTTGGTTTTTAAATTCAGTTCCTTGATCACATCTTATGGTCTTGACCTTGTGATCAGATTGATTCTCAATTTTCAAATGAAGTTCTTTAAGATTTCAGGGTTTCATCCTTAGTTCTAAGGAAAAACACCCAAGTGAATCTTGTGAAATCATCTGTGATCACTAAACAGTAGAGGTCCTTCCTAGACTCATTACACTGGTGGGGCCAAACAGATCCATATGTAACAAGTGTAGGGGAGTAGTGATAGAGTTCATTTCCTTTGGCTTGTGAGACACTTTGTGTTGCTTCCTTTTCAGGCATGCAACATAATGGTCATCACTTGTAAACTCTTTCTTTGGCATTCCAGTTACCAAATCATTCTTAATCAATTTATTCATGTTTTTAAAGTTTACATGGCACAATCTTTTATGCCAAAGAAAAGACTCATCACTATTTGCTTTAGACAGAAAGCAAGAAACTTCTCCAGAGGGAGATGTTTCCTGCAGATCCATCTTGTACATGTTTCCTCTCCTGGGGGCTCTAAGCAGAATATGCTCTTGAGAAATGTCAACCCCAGACTTGAGAACAATGCACTCATGCTCAGTAAAGAGCATTTGATGTTTTTGGTCACAAATTGGGACACACTCAAAAGATTGTATCCAAGCTCCTTGACAAAATTTACCTTCTCAATGCTGAGCTTACCATTTGTAACCTTGCCCCTGCCAGTAATGTAACCTCCTGCATCTCCTCCAAAAGCAACTGGTCCTCCATCAAATCTTTCAAAGTTTTAAAGTAAGGACTCATTTCCTGTCATGTGGCTAGAGCAGCCACTATCAATGATCCACACATTTCAGTTTGCCTTTGGTTGTCCCTACACAAAAAGAGATGATTTAGTTACATTTGGAAACCCAAGCCTCATTGGTCTTGGGCTTGTTAAAAGGGTTAAAGGCAATGAAATAGTAAATGATCCTATGTTCAGGCTCTGAGGATCATTTGTTGTTCCTGATGAAGAATCTTCAGTTACATGGTCTTCCTTCATCTTCCACACCACCTTTGGAAAATTTGGCTTGACATTCAAAGCTTCAGAAGCTTTTGCAGCTTTGGAAGATTTGGAGACTGGACCTTTGGAAGATCTTGCTTTCACTGCAGCAAGCTTCAGTACTTCAGAAGCATTCCTTTCTTCTGAGACCAAATTTTCTTTCGAAGGCAATTTTTCACTTGCCTTCTTCTTCATTTTGGAGCTTTCGAAGGAAACAGATTTTCCTTCCGAAGCTTTCTTTTCCTTCTTCTTCACAGAAGCCATTTCTTTGACCATATGGATAGTACTTTTAGGATTATGGATGCAATCTTTAACCAGATGAGAAGTACTACCACACATGATGCAGTCCATTTGCTTCCTTCTGGGAATCTTCTTTTCTTGAGAAGACTAAGTTTGAACACTTCCCTTCTTTTTTTTCACCTTTTTAGATGATGCAGCAGGCTTTCTAGGGATAGGCTTGCTTTTAAAGATGGGTGGTTTAGGTTGAGTAGTAGTGACACACAGCTTATTAGTCTTCTACTTGGAGCTGGAGTGAGTTGAAGCTAAAGCAAAACTCTTGGTACTAGAGTTCTTGGTAGAATCTTCAGCTTTCACCACCTCAAACCCTGCAAAGATAAATACTTGTTTCTGCTTAGGGTCAAAGGTCTTGATCTTCTTTCTTGATCTTCTAATCAAGTTCCTTCTCTTTGACTTACTCAAACCAGATCCTTTTTCCTCCTCAGGAGCATGGTGACCCTTTTTGGATTGACTCTCTTCACTCACTTCAGAGTCATTCCTCACATCTCCTCTTCATCCTCTTCATCACTGGGGTCTATAGAGGGCAGCTCATCTTGACTAGTTCCACACCTTGGAGATCTTACTGATAGTAGGGTGTGTGGACGAGCTATCTCACAAGATCCCAGTCCCTGCTTATTCTGATAACAAACTTTTGCATGCAGAGATGAGGATATTATGTTCTTGAAGGTCTCTTCTTCAAGAACATATTTTTCTGCCCTGGCTTTGCTGATCACAAGCTCAGCCTGGCATTCTGTCAACTTAGTAACAAGATCTTTTATTTGAGTCTTGTAGTTTGTTTGCTCATGTTTAAGAGTTGAAATTTTTTTCTCTAGATCTTCTATTTTAAGCTTATAATCATTTTCAGCTCTCTTAAAATTAGCTTTTAAAATGTTTAAAGACTCAATATTAGATCTTATTTCTAAGTTGTAGGACCTGTATCTGTTTACTTTAGCAATACATTCAGGAGAGCAAAGATGTTCTAATACATTGGCTTCATCATAGACAACCATGAGTGCTTGATTTGGAGAAGCATCTTCAGCTTGGAAGCTCCAGTCAAAGCCTCCTTCTTCAACAGCAACTGCAGCTTGCTATCTTGGCTTCTCATTCTGGTGCCGTCCTTCAATGTAGTTTGGCCTAGATGATGATTGGCCACCATTGACTTAGGTTCCTTGCATTCTCTGGCAAAGTGTCCTATCTGGTTACAGTTGTAACACTTTACTTTGCTTTTGTCCAGCCCAAACATGCCACTGGCTGCATTGCTAGGAAACCTTCTCCCAGTCCTCTTGCAGAACTTCTGGGCTCTATGAGTAAGAAGAGCTATCTGCTGGACTATCTCCATATATTCCAGATCATCTGGATGGATACAGTCCAGGTCTTCAAGAGTGAAGAGAAAGTTGCCTGAAATTTCATCAGTAGAGACAAAGGCTTGAGAGGAACGTGTCTCTTGGAAGGGACTTCCTTGGATGTAGCTCTCTCTGGGTGGCTATTGGAAGGTGATGAAAGGACCCTTTTGTGAAGTTTAAGGGTAGCAGATAAGATGATGCTGTGGTTCTCTGCTATCTCTTTCACCCACATGAAGGGCTTAACTCTAGTGAGTACTGGAGCTACCAGATGAATTTTGCATGTTCATCTCCATCTGGTATCCACTGAGTATCCCATACAACTCAGTGAGAGTAAGGGTCTTGAGGTTTTCAGTCCTCTTAATGACCACACAGTAGTGTGTCCATTGTCTGGGGACTTTGTCATAGTTTCAGTTTCCATATCAGCCTTAGAGATAGCTTCCATTTGAAGAGTTAAGTGATGTGTGAAGCTAAGAGGATTAAAGGTGGTGAGATCTTACAATCAAGAGCCTGGAATACTATGATACCAAATATAGGACTGGGTAAGGGTACTTAACACTTAGTTTCACACTGAGGAGAGATCTTAGATCACTTAACAATTCAAATAGGGAACTGGTAAATTAAAACAGATGATACTAGAACACAAGTAAATTAAAGAGACAGAACTAAGAACAACACAAGAACACAAGATTGGTTTTCAAAGATGTTGTATATTGATCTCAAGTTCTTTTACAAGTGTTACAAATCATAAAGAAATTACAAGGACCTGAGACACTTTTATACTACAACCTACAACCATCACTCACATGTAAAGACAGTTAGGATTTGACTAATCTAGACAACAAGATCAATCTAAAGTCAAAAGACAGATTACCTTTTGACAAGTGACTATGACATGCCATAGCTTACTGACTTTTCCTAATTCAAAAAGTCTACATGAACAAGTAAGGTAAGTTACAGACAAAGACCATTCCTACTTTTTGATAAAGCATGGAAGTTTCACCAACTTGTGTATAGTAGGTGAACCACCAGAGCAGGCAGCAGAAAGTGTGTCAGCTTTATCAAAATTTGATTCAGAGAAAGCATATTTTCTCTGTCCTCTGAAGAAATCACTCTTCACAGCTTCGAAAGACTTTGTCTTTGAAGCTTTGAAAGTTTTCATCTTTGGCTTCGGAAGATGCTGGTCTTTGGCTTTGGAAGATTTCACACTTAGAATATTTTTCTATTTGAGTGTGAAACTTCCAAAGTAACTCCTTCTGAACTGTTAGCTTTGGAAGATCTTACACTTAGACACATCTGAGAGTGTAAGACTTCCAAGGCTGGTTCATCTTTGTTCCTTAGTGCATGCATGGAAGACTTGGTTGTTCTGGCTTGTTGGTTGCATCAGCCTCATAATCTTCAGATGATCTTACACATACACACACACTCTCGGTACATATACACACACCGCACACACATAAACACAACACACATCACTCACACATACAATACAAGAATACCACACACACACACAATACAAACACACCACACACACAAACACAACACACACACACTCAATACACACAGTATCCGAAGGCTTCTGTTTTGATTCTATTGGGCAGCAATCCAGGGGCAGAAACACACACACACACACAATCGCATGACACAGCCACAACCATCACCACCGCAACACTGCCAAACCCAACCGAAACAACGCGAACCGAAAATACGAAAGTAAACACCACGAAACGAAATGAAACAAGGTCTAAATGGATCAAGTACCTGCGGAACGACTAAACGGCGAGATGACGATGATCGGCGGCGGCTAAAACAGCCGATTTGGTGATCGACGGCAGGGAATGGTTTTAGGGTTTCGGGGGTTTCAGCGGTTATAGAGTTTTATTTATATAATTTCCATATTTTCACTTTGAACCCCCAACTTTCAATTAATTAATCCCTTAAGTTTACATAATTTATAATTTAAAGCGTATACTTATTAATTATAATTATAATAATAATAATAAAATAATAATAATAATAATAATATAAATAATATTAATAAATAATAATAATATAATAATCATAATAATAATAATAATAATAATAATAATAATAATAATAATAATATAATAATATATAATAATACTAGTAATAATAATATAGTAATAATATAATAATAATAATAATAATAATAATAATAATAATAATAATAATAATAATAATAATAATAATAATAATAATAATAATATAATATAAGCAAATTGGATTTTAATAATCCAAACTATGAACTATTGGCTGATAATAATCCATACTATCAAATTGGCCGATAATAATCTTAACTTTCAGTCTTGTCACCAATGACAATCCTAGTAACATAATTTTTATTAATTTATACTTGATTTTTACTCGTTTTTCATTTCATTTCATAATGTGTCTCCATATTTCTTTCATGATCACCAATGTGAGCAAAATCAAATGGAAATCAAGTGTAGAAAAATAAATAATTATGCTACTAGAATTGTCATTGGTAACAAAACTAAAAGTTTGGATTATTATCGGCCAATTTGATAGTATGGATTATCAATGCGCAATAGGTCATAGTTTGGATTATTAAAATCCAATTTGCCTAATAATTATAATGATGGTAATTATACAAATAATGACTAATTTTATTAATTATTATTTATATACTACTTATCTAATTTATCATATTATAATATTACGATTAACGCTCAAGAGAAATATGACAAGATTCGGGATCGGGAACGAATTAATTATGCAAGGACAATAAATACACAATGAGTGTTAACAAGCTTTCGAGTCAATTGACGGACCTAAGTGTGATGGATGTCATAACCCTTTTTTTATGACCTTCTGAAGCTTTTGGAGATGAAAAGGCTTTCTTGAAAGTGTTTTTCTAGGGTTTTGTAGCTGCTGATTTGTTCGGCAGATTATTCAGAAATGCTGAATTTTTCTTGTGGTCAACACTTAGATTATTTTGTTTTCAAAAAAATTTGGACATACCATCTTTCTTTTTAAAGGGTAGGTCACCAGTTACAGGCCTCTTTGCAAATCTTGATTTGTTGAGGTGGTTGATGGATTGAGCTAATGGATTGTATTGACTAACATTAGCAAAATGATTTTCTTCACCACACACCAAACATATAATCTTGATCTTGTTCTTCTTTTTGGTTGACTCAATCTTTCTCTCTAGTTATATCAACTCTTTCTTCATCTCCTCTCTCTTGCCTCTTTTAATCAGTTCATGGTCGATGAAATCTCCAAGTGTCATATTCTCCTTTGAACATATCATCAGCTGACTTTCTTCCTCCTTCTACATCTTCCCATGCATACTTCTTTTGAGTCTGTAATCAACATGTGTAGTAAGATTAATCTTCGTTCATGGAAACTTCTTGTTATGAATCTTCATTGATTCAGAAATAGATTTTTGAACATATGGTTATGGCCTTCCTTCTAAAGCAACAGATGTTCCTGCACAACAATTTATGTCATGTGGTTTCTTAATGCATTTGTGCTTTGGTTGAGATTACAGTTTAATTGAAGGAGTTGACCTATTTGTTCGGTTGTTGTCTTCGGAAGATGAGTTTTCTTTGAAAACTTCACCTCCTGGATCATCTTCTTCTTCTCCTTCTCTATCTTCATCTTTCATTCTCCTTTCTTACTCTTTTTTACCTTTCTTTCGTTTACTTTTCCTTCTTCCCTATCCCTTCTCTCCTCCTTAGATTTATCATCTACTAGCTTTTTACTTGGTAGTTGGGTAGATAACTGCTCTTTTACCTCTAGGCTGCATTTAGGAGTGTATGCTTGGGTGTACACTATTCGTGGTTCTACAGCATTGTACCCCAAGCTTGTCTTTGTTTGATAAATATTTTAGGAGTTCTCAATAAAGGCAAGCAACTTATCAAACTTCTCGATTTGAACATTGTATTTGTCGGCATATGTCTTAGCTATTGGCAAGTCACATTGTGCCAACTTTAGCTTGGCAAAAAGATCATCAATCTGGGACTCCAGGTTTGTCTGTTCATATTTTAATAAAGAAACAATCTTCTCTGGTTTTTTTTACCTTTTCCTTTTGAGCTTGATCAGTTTTTTAAATTAGTTTTAACAATGTTAATTGATTCTACATCATTCATGAGATTCAAATTATGACTTCTATATATGTTTACTTTTGCAATACACTCAGGTTTACAGCAAGGTGTAGAAGTTACCTGAGGTGAGGGAGTTAAGCTAATAGCCATCAATGCATTGTTGATGAGAATGATGTCTTCTACTTGAAAGCACTAATCAATTGGCTCTTCTCTTGAAGCTACAACTATGTATCTTTGATTGGAAGAAGTAGAAGGGCTTTGGTTGGTTAAAGGTTGTTTGAAATTAGGTGAGCTTGAGGGAGATGGATTTAATTTGGGTGCTTTGCATTCCTTGGTAAAGTGTCCAAGCTGATTGTAATCGAAACACTTTACCTTACTTTTATCAAATCCAAATCTAGATCTTCTCTATCTTTGGAACTTCCTTCCAGTTCTCTATGGAACTCTTTAGCCCTGAAAGAGATCATGGTTAATTGATAGTTGACATACATCTCTTCAAGTGACTGGGTGAGAATGATATTCTCGGTTGATGTGACTCAACCTCGGATCGAATATGTGGACTGAGTCAATAACATAGCAATGGAATTACTATATTAAAGAACATTAATTGCTGTAGTAAACGCTTGAATGTAAGAGAATCAAGAACAGTAGTAAATGTCGTAAAATATTGTGGATATTACTGCTGAAGTCAACAACTTACAAAGTTAGGGTATGTGACCCTATGTATAGGTGTATACATTGCCTGTACAAAAGACTAAACTAACCCTGATCTATACAAGTGAATCTAGTCCAAGTACAAAATAAATATAAAAGTGTAAGTTGTTCAACCGCATTAGTTCATGCGGATGAACAAGTCTTCATCAGCATTTGTTGTTTATAGTAAGCATTTGTGTTTCCTCACCCGCATTAGTTCATGTTGATGAATAAGTCTTGTCAGCATTTACTGTTGTTCATCCGCAAGGACTAATGCGGGTGAACAATCTTTGTTCGCATTTACTGTTGTTCATCCGAATGGACTAATACGGGTGAACAATCTTTGTCAGCATTTCTTTAGTTCATCCGCATGGACAAATGTGGATGAACACTTCTGTTCAGCATTAATTGTCTTGATCCGCATTTGTTAATGTGGGTGAACAAACACTTGTCCGCATTTGTTCACTAGTCATCCGCATTAACAAATGCGGGTGCTTTATACTTGTCTTTTCTTGTCTTCTGTTGTCTTCTGTTATCTTCTGTTGTTTTCTGTAACTAATGTTCTCCAACCAGAACAACCTCCAACTACTTCTTGAGTTGGCAAGTATGATCCTTTCAGGGTCTAACAATACTCCCCCTAAGGATTATACTACCTAGGTTCCTCAAGATTATGATGGAGTTGGTGGTTGTGAAGATTCTGGTTGGTCTTCTTGTGATGTCTTCTGTTGGACTTTTAGGGATAAAGTTGCAGCAGCTTCTATTTGTGATTCAAGTTGTACCATTGAGGGATTGATAATGGCCTTGATCATATTGGAAAAGTCTTTTGCTTCTTTCATCTTTTCTCTGCTCAACACATGTATCTTCATCTCACTCATGGTGTAGATAGCAGCAAGGGGCATTTGTTTCAAAGAGATGGGTTTCCAAACTGAAATGGAAGATAATCCATCTCTATGGATCAGCAATGACCCATCAGTATCAACCTCTAACTTGACAATATTGCCCGTCTGCATTGGCACCTTTCTCTTCTTCCTTTGTTCCCTTTTATTATTGATTCTATCAAATGCCAGCTTCAAGATCTTAACACACTTCAACATAAACTCCAGATCATCTTTAGCAGCTTTGTTTTTGAGGGGTCTGAAGTGTCTTGTGAAGATATAGTGTATGTAAGACTCATCTAGCAGTCTCACCTCATATCCACTAAAAATTCTAATTTCAGGGGCTTCTTTTCCTCCCCATGTTCTTTCAATCACAAGCTCATAAGTTTCTTCATCATAATAAACATTAGAAATAGGCTTTGACTTATGAGTGCCTGTAACCATCTTTCTTTTCAGACTTTCAGTTGGCCTTACATACAATTCAGGGAATACTATTTCTTCTACTTCTTTTGTTCTTCTTTTGACAAGTGGGTTGTTGAAGGTCTTGTCTTTTCTTGTGCAAATGGCTTTCAATGATTTGAAGTTGTTAGTTCTTTTAAACATCTTCAAAATATCAGCAAATTCATATCCTCGGTACATGCCAGCAGGATTCACCAGATCAAGCTCAGCCAGTTCTTTCAGATCATGAACTTTCAATGCATTGACTAAAGTTGTATACTCAGTGAAGGATTGTACCAATCCTGATATTCTTTTCACTATGAACATATTCCAGTTGCTGTCATACTTCCAGGAAATGATTTTAACATCAGTCTTGCCACTTGGAGTAGACACCCCTTTAATTATTCAGCAGTGGTTAGCCCTTCTTGGAGTTCGAGCTGAGAAGGCTTTATAAACCACTTTGAATTCTTGAGTAAGATAGGGGCCAGAACATCTTTATCTTTAACTATCAGTTGTACATCTTGTGCTGATGTTCTTGTTCTGGGCTTCTGGGTAATTACTTCTTCTTCAATTGCCTTCAATCTGTCTTTCATGTCATTTATCAATTTTAACATTGCAGCCCTTAGGGAATTGGTCTTCATGTTACCAAGTTTTATTTTTGTAAACCCTTGTTTGTTAAGATAGTCCTTCATTTCCCTATCAGACATACTATAGGGATCAGGAAACATAGACTGTTCAGCATCTTTCTTTATTGTTTTTGAGATGGAAGTTGTTGTCTTTTCAGCCTTTTCTTTTCAGAATCTTTCCTCATCTCATACTCTGTTACATATGATGGATCCAGTAGCTTTTCTATCTTCTTTACTTCTTCTACAATCTCATCATAGGTCATGTTGAATACCATATCAGCTTCATAGCCATGATTGATCAGATACATAGTATGAATCATCAGATCATCAGTTTTGGCCTTTTCAATCATGCTTTCAACAAATTGCTCAATAATAACTGGGCTGGTCACATCATCATGTGGCTTTTTTTGTTTTTTCTCAAAGTCTTCTTCATCCAGCATTATCACTTCCAAAGTATGCTGTAACTCTTTTTCAGCCTGCTCATGTTCATCCAAAAATTCAGTAATTGCAGCCAAACTTCTGGGATCATCTTTGGTTTTCTTTTTAGGTTGTTCTTACTCAACCATAGGAAGTTTTCCTTTTGCCTTTTCTGACAAATACTTCCTTTTTCTTGTGTATGTTATCACTTTTGATCCTGATGATGAAGCTTCATGAGTTTTGGCCTGTTGTTCTTGTTCAACAGCCTTAATTTCAGGAGTGATTATTTGCTGTTCAGCCTCAATAGCTTCTTGTATGTTCAATTCAGCAGTTTCTTTTTCTTTCAACTCATCACAAGTCTTTTAATTAGACTTTGTTGTTTAACAGTCAGCACAACTACAGGCACAGGCTGCATTCTTAACTCTTCTTCAATTGGCATAGGTTTTGAAGGAATTACTACAATAGAATCAGAGGGGGGGCCTTATGTATTTGATGTAGTTCCAAAACTCTTCATCTATGATTAATTCACTGGAAGAATACCTATCCAAGTCATCAATCAATTCTTTCATAATAGTAGCATCTGCAGATGAAGTTTCAGAATGAACCACTATTTCCCAACTGGATTCATCCCTGACTTCTTCTTCCTTTTCTTGTTCTTGTTATTGTTCGGCTACTTGTTGTTCATTTTCATCACTAGATTTCTCATCCTTTTCTTTTATAATTTCATCTTTCAATTTCACAAGGAGGTCTAGTTCATCAACTCTTTTTGTTAAGTCATCATTTCTTTTTGTGAGCTCATCAATTAACTCATTTTAAGACTCAATCAAGTTTTCTTGTTCCTCCATTGCTTCTGTTTGTATGGCAACAGTTTCAACAAGCCCATACACTTCTTCTCTTGCCATTTCCAAGGATGATTTTAGTTTACTGATTTCATCATCCTTCATCCTCATCTCAGCTTCATACTTTTCTTTCGACTCCCTTAGTCCTTTTTCTTATACATCTAATTCTTGGAGTCCATCACTGAGTACCCCTGACCTCCTAGACACTTTTGCCATCAGTTCAGATATCATCTTATCTTTATCATCTGGTCTGTTTATTTCTAATTCAGCAAAGCTCTCAGAAGGAGCATCTTCAGAGACAATTTGTCTCTATGGAAGAGGTGCAAACTGTTGATTATCTTCCTTATCATCAGATAATTGAGAAGAGTCTATGGAACTGGTGGATTCACTAGAACTTTCAAATACAGCAGCAGCTTCATATGCAGGGCTTTCTTATGATTCTTGATGAGTATGAATAGGAGAACATGATTATGGGATAATGGGGTCAACCCTAAAATGGGATAAAACATCAGCTTCTTGTATTGTTTCACCAGAGTGAGGATCACCAATCAAAGATGACACTGGTCTAATGAGTTCTTCAGATTCTATATGCTCATCAACATGGTGTTGATCATCAACAGCAGCCTGCTCCACTAATTGTTCTGGAGCTTCTTCTTGAACATTCACCTCATGAATTGGTTCCTCATCAGGAACATCAGCTGCCATTTCTTGTGCAGGTTCCTCAATAGGAACATCATCATGTAAAATAGGTTCTTGTTGTTGTAATTGTTCCTTATCCATTGGCACATCATTTTGGGGATTTATTTTTTGTTGCATCCAAGGTAAAAGTGGAAAGAAAGTACCACTATAGAAATTTCTTATATCTCTCTTCTTGATGTATTTCAAAGATTTTGCATTATAATGAGGAATTTCAAGAATAGGGCCTTCTAAAACCAGATCAGGAAAGGCTTCATTAATAAGACACTGAATGAATCTGGGATACATTAGGAACATGTTCCTTCTCCCCTCTTGAATGTTTTCCATCATTCCATTAAAGACATAGGCTGAAAAGTTGTAGGGTCTGTTAGAGCAGAGGGCACAGACCAGTGAAGATATAGTTAATGGTATATCATTCCACCTAGTTTTTCTTTTAGATAAGCAGTGTTGGATATAACGAATGAGAAACCTCCACTGCAAATCTACCAATCCTTTCACTATCTGTTTTGCCTCAAATCCACCCTCATATCCAATGTCAGTAAAGAATGACATGATATTTTCTTCATCATATTCAGTTGGTGAATCAGGTTCATCTTCAAATCTCAAGCATTGTCTTATTGTTTGCTCAGAGATTACCGGTGTATGGTCAGCAATTATTCTTCCTGAAATTACTTTTTCTCCATCATTGTCTACTACTTCTGCATTACCCCAAAATGATCTGATATAGTTCTCAAAGATCACTGGTCTAACTGTGATGGCATAGGCCACTCTGGTAGTGGCAATAAATCTGATCATGTCTCTGAGACCTTCTGCTTCAGGGACATCTGGATTGAGAAAACCACTGACATTATGGAGCTTGCTCCAAGTCTGGTTAGCCATTATGTAATCTGCACACAAAGAGGATGAATTAGTGAGAATTGTGTGTGATTTGTTCAATTTTTACTTTTTAGGACAAAAATGAATTCTGCTTGTTACTGTTACATTAGGTTATTTGACCTAATTTTGATTTTTTTTTATGAATAACAGTTCAAAATTTTGTCTCTTTGAGTTGGGTTACACTGATTTTGATTGTGTTTTAACAGGTTGTTTTGATGTCAACATTGTTATAAACTAGTATCCCCTGTTCATCGATGTTGTATGTGTTCTTAAAACCACATGAAATCTTTGATGTCTACACCGATCATTGGTTTTAATGAACTCTGTCATTCATCTAAATCCAGTGTTCTTGAGTGTATTTGAAGCATTTCACAAGATTAGGGTTCCATTTCAATAAATTTTGTTCGACAGTTGAAGTATGTAAGAAACTAATAATCACCTTTTAGTTGACGCTACTTCGATTTAACAGACAGTGTTGTTTGTTTTGATGTTGGATTTGAACAAAATGAAGCTTGATTAGTGTAGATTTGAACTCAGAAGAACGGTTTTCTGGCACTCAACTCACTATAAAAGTTCACTCAAAAATTTGAAAAGTAATAAATAAATCACATTAAATGAGTATTTATACTACATTTCATAATTTTTTACAAAATTTTAAAGTGCAGAAAATTTTACTACTGTAGCAAATGCGGTTACAGAATTTCAATGGGCGCATTCACTGTAGCAAATGCTGATGAACAAACTAAGTGTCAGCATTTACTGTTAACGAATACGGACGAACTAATTTTACCCATCTGCATTTACTGTAGCGAATGTGAGAGAACAGATTACTTTTCCGCATATACTGTGACAAATGCGGTGAACAAAGTAACTTATCAGCATTCACTGTAGCAAATGCGGGTGAACAAATGACTTGTCCGCATTTACTGAGACAAATGCGGGTGACCAAAGTTAACCAGCATTTCATGTAGCAAATGCGGATGAACAAAAGACTTGTCCGCATTTACTGTAGCTAATGCGGATGAACAATTTTTGTCCGTAGTTTACTTGTACAAAAAACAGTTACCCGCATTGGTTAAGTGACAGGGTTACCTTCACCCGCATTAACCAATACACTTACCCGCATTAAATTTTGTACTTGTCAAAAATTAATGTTTTTACAGTGGCTGAATCTGATTGGTTTGTACAGTAGCTTCTGATTTTATGAAGATGAGTTTGCATTTTTGTTGTTTTACGAAGATTTTGCAGATTCAGAGATTGTTAATTTTTGCTTGAATTGTCATGTATCTTTGATGTGACACAGATTCCCAACTTGACTGATTTTGCAGCATATGCATCTTCTGAAGCTAATTATGGAGTAATTTCCATACATACACAATCAATTTGACAAAGTTGTCAATTTAATGTTTGCAAATTTCATGTTTTTGTAAATATTTCCTTTTAAAATTTTATTACACGCCCTAAAGTTTATATCCATGCGGGATAAAAACTTTAAATAAAATTTATAAAATTTTAGGACAATATTTCTGAATTGTTTAATTGTTTTACACTTTTGTTTGAAATTTGGGATCATAACAATCTTATCTTTCATAAGTGCAAGTTGTCATGAACTTATTGATTGAAGGTATGTTTGTCCTCTTAAACTCATGCTTGGTCAATATTGTAATGCATGTGATTTTTATCATGTTTTGATTTAATTAAACATTCAACATGAACCTCACACTCATAAGCATAGCAAGATCAACTATCCTCATGTACTGTATGGTAGAATGTTTTCACAACTTTCAATACCTGGTCATTTAAGTTATGAAACCTCATTCATTTTGGTAATGGGGATCCACTTTGGGATTCTTTTACCTGATCCTTATTTTGTTTGATCCTCATTGGGATTCTTTTTGCTTTTCACTTTGGAAGGTGATCCACTTTGGGATTCTTTTTTGTTATATTCTATTTTATTTGTCACCCTTATTGGATGTGTTCCTCATTGGGAATCTTTTTGGATCTAGACATCAGCACTATGTGATTGTTTCCCCAGGTCTTTGCTTAGCAAAACAAATGAGAAACTGATGTGAATGAGATTCATAAGGTATCATGACCTGGTGTGTTTAGTTTACTACATATACATACACTTGGATAGGTCAGATGCTTACATGCTCTTGAGATGATGCATTCACATTTGAATGTGATCTTTAGTTTATCACAGCATTTATCTTCTGTTCCAAGTTGAGCCTACCCACATATCAGGTAAGTCATGTCAGTCTTTCAAGATATTGAATTAAGCACAGTGAATGATATAACGACTGTAATTATATTATTTCCCATAAGAAGTACAAATCAAGGACTTCAACAAAAATTGATTTCTTTTTGTAGTTTTGTGAATTTTTTTGATGTTTTTGTAAATTTTGATTTTTTTTACTCAAGGTTGATCATGCCGATTGATTGGACTAAGAATTCAAACCGACTTGGGTCAAATGCCTTAGTAAACAAATCAGCTAGCTGATTGTCTGTGTTAACCTGAATCAGCTTGATTAAACCTTTTTCAGCACAGTCGCTCAAAAAGTGATATCTAATTTCAATATGTTTTGTTTTTGAGTGCTGAACTGGATTGTTTGTTATGAAGACTACAGCAGTGTTGTCAATATGGATTGGTGTTTGCAAGAAATTATAACCATAATCAAGCATCTGGTTTTGAATCCAGAGAACTTGAGAACAGCAAGTTGATGCTGTAATATATTCAGCTTCAGCTGTTGATACAGAAACATTGGTCTGTTTCTTGCACTGCCATGACACCAGTCTTGGACCAAGAAATTAACAACCGCCAGATGTGGATTTTCTGTTGAAATTGCATCCCCGGTAGTCACTATCGGTGTATGCATAGAGATTGAAGTCTCCATCCTTTGGATACCATAGTCCAAGAGCAGGTTTGCCCTTAAGATATCTGAATATCCTCTTGACTGCATTCACGTGAGATTCCTTGGGATCTGCTTGATACCTGGCACATACACAAACACCAAACATAACATCAGGTCTACTGGCTGTTAAATACATAAGTGAACCAATCATGGATCGATAAAGAGTCTGATCCACAGATATGCCATCTGTGTCTGGGCCAATCTTCACTTTTGTATCAACAGGAGTTCTGATGGATTGACAGTCTGCAAAGTTAAACTTCTTCAACATGGATTCCACATATTTTGACTGGTTGATGAAGATTCCACTGGATGTTTGTTGTACTTGAAGACCTAGGAAGAATGTGAGTTCTCCCATAGCACTCATCTGAAATTTTGAATGCATAAGATCTTCAAAGTCTTTACAGAGTTGTTTGTTAGTGGAGCCAAATATGATATCATCCATATAAATCTGGACAAGCAGCATCTCATTCCCTTTTCTCTTTCTGAATAAAGTCTTGTCAATCTTCCCTCTTTCATAACCATGGTCAAGAAGAAAGGATGACAGAGTCTTATACCATTTTCGAGGGGCTTGATGTAAGCCATACAAAGCTTTATCAAGATTGTATACCCTGTGAGGGAAATCAGGATCCTCAAAGCCTGGAGGTTGACTCACGTAGACTTCTTCAGAGATCTTTCCATACAAAAATGCACACTTTACATCCATTTGATAAACTGTGAATTTCATGGATGCAGAGTACGCAAGAAAGAGTCGTATGGCTTCTATTCTAGCAACAGGAGCAAACACCTCATCATAATCTATTCCTTCTTCTTGTGTATAGCCCTGTGCTACCAATCTTGCTTTGTTTCTGATGACGATCCCTCTATCATCAGTCTTGTTTCAGTACAGCCATCTGGTGCCGATAGGGTATTGACCTTTGGGAAGATCCACCAGCTGCCATACTTCCTGTTTCTTGAATTGTAACAATTCTTCCTGCATTGCCTCAATCCAGCTATTGTCTTGAAGAGCCTTTTTAATGTTTTTGGGTACAGTTTGACATAGAAAGCAAGAAAACAAACAGATGTTTGCAATACTCGACTTGCTTTGTGTCACCCGCTCGTCTAAATCACCAATAATGTTGGACACTAGATGATTCTTGTGTGTCCTGATAATTGGAATCAACTCACTAGCAATGGACACTTCAAGATTGGAGACATTCAGATCATCTTGGTGAGAGCATCTTGTTGTTGTAGTATGGGAGAGTGATGACCAGAATCAGAGGGTACAACATCTTCAGCTTCAGCAGCACTCTGAATACTCTCATCATTTCCATCTTTGTTACAATCAGCTGGTGCATGAGTTGGTTCTGAATGTCTCACTTCAGTTGAAGGTTCAGCTGAAGGAGATGGCATTGAACTGCGACCAGCATCTGTTGAGATACTTTATTTTGTGTAACTTGCAGGATAGGATCAGCTTGTAAGGGCACTTCTTCATTGTCTTGATCAGTAGAAGGAGGAATCATTGGGAAGTCTGTTCTTCTTTCAACTGACCCTGATGATCCTGCATGTGACAAATTGAACTGATCAAAAGATCTTGTAAATGAATCAATATCAAACAACCAGTCAGGACATTTGATGATTTGGGAAACGAATGCTCATTGAATTGAATATTTTTGATTCATCAATGATGTTTAATCTAGGATTGAACACCCTAAAAGCCTTAGACACTAAGGAATATCCCATGAAGAATCCCTCGTCAGACTTAGGAGCAAACTTTCATAAATGGTCTCTGGTGTTCAATATTGAGACAGGACAACCAAATGACTTCAAAAATCCAATGAATGGTTTTCTATGAAAAAGAAGTTCATAAGGAGTTTTATTGTGTTCTTTGATAATCAGAGTTCGATTTTGCACAAAACATGAAGTGTTAACAGCTTCTGCCCAAAATGTAATTGGCAGTTTTGTATCAGCTAGCATTGTTCTTGCTGCTTCAATCAGTGTTCTATTCCTTCTTTCAACCACTCCATTTTGTTATGGAGTACGAGTTGCACTGAACTAATGAACAATGCCTTTTGTGGTGCAAAATGAACTCATGCTTTCATTTTTAAATTCCGTCCCATTGTCACTTCTAATAGATTTTACTTTTAAATCAAGTTGATTTTCAATTTTGGTTATAAAATCTATTATGATTTGGGCGCCTCATTCTTATGAAGTAGGAAGAAGACCCATGTGAATCGAGTAAAGTCATAAATAATCACTAAACAATAATGCTTCTTGCCAATACTCATGACGTGAGTCGGCCCAAAGACATCTATATGAAGTAACTTCAATGGACAATTGTTAGTGTTCACAAGTTTTGGCTTATGAGATGATTTATGTTGTTTTCCTTTGAGACACGCGGTACAGTGGTCAACAAAATGAAATTCCTTTTGAGGAAGACCAATTACATGGTTTCCTTTGACCAATCTATTCATATTTTTAAAATTCGTGTGTCCTAAGCGTCTATGCCAAAGTTATGATTCATCAAATGATGCTTTAGACAATAGACATGTCTCTTCTGATAGACGAGCAGAATTAAGGTTCAAGACATATGTATTATTCTTCCTCGGTGTCTTCAAGACAACCCATTCTTCAGGAATATGAAATCCTGGTTTCAAGTTGTAGCAATGAGTGTCGGTGAAATGAGTAGAATATTTCTTGTCACAAATCTGGGATACACTGAGCAGATTGAAGTTTAGCTGCTCGTAGTAATTGACTTTGTCAAAGCTCAGAATCCCATTCGTCACTGAACCTTCTCCAGTAATTCTAGCGCCTTGTGAATCTCCGCCAAATGCCACAATAGTTTCTTGAATGTGCTTGAAGTCATGAAGGAGGGAACTGTCTCCTGTCATGTGTCGGGAGCATCCACTGTCCACGTACCATAAGCTATTGGACCTGTTGAATGACCCTACAAGCACAAAGAGAACTAGTTAGAATGAGGAACCCAAGCCATAATGGTCTTGGGTTGTCCTTTGGCATCGATCACTATTACTTCTTAATACTTTCCTCTTGTGTGTGTTTTAGAGGAGGATGATTTCAGCCCTTTTCTATTGTTTCTTTGAGGTTTCAGTTCATCAATTTCATCTGATGTGTCAGAGGAGTATACAAACCTTTCCTTTTGATTTTTATGCAAAGGATGAACAGATTTTTGTTTGTCAGAAATCACTTTGATTTTATACTTTTGATGAGAATTTTGTGATTTTTTCAGGTTTGTTGAACTTTTGTGTCTGACCTTGTCAGTTGGAACCGATGAAATGGGCTTGTTTTGTGAATTTTTCAATCCTTTTTGATTAAAGTAACAATCAATTGTATTGTGATTGGTCATATCACAATGAACAATATTTGTTAAAATGACAGTTTTTTGTTGAGTGATTGTTCATGTCACAGATAGAGTAGTACTTAGTGAAGTAGCACTCATCTATTTTGTGATTGGTCATATCACAGAATTCACAATACATTTGATTGTCCTTTATTTTTGAAACAGAAGTCATATCAGTCTTTGGAGTGCCAACAGATTGTTTCACAATTCTGACTTGCTTTGTTTTTGTGGACTGATGATGCTTCTTTCTGTATTCCCTTATTTCCCTATCAAATTGTTCTACCTGTTCTTTGTTAAAGATATCAAACCCACTTCCTTGTTTGATATTTGATGAAGATGGTGAATCAGATTTCACATTAGATTTTTGAACAAAAGTGGTTTTTCCTTTGGTAACAACAGGAACTTTGGTTTTATCCTTGAAGTTCAATGAAACCCTGTCTGATTTGCTTGAATTTTTAGGAGATATGATCTCATAATCAGATCTGCTTTCAGTAGATGGTTTCACTGAGCAATTAGCAGTGTGATTCACTTTAAGATTTTGAGGAACAAATTTTACAAAAGGTACAATTGATTTGACTGGGCTCTTTGGTTTCTTGATAACCACAGGTTTGTCTGAGCACTCTTTGATTTTGATAGGATGACCCAATCTGATTTTATCCTCATCAGTTTCAATGTAAACACCTGGTTTGTTTTGAGGATTTATTGTTTGAGAAATCATTGATTTGGTTTCAATAATTTTAGATTCTTTTGTATCTGATTGAGTAAGTGACTCAGGCATAACAGTGTAGTTATCATTATATAGAGGAGGACAAGTTTTGTAGCCTATCCCAGTCATATCTTTAGCCCCCTTTTGAGACACAAGTAACTCTTGCAGTTTGACAGATGAGAGCTGAAACTTTTCAAGTTTCATTTCAGTAGCTGATTGCTCAGCTTTTGATTTGGTCAACAATTCAGTTAACCTCTCATTTTCAGCCACAAGAGTGTACTTTTCACCATGGAGTGTTTCCATGTCAGACAACAGAGATTTGATTTTAACTTATAAATTCTCATTTCTTGTTTTAACATCTCTGATTTCACCTTTTCTTTCTTATTTTATTAGCCAATTTGTGATTGTGTTCCCTGTACCCCTGTACTTCTAGAACACATTTTTCAGAACATAGATTGGATTTTACCTCAGAAGGCATTAGAGTTGGTCCATCATTGATATGTGCCATAAGTGCATGATTCTAAAACTGTAGTTGAACTTCCTCAGCATACACGCTCCAATCACAAACTCCATCTTGTCTGATGACAAGTGCATTTGAAGTTTGTTGATTACTTCCTTGAGATTGATGAGTCAGCAGAGGTTGTCTTTGCTGAATTAGCTGTTGCTGATTTTGTTGTTGCTAAATTGGCTATTGCTGATTTTGTTATTGGTGTGGATAAGAGTTGCTTGGCTGAAAGTTGGTGTTGTGTTGAGAAGCATGCTGGCCATGTGAGGGTCTTTGAAAATTGTTGTTGCTTCTCATGGGAGAGTTACATTCCCGAGAGAAATGACCACTCATTCCACAGTTAAAACACTTAACTTTGGATTTGTCATATCCCAGCTTTGTATTCTCATTGAGACTTAGTTTCTTCCTTTTTCGAAAGAATTTCTTTGCTCTTATAGCAATCATGGCCATCTGCCATTGCAAATCCATTTCTTCAACATCATCAGGATCTATTTCTTCTAGATCTTCTTGAATCAGATGAGCTGATGTGAGTCTCCCTCCAAGGTAGGCTTCAAAGCTAGCAACAAAGGCATTGTAAGTTGCCTTTTGTTCTTCAGATTTTTTCTCAACATGCATGTTGTTAGGAGATACAGTGGGTTGGGCAGAAGATGGTTGTTTTTGAGGTTGTGGAGCAGCACAAAATCCTGTTGTTCTTGTTTGATCTCTTGATGACAGAAAGTCTTCTTCTTCAGTAACAAAGGCATTTTCAATAGAATGAGTTTCAGATGGAAACTTGTAAGCCTCAATGACTTGAGGTCCACTCAGATTTCTACTCCTTTCATCAAGTTCAAGAGCCTCAATTTTTGCAATCATGATATCCAAGCTAGTACTCTCCAAATCAAGAGTATTCTTCAACATTGTAACATTTTGTTTCTAGCTTTTAGGTAAGCTGTGCAGCATTTTCTTGTTTAGTTCCTTCTCTTTGTAAGTGACCCCCATAATTTCAAGGTCATTTGCAAGTTGCACAAATCTGTGAAGCTTTCTGGAGATAGACTCTCCTTTGGTATGATGAAATGTCTCATACTGATTTATCAACTTGTCTTTGTTAATTTCTGTAACTTCACTGCTTCCCTCACACATAATCTGTAGAGCATCCTAGACACCCTTAGCTGTTCCATATTTTTCTAATCTTTTCAGAACATCCATTTTCAGTGCTTGTGTAAGGATGGAATAAGCTCTAAGATCAATCTTGATTTTCTTATATTCTTCATCATTAAGAGTTAAATTGGGATCCTCAATAGGAATTCTTGCAGTTTTGTACTTAGCAGCTTGATCAGCATTTAGAGACAATGGAATGTAGGGACCTTTGCAAATAGATATCCAGTAGTCAGGATCTACACCTGCAATGTAGTTTCTAAAATGAATTTTCCACTGCTTAAACTCAAATTTGTGTTTAAGCATAGGAGGTTTAGATGCATGACCAATTTCAGAATGATTATAGGAATCCATGTTAGTTAAACTGATTTTAACTTGTTGAATACTGTTTTAAGTTGATTTTAAGTTCGAACAGTGTGTTTTTCTTCAAATCTTCTGTTTTCGCTCAAGAACAGGTCTGCTAAGTTTAGATCTATCGATTTGAAGGAGTGCTAAGTTCTTGAATTTATGTTGTTGGATTCGACAGCAGCAGATCTGAAGATTTTGTACTTTGTGGTGTTTGATTATAGTATGTTTGTTTATCAGAAGAGTAGATCTTGCTGATGAACAACTCAGTCTACAGTTCAATCGATTTTCACCCAAAATCCGAGATGATTCTGTGATGAATTCAAGAGCCAAGGCTCTGATACCAATTGACTGGGTTTGAGAATGATATTCTCGGTTGATGTGACTCAACCTTGGATCGAATATGTGGACTAAGTCAATAATATAGCAGCGGAATTACTATATTAAAGAACATTAATTGCTGTAGTAAACGCTTGAATGTAAGAGAATCAAGAACAGTAGTAAATATTGTAAAATATTATGGATATTACTGCTGAAGTCAACAACTTACAAAGTTAGGGTATGTGACCCTATTTATAGACATATACATTGCCTGTACAAAAGACTAAACTAACCCTGATCTATACAAGTGAATCTAGTCCAAGTACAAAATAAATATAAAAGTGTAAGTTGTTCATCCGCATTAGTTCATGCGGATGAACAAGTCTTCATCAGCATTTGTTGTTTGTAGTCAGCATTTGTGTTTCCTCACCCGCATTAGTTCATGCGGATGAATAAGTCTTTTCAGCATTTACTGTTGTTCATCCGCATGGACTAATGCGGGTGAACAATCTTTGTCCATATTTACTGTTGTTCATCCGCATGGACTAATGCGGGTGAACAATCTTTGTCAGCATTTCTTTAGTTCATCCGTATGGACAAATGCGGATGAACACTTCTGTTCAGTTAGTTGTCTTGATCCGCATTTGTTAATGTGGGTGAACAAACAGTTGTCCGTATTTGTTCACTAGTCATCCGCATTAACAAATGAGGGTGCTTTATACTTGTCTTTTCTTGTCTTCTGTTGTCTTCTGTTGTTTTCTGTAACTAATGTTCTCCAACCAAAACAACCTCCAACCACTTCTTGAGTTAGCAAGTATGATCATTTCAGGGTTTAACATCAAGATCATCTGGATAGATGCATTCCAAAACTTCTTTAGAGAGTTTAAAGAAAGTTGTCTGCTCACTAACAAAAGCTGAGCTTGAAGAGATGTTTATGAAAAGGATGGTGAGGATTGTTGATTCCATGTGTTGAAAGATGGTGAAGACTATGATTCAGTAGTTGGAGATTCTAGATAGGTGATCATTGGAA
This sequence comes from Flaveria sonorensis, assembly GCA_025506505.1. Classification (NCBI taxonomy): domain Eukaryota; kingdom Viridiplantae; phylum Streptophyta; class Magnoliopsida; order Asterales; family Asteraceae; genus Flaveria; species Flaveria sonorensis. The sequence continues at coordinate 29,568,833 of CM046440.1, read as the reverse complement.
CTTGGTGAGTCACCATTGGAACTTGGAAGGCTTGAGAGTGAAAGGGTTCATAAATAGGTTCCATAAGTGTTGATTACTTAGAGGAGTTTGATGATCTTCCAAGAGATTCTTCATCTGCATCCATCTCTATCTGATAGGCACTTAGAATGCCATACAACTCCTCAAGAGTCATTGTCTTTAGATTCTCAGTCCTTCTAATGGATACAGTATACACTGTCCATGTCTTTAGTAGTGACCTTAAGAACTTTCTAAGAACATCACTATTTTCCATCCTCACCCCTGCTTTATTTAGAGAGTCCAGCAGTTTGACATATATAAGATATGTAGCAGTCATGGTTTCTCCTCTTGTGAAAATAGAGTTTTTGAACTTTTGCTTCAAGACATCTCTCTTATCCTCCTTCAAATCTTAAGTGCCTTCGAATCTGACCTTCAATGCTTCCTAAAACTTTTGAGCAGTTATGAACTTCTTGAAGCCATGAATGATGTTTTTTGGTATGCTTATCCTAATCAACCTTAGAGCTTTTGAATAAAACCCATCTTCTTCAGATCATCCTGTTAGTACTTTGTAGGATCCATAGCAATCATACCACCACCTTTACTAGCAACTTGAACCATAAGGACACATGGTCCATTCAAATTTGAGATCCATAACTTTAGATATGTAACACCCCGAATTTTATTAAAAAGAAAACGAAAAGAAAAGAATTCAGAAGGAAAAGTAAATGGGCACAAGATGAGGGGTGCAAAGTGTAAACGTTTTTTAAAGTTAACCGAATGTTATGCTTATTGTTGTTAGACCATACCTGTTGTGGTTTTATGTTTTGATGCTTGTTTTGAGGTTAGAATTGTTGCTAGAATGTTTAGATGCCCTTAGAATGCTAGATCTGTGCTTGGGTAGTGTTAGAATTCCTTTCGGATGATTTTCGGCAGTTTAGACACTTCAGAAAGATCCCATGCGCCCAAACAGTACCTTTCATGCGCCCAAAAGGTTGGCCATGAGCCTAAGTGTTGCTCATGCGCCCAGGAAATGTGCCAAATGCCTAAGTATAGATGGTGCGCCCAAATAGTGCTCATGCGCCCAGAATTGTTTCTGTGGCCAAGTGTTGGAACGCCTGAATAAGGCTTATGCGCCCAAATAGTTCTCATGCGCCCAGGAGCTTTTATACTTAGAATTTTCTGCTGATGCGCCCAAAATGTTATGTTGTGCCTAGTTTTAGACTTAGGGCTTTCTTAGGGGCTTTAAGAGGTGATGTTTGAGATAGGTCCCATTGGGATGTGGTGGCTTATGCATGATGTTGTGTTGTGGTTTATGTTGCGTATGTGGTGTGTTGTCTTTCTTTGTTAAACGGTTTTCAAAACGAATATATTATGTTTTATTATACGTTATGTATGATGTATGGCTTTACGTGGTTTGATGTTTGATGATCGTAAAGTATTATATAACGAAGTGAAAGACAATAATAATGAAAAGTGGAACGTAATAATAGTCTTGCAAGCAAGAATGAGGTGAGTGACTGTGTTGTCACAAAAGACTCGTTAGCCAAGGTTGAGGTGAGTGACTGTGTTGTCATAAAAGACTTGTATGCCAGGCTGAGGTGAGTGACTATGTGTCACAACATACTCGTAAGGGGTTTAATCCAAGAGATTGACCTGAGTGATGTCTTGATGCTCGCCCCGGTGCTGTGTCGGCCTTCGAACATGACGCGGGGGTTTGTTTACAGACCTCGGCACAGTACCCGTCATCGGACTTGAGTCGGGGGTGTTGCAAACACAGATGGGGTCCTTGTCGCGTACCCCGGTACTATGTCGGTTTTCGGACATGACGCGGGGGTTTGTTTACAGGCCCCGGCACAGTATCTGTCTTCGGACATGAGTCGGGGGTATTGCATGAGACAGGATCTAGATTGTAGTGAAAGATAATGATAAAAGTACGAAATGTATGAATTGAATAGTGATGAAGATAATAATAATATTATCAATGTGTACGTATGATGTGTGATCGCATACGATTACGAAGGTTATGTTTTAACGAAAGTAAAGTATTTTATTTATAAAACTAGAACTCACTCAGCGTCGCTGACTTTTTGTATGCATAATAGTTGGCAGGTATTTTGTTGATGCTGAGGAGTTGCAGGCATGGATGCATAAGCTGCTGGGAGTGTTTCGAAGACTGGCATCCATATTTTGACATGTTATTGTATTTTAATATGTAAACGATTTATGTAACGAGATAACATGTTTTAATTATTAATGAGAGTTTTTAAATTCCGCTGCAAAAGAAATGTTTATTTTGAATATATTATGCGATGACGGTCCAGCTGTAAGTGTCCCGGGAACGGGGCCTTACAAGTGGTATCAGAGCTAAAGTTTAAGAGAATTGGGTAAATATTTTCAAAAAAAACCTAATCTTAAACTGAGAATGGGACGGAAGGAAAGGGATGCCAGTCCTAGTAGCTACGTGCCTGCAGGTAAAAGTTTTATGTAAAAGTTTTATGTAAAAGGTTTTATGTAACTTAATGTTAAGCGGTATTATGTGCGCATGTTATGTGGCTTGTGTGCTTTTGCATAGATTTAGATACTGATGTAGTCAGGATAGGAAATGCTTGGGAAATGAAGAGTAAAGTAAGTGGCTAAACACAACTGGCCACTGTGATTAGGGACTTACTATACTTGACATATCTTGAGCTATTACCTTGATTGACCGTGTTGGTGTTTGAATCTTGTAGTGTTTTAGATGGCTGGCGGTAGGTCTTCTGAGGCTTCGCATGGTGGAGGTCGTGGTGGACGTGGTGCTAGACCGCGTGCCACAAGGAGCAGAGCTAAGACCGCTGAGACGGATCCTGATGAGCCAGCGCTTCGTCACCAGGAGGGTAAGGACGGGAGTGCTAATCTGAGAGCCTCAATGAAGGAGGCAGTAGCGGAGGAAGTCCAACAGGTCATGCAGACAATTCTGCCGACTATAGTGACCGAAGTTATTAAAGCTATGAAGGAAGATGAGAAGAAAGAGAAAGGTGAGAAGAAGGAGAGTGAGAAAAGAAAGACCGCTAGACGAGGAGGCGAGGAAGGAGGCTTAAGGGGAAAAGAGCAATCGGAGACTGACATGGTTGTCTCCAGTGACGATGAGGAGGATGAGGAAGCTGTGCAGGAGACTGCGAAGGGATGCAGCTATGGAGCATTCCAAAGGTGTAGGCCCCCTACGTTTGATGAAAATAGGAGTGCAGCGGCTGCACAACGTTGGGTGAGAGAGATGGAGGCGGTACTTGACATTAGCGAGTGCCGTGAGGATCAGAAGGTGAAGTTTGCTACCCACTCATTTGTGGATTTAGCTTTGTGCTGGTGGGACAATATTGTTCAGGCTGAGGGCACCAGGGCAATCGGGAGGATGAGGTGGAAGGAGCTGAAGAGGTTGGTAATCGAAGACTTTTGCCCTCATAGAGAGCTTGACAAAGTTAAGAGGGAGTTCCTGCAGCTAGAGGCGGGAACGATGACTCACCAACAGTACACCATGAAGTTCAACGAGATGGCAAGACTGGTGCCAGATCAGGTGAAGCCTGTGTCACGAAAGATCAAAAGGTATATTCAATGTCTGCCAGTAGATATCCGCAGGCATCTGATCGCTGCCCGGCTAGGGATGTTTAGGTCAGTGGTTGACTTGGTGGGGAGGCTGTATGACGAGCGAGAGGTAGTGGTGATGATGGATGAGGAGGAGGAGCGGAGTTATGTTAAGAGTGGGAGCAGAAAGCGGGATAATGATGATGGTGAATTTGTGGCTGGAGGTATGTAACACCCCGAAATTCTATTTAAAAGAAAACGAAAGGAAAAGTATCTAGAAGGAAAAGATAAAGGATACAAGTTGAAGGGGGTAAAGTGTACAAAGTACAAAACTTTAATATTATATTAATAAAATGGGTATGGCCACCCACTTTAAAGCATATCTGCTTTCTGTTCTCGGTCAAGAAGAAGAAGAAGAAAGGGGTGCCGGTTTTGGAGAAAAAGAAGAAGGAAAAGCTGCAAAAGGTTAGTTCCTTAGGATTATGTTCGGTTTTAGCTTAGTTTGCAGCTTGTAACCGAAGTTCTCGGTGTTTAGAGGTTGTGTTCGGGATTTTTGAAGCTGCTGTTGCAAGTGGCTTTTGAGTTGGAGGTGCTTTATTCGAAGAGCTGCTTCAAGGTGAGTTTTAGGACCCCTCTTTTACTGATTTTTAAAGTGTTGGGGCTATTATGCATACCGGACAAGCATTTTAAAAGATAAACGTGAGTTTATGCTTTATGTTCAAGGGTTGTTTTGTGAACGTTTGTTTAGAGGTTGTTTATGGGTTAGACTTGATGTTTAGTATGTTCTAAGTGTGTGGTATGATAGATCTGAGCCATGGATGTGTTAGGATGGTGATTGGGAGCTGGAAATAGCATAAGTATGTTTGCGGGTTAATCTGTTCGTCCGCATTTCTTTTATTCTCCCGCATTTGCTATAGTATCCGCACTTGCTACAGTGTCAGCATTTGTTTCATCCGCATTTCTTTGGACACTTGGAATGTTTTATTAAGACTTCATCCACATTGTCCATCCGCATTTAAGTATAGTGTTCATATGTATTTCTTTGGGATGGAATATTTTCTGAGGTGTTCATCCACATTAATGGTGTTCATCCGCATTAATGGTGTTCATCCGCATTAGTGTTGTTCTCCCGCATTTGTTCTTGCTCATCCGCATTTCTTTGGGGACTTAGCTTCTTTTCTAGAGTTTTGGGAAGTAGAATTTAAGTGCTAAGAAATGATGTCTTGGGGTGGCTTATGCTTATTTATGAGGTGGTGGCTTGTGATGATGTCTATGGTGTGAATGTTGTGGTTGTATGTATGTGTTATCTTTCTTCGTTAAACGGTTTTCAAAACCTATGTATTATGTTATTATACCTATTGTGTTATGTTGTGACTTTACGTGGTATGATGTATGAATGTGAGTAAAGTATTATGTAATGAAAGTGAAAGATAACGATAATGAAAAGTGGAACGTAAAGAACGAATGAAAGTCTTGCAAGCGATGAATGGAGGCGCAAGACCATGTTGTCATCAGCTAAACTCTGTGCTAACCCAAAGGATGCACACGGGGAGTCTATCCTTGGGATAAACTCGATGGGGGTCTAATCCTTGAGGTTGACCCAAATGATGTCGTGATGCTCATCCCGGTACTGTGTCAGTCTTCGGATATGAGTCGGGGGTTTGTTTACATGCCCCAGCACAGTATCAGTCTACGGACATGAGTCGAGGGTGTTGCAAAACGAAACGGGATCCTTGTCGCGTACTCCGATATTGTGTGAGTCTTCGGACATGAGTCGGGGTTTGTTTACAGGCCCCGGCACAGTATCAGTCTACGGACATGAGTCGGGGGTATTGCAGGAGACAGGATCTAGATAGAAGTGAAAGATAATAATAATGAAGTTCGAAACGTACGAAATGAACGAATGAGAAATGAACGATGATGTACGTTGAGAAAGATAAATGAATAATTATTATCTATGTGTACATATGTTGTGTGATCGCATACGATTACGAAGGTTATGATTTAAAGAAAGTAAAGTATTTTATTTATAAAACTAGAACTCACTCAGCGTCGCTGACTTTTTGTATGCATAATAGTTGGCAGGTATTTTGTTGATGCTGAGGAGTTGCAGGCATGGATGCATACGCTACTGGGAGTGTTTTGAAGATCGGCATCCATATTTAGACATATCATTGTATTTTAAACTAGTGTAATGTATTGAAATGATATGTTTTTGATTATTAATGAAAGTTTTTAAATTCCGCTGCAAAAGTAATGTGTGCTTTGAATGTTTTATGCGATGACGGTCCAGTTTGTAAGTGTTCTGGAAACGGGGCCTTACAAGTTGGTATCAGAGCTAAAGTTTAAGTGAATTGGGTAAATATTTTCAAAAAGAACCTAATCTTAAACTGAGAATGGGACGAAAGGAAAGGGATGCCGGTCCTAGTAGCTACGTGCCTGCAGGTAAATGTTTTATGTAAGCTTTTTGTAAGTTAATGTTAACCGGTATTATGTGCGCATGTTATGTGGCTTGTGTGCTTTTGTGTGGATTTAGATACTGATATAGTCAAGATAGGGAATGCTTGGGGGATGAAGAGTAAAGTAAGTGGCTAATCACAACTGGCCACTGTAATTAGGAACTTACTATACTTGACATTAACTGAGCCATTACCTTGATTGACCGTGTTGGTGTTTGAATCTTGTAGTGTTTAGATGGCAGGTGGTAGGTCTTCTGAGGCTTCGCGTGGTGGAGGTCGTGGTGGACGTGGTGTTAGACCGCGCATCATGAGGAGCAGAGCTAAGACTGCTGAGACGGCTCCTGAAGAGCCAGAGTTTCGTCACCAAGACGGTGAAGACGGAAGTGCTAATCTGAGAGCCTCAGTGAAGGAGGCGGTGGTTGAGGAGGTTCATCAGGTCATGCAGACAATCTTACCGTCTGTAGTGACCGATGTTATTCGTGCTATGAGGGATGACGAGCAGAAGGAGAAGGAGGAGAGTAGGAGAACCGCCCGGCGAGGGGGTGAAACTGGAGGTTCTGGGGATATAGAGCAACCCGATGCGGATATGGTTGTCTCCGATGATGACGAGGAGGCAGTGCTGGGAACTGCGAGAGGATGTAGTTATGGGGCATTCCAAAAATGCAGGCCCCCAACGTTTGATGGAGACGGAAGTGCTGCGGCTGCTCAGCGTTGGGTGAGAGAAATAGAGGCGGTGCTTGACATCAGCGAGTGCCGTGAGGATCAAAAGGTGAAGTTTGCTACCCACTCTTTTGTGGATTCAGCCTTATGCTGGTGGGACAATATTGTCCAGGCTGAGGGTACCAGGGCAGTCGGGAGGATGAGGTGGATGGAACTGAAGAGGTTGGTGTTTGAGGAGTTTTGTCCTCATAGGGAGCTGTACAAAGTCGAGAGGGAGTTCCTACAGCTGGAAGCGGGAACAATGACACACCAGCAGTACACCATGAAGTTTAACGAAATGGCAAGACTGGTGCCAGATCAAGTGACGCCTGTGTCACGTAAGATCAAGAGGTACATCCAAGGTCTGCCAATAGATGTCCGCAGACATCTGGTCGCTGCCCGACCAAGCATGTTCAGGTCGGCGGTCAATTTGGCGGGAAGGTTGTACGACGAGCGAGAGACGATGGCGATGATGGACGAAGAGGAAGAGCGAGGCTATGATGGGAATGGAAGTGGAAGAAGGGGTGACGAAGATGGATTTGAGGCTGGTGGTAAGAAGGTGAGGATAGACGATCGAAGGATGGTAACTGGGGAAGTGAGGGCGTGCAAGAAGTATGGAAAAGGCCACGAGGGAGAGTGCAAGTGGGGACTGAATGTCTGTTTCCAGTGCGGGAAGGAGGGCCACAGGGCAAGGGATTGCCTTATGGCTAAATGCTACGACTGTGGTGAGACTGGACACATGAGCCGAGACTGTAAGAAGACGAGGGCATGAAGCTCCGGCGCAAGGAAGGATGGCAGAGGATGAAGGCTGAAGCAGGTGCCTGACCGAGAGGAGGTTGGAGCGGACTTCGACTTGACGTGAGGTACGTTTCTGGTAATTTAAGTTATGCATCTATGCTGTGATTGTGGTGCTAGTAGTAGTTTCATTCCTGCTGCCTTTGTGTTAAGTTGCACGTTAGGAGTAGGAAGATCGATGCATCCTTCGATGTAGAAATTGCTATTGGTAAGTCCACTAGGTTACATCTAAGTTCTGGAAGAGATTTCATGATGCAATGGGGACGAGGTTACACATCAGCACGGCTTATCATCCACAGACGGATGGTCAGTCGGAGAGAACCATTCAGACGCTTGAGGATATGCTTCGGGCATGCGTCATTGATTTTGGAGGTAGTTGGGATGACCACTTACCGTTAGCGAAGTTCTCATACAATAACAGTTATCATGCCAGCATTGGTATGCCCCCTTATGAGATGCTATACGGTAGGAGATGTAGAACACCCGTTTGTTGGGGTGATATTGGTCAGAGGGAGTTGGGAAGTATTGAGGTGATTGAGGCTACGACTGAGAAGCTTGAAAGGATCAAAGCCTTTATGAAGGCAGCCAAGGATAGACAGAAGTCGTATGCTGATAAGAGACGTAGACCGATTGAGTTCCAGGTGGGCGATAGAGTTATGTTGAAAGTCTCACCTTAGAAGGGGATCATTCGGTTTAGGAAGCGGGGCAAGTTGAGCCCAAGATACATAGGGCCTTTCCGAATCATTGCTCGAGTAGGAGAGGTGGCCTACAGGTTGGAGTTACCTGATGAGTTAAGTGGAATTCACCCTACATTCCATGTATCTCATCTGCGGAAGTGTTTAGCTGACGAAGATATGGTTGTACCACTGGAAGACATTGAAGTTGATGAAAGGCTCAATTATGTGGAGCAACCAGTGGCAATCATTGATCGTAAGGAGAAGAGGTTAAGGAATAAAGCGGTTCCCCCGGTGCATGTACAGTGGAAGCACAGGAAGGGATCCGAGTCTACGTGGGAGACTGAAGAAGAGATGAGACAGCGTTACCCGTACCTGTTCGAGAAGCGACAGGTTTCGGGGACGAAACCTCTATAAGGGGGGTGGACTTGTAACACCCCGAAATTCTATTTAAAAGAAAACGAAAGGAAAAGTATCTAGAAGGAAAAGATAAAGGATACAAGTTGAAGGGGGTAAAGTGTACAAAGTACAAAACTTTAATATTATATTAATAAAATGGGTATGGCCACCCACTTTAAAGCATATCTGCTTTCTGTTCTCGGTCAAGAAGAAGAAGAAGAAAGGGGTGCCGGTTTTGGAGAAAAAGAAGAAAGGAAAAGCTGCAAAAGGTTAGTTCCTTGGGTTTATGTTCGGTTTTAGCTTAGTTTGCAGCTTGTAACCAAAGTTCTCGGTGTTTAGAGGTTGTGTTCGGGATTTTTGAAGCTGCTGTTGAAAGTGGCTTTCGAGTTGGAGGTGCTTTATTCGAAGAGCTGCTTCAAGGTGAGTTTTAGGACCCCTCTTTTACTGATTTTTAAATTGTTGGGGCTATTATGCATACCGGACAAGCATTTTAAAAGATAAATGTGAGTTTATGCTTTATGTTCGTGGGTTGTTTTGTGAACGTTTGTTTAGAGGTTGTTTATGGGTTAGACTTGATGTTTAGTATGTTCTAAGTGTGTGGTATGATAGATCTGAGCCATGGATGTGTTAGGATGGTGATTGGGAGCCGGAAATAGCATAAGTATGTTTGCGGGTTAATCTGTTCGTCCGCATTTCTTTTATTCTCCCTCATTTGCTATAGTATCCGCACTTGCTACAGTGTCAGCATTTGTTTCATCCGCATTTCTTTGGACACTTGGAATGTTTTATTAAGACTTCATCCACATTGTCCATCCGCATTTAAGTATAGTGTTCATATGTATTTCTTTGGGATGGAATATTTTCTGAGGTGTTCATCCACATTAATGGTGTTCATCCGCATTAATGGTGTTCATCCGCATTAGTGTTGTTCTCCCGCATTTGTTCTTGCTCATCCGAATTTCTTTGGGGACTTAGCTTCTTTTCTGGAGTTTTGGGAAGTAGAATTTAAGTGCTAAGAAATGATGTCTCGGGGTGGCTTATGCTTATTTATAAGGTGGTGGCTTGTGATGATGTCTATGGTGTGAATGTTGTGGTTGTATGTATGTGTTATCTTTCTTCGTTAAACGGTTTTCAAAACGTATGTATTATGTTATTATACCTATTGTGTTATGTTGTGACTTTACGTGGTATGATGTATGAATGTGAGTAAAGTATTATGTAATGAAAGTGAAAGATAACGATAATGAAAAGTGGAACGTAAAGAACGAATGAAAGTCTTGCAAGCAATGAATGGAGGTGCAAGACCATGTTGTCGTCAGCTAAACTGTGTGCTAACCCAAAGGATGCACACGGGGAGTCTATCCTTGGGATAAACTCGATGGGGGTCTAATCCTTGAGGTTGACCCGAATGATGTCGTGATGCTCATCCCGGTACTGTGTCAGTCTTCGGATATGAGTCGGGGGTTTGTTTACATGCCCCGGCACAGTATCAGTCTACGGACATGAGTCGAGGGTGTTGCAAAACGAAACGGGATCCTTGTCGTGTACTCCGATACTGTGTCAGTCTTCGGATATGAGTCGGGGGTTTGTTTACATGCCCCGGCACAGTATCAGTCTACGGACATGAGTCGAGGGTGTTGCAAAACAAAACGGGATCCTTGTCGTGTACTCCGATACTGTGTCAGTCTTCGGACATGAGTCGGGGGTTTGTTTACAGGCCCCGGCACAGTATCAGTCTATGGACATGAGTCGGGGGTATTGCAGGAGACAGGATCTAGATAGAAGTGAAAGATAATAATAATGAAGTTCGAAACGTACGAAATGAACGAATGAGAAATGAACGATGATGTACGTTGAGAAAGATAAATGAATAATTATTATCTATGTGTACGTATGTTGTGTGATCGCATACGATTACGAAGGTTATGATTTAAAGAAAGTAAAGTATTTTATTTATAAAACTAGAACTCACTCAGCGTCGCTGACTTTTTGTATGCATAATAGTTGGCAGGTATTTTGTTGATGCTGAGGAGCTGCAGGCATGGATGCATACGCTACTGGGAGTGTTTTGAAGATCGGCATCCATATTTTGACATATCATTGAATTTTAAACTAGTGTAATGTATTGAAATGATGTGTTTTTGATTATTAATGAAAGTTTTTAAATTCCGCTGCAAAAGTAATGTGTGCTTTGAATGTTTTATGCGATGACGGTCTAGTTTGTAAGTGTTCCAGAAACGGGGCCTTACAAGGTAAGACGACGGGGTTCGGTGATCAGAAGAGGATGACTGAGAGGGAAGAGGTATGCGAGAAGTGTGGTAGAGGCCACGCGGGGGAGTGCAGATGGGGATCGAGCATCTGTTTCCAGTGTGGAAGAGAGGGCCATAGGGCGAGGGATTGTCACATGGCTAGATGTTACGACTGCGGCGAGACTGGACATATGAGCAGAAACTGCAAGAAGTCGAGAGCACAGAGCTCCAGTGCAAGGAAGGATGGGAGAGGATGAAGGTCAGAGCATTCGCTATGACCAGGAGGAGGCTAGAGCGGACTTCGACGCGACGTCAGGTACGTTTCTGGTAAGTTAAATTTATGCCTCTATGCTTTAAATTATGGTGCTAGTAGTAGTTTCATTCCTGCTGCCTTGTTCTAAGTTGCACGTTAGGAGTAGGAAGATCGATGCATCCTTCGATGTAGAAATTTCTATTGGTAAGTCCACTAGGTTACCGGATGTCCTAGAGGATTGCACGATAGTATTGATAGAGCGCGTGTTTCCTGCTAGACTGTTCAGGACAGACATGGATGGATAGACATGCGCCTTCGGAGGAATTGGCTAGCAGCCTATGAAGCAAACACCGAGTGTTGCAAGAAGGTGGTTTGAGCAATCGCGCCCGACAGGAGTTTGGTGCCGATCTACGACGAAGAAATGATGATGAAAGCCTCGTTTTGGGAAAAGAGATCATTCGAATTAGAAGGCGAGTAAAGTTAACACTGAGAAATAAAGGACCAATCTGAATTGTTGCTCAGGTAAGAGAAGTGGCATATCAACTGGAGCTACTCGACGTGTTGAGTGAAGTTATCCGACATTTCATGTGTCTCGTTTAAGAAAGTGCTCAACCGATGAGGATGTGATCATGCCACTTGAGAATATTGAGATGAATGAAGGATTCAACTATGTGGAGCAACTGAGGGTCGTTTCTGATAGAAGGAAAAGAAGGGCTAAGGAGAATGGTGATTTCACTTGTGCGAGCACAGTGGAGTTCCGAAAGGGATCAAGCCTAAATGTAAGAACAAGGAAGAGGTGAGACAGCGTTACCCATGACTATTCGAGAAGAGACAGGTTTCGGGGACGAAACCTATATAAGGGGGGTGGACTTGTAACACCCCGAATTTTTTAAAAAGAAAACGAAAAGAAAAGAATTCAGAAGGAAAAGTAAATGGGCACAAGATGAGGGGTGCAAAGTGTAAAAGTGCACAAACTTTTTTATTTTAATAATATAAGAGGTATGGCCGCCCATAAAGCAGGGATCTGCTTTCCTGCTCTCGGCCAGAAGAAGAAAAAGAAGAAGAAGAAGGAAATTTCGGGTTTTTGGAGAAAGAGGAAGAAGAAGCTGCTAAGGTGAGTTTTCTTGAACACGAGTTCGGTTTCAGTTGGGTTTTAAGTCCTAAACCGAAGTTCTTGATGTTTTAGAAGTTGTTCTCGGGAATTTGAAGCTGAAATCGCAGGTGGAAGTACCTGGTTTGAAGATCTGCTTCAGGTGAGTTTCTAGACTCCTTTTTTACAGATTTTAAAGCTTCGGGGCTGTTATGCATACCGGGTAAACGTTTTTGAAAGTTAACCGAATGTTATGCTTATTGTTGTTAGACCATACCTGCTGTGGTTTTATGTTTTGATGCTTGTTTTGAGGTTAGAATTGTTGCTAGAATGTTTAGATGCCCTTAGAATGCTAGATCTATGCTTGGGTAGTGTTAGAATGCCTTTCGGATGATTTTTGGCAGTTTAGACACTTCAGAAAGATCCCATGCGCCCAAACAGTACCTTTCATGCGCCCAAAAGGTTGGCCATGAGCCTAAGTGTTGCTCATGCGCCCAAGGGTCCTCATGCGTCCAGGTGGTGCGCCCAAATAGTATCATGCGCCCAGGAAATGTGCCCAAATGCCTAAGTATAGATGGTGCGCCCAAATAGTGCTCATGCGCCCAGAATTGTTTCTGTGGCCAAGTGTTGGAACGCCTGAATAGGGCTCATGCGCCCAAATAGTTCTCATGCGCCCAGGAGCTTTTATACTTAGATTTTTCTGCTGATGCGCCCAGAATGTTATGTTGTGCCTAGTTTTAGACTTAGGGCTTTCTTAGGGGCTTTAAGAGGTGATGTTTGAGATAGGTCCCATTGGGATGTGGTGGCTTATGCATGATGTTGTGTTGTGGTTTATGTTGCGTGTGTGTTGTGTTGTCTTTCTTTGTTAAACGGTTTTCAAAACGAATGTATTATGTTTTATTATACGTTATGTATGATGTATGGCTTTACGTAGTTTGATGTTTGATGATCGTAAAGTATTATATAACGAAATGAAAGACAATAATAATGAAAAGTGGAATGTAATAATAGTCTTGCAAGCAAGACTGAGGTGAGTGACTGTGTTGTCACAAAAGACTAGTTAGCCAAGGTTGAGGTGAGTGACTGTGTTGTCACAAAAGACTTGTATGCCAGGCTGAGGTGAGTGACTATATGTCACAACAGACTCGTAAGGGGTTTAATCCAAGAGATTGACCTAAGTGATGTCTTGATGCTCGCCCCGGTGCTGTGTCGGTCTTCGGACATGACGCAGGGGTTTGTTTACAGACCCCTGCATAGTACCCGTCTTCGGACATGATTCGGGGGTGTTGCAAACAGAGACGGGGTCCTTGTCACGTACCCCGGTACTATGTCGGTCTTCGGACATGACGCGGGGGTTTGTTTACAGGCCCCGGCACCGTATCGGTCTTCAGACATGAGTCGGGGGTATTGCATGAGACAGGATCTAGATTGAAGTGAAAGATAATGATAAAAGTACGAAATGTACGAATTGAACAGTGATGAAGATAATAATAATATTATCAATGTGTACGTATGATGTGTGATCATATACAATTACGAAGGTTATGTTTTAACGAAAGTAAAGAATTTTATTTATAAAACTAGAACTCACTCAGCGTCGCTGACTTTTTGTATGCATAATAGTTGGCAGGTATTTTGTTGATGCTGAGGAGTTGCAGGCATGGATGCATAAGCTACTGGGAGGGTTTCGAAGACTCGCATCCACATTTTGACATGTTATTGTATTTTAATATGTAAACGATTTATGTAACGAGATAACATGTTTTAATTATTAATGAAAGTTTTTAAATTCCGCTGCAAAAGAAATATTTATTTTGAATATATTATGCGATGACGGTCCAGCTGTAAGTGTCCCGGGAACGGGGCCTTACAAGATATTGATTCCTTAGAAAATCTTCAAGCAAATCAAGAGCCAAAGCTCTAATACCGGTTGTTGGATAAGGTGTTTGAAAGTGTAATCAAAAGAAAACAAGTGATTTGTTGAAAAGAAACTTCAAGCAAATCAATAGCCAAAGCTCTAATACCGGTTGTTGGATCGGGATTAAACTAAATATGACATTTTTGATGATTAGCAGTTTACAAATGCGGAATTTGAGTTATCTATTTACAAACAAACATAAACACTTTAAGTAAATAATAACGCAAGAAGTTCTTTCAAAGTAATCACTTGATTACTTTACTGATTACAAAGATATAACAAGTGGGTGAACAAGCTAACCTAAAAAATATACAAGTGTGATATATTTATATTATGAAATCTAAACACTAGAATGAATTCTAATTTTCTAGGTTTAGGATCAAATGACATGCTTCAGCCATTTATCTACACATTATGGAATACCATGAATATGCATTACTATTGGTTACAAAGACATGTACAACAAAAGACAGGAAATTAGTACTTCAGAAGCTCATCAGTTGTACAAGTATGTTGTGACCATTACTCTTCAGTACAAACAGTCTTGTCTAATGCAAAAGTTAATTAGCAGATCACCGGGTTGTGCACATGTGCCGATTCACAATAGTTCAGTACTTGGTGGTTTCGGCAATTGTGGATCAGTACTAAACTTAGATTATTCGGTTGCTTCATTCTTCTTAAAGTTCAATAGTTTTCAAGCACATTTTTAATCATGGTTATAGAAGTAAAATATATATAGATTATTGTGTTTAAATGGCTTGAACTTACTATCGTCATTTAAGTATATATGCATTACCTTTTAGTATATAAATCAAGATTTTAGACGTTCATTATTTATTAGGTGTAGCGTGCCACAACACCATTTTAAATTGTTGTTCCCGCCACATCGTGCGGTTTTCCTTCTAGTATATAAAGGTGGTTAATATTCCTCAAGGGTTATGAAAAAACCCACAAACAATTCGTTTGCTGAATCCTAAAGAAGTAATGAAGATTAAATAAAAAAAAGATTTTGGGCATTAAATCTTGATAAAAAGAAAATATGTTTGAAGTAAAGAGGTGAACTTACAGAGCGAAAATTAAAAAAAAAGTTTTCAATGATTTCATTATAGCACTCCTAGATGGTTAAAGCTTCGTGGATGTGAGTAGACGGATAACGAACCCTACTCTAATGTTTAGAAGTTTGTAGAATAACTCATCGTAAAACATATCTGTTTTTCGTGTAATAATCTTAAATGTTATGAAATGAAATGTTACTATTAATGAAAAATTTTAATGTGAACTCTAACATAAGTCTTATGTGAATTGTAAAAATGTTTATAAAAAAATTAATAAAATTTTTTTGGTGTGTATCACTACTATACATGTAATATAATCCAACAACGTACACTATCCATACTCTTAACAGAATTTAAAAAGTAGTGTTATACTACGACGTACTGTGTGCATCGGAAGAAGCGGAGGAGACTCAGATAAACGCGCACAATGACGCTTTCGTCATCCTAGTCGCGTGGGTCAAAAAAAACTTTCCACAATACAACAAACATTCACGTTAACCATTTGAAAAGAAAATTGCACGCCACGAGTGCAGAGGTGGTTGTCGGTTTGCACCGACTATCCTCCATATGATATCTCCATGATATAGTCACTTACAAATAGAACACACCGAAAATGTTTGATACAATACCGGTACCGTACGGGTACGGGTTTGGGTACGGGGTACCATACGGGTATGGGTACGGGGTACGGGGTACGGGTACGGGTACCGTACGGGTATGGGTACGGGGTACTGGTACGGGTACCATACGGATACTTGTACGTGTACGGGTCGTACGCGTACTTGTACGTGTACGGGTTCGTACGGGCACTTGTACGTGTACGGGTACGTGTACGTGTACGGGTACTTATAGGTGTACGGGTACCGTACAGGTACGGGTATGGTATTTGAAGGTAAAAAACTGTAAAATACCGATACCGAATCAAAAGTACCAAACCCGAAAGCAGCAAAAAATGGGTGCCGAATCGATACCAAATATAATTTGGTACAGGAAATTCGCTACATGAAAAAGAACAAAAATTTCAACAAAAAAAGATGAAAAATATTGAAATTGACCAAAAAACGACGAAAATCTGAGTTTTTCGAGTTGGGCCGCCTAGCTCCGAGTAGGATAGAGTTGAACCGATTTTGACTGAGGTTGACCGATTCCGAGTTATAAGACCGAGTTGAAGAAAGTTGTTTCAGCACATGTGCGAGTTTCAAGTACACTCCGAGTACTCGGCCGAGTTGGCTGAGTTTTACAACACTAGGTATTTGTTACCATTTACTCATCCCTATGATACAGTTACAAACAATAGTGTTTGTGAACGGGATTTAAAGACGATAAGTGGTTTAAAAGCATATTGTGCTAAAACAAATGAAATGAAAAACGATTTAACAAAATGAACAAAAATTTACTGTTCTTTATACGTATGATGCAACATGTGATGCGTATTTCTTCACTTCTAGGCCATGATGACTGATTTTGTCCCTCAGAACGCAATTTCCAAAATATTAGCACCACAAAGGAAATCCTATAGAGGCAATAGTTGAAAAACCTTAAAAACCGAAACAACAAAGGCCTAAACACGAACCCAATTTTTAAAATATTGGCAACACAAAGGAATACCCCACCCATCACTGTCCCCTTTTCTGCCACCACCAGTTGCACCGCCGACACCACCATCTCCCGATAACGGCAGTGCAATTGATGGTTTTTTGTGGGCAACAATGGTGAAGATTTACATCGATTTGTGGGTTTTTGTGGCCGACGGTGACTGGAGATGGTCCATGTTGGTGGATACAGTTGATGGTGGTGATGGTGGTAAAGGTGGCAAGCGACTAAGGTTATGGGAAGGATTTGCGTTGGGGTGGTATGTGGCTGGTGTCGAAGATGATAGTGGTTGGCGTTGGGTGTATGTGGTGGTGGCGATGGATGCCGGAGATGAGCTATTGAGGTGAGAAAAGTGTGGTGGTGGTGGGGTTACAGAGGTTGAAGAAGAAGAAGTTGGGGTGGGGGTAGGATGGTCGTAACTTGTTAATTAATTTTTTAAATTTCTTTTTGAATATAAAAGGGTAAATTAGTCATTTAACAGACAATTAACGGACTTTTTGAACGGCCGTTAGGCCCAGAGACGAAATATGCAATGTTTTTTTAAAACTTAGGATTAAATCTGTAATTTTTCAATCTCAAGAACGAAAGATGAAATTTAAGGAAATATTAAGAACAATACATATAATTTACTCTAAAATAAAACTATATGAGTGTTCATTTCATTAGTTTTTGTACAAGAAGTGTTTATTCATGATTTTGCTAGGCAAAAATTGTGGATGATATTCACAATACTATCCAAAATCCCTTTGTTGCAGAGAATAAAAAGTTGCCAGAAACAAGAATGGAATAGAATCTTAGCTTCCATTTCATAACTGCCAGCTCCCATGGAACTCTCCATCTATCCTCACAAACCCTCTTTCCTTCCCTCATCCCTCTCCTCCATTACTACTCCCACCAGTAATCATATCCACAAATCTTCAACTTCTTTTTGCAATACTATGATCAGGATATATATATATATATATATATATATATATATATATATATATATATATATATATATATATATAACTTCATCTCAAGAGTTTGTTCTGGCACTTGCAGGGAAACGATCGCCCCAAAAATCAGATTTGCAATCGCATGTAATCACTCATCGTCTTCTTCAGAAGCCTCCGTCAGTACAAATGCAACATTCTCTGAGATTGTGGGGAGGAGAGCCTTCATGACTTGTTTTCTTGCTGCAGGTATTGCATTCATTTAGTAAATTATTTAGGGTTTTTAATTGATTTGGTTGTTGCATCAGAATATAATTCTAGGCAAGTGTTGCATGATTCTGTTCAACATCTTACTCTGATTTCCTCACTATCACCAATAATAAAACCATCTTTTTTTTTAATTTATAGAAATACAAGCCTTAGCACTAGGCAAGTATAATCTTTAATTTCACACAAAAGCTAACCCAAATAGATGATGTTCTTCAGGAAAATAAGTCATGTTAGCTGTTATTTCATCAACTAGTCAAATCCTACAAATTTGTAAGCGAAATTTTACTTTTGTACTCAAAGGAATCATTTTAGGATGCAAGTTTCCTTATAGTGATAGTATTAATTGGTGAGCATTTCGACTTCAAAGTTGGCCAGCTTGTAGTTGAAAACTATAGCATGTTAAAACAATCATATATAAAAGTTTTTGTATTCAAAATTGAGACCTTTGGAGTTGGAAGTCAAAGTACATGCAAAAACTGCAGCCATTTTGGCACAAGTCGAAGAATATGTATGACTATCATTGTGATGTCTTTAATAATGATTAACAATGGAAAATGACGCAGTATTTTATTTTTTTTATTATTGTTGTGCCTAATGCTTGGAAATTAATTTCTGAAATGACAGCTGCTGGTTTTTGTGTCTGTGATGTTGCTAGTGCTGCTAGTACAAGTAGAAGAGCTGTGAGATCCTCATTTATTTATTAATATTGAGTAAATTACAGAGAAGGACCTTTATCTTTGTCATTTATTTCACTTTGCAGCCTTCATCTTTAGTAATTATGCCATCTGTATGTTTTTTTACACATATACCCCCATATAATAACCACATGACTTAATTTAACGACTCAAACTAACGACCGTTAAACTAAAGGACCAAAAATGAAAAAAAACCATATACATCAAGGTTGTTCAGTGTAATTAGTAAAGATAAAAGTTGAAAAATGGAATTAGTTATATAGATAAAGGTCCTTTGATGTAATTTAGTCATTAATATATGAATAGCTACTTAATATTTTGAAGTTTCAACTTTCTTTATTGCAGCTTAAGGGAGCAAAAGTGCCTGAGAGTGAATACACAACCCTTCCTAATGGGCTAAAGTTAGTAATATACAAACACCCATCATTTTCCTTTTCTGGTTGCACTAACAAGTTGTGTTAGTTGATATGTGCTAAAGTTAATTTGACTTGGTGGAAATTATTGAATTTGATGACTATTGTGTTAAGGTACTATGATTTGAAGGTCGGAAATGGAGCTGAGGCGGTGAAGGGATCTCGGGTTGCAGTACGGTTTGTGGCGCATTTTTACTTTTAGCTCTTATAACTATTTTAAGTTTTAACCAACTGTAGAGCCTATGTGTGACTAATTAATTTGTGTGTTGAGTAAAATGATTAAGGGCAGGTTTACAATCTGAAATCCCCCTAATAAGTGTTTATTGTTAGATAAACAAATTCTACTTGTCGTTATTTAATTACTTTGGGTGTTTGGATTTGCATTTTTGATAAGAACATTTCATTATCACGATTTGAAAACCCCATAATCAGTTTATATTAGTTGAATAAAGATATCCTGCTTATCATTATATGATTACGTTGGTGTCAAATACTCGGTTTCATAGTCTTGACTAAGATTCAACTAAAGTTACCTATTTAGCCCTAATATTAATCTAATTTGAGAGGCAGTTACTCTTGTTTTCTGGAACAGAGCTTATTATTTCACAAAAATCTCCTTTGTTGGTCATTTTATTCATTTGTTTTCTAAAAAGTAGTTCATCAAACAACCAAATATATAATTATCTGATCTCATTTCTTCAAACACTATCTTATACAACAAGTTCTATCACTCAGTTAATTATCTGAAATTTATTAAATATCACTTCAATACACACGTGCAATAACAAAGATGCCTCAAGTTCTCAGTAACTTTATTTTTGTCAATCTGCGTGGAAGTTGGTAATTCAATATGTTTCTGCTTTAGGTTTCTTAAATTTCATTGTAGCCCTTAACTCTTTGGAAGTATATGTTGTTGTAGGTGCACTATGTTGCTAAATGGAGAAATATCACTTTTATGACAAGCAGACAAGGGCTTGGTGTTGGTGGAGGAACGGTAAGGATAATTAAACATCTAACTTTGTAATGTAAGACCGAGTAACGTGCTTTATATACTTTCTGGATTCTTGAGTTGAGATTCAACCAATTTATATGTTCCTAATGATGTCAATTTCAACCCATTTCTATGGTAATTGGTCTGTTCAGGCTTTATTTTATCTGTAATGGTCAACTAGGGTGAATATAAAAAATGTGGTAGAAATAAATTGGGTCTAACAGATCAAACACTCCAAAAGTTTCCTGAACATGTATTCAATTGTGTACAATGTTGTATATTTATTTGATTGAATTATCTTATTCTTTTATCAATATGTTTCTTTCATATGTATAACACATTATTATTGTACTAAACTTTAAAAAGGTGGACGGACAATAGCAGGTCAGTCCAACCCAATTAAACTTAACCTATTTTGACCTTAACCCATTTGACCCATAACCTGATCCGACCCTCCCATCCGTGTTTCCACCTATACGTACTTGTGATTATAGTGATGAAATGTGTCAAAACTATGCATTGATGAAATTCTTTGATCTTTACATTGTTCCAGCCTTATGGGTTTGATGTTGGTGAATCAGAGAGAGGAAATGTTCTTAAAGGGTTAGACTTAGGGGTCCAAGGCATGCGGGTAGGAGGCCAGGTACAAGTAGCAAATATCCATTGGACTTATGGCCGTTACTTCTGTTAAAACTTTTCCAGAGCTGATTGACATGGAACACTTAAGTTTTGGATGAAAACTAACTATCTATCCAATATATAAAGGCGAAATATAAATTAATCTTTCGTTAAAGTTATATGCTAAACTTTCATCAATGACATAGCCCTAGTAATATTCAGTTAATCCTTGTTGCAGCGGCTGCTGATTGTTCCTCCTGAACTTGCTTATGGAAGCAAAGGTGTGCAGGAAATTCCTCCAAATGCAACCATTGAGGTAGCTATCCTTTTCTGGCTGACTCGTCTTTTCAGATTACTCATCTTATTCCAGTTAAAATAATGTAATTAATTAGTTAAAACTTTTGAAAAGCTTCTGCGGATGCAATGCAAACTTTGTGCATCTCAATAAAAGATTGTGAAAACCCTTCTTAACTTTATGAACTCCATTGGTTTTATTTGAATATAAAATAATGCAAGAAGCTTCCCAACCCATTTATGTAGAAATGTGGTTTAGAATGAAACTGGCCAAATGGGTTTAACTAGTAAATGGTCACATAGTAAGTGTTCAAATGCTTACAATGTCAAATTGTTTTTCAAAAGAATTTTTCTTATTTTTTTATCATAGTTTCAATACATTTGATCATTTACAAAACAATAATAATGGACAAAAATCTGGCAGTCAGCCTCACCCTACTTGACCCACACATAAAAATTACATGTATTGCTCATTGCACCACCTGTTTGCTACCCATTGAAAGATTATTAGACCTATTACTGCAAAGAAATACATAGATTGACCCTATATTTCCTTGTAACCGGATATATTTGGTGATTTATCTATGCATGTAGTGTAATTGACTTTCAACCATGAGTAGCAGATCGATGATTCAATAATATTTGGCTTTAATTTGGTGGATATTTCATCGCTATTTCTTTATCTTGTGGTCACTTCCTTCTTTATGTATCAGATTCACTAAGGAATTAAAGCTGGATTGAAAAGTGAATACAATCTTTTTTGAGAAATTGATTGCTGCATCAGAATACCCCTTTTTTTTAAACAATGTAGTTATCACCATAGTTGTGTGGGTTATATTGTTCTCTGTTAACTGTTTCATGTGTAATGTATGGATCCACCATTATTAGCACTGAAAAACTTGGCGTGTTGGGAGGGGAGGCTAAAGGATCAAAACAGGTCATTTTAAACACACTTTTTTGTTTTAAAAGATTTTATGTTTTCATGTTTAACTAGTGTAGAATACTATTCAAATGATATATAATTTGAACATGATGGTTTATAGGCTAAAGTACACTTTGGCGACTTTCGACAACATTTGAAACTTGCCCATAAACCTTTATAATCATTTTATTAAGGTATTAGATTAGCATCATAATGATATAGCTTTTGCTTTTAATACACTAGTTGCAGATTGTAAAACTAAAATTCTTTACCAAAAAGCATTTACCATATTTACCTGGTTTGACAAGAACACATCAACTAGACCTGCTCATTTTGCCATCTCTAGCATTTATCGTCTGGGCATCAATCACTTAGACAGACCGTAACATTTATTTCATTAACATCTTTTTGTCTGAACTGAAAAATGCAGATAGATATTGAGTTACTGTCCATCAAACAAAATGCATTTGGGTAAGTAGAAGCTTCTTGTGTCTTTGTGTTTTAAGCTCAGATACTTGCAACTAATTATAAACTTTTTGCAGGTCTCCTGTCAAAATAGTTGAAGGATAAGATGAATATGCTCTATTGCCTTTTGTTGTACATGAGAAGATCAGAGGATGACACAATTGGAATATCATCAACATAAGGACCACTATGCTGCTTTTGAGGCTACCACAACTTTTCCTTACTAGATGCCTTGTTTTTTTTGTATTGAATTGTGAAGTATTAGATCCTGTTCAATTATTTTACATGGAATTTGTATAAATATTGAACACAAAATATAGGATTAAAACTTTTAGAAAACCACACCAACTCCATGGTAATGTATACAAAGATAGAAGTATCGTTATCTAAAACACAATAATGAAACTAAAAAAATAATAATCATTATCTGAAACGTTATTTTTTAGATTTCTATTCGTGAAAACAAAATTAAAACCTCAACTGTAAAGAGTGGGATCGAATGTAGTAACAGTAGAAGCCAAAATTGTACATGATATGAAATGCCAAAGTAAGTTATGAGTCAAAATTGTACATGATATGAAATGCCAAAGTAAGTTATGTGTTTAACATGCTGTTCGTTCGATATAGGGATTTCAATAATGGCCTTCAATCAATGTTTAACTTAACTAAATTTTTTATAACAAATTTTTAACCTTCTTTTCCAGTAATTTCTTTATTCAGGGTAAGAGAAAAAAAGAGTAGAGAAGAACGTAGAAAATAGAAATTGATTAATTGAATTAATTTAGAAAACAAGGGACTGGAATAAAAATAAATAACTAAATATAGTGAAATATAACTTTACATAAAAGTCCATATAATTAAAATAAATCAGAAATAATTATATATGGAAGAATAGTGGTATGTTACTTGTGGGAAGAATAGTTATATTATTTAGCATAGTGATGCTCGCATGCATGTAAAAGCTCGTTATATATATAAAATGACAATATTATCATATAGAAATAGATATGTACGTAGAATGTAATTTAAATAGTGAATGAAAATACATGGGCGTAATATTGCAAATGATCATAAAATAATAAATTCTTGCTTGTGGTTTTTGATAACTTACGTGTTTTTACATTGGACAAGACTTGGAATATTAAAAGCAATATGTTGTATATCACAAATGTAAGTTTGTGAATCAGAAATCCATCAAATTGTGGTGCATAATCCTTAATGACCTAGTTTATGACTAAGTATAGTATAGTAACGCACATTCTTTAAAATTTCTTATCATCAAGCATAGGCTAATGATCTGAAAATTTAATGGATGTTGCATTGTGATGTTCAGTGTTAATGGTCTCGATCTAAACAATTGCTTACGCCATAGAATAGGCTTGCTTTGATTGCCACAGATTCTAGGACACACAAGGTGTTTTTAATCTAAAACCACTTTATTCCAACTTGTAGCCTCTATATATTTATCTTCTCATCTTTCAGCCCTTTTGTATCCAACTAACTTCATAGAATCATGAGCAAGAAGCAAATTGGCCACCCCTTTTTCATTTTCATTTGCCTCTTTTCTTGCTCTTTTTCTTATTCCCAAAAGATCTGCCCAAAGTGTGGCCTTCTAAATGTTCCATACCCGTTAAGCACTAACCCGAATTGCGGTGATACACACTACCCTCTTCGGTGTGACACTCACTCTCAAAAACTCTACTTCGACGCTCTTAACGAAAGTTCATATCTGGTTGTCAAAATTAAATTCGAAACTCAAAAACTAGTTATACAACCTCCAGCATGGGTCCCTGGTACATGCATCACCCAAGATTTTCCTAATAGTGGGGGCCTTTGGTTGAACCAAACACTCGCATTCAACATATCTTCATCAAATACTGTCTTCATCTTCAACTGCTCGCCTATTCTTTTCGTGTCACCTCTTAATTGCACCCTTTCGAGTCTTTGCCATCGTTATCTCGACAGAGTTGACCCCACCCGCGCTCTTCAATGTGCAAGCACCATCAACCCGTGTTGCACCTTCATTGCAGGTGGTCTTCCATCAGCATACAAGATACGTCTTCATGCTTCGGGTTGTAGAGCTTTTAGAAGCATTATAGACTTGAATAAAGAAGAGCCTGCAAGTTTATGGGATGAAGGAGTCGAGATTCAATGGGCTCCGCCACCCGAACCCGTTTGTAAAACCCAAACTCAATGCTTAAGTTCTTCCAAGTGTCGACCCACCAAGGAAAAGATATCTCCCGTTGTCTTTGCAACAAACATTACAACTGGGATCATGTTCGTGGAGTTTGTTTAAAAGACACAACATCTGGTCTTACAATCAAGATTTGCATAGGCGTATTTGTTGCAGTTGTCGCAGCCCTGGTGACCATCTTCACAGTGAGGAAATCAAGAGAACTACAACGAAAAGAAAAGACTGCAAAGGAGAGAGTAGAGTTGTTCAGATCAAACAATGTACTAATAAGATCCTCAAGAATGTATAGTTTAAAAGAGATCAAGAAAGCAACAAAAGAGTTCTCAAAAGATAGAATTTTAGGGGTTGGTGGATTCGGTGAAGTTTATGAAGGTGTGCTCTGTGACGGGACAATTGTAGCAGTTAAGTCAGCTAAAGTGGGCAACATAAAGAGTACTCAACAAGTACTCAATGAAGTCAAAATACTTTCACAAGTTAATCATAAGAATCTCGTTCGGCTTTTGGGATGTTGTGTTGAAGACGATCCACCATTGATGATCTATGAGTACGTTTCTAAAGGAACCCTTCATCATTATTTGCATGACTAGTCGTCTAACTTTCTAAACTGGAGATTGAGATTGAAAATTTCATTGCAAACTGCCGAAGCATTGGCTTATCTTCATGCGGCTGCTCACACCCCTATTTATCACAGAGACATCAAGTCCACTAATATACTCTTAGATGATGAGTTCAATGCAAAAGTCTCGGATCTTGGGCTTTCTAGACTGGCCCGACCAGGTTTGAGCCATGTCTCGACTTGTGCTCAAGGGACATTATGCTACTTGGACCCTGAGTATTACAAGAACTATCAGTTAACAGATAAAAGTGATGTTTATAGTTATGGTGTTGTGTTGCTTGAAATTCTCACCACCAAAAGAGCCATTGACTTTGGACGAGATGAAGATGATGTGAACTTAGCGGCTTGCGTTGCTCAACGCGCTGACTCGGTTATGGATGTTGTGGACCGATAATTGGTTGGTGAAGCTCCTCCTGGTCGAATTTTGACTAGTATAGAGATCTTTTGCAAGCTTGCACTTGCATGTTTAAGAGAGAAGAAAGGAGATAGACCAAGCATGAAATCCGTAGTTCAAGAACTCAAATCTATTCATGAGATTGTAAATGAAGAAGAGATTTCTTACGAGGCAAGTGTATAAATCAAACACATGAATTTGTAAAAGTCTTTAGACTTTGACTTTTACAATTAATAGCACTTCTAGATGCATTGTTTCTATTTGATTTTTATGGTGTGATGCGTATAAGAACATGTGTGGCGTATTTGTATCATGAAAAGGTAAATTGGGATGTGGTGTGAATGATGATTAGAACTTCACCATTTAGTTATTCTATACTATGACATTAAACAATGACATCTTAGTGATGTATTACAGTTTAAACATGTTATACTTAGATTAATGTTAACAATATATATTGGTGTATGATTCTGAAATCCACAAACAACTTTAATTTAATGATTATGAGCATTTTATACTAAATATCTCTATTTCTCTTTATACTTTAATTTTCATAATATAGTTAAACTTTTAAATGCTATATTTAATATTTGAGTAAATTACAATTTTCGTCATTTAGCTTTATAACAAATTTCAGATATTGTCGTTAAAGTAAGTAAATTACAGTGATTGTCCTTTACATTTTAATTTTTGTAACACCCGAAAAATTCAAAGAAAAGAAATGTAAAGAAGAAAAGATAAATATCCAAAAGATTAAGGGGTGAAGGTATACAAAAGGTAAACTTACCCATAATGGGTTTCAAAAAGGTGATAAGGCCACCCATGACCCTCTCTCTCATGCATAATTCGGCTGAAGTCTTGGAAAAGAAAACCCCATCCGGTTTTAGAGAGAGAAAGCTCAGGTGAGATTTCCAGAAGATTTCTTCTCGATTTCCTGCTGGGTTCAAGCTTATGAACCTATTTTTATGTGTTTTCTTGTGTTGGTTGTTTGTTTTATATATTTAGGTGTTAGATATTCTTGTTAGCTCTCGGGTTGTGGTGTTTCACTTGAAAGCTACTGAGAGGTGAGTTCTAGATCCCCTCTTTTACATGTTTTCTACTTGTTTTGGGGCTGTTATACATTATAACTGCTGTTTTTCCTAACTAAACTATGAGTTTTTCATGGTGTACGGTTGTGTTTGAAGTTTGTTGGTTTTAAGTGATTTCTACGATGTTGTGATGATGTTTGTTATGCTTTAAGGCTTGTAACATGTTAGATCTATGCTAAGTTCAGGCTAGAATGATGTTTGAGATTGGAACACTTCATAAGTTGCATCGCAGGTACTGAACAAGTGTTCGCTATGGATGATGGTCATTCGCTGTGGACATTGTGTGTCCGCAGTGGACACTTAGAAATGTAGGACGTCCGCTGTGCACTTACATGTCCGCTGTGGACACTTAAGGAGTTTTAAGTTGTCCGCTGTGGATGTTGGTTATCCGCTGTGGACACTGTCCGCTGTGAACCCTTAGAAAATTTGTACGTCCGCTATGATGTTGGTTATCCGCTGTGTACTTATTTCATCCGCTGTACTCTTTTAGTTATCCGTTGTGGATGTTATTCATCCGCATTGGACTATGTTCATCCGCTGTGAACACTTAGTGTTTTACTTATTCGATGTGGACCTTGGCTGTCCGCTATAGACTTAGTGCAAAACCGTTAAAGGGTACTTAAGCTTGCACTTAGTTAACACACTTAGGAGGATCTTAAGATCACTTAACAATTCAAATAGGGAACTGTGAACTTTTACTGAAGATACAAGACAAACACAAGTAAAAAACAAGAACAAGAACGCAAGATAAATTTTCAAAGAAGTTGTATATTGTTTCTCTAGTTCTATTACAAGTGTTGTATAAGTATATCATTGAATACAAGAACCGGAGACTACTTA
Source organism: Flaveria sonorensis (assembly GCA_025506505.1). Classification (NCBI taxonomy): domain Eukaryota; kingdom Viridiplantae; phylum Streptophyta; class Magnoliopsida; order Asterales; family Asteraceae; genus Flaveria; species Flaveria sonorensis. Next base: position 29,541,362 of record CM046440.1, on the reverse strand, counting down.
TACTACATCCTACAACCGTCAATATACAAAAAGACAATTGAAAGTGACTAATCTAGACAACAAGATCAACCTAAAGTCAAAAGGCAGATTGCCTTTTGACTAGTGAATATGACATGCCATAGCTCACTGACTTTCCTATTACAAAAAGCCAAAAAGGAACAAAAACAGAAACTTGCAGACAAAGACCTTATCTACTTTATCATAAAGCATGGAAGTTTCACCAAATGATGATAGTTGGTGAACCACCAGAGCATGCAGCGGACTGAAAGTACTTTATGATAAAGTTTATGGAAAAAGTATCTTTTCTTTCTATTCAGAAGAAAATCAGTCTTGTTTTTAAACAGCTTTGGAAGACTTTGTCTTGAGAGCTTCGGAAGACTTCATCTTTTACCTTCAGAAGAGTTGAGTCTTTGGCTTTGGAAGACTTTACACTTAGACTATTTTCTAAGTTAAGTGTAAAGCTTCCGCAGCAGTTTCTTCTGAACTTTGGCTTCAGAAGATTTTACACTTAGCATTTTTTTGAGTGTGTAAAACTTCCGAAGTTGGTTCTTCTTTGTTCTAAAGTGCATGTTGGAAGACTTGGTTGTTTTGGTATCCTTTGGTTGCATCAGCCTCTTAACTTCAGAGGTTCCTACAAACTCCCCATAGGCTGATGCTACCAAAACAGAGAGGTTCTTCAGACTGGGATAGTCCACATGAGGATCTTCAGAATTCCTTTCTTCATCAGCAGATCTGGATTCTTCAGACTCATGAAGTACTTTCTCATGTCATAGAGATCATGCAGAGGGAGTTCAAGCATGTCACTTGTGAAGTAGACATGTTGTTCTCCCTGATCTCTAGTGACATACCATCTGTCTGGATCTTCAGCAAATGTCCAGGATAGAATTTGTCTTCCAACAGAAAGGGGCTCTACTATGATAGGAGTTGGTTGAGAGTCCTCTTCATGTACTTCCTCAGGATGTTCAGACTTATCCTGAGGTTGGGAGGTGGATGCCTTTCTTCTTTTCTTCTTAGTTGATGATCTTCTTCTGGCCATCCTTTTTCTCCTCCCTGGTGATTTTAACTGAGAGGGTTGGTCTTCAGTACTAGGTTCCTCAGTGGATTCCCTCTCAGTTGGGATCTCCTCTCTCCCAGTTTCAGAAAGAGAGGGAGAAGAACCCTACTGTGGGTTAGAAGATGAAGTTGGCTGTTGTACAGCTTCAGGTGCAGGTGGTGTTGTCTCTGTAGGTTCAACCTTTACCTCAACTTCAGGTTGAGATTGACTTGATGATGAATGAATGTCCATAAGCTCTCCCCTTTTTATCTTCTGCTAGATCACCCTTATATGCTCATCCATTGTGAATAGAGACATGGAACCAAGCCTCCTTCCGGAGAACCCATACAGCTTCAAGAAGCTCATCATCCTTTGCCTATCTACATACTTTTTCTGACTTTTCTGGATGATGACTCTTGATTTTGCAGCTTCTTCCCTTTGCCTCTTCTTTGCAGCTTGCCTTTCTTTCTTGGCTTGCTCTTCCAGCTGCTTATTGTATTCAAATAATATATAATCATAAGGCAAAGGAAGGAGTGCAGGTGCCTGATAGAGACCTGTGGCACTCAAGTAGTTGATCATTTTTAATCTTTCTTCTTCATCAACTACCTGAGGTTGTTCAGCAGCCACAGTCTCTGACTCAGGACTTTCTTGAACTGGGGAGAGGACAGGAATTTTCTTGTAAAGCCTTTTTCTCCTTATTTCTTCCTTGTGTTTGAGGGTCAAGGCTGCATCCTCTGCTTCCTTCCTCTTCTTTGACAATTCAATGTCGGCCAGTTCATTTAACTTCTCTAAGGGGAGAGAGATGAGTTCATCTATGTTGAAGTTCCTGGTCCCCAGATAGTTGAGCCTGGCTGCCCTTAATTCATCTTCTTGAGTGTTTGGTACAGGGGCAGCCAGAATTGCAGCTTGCATGAATCCTGGGGAACCACTTGAACTCTCTCCCCTTAGCTTCCTCTTCCTCTCTCTCTTTTCTTCTTCAATCTCTTCAGGAGTCATCTTCCTTTTGCCTTTGTCAATTGCAGATCTTGATGACTTAGCCTGAGGAGAGCTTTGGCCTTCATTGCTTGATTCAGTAGTCAAGCTCTGGCCAGAGAGAGGTTGTGAAGCACCATCACCAGTTGGTGCCTTACTGAGGGTATGGGGTGCTGGAGGAGATCTTGTCTCAAGGTTCACAGTCTCAGCCTCTAGGCCTTCAGTCAAGGCTTTCCCTTCGAAGCTAATCTTGGGGTCTACCTCAACATCCAGTTGACCAAAGGCTTTAACTGCTAGCCTCTGTCTATATGATGTTCTCCTTTTGAATTCTGCTAGCACCCATTCTTGAATTTGATTGGCTAGTCTGACAGCTTGTCTGTTATTGCTTGGGTTGACAAGTGCCAGATCTACCAGATCTACCAGATTTATACCCTCATAGAAAATCAGGTTTGAAATGTTTAAGATTTCTAGTTGACCCTGAGCTCTAGAGAGTATAAGAGCTTTCCTATCACTGTCATACCCCCAACCCCTGATTGGGTTCTCAGAAGGGGCAGACATTGCTCTTGGTATCCCTTCCTCAAATAGATAGTGAATTTGCAAGTCAAAATCTCTGTCTTGAGGAGGTTGCTGAGCATGGACAACTGTAAGATAGGATGGTGAGTCCTGTATGTCCATACTTGAGGAAGAACTCCCAGGTTCTGTGGCAGTCAGAACTTCCTCCCCCTTTTTAGTAGCATCACCCTCATGCATAGTTGAGCTGGGGAAGTGATCCATAACATCCATAGGTTCTTATGGACCTGGATGAGTTTGTCCTATGGGTCTCTCAGCTAACTGGCCCTTGAGATTGGTGATCTCAAGTTGCTGGTCATGGACCCTCCTTTGCAAGATAGTCACCTGTGATTCAAGGTGAGCTATCTATGAAACTAGTTGGGTGCAGATGTCTTCGAGTTAGTGCACCCTGAGTTTCATACTCCCCTCATCTTCAGTTGAAGAATCATTGGGGGATGAAGGAGGTGAACCGAGGTCCGCTCCCTCACCACCAGCATGGGGTTCTTGGTTGCTGGATTTCCCCTACCCCATGAAAATGTCAAAAGGCTGGGTTGTTGTGGTTGTGGTCTTAAATATGTAATCACTGGCAACAGTGAGAGCCTCTTCCACATGGGTCTCCTGGACAATCACAGGAAGATCCACCTTAATTTGGGGTGTCTGATGTGGGCTAGACATGGGTGAAGCAGGAGTACTCATCTCCCCTTGAGTGTGGGTAGAGAGGGGAGAGTCATGATACTCACTGAAACCCAAATCTTCATCAGAATAGAAGTCAAAGCTGGGAATGGGTTGGTTAAGATCAAGAGGCTGGGGATGGTAGCATTCCCCTGAAGGTTGATCACTAGAGTGTTGAGACTCAGAGTGATGGCTTAAGGCTGTTTGTGGAGTTGTGAGCTCATCAGGCCGAGCATGAGGAACCTCAGCACTGATTATTTGAAAGATGGGAGTGGTCTGCTCCTTAAGGGAAGTGGGAGCTCGAGATTCCACTTCCTCCTGTATGGGTTGTGATATGGGGGCCTGCACATGCTCAATAGCAAGTGCAGGGGTTCGTTTGGATTTTCTAGCGTAGGTGAGGGTAATTGTTGGCCTTGATGGTGATTGAGAGGTGGAGGGTGTTGGTTCATCACTAGATGGTGTAGCCAAACATTTTTGGGACAAGGGCTGTTTCTACCCCTGAGAACCCAACAATTGGCTTTTTCAATATCTTGAAAATGTCGGGCCTCATGTGTGCAAGTTTAAGAACATCACCTGTTCCCCTCAACTGTGGTCCTAATTCACAGTTGAGAATGTGTTGAACATACGGGGGGAACATGTAATATTCTAAGGAATCCAAATTCGCTAGTAAATTTGTAAATACAAACTGAGAGTACCTGAATTTGACCCCTTGAACCATCCTATGGACAATGAAGGAGAGGTCTTCTGGAATCTGGTCCCATCCTCCATGTTTGTTGGATAAGATGTGAATGACGACATGGAGGAGGTATTTCCATTGGAATAAGACCTTCACCTTCCTGAAGGTCTTGACTGAAAAGTCACCTTCATATCCCATCTGCTCAAAGGATTGGTTGACAGCAGCTTTTGGAAAGGACAGCTCACCTGCTTCATCATCTAGCTGCAAGTGGGTGTTTATAATGGCTGGAGTGATGAAAACTGTCCTCCCCTGCAGTGTAGCAGACAGTGCCTTCTCCCCGTCCATGGTGACCTCTTGACAGGTCCGCCAGAACTCAAGCAACTGATCCTTATAGAGAGGAGGATTGATTGTAAGGGAGGTGAAGTAGTGAGACAAAGAAAGATACCTACAAACGTCTGAGAAGCTTGGATCCTTCTCAGAGTTTAACAGGGCAACTTGATTATGTTGCCTGTATAGGTGCATGATGAAATCCGGGTCGTTACGACGATCAAGATTGGCCATTTAAGAAGCTTTGTAGTGAAGGAAGGAAGAAAAAGATGAAATTGGGGGTAATTTTAGGGTAAGGAACAATGAGAGTAGAAAGATGAAATAGAACCGTTTGGAAACATATACTCTGGATTTGAGATAAAGTTATGACAAAAAGATAAACTTTGAAATCCGCAAGTGGGTGCTACTTTTGAAAAAGGCGCCCAAAAAGTTAGTTTTCTTGGAAGTGGTAAAAGCTTCCGAAGGCAATTTTGTTTCGGAAGATATTTCAAAGAGTTTTGAAAATTTTGGCTTCGGAACAAATAAATGAGTCTTCCGAGACTAAATTGCTTTAGGAAGAAATTTGTTCCTAAAATGCATTTAAGTACTTGTACCAAAATTTAAGCTTCGGAAGATACTTCAAGAATTTCTTCCGAAGGTAAATCTCAGATAAGCTGTAAAAACGATTTAAAGACATAAATTTTCTTTCGAACGAAACTTTTGCTTCTTCCGAAGGTAAATTTTCATCATTTTAAGAGATATCATTTTAAAAGTTCGTTTTTCTTCCAAAGAGAACTGGGCTTATGAAGTGATCTAATAGACAACCTAGGACACATAGTTTTAAGAAATAATATTGATTAAGTTATTAAGAAAAATCTATTCAAAGTTAATCATCCCAATAGCTTTTACAAGATACTTAAATCTTTGTTCATCAAAAGCTTTTGTGAACAAATCAGCATATTATTCATTTGTGTTAACTTTGATTAGTTTTATCAACCCCTTTTCAAAATTATCCCTAATCCGATGATACTTGATGTTGATGTGTTTGGTCATTGAGTGCTGCACAGGATTCTCTGTAATAGAAATGGCACTGCTGTTGTCTATGTGGATGGGAGTCTTTTTGAAATTGAACCCATAGTCTAGCATCTGGTTCTGAATCCAAAGCACTTGAGCACAGCAGCTGGTAGCAGTAATGTATTCAGCTTCAGCAGTTGATGCAGACACACAGGATTGCTTCTTGCATTGCCAAGAGACTATCCTTCCACCCAGGAACTGACACCCCCCAGATGTGGACTTTGCAGTCATGGTGCAGCCACCATAATCACTATCTGTATAAGCATACAGATTAAAGTCTGAATCCTTTGGATACCAAAGGCCTAGATTTGGAGCACCTTTAAGATATCTAAGAATCCTTTTAATAGTGATTAGGTGTGACATATTGGGGTTGGCTTGATATCTTGCACATATGCATGTGGCAAACATGATATCAGGCCTGCTAGTAGTAAGATACATAAGTGACCCAATCATAGCCCTGTAGAGATGTTCATCAACACACTCCCCCTCAAGATCAGGACCAAGGGAGTGGTTTCTGGCTATGGGTGTCTTTGCAACCTTACAGTCAGTCATCTTGAATCTTGCAAGTATGTCCTGAACATACTTTGACTGACTTATGAAGATGCCATTTTCAACCTGCTTCACTTGAATTCCTAGAAAGAAATTGAGTTCCCCCGTGGCACTCATTTCAAATCTATTCTTCATCAGCATCTCAAAGTCTTTGCAGAGCTTTGGATTAGTTGAACCAAAAATGATGTCATCTACATATATCTGAACTAATAATGTGTCATTTCCTATTACTTTGATGAAGAGAGTCCCATCAATAGTACCTCTTTTGTATCCATGTTGACAGAGGTATGTTGATAGTGTCTCATACCACTTTCTTGGAGCTTGATGCAGTCCATAAAGGGCTTTATCAAGCTTGCAGACATAATCAGGATGATCTGGGTCTGCAAAGCCAGGTGGTTGTTTAATATAAACTTCTTCATCAATCATCCCATAGAGAAAGGAACACTTCACATCAAGCTGGTAGGCCTTGTAATCCTTGGATGCAGTATAAGCCAGTAATATCCTTACAGCTTCAAGTCTTGCAACTGGAGCAAAGACATCAGTGTAATCAATCCCTTCTTCTTGAGTGTATCATTGGACAACCAGTCTAGCCTTGTTCTTGATGATAATCCCTCTATCATCCTTCTTATTCCTGAATACCCATTTGGTTCCTATGCATTTCCAATGATGTTTATGGTGGGATGTGACTTGTGGATCCGAAGTTGAGGGATCACAACAAGTTGGTTAGACAGATCTAAATTTTAGAAATTCTGATTTGGTAATAAGGTGTCTCCCACCACATCAACACACTTATCAAGAGAAACTTGATCCAATGATGTGTGACATCATTCATGTTGTCTTCAATGGAGTGGTTATCAGCATCAAGAAGTTCTTGATAACTGTCACCACCTCTAGTTCCTCCTCCTACATTTGAAGTTCCTTCTCCTGAATTCTGAGCCTCTGAGCTGGAATTTGAAGGAAATTCATTTGAATCAATAGAATTTGTCATGCTAGTGCTGATGGGAGCTTCATTTATAGGGTTAGTCACCACTGGAGCTGAAGTAGTCTTCTTGTTTGGTCTTCTCAGCTCGAATCTTGGATCAGGATCTTCTATTGACCTGTTATCTGTAGATCCTAAAACATTCTCACAAGATTTGTTAAAATAGTTGGTAACTAAGTCAAGGTCAAACAGCCAATCCGGACCAGAACCTTTTACACAGGGTGTGTGTTCATTGAAAGTCACATTGGCTGACTCCTAAATCATTCTAGTTCTGAGATTGTATACTCTATAAGCCTTAGCTTGAGAAAAGTACCCAACAAAGTATACATCACCTGATTTCTCAGCAAACTTGGCTATTTGATCTTTGGTATTCAAGATGGTGCAAGGACATCCAAATGTTCTGAGAAAACCAATGAATGGTCTCCTTTTGTGCCACAGTTCATAAGGAGTCTTACCATGTGTCTTAACTACCAAAACTCTATTCTGCACATAGCAGACTGTGTTGATAGCCTCTGCCCAAAAGGTGATGGGCAGTTTAGAGTCAGACAACATGGTTCTTGCAGCTTCAATAAGTGTCCTATTTCTCCTCTCAGCAACCCCATTTTGCTGAGGAGTCCTGGGAGCACTGTATTGTCTTGAAATACCCTTTTCATCACAAAATGTATCAAGGATTTGGTTTTTGAATTTGGTTCCTTGATCACATCTTATGATTTTGACCTTGTGATCAGATTGATTCTCAATTTTCAGAATGAAATTCTTTAAGACTTCAGGAGTTTCATCCTTAGTTCTAAGGAAAAACACCCAAGTGAATCTTATGAAATCATCTGTGATCACCAAACAGTATGAGGTTCTTCCTAAACTCATTACACTGGTCGGGCCAAATAGATCCATATGTAACAAGTGTAGGGTAGTAGTGATAGAGTTCATTTCCTTTGGCTTGTGAGACACTTTGTGTTGCTTCCCCTTCAGGCATGTAACACAGTGGTCATCACTTGTAAACTCTTTCTTTGGCATTCAAGTTACCAAATCATTCTTAATTAGTTTATTTATATTCTTAAAGTTTAAATGGCACTATTTGCTTTAGATAGAAAACAAGAAATCTCTCCAGAGGGAGATGTTTCCTGCAAGTCCATCTTGTACATGTTCCCTTTCCTGGGGGCTCTGAGCAAAATATGCTCTTGAGGAATGTCAACCCCAAGCTTGAGAACAATGCACTTATGCTCAGTAAAGAGCATGTGATGTTTTTGGTCACAAAATTAGGACACACTCAAAAGATTGTATCCAAGCTCCTTGACAAAATTTACCTTCTCAATGCTGAGCTTACCATTTGAGTCCATGCCCCTCCCAGTGATGTAACCTCCTGCATCTCCTCCAAAAGCAACTGGCCCTCCATCAATTCTTTCAAAGTTTTGAAGTAAGGACTCATTGCCAGTCATGTGCCTGGAGCAGCCACTATTAATGATCCAGATATTTCTGTTGGTCTTTAGTTGTCCCTGCATAAAAAGAGATGATTTAGTTACATTTAGAGACCCAAGCCTCATTGGTCTTGGGCTTGTTAAAATGAGTTGAAGGCAATGAAACAGTAATAGATCCTATGCTCAGGCTTTAAGGATCATTTGCTATTTTTGATGATGAGCTTTCAGCCACATGGTCTTCCTTCATCTTCTACACCACCTTTGGAAGATTGGGCTTGACCTTCAAAGCTTTGGAAGTTTTGGTAACTTCAAAAGATTTGGTGACTGGATATGCAGAAGATCTTGCCTTCACTGCAGCAAGCTTCAGTGCTTCGGAAGCATTCCTTTCTTCCGAGACCAACTTTCCTTCTGAAGGAAACTTTTCATTTGCCTTCTTCTTCATTTTGGAGCTTCAGAGGGAAACAGATTTTCCTACCGAAGCTGTGTGTTTCTTCTTCTTCTCAGAAGTTTTCTTCTTGATCATGTGGATAGTACTCTTGGGATTGTATTGACAATCCTTAGACAGATGTGAAGTACTACCACATATAACACAATTCAAATCTTTCCTTCTGAGAGTCTTCTTTTCCAAAGAAGACTGAGCTTAAACACTTTCCTTTTCCTTCTCCACCTTTTCAGATGATGCAGCAGGCCTCTTAGGGTAAAGCTTGCTCTTTGAAATGGAAGGTTCAGGCTGTGTAGCAGAGACACACAGCTGATCAGTCTTCTTGTTGTTGCTGGAGTGAGTTGAAGCTGAAGTAGAACTCTTGGTACTAGAATTCTTGACAGGATCTTCAGCTTTCATCACCTTGAACCCTGTAGAGATAAATAGTTGTTTCTGTTTGGGATCAAAGGTGGTCTTGATCTCTTGATATTGTTTGGATCTTTTCTTTGCTCTTCTGATCAAGTTCTTTCTCTTGGTTTTGCTCAAACCAGCTTATTTTTCTTCCTTAGGAGCATGGTGACCCTTTTTGGATTGACTCTCTCTCTTCATCCTCTTCATCACTGGGGTCTATGGATGGCAGCTCATCTTGACCAGTTCCACACCTAGGAGATCTGACTGATAGTAGAGTGTGTGGAGGAGCTATCTCACTAGATCCCAGTCCTTACTTATTCTGATAACACACTTTTGCATGAAGAGATGAAGATATCATGTTCTTGAAGGTCTCTTCTTCAAGAACACATTTTTCTACCCTGGCTTTGCCGATCACAAGCTCAGCCTGGCATTCAGTCAACTTAGTAATGAGATCCTTAATTTGAGTCCTTTAGTTCGTCTGCTCATGTTTAAGAGTTGAAACTGCTTTCTCTAGATCTTCTATCTTAAGTTTATAGTCATTTTCAGCTCTTTTAAAATCAACTTTTAACATATTTAAAGACTCAATATCAGATCTCATTTCCAAGTTGTAGGACCTGTATCTATTCACTTTAGCAATACATTCAGGAGAGCAAAGATGTTCAAGTACCTTGGCTTCATCATGATCAGCCATGAGTACTTGGTTTGGAGATGCATCTTCAGCTTGAAAGCTCCAGTCAAAGCCTCCTTCTTTAATAGCAACTGCAGCTTGATGTCTTGGCTTCTCATTCTAGTGCCCTCCTTTAGTGTAGTTTGGTCTGGGTGAGGCTTGGCCACCATTTGACTTAGGTGCCTTGTATTCTCTAGCAAAGTGTCCCATCTGGTTACAGTTGTAACACTTGACTTTGCTCTTGTCCAGCCCAAACTTGCCACTGGCAGCATTGCTAGGAAACCTTCTCCCAGTCCTCTTGTAGAACTTCTGGGCTCTGTGAGTGAGAAGAAACATTTGCTGGACTTCTCCATATACTCCAGATCATCTAGATGGATACAGTCCAGGTCTTCAAGAGTGAAAAGAAAGTTGCCTGAACTTTCATCAGTGGAGACAAAAGCTTGAGAAGAACTTGTCTCTTGGAAGGACTTCCTTGGATGTAGCTCTCTCTGGGTGTCTCTGGGAAGGTGATAAAAGGACCCTTTTGAGAGTTTCAGGGTAGCGGATGAGATGATGTTATGGTTCTCTTCTATCCCTTTTAACCACATGAAGGGCTGAACTCTGGTGAGTGTTGGAGTTACCAGATGAATTTTTCATATTCATCTCCATCTGGTATCCACTAAGTATCCCATACAACTCAGTGAGAGTAAGGGTCTTAAGGTTTTTAGTCCTCTTAATGACCACACAGTAGTGTGTCCATTGTCTTGGAAGAGAGGACATGAACTTCCTAACAATATCCCTATTCTCAATAGTTACCCCAACATCAGCCAGAGTATCCACAATCTCAACATACCTGAAGTATTGTTGAGTCATGGTTTCACCTATTTTGAAGGTGAAATTTTCAAACTGCTACTTCAGGAGATCCTTCTTGTTCTCCTTGGCTTCATTTGAACCCTCATACATCAGTTTCAGTGCATCCCATAGCTGTTTAGCAGTCTTGCACTTCTTGAAACCTCTGTAGATGGAGTTTGGAAGAGCAGTTTGGAGGGCTGTCATGGCTTTCTGATCAATATCAATTCTTTTCCAGTCTTTATCAGAAAAGTGAACCCTCTCCTCTGGTATCTTGCCAACACCAGCAGCAGCTGAAGAGGTGCATGGTATATGAGGTCCATTGACAACAGACTCCCACATCCTATAATCTTGAGACTTGATAAAGCCTTCCATTCTTTGACACCAAGTGTCAAAATCCTCAGGAGTGATCAGTGGGGACTTTGTCATAGTTCCAGTTTCCATGTCAGCTTTAGAGATAGCTTCCATTTGAAGAGTTAAGTGATGTGTGTAACTAAGAGGATTTGAAGATGGTGAGATCTTACAATCAAGAGCCTGGAATGCTCTGATACAAAATGCAGGACCATTAAAGGGTACTTAAGCTTGCACGTAGTTAATACACTTAGGAGGATCTTAAGATCACTTAACAATTCAAATAGTGAACTGTGAACTTTTACTGAAGATACATGACAAACACAAGTAGAAAACAAGAACAATAACACAAGATAAATTTTCAAGGAAGTTGTATATTGCTTCTCTAGTTCTATTACAAGTGTTGTACAAGTATATCATTGAATACAAGAACTGGAGACTACTTATACTACATCCTACAACCATCAATATACAAAAAGACAGTTGGAAGTGACTAATCTAGACAACAAGATCAGCCTAAAGTCAAATGGCAGATTGCCTTTTGACTAGTGACTATGACATGCCATAGCTCACTAACTTTCCTATTACAAAAAGCCAAAAAGGAACAAAAATAGAAACTTGCAGACAAAGACCTTATCTGCTTTATCATAAAGCATGGAAGTTTCACCAAATGATGATAGTTGGTGAACCACCAGAGCATGCAGCGGACAGAAAGTTACTTTATGATAAAGTTGATGGAAAATATATCTTTTCTCTCTCTTTAGAAGAAAGTCAGTCTTGTCTTTAAACAGCTTTGGAAGACTTTGTCTTGAAAGCTTCGGAAGACATCATCTTTTGCCGTCGAAAGAGTTGAGTCTTTAGCTTTGGAAGACTTTACACTTAGAGTATTTTCTAAGTTAAGTGTAAAGCTTCCACAGCAGTTTCTTTTGAATTTTGGCTTCGGAAGATTTTACACTTAGCATTTTTCTTGAGCGTGTAAAACTTCCGAAGCTGGTTCTTCTTTGTTCCAAAGTGCCTGTTGGAAGACTTGGTTGTTTTGGTATCCTTCGGTTGCATCAGCCTCTTAACTTCAGAGGTTCCTACACTTAGGTTGTCCGCTGTGGATACTTAGTACTTTAAGCCATCTGCTGTATAAGTTACTCATGCGCTGTGAACACTTAGGAGTTTTTTCTGAAATTTTGGGAATAGAGTTCAAGTGTTAAGAACTTATGCTTAATAGGTGTTTATGCTTGTTCTATGTTTCAAATGTTTTATTTACCTTCTTATGGGCTGCTTGCTATGAATAATTATTACTGTTTCATGATAATAAATTTTAAGGTAATAATATTATAAAAGTATTATTCATAATAAGTGGGCACAAAGGAATAAAAGAAGGACAGTGAAACTTAATAAATGTTACCCTAGGGCCCTAACAAAAGGTGAAAAGCCTTGCAAGCTTTTCCAACGGAGGTTCACGACCATGTTGTCGTTAGCTCAACTGATGTATTGCTGTTTCAGCCCAAGAAAGGCACATCCGAGGTCTAATCCTTGTGATTGACCCATAAACTAATGGGATCCAAGTTCATGAGTAGGCTTCGTGCCTAGCTGTGTGGATCAACTGTCGGGGGTTAGCTACCACTTATAAATGTGTATCGATAGGGGTTCGGCATCTGTTGCCAACCAACAATGTAGGCTCTTGCTTTGTGCGATCCTAGTTAATGAAAGTGAAAGATAATGAAAGAAAGAAAGAAAGATAAAGAATCTCTTAATGATGGATTATGTATGATGATGAATGATCATCATGTGAAGTTTACCAAAGTATATTTTCTATATTATTAAACTAGGACTCACTCAGTAATGCTGACTTTTTAAATATGTATATCAGTTGGCAAGTAAGGATGTTGTTTAGGATGACATAGCTAAAGCTACTTGGTGAATGGAGACTGGCATCCATTTATGCAATTATGTTATTTTTGTCTTGTAATGCAACTAAATATTCTTTTGTAACTCTAACAACGATGTATTATTTGGCAAAAGTAATCATTAAAGCAAGAAATGGTTTTTGGTTAAATTATTCTGGCTTGATTGTTTTCTTATAATAATGTGATTTAATGTGTTTTTAATAATGAATGATGCTATGAACAACCAACTGCGGGGTCTCTGGGGACAGGGCCTTACAAGTTGGTATCAGAGCCAGAGTTGGTAAATTCTTATTACCTTGAATGACCTTGTTATTGTTGAATCTTAGGAGGTAGATCTTATGGCGGGTAGGAAATCTGGGAAGGCGACCGGAGGGGGTGCTCGTGGCGGGCGTACTACTGGGCCACGTGTCACCCGGAGCAAAGCTAAGACTCCTGAGATGACTCATGAGGACACGGATATTCATAGCCATAAAGAGGGTAAAGGATCAGCCACCCTTAAGTCTACGGAAAAAGGAAGCTATTACTGACGAAGTCTACCACGTCATGCAAAACGTGTTACCTTTAGTGGTGACCTAGGTGTTGAGGGCTGTAAAGGATGGTGAAAAGACCAAGGATGTGGGGGAGAAGGAGAAAGCTGATGAAAAGCCATCTAGTCCTAGGGTGGTAATTCATGATGACGATAGCGAGGAGGAGAGGGAGGCCGCTAAGGGGTGCACCTATGGGGCATTTCAGAGGTGCAAACCCCCAACCTTTGACGGCAACAGCAATGCCACGGTTGCTCACTGTTGGGTTCGAGAGATGGAGGCAGTCCTGGACATCAGTGAGTGCCGGGAGGATCAAAAGGTAAAGTTTGCCTCCCATTCTTTCGTTGACTCGGCATTATGATGGTGGGACAACATTGTCCAAGCCAAGGGGAAACGGTTTGTTGCAAGGATGAGGTGGTCGGATTTGAAGAAACTGGTACTGAAGGAGTATTGTCCACATCGGAAGTTGGACAAAATTGAGAAGGAGTTCTTACATTTGGAGGCTGGAAACATGACTCATCAAGAGTATACCTCCAAGTTCAATGAGCTTGCAAGACTTGTACCAGATCTAGTAACTCCAGAGTCCAAGAAGATTAAGAGGTACATGCAGGGTTTGCCCGTGGATATCAGGAGGAACATGATAGCTGCTAGACTGAGCACTTTCAGGTCTGCAGTAGATTTGGCCGGAAGGTTGTATGATGAGAGGGATCCGGTGCCAATTCAGAGGAAGGTTGAGAGGAGTTGGAAGAAGAATGGTAATGGGAAAAGGTTCAGGGACAACAACTTTCGGGTTGGGGAGAAGAAAATGAAGGTTGATAATCGTCGCCCAGAACAGAGGAAGGGGAATGACTGGAAAGAATGTAGGAAGTGTGGGAAGAGTCACCTGGGTGAGTGTAGAGTGGGGACAAACCGGTGTTTTAAGTATGAAGGCGAAGGGCACTATGCTAAGGATTGCCGAGTACCGAGATGTTACCAGTGCGGAGAGGTGGGCCATTCGGGCCAGGATTGCAAGAAGGGTGGAGCTGGGAGCTCAGGGACGCAGGCTATGGAAGAGAAAGGGAGGAGTGAGAGCACCAAAACCAATGCAAGGGCATTCAACATGAGTCGGGAAGAAGCCAGACTGGATCCTGAAGTAGTTTCAGGTATGTTTTTGGTAAACCAATTGTATGCTTCTGTGCTCTTCGACTCGGGTGCTAGTAGAAGTTTTGTATCTGCTAGCTTTTGTCGTGAAATGCATGGTAAGAATAAAAAGATATATGTGCCTTTTCATGTAGAGACAGCGATAGGAAAGTCTACCAAGGTGACTGATATGATAGACGATTGCCTCATAGAATTGGACGGTCACAAGTTTGCTGCTAGATTGTTCATGATGGCCCTAGGAGGTTTTGATGTGGTATTAGGAATGGATTGGTTGGCGACCTACGAAGCGAATATTGTATGTTGAAAGAAGATGATTCGTTTGACTATGCCTGATGGTAGTGTAGTTACGGTTCATGGAGACAAGGAATACACTGCTCCGCGAGTGATATCGATGATCACTGCAGAGAAGTTTATGAGGCGAGGGTGCGGTGCTTACCTAGCTTATATGAAGGATGTGGATGCCACTGTGACCCAGTTGTCTGACGTGCCGGTGGTATGCGATTTCCCCGATGTGTTTCCTGAAGACCTACCAGGGGTCCCACCCGACAGAGAGATTGAGTTTCGGATTGACTTGATACCGGGAGCGCAACCCGTAGCCAAGGCACCATACCGGTTGGCTCCGTCTGAACTCAAGGAGCTGACGACGCAACTACAAGACCTCTTGGATAAAGGCTTCATTCGGCCGAGTATCTCACCATGGGGTGCTCCAGTCCTATTCGTGAAAAAGAAGGATGGTAGTATGAGGATGTGTATTGACTACCGTGAGCTGAACAAGTTGACCGTGAAGAACCGGTACCTGTTATCGAGAATTTATGACTTGTTTGATCAGCTCTAGGGTGCTAGTTGGTTCTCCAGGATAGACCTGCGATTAGGGTATCATCAACTGAAAGTGAAGGAGCAGGATATCCCTAAGACAGCCTTTCGCACGCGTTATGGACACTACGAGTTTCTCGTGATGTCCTTCGGTTTAACCAACATGCCAGCTGCCTTTATGGACCTTATGAATCGGGTATGCCGACCGATGCTAGACAGATTAGTGATTGTATTCATTGACGATATTTTGATCTATTTGAAGAGCGAAGATGAGCACGCCTGTCATATCAAGGAGGTACTAGAGATGCTTAGAAACGAGAAGTTGTATGCAAAGTTCTCTAAGTGCATGTTTTGGCTGCATGAGGTTCAATTTCTTAGCCACGTGGTTAACCCCGAAGGGATAATGGTGGATCCAGCAAAAGTCAAAGCTGTAATGCATTGGGAACCCCCGAGTACGTCGTCCGAAATCCATAGTTTCCTGGGTTTGGCAGGCTACTATAGGAGATTTATTCAAGACTTCTCTAAGGTGGCGGCCCCGTTAACTAAGCTGACTTGTAAGGATGTAAAGTTTGAATAGGGTTCTGAGCAGGAGAGTTTGTTTTAGGAGTTGAAGATGAGGTTAACCCAAGCCCTCGTCTTGACGTTTCCTGAAGGGAATGAAGACTTGGTGGTATACTCAGATGCTTCGTATTTGGGTTTAGGTTGTGTGCTCATGCAACAAGGAAAGGTTATAGCCTATGCGTCCCGACAATAGAAGAGCCATGAGGCTAACTATCCTATACATGATTTGGAGTTGGCGGTTGTGTTCTTCACATTGAAGATTTGGAGGCACTACCTGTACGGGACAAAGTGCACCATCTTCACTGACCACAAAAGCTTGAAGTACTTCTTTGAGCAAAAGGATCTTAACATGAGAAAAAGAAGATGGTTAGAGTTGATCAAGGATTATGACTGTGAAATTCACTATCATCCAGGTAAGGCGAATGTGGTAGCCGATGCCTTTAGTCGAAAGGAGAGGCCGGAACCGATTTGGGCGAAGGTTTGCCAGCTGGTTGTGACGCCGGATGTTATGAGTCAAATTAGGGAATTCTAAGATGAGGCATTAAAGGAAGATAGGATCAATTCTGAACGAATAAAGGGGCAGACCATTGGTATTAAAACCCATTTCGGGCGGATGTGGATTCCTTGTTATGGGGAGCTGGGGGGAAGGATCATGGATGAGGCTCACAAAACATAGTATTCCATCCATCCTGGCACTACAAAAATGTATCATGATCTGAAGAAGGATTATTAGTGGCCAGCGATGAAGCGTGAAGTGGTGGAGTACGTGAGTAAGTGCCTGACCTGTTTACAAGTGAAGGCGGAACATCAAAAACCATATGGGAAGATCCAACCCTTGGATATACCCAAAGGGAAGTGGGAACACATCACCATCGATTTCATCACAAAGTTGCCTCGCACTGCGAGAGGATGTGATACCATTTGGGTGATCGTAGACCTCCTGACGAAGAGTGCACACTTTTTGCCAATCCGAGAGACTTACTCGTTGGAGAGGTTGGTGGAGCTATTCATCAAGGAGATCATAACTCATCATGGTGTGCTGGTGTCTATTGTTTCTGATAGGGACACTCGGTTCATGTCCAAGTTCCGGAAGAAATTTCATGATGCGATGGGGATGAGGTTACACATTAGCACTATCACCCTCAGACAAACGGTCAATCAGAACGGACCATTCAAACCTTGGAGGATATGCTTTGGGCATGTATTATTGACTTTGGTGGAAGTTAGGATGATCACCTACCGTTGGCAGAGTTCTCCTATAACAATAGTTATCATGCCAGTATAGGCATGCCACCATTCGAAATGCTGTATGGGCGAAGATGTAGAACCCCGGTGTGTTGGGGTGACATCGGACAGAAAGTGTTGGGAAGTATCAAGGTCATTGAAGCCACGTCGGAGAAGTTGGAAAAGATCAAGGCCTTCATGAAGGCAACAAGGGACCGGCAAAAGTCCTAAGCTGATAAAAGAAGGAGGCCAATTGAATTCCAAGTGGGAGATAAGGTGATTGAAGGTATCTCCTTGGAAAGGGATTATCAGGTTCTGCAAGCGAGGAAAGTTAAGCCCTAGGTATATTGGGCCATTCAAAATTATTGCCAGAGTGGGTGAAGTGGCATACAGGCTGGAACTTCCCGATGAACTGCATTGAATTCATCCTACATTCCATGTATCTCACTTACGAAAGTGCTTGGCGGAAAGTGACGTTGTTGTTCCTCTTACGGACATTGAGCTTGATGAAAGGTTGAATTATGTGGAACAACCAGTGGCTATATTGGATCGGAAGAAGAAACGGTTAAGGAATAAAGTGATTGGGCAAGTAAAAGTGCAATGGAAACATCGTAAGGGATCAGAAGCCACTTGGGAGTCAGAGGAAGAAATGAGATGGCACTATCCAGGCCTCTTTAAGGTATGACAGGTTTTGGGGACGAAACCTATATTAGGGGGGTAGACTTGTAACATCCGAAAAATTCAAAGAAAAGAAAAGTAAAAAAGAAAAGATAAATATCCAAAAGGTTAAGGGGTGAAGGTGTACAAAAGGTAAACTTACCCATAATGGGTTTCAAAAAGGTGATAAGGCCACCCATGACCCTCTCTCTCATGCATAATTCGGCAGAAGGCTTGGAAAAGAAAACCCCATCCGGTTTTAGAGAGAGAAAGCTCAGGTGAGATTTCCAGAAGATTTCTTCTCGATTTTCTGCTGGTTTCGAGCTTATGAACCTATTTTTATGTGTTTTCTTGTGTTGGTTGTTTGTTTTATGTGTTTAGGCGTTAGATATTCTTGTTAGCTCTCGGGTTGTGGTGTTTCACTCGAAAGCTGCTGAGAGGTGAGTTCTAGATCCCCTCTTTTACATCTTTTCTACTTGTTTTGGGGCTGATATACATTATAACTACTATTTTTCCTAACTAAACTATGAGTTTTTCATGGTGTATGGTTGTGTTTGAAGTTTGTTGGTTTTAAGTGATTTCTATGATGTTGTGATGATGTTTGTTATGCTTTAATCTTGTAACATGTTAGATCTATGCTAAGTTCAGGCGAGAATGATGTTTGAGATTGGAAAACTTCATAAGTTGCATCGCAGGTCCTGAACAAGTGTCTGCTGTGGATGATGGTCATCCGTTGTGGACATTGTGTGTCCGCTGTGGACACTTAGAAATGTAGGACGTCCGCTGTGGACTTACATGTCCGCTATGGACACTTAAGGAGTTTTAAGTTGTACGCTGTGGATGTTGGTTATCCGCTGTGGACACTGTCCACTGTGAACCCTTAGAAAACTTGTACTTCTGCTGTAGATGTTGGTTATCCGCTGTGTACTTATTTCATCCGCTGTACACTTTTAGTTATCCGCTGTGGATGTTATTCATCCGCATTGACTATGTTCATCCGCTATGAACACTTAGTGTTTTACTCATCCGATGTGGACCTTGGCTGTCCGCTGTAGACTTAGGTTGTCCGCTGTGGATACTTAGTACTTTAAGCCATCCGCTGTATAAGTTGCTCATGCGCTGTGAACACTTAGGAGTTTTTTCTGAAATTTTGCAAATAGAGTTCAAGTGTTAATAACTTATGCTTAATTGGTGTTTATGCTTGTTCTATGTTTCAAATGTTTTATTTATCTTCTTATGGGCTGCTTGCTATGAATAATTATTACTGTTTCATGATATGACACTTTAAGGTAATAATATTATAAAAGTATTATTCATAATAAGTGGACACAAAGGAATAAAAGAAGGACAGTGAACTTAATAAATGTTACCCCAGGGCCCTAACAAAAGGTGAAAAACCTTGCAAGCTTTTCCAACGGAGGTTCACGACCATGTTGTCGTTAGCTCAACTGATGTGTGGCTGTTTCAGCCCAAGAAAGGCACATCCAGGGTCTAATCCTTGTGATTGACCAATAAACTAATAGGATCTAAGTTCATGAGTAGGCTTCATGCCTAGCAGTGTGGATCAACTGTCGGGGGTTAGCTACCACTTATATATGTGTACCGAAAGGGGTTCGGCATCTGTTTCCAACCAACAATGTAGGCTCTTGCTTTGTGCCATCCTAGTTAATGAAAGTGAAAGATAATGAAAGAAAGAAAGATAAAGAATCTCTTAATTTTGGATTATGTATGATGATGAATGATCACCATGTGAAGTTTACTAAAGTATATTTTCTATATTATTAAACTAGAACTCACTCAGCAACGCTGACTTTGTAAATATGTATATCAGTTGGCTAGTAAGGATGTTGCTGAGGATGACACGACTAAAGCTACTTGGTGAATGGAGACTGGCATCCATTTATGCAATTATGATATTTTTGTCTGGTACTGCAACTAAATATTTTTTGTAACTCTAACAACGATGTATTATTTGGCAAAAGTAATCATTCAAGCAAGAAATGATTTTTGGTTAAATTATTCCGTTGCGATTGTTTTCGTATAATAATGTGATTTAAGGTGTTTTTAATAATGAATGATGCTATGAATGACCAATTGTGGGGTCTCCGGGGACGGGGCCTTACAATTTTGTTACACGTTTAGTACTTTCCTTTAATGTTCGTTTGTTTTACTGCTTAAGTTATGTCACATGACTTACACATGCTAGTAAATCGGTCATTTTACCCTTATTTTACCCTATAATAAAACATGAATTATTAAACCCACCCCGCCCCCCCTCTCTCTCTCTCTTTTCTCTCTCTCTCTCTCTCTCTCTCTATGTGCACAAATAACACCCTATCCGCTGCCTTCCTCGACCAGCTTCACTGCCAACCTCCGCCGCCTTCCCAACCACCTCCGGTCACAACCGACATCTCTAAACCATCACGTTCACAACCTAAACAGCCTCCAACACCCCCACCACCACCACCACCCTAAACCACAAGCAACCGCCCCACCTGCATCAACTCCCAACTTATGACCAGCCGACCACCACCATCGTCACCTCCATCACCATAAACCATCGAATAATCAAAACTCATTCACCATCCTTTGTCAGCTATTCGACACCCCCTCTTTCAGATCTAGGGTTTGTGTAAGGCCCCGTTTCCGGAACCCTTACAAACTGGACCGTCATCGCATAAAACATTTAAAGCATACAATACCTTTGTAGCGAAATTTAAAACTTTCATTAATAATCAAAAAACATGTTAATTCATCTCATTACAACACTCGTTTATATTTCAAATTACATTAACATGTCAAAACGTGGATGCCAGCCTTCAAATCACTCCCAGTAGCGTATGCATCCATGCCTGCAACTCCTTAGCATCAACAATATACCTGCCAACTATCATGCATACAAAAGGTCAGCGACGTTGAGTGAGTTCTAGTTTTCATAATAAAAATATTTTACTTTCTTTAAAACCAAAACTTATATTCGTTCGCGGTCATACATCATACGTACACATTGATAATATTTTAAGTTCACTCATACATCATACCACGTGAAGTCACAACATAATACTAACAGGTATTATAACATAATACATACGTTTTGAAAAACGTTTAACGAAGAAAGATAACACATACATACAACCGCAAAAATCACATCATAAACATCGTCACAAGCCATCACATCATAAATAAGCATAAGCCACCCCGAGACATCATTTCATAGCACTTAAATTCTACTTCCCAAAATTCCAGAAAAAGAAACCTAAGTCCCCAAAGAAATGCGGACGAGCAAGAACAAATACGGGTGAACAACTGCAAATGCGGGTGAACAAAAGTAAATGCGGGTGAACAAAACTAATGCGGGTTAACACTTACAAATGCGGATTAACAACTTGCAAATGCGGATGAACAACTTGCAAATGCAGGTGAACACTTGGTAATTATTCTGTCTTAAAAGAAATGCTGATGGACATTGTAGCAAATGCGGATGAACCATGCGAATGAAGTCTTCATAAAACATTCCAAGTGTCCAAAGAAATGCTGATGAAACAAATGCGGACACTGTAGCAAGTGCAGACACTGTAGCAAGTGTGGATACTATAGCAAATGGGGAGAACAAAAGAAATGCGGATGAACAGATTAACCTGCAACATACTTATGCTATTTCCAGCTCCCAATCACCATCCTAACACATCCATGGCTCAGATCTATCATACCACACACTTAGAACATACAAAACATCATACACATCTTAGGAAAACATCTAAAACATACATCAATAGAACACAATCGAACATCATGCTGAAACTCACGGTTTGGTTTAGAAACCTTCTGCCCGGTATGCATAACAACCTTAAACACTTGGAAAACAAGTAAAAAGGGGATCTAGAAATTCACCTTGAAGCAGCTCTTCGAACAAAACACCTCCAACCCGAAACCCACTTGCAACAGTAGCTTCAAAAATCCCAAACACAACCTCTAAACACCGAGAACTTCGGTTACAAGCTGCAAACTATGTTAAAACCAAACATAACTCAAGAACTAACCTTTTTGCAGCTTCTTCTTCCTTCTTCTTTTCAAAAACTCGAAAGCTTCCTCTTCTTTCTGCTTTGGTAGAGAGCCAAAAGCAGATTTGCTTTTAAAGAGGTGGCCATACCTCTTTTATTATTAAAATAAAAGACTTTTATCCTTTTACCACTTTAGCCCCTCCACTTGTGTCCATTATCTTTTCTTTCTTCGTACTTTCCCTTTCTCTTCTTTCAAATAAAATTCGGTGTGTTACAGTTTGTGAAATTGTATGAGGTGGTGGTGGGTGGTGGTCAGAACCCTAAACAACCCACAACTTCTCTATTTGAGTTTGCTCATGATATATATACGTATATATAGAGAGAAAGATAGTAGAGAGTAGAGATATTAATGGCAATGGCTAGTGGCGGTGGTGGCGGGAGTTGATGATGGCGGTGGCTGGTGGCGGTGGCTGGTGGCGGTGCGGGAGTTGTTGTGGCGGTGGCTGGCGGTGGTGGTAGTAAAAATGGAGGGTGGGTTTTGCAAAAAAAGATAGATAGATAGATATAGTGATATATATACATATATATATATATATATACATATATATATATACATATATATATATATATATATACATATATATATACGTATATGTATACATATATATACGTATATACATATACATATGTATACATATATACATATATATGTATACATCTATACATATGTATATATGTATACATATACATATAGATGTATACATATATATATTATAGATGTATACATATATATATGTATATATGTATACATATGTATATGTATATACGTATATATATTATACATATATGTATATATATATGTATACATATACGTATATATATATGTATACATATACGTATATATATATGTATACTATACGTATATATTGTATACATATATGTATATATATGTTACATATATGTATATACATATACATATGTATATATATATATATGTATATATCATATACATATTATATATGTATATATATATATGTATGTATATAATATGTATATTTGTATATAGTATGTATATATATATATGTATATATGTATGTATATATATATATGTATTTATATATATATATATAATATATATGTATGTATATATATGTACATATATATGTAGTATATATATATATATATATATGTATATTTATATATATATGTATATATATATATATATATATATATATGTATATATATATATTATATATATATATATATAGAGAGAAGAGAGAGAGTAGAGAATAGTGATGGGTTTTTTATATTTTTTTGTTTCTTTCAATTTGTTTATTTAATTTCTAAGTTAATAAGGTTAAATGACAAATTGCCCTCATGTGCAAGGCATGTGACTGAACTTAACTTTAAACGTTGTTTATTTTTTCTAAGTTAATAAGAAATACAAATTGCTATGTAAAGGCATTACTGTGATTCATAATTCACCTAAATAAATTTTGTGTATGTCACTAATATACTTTTGTCTTTCTATATTAAGGAAAAAAATACATAAATAGTCCTATTAGTTGGACCAAATTGCATGGTCGGTCCTTATAGTTTAAAATTGCAAAGATTGTCCAAACATTTGGGTTAGGGTTGCGAATATGGTCTCTAACATTAAATCCAGTTAGTTTTTAACAGAATGATAATGACATATGCTTAGCATGTAAGGGTAACATAGTTGTTTTCAAATTAAAACCCTAAAAAGGCTTTTATACATATAGACCTTCATCCATATGTTCCCATTGTCACCTTTAAAATTCAAACATGAGTAGGGAGTATTCGAACAACAATACATGAGCACACAGTATTCGAACAATAGCATCCTTTTCATTTTTGAGCAACATTTGCACACGTCAACAATGCATAATACATTGGTTCTTAGAGAATCAAGCACTGAAGTAGTACCAAACAAGGTTTATGGTGCATTTTTCATCTTTGCTTCATGTTTATATATGATTTTGGTTGAATATTTTTGAAAGGTTTTTGTTTTTATAAACCCTAATTGTTCATGACAATAAATGTTCTTTCTTTATTTACATACGGACACCCCAACTTGTTTTCCAATCAAGATTCATTATGATGGCGTGTTTAAAAACTTTCCACGAAGAAGATATGCATACGGTAGAGTTGGGTTTGTTGATTACTTGAATAGTGGTGAGTTTTCTATACATGATTTTAGTTCTTTAATGAAGGAACTAGGCTTGAATAATCAAAATAAAAAACTTTACTTTCACGTAAAAATGCAACAAAAAATTTTAGATGTAGGTTTAGCACCTTTTGATGTTAACCATTTAAGGCAATATCATAAGGACAACAAAGTTTCTAACTTGTACGTTGGAGTAAGGTGAGACTAAATTACATGTTGTGACACTTCTCTATAGTGGTAAATATTGTTATTGAGGAACTACAAGGTGTATCCCCTGCGTGGACTAGATCTATTGATGTAAAAAAGAAGCCTTCAAGTGGGGTTGGTTTTTTTAAAATGGAAAGAAGGTGGTGATGAGTTTGTTAATCAGGTGGTGATGGTTGTAGTATGATTATTCCTGTGATGATAGTTTTGATTATAACTTTGATGATATGACTTTTCAGAAGAGTTTCCTATTCTAGTGAGGAATCTGATGATAGTGATATATGGTTGATAGGATAATGAAGTAGATATGTAGAAGTAAACATGAGGGCTATAATGCTTTTGTAGTAGTGGGGACAAATTTTATCAAGAGTGGCACATATGATTGTAAGGATGATTTTAAAAACAACCCGGATGATAATGTTGATGATCTAGTTTGTTACCTATGGGTTTTGAGTCATTTGATAATTTACCAAAAGATCCTAAGGATGATTTTGAAACTACAAGAAGTTAGAACTAAAATAACTTAAGATCATAGGGAGAAACAAAATTGTACTTCTAAAGTAACATTTTATATTGGTCAGTTATTTAGAAATTCAAATGAGGTAGGAGAGAGTTAGGAGACATACCATTGAAACTAGCAGACAATTGGTATTCTCGAAAAATAAAGAAAAAGGATCAGAACCGTTTGTCAGGTAACTTTCTTTCACAAACGCCTATTATTAACTATCTAGCATAATGAAGTAACTAGTTATTAACTTGGATTATGTTAGAGGAATGTGCCAATATACAAAGGTGATGGGCCCAGTGAGCAAGCATGTGTAAACAAAGGTACAAGTCATGGTGTCACTTCACATGTAACTTTCTTTCATGAAGTCATATATTTGACCTTCATATGTATACAAATTTACTAATTATTGGTTTGATTTGTGTTAGGGGAATGTTCAAGCAAATGGGTACAAACCTAAAAAGAATAAAAAACATAATAGGTGACTATCCTTGGGTTTTATATGTATTAAGACTCACAACTGAAGATGAGATTTGGTTAGTCAAAACCTATAAAGCAAGTATACTTGTATTTATTGATTAACATTTGTAAAAGCATTCACTTCATCATTGATGGGTAAGAGTTTTGGGCTATAAGTCAGATAGAGTCAAACCTTAATATTGCAACCATTTTATTCAAGATCAGTTACAAAGGAACTATGAATTAGGTGTTTCCAAACATAAGGAATTTCAAGCAAAAATGGAAGCCACAATGCAAGTTTGGGGTGACTAAAAAGAACAATATTCTAGATTGAGAGAGTACATTGTAGAGGTGCAGAATGCAAATCCAGTCTCAACTATTCAGTTTGTATTGGAGCCTGAAATTAACCCAGATTCATCGACTAGAGTATTCAAAAGTGTTCACATATGTCTTGGAGCTTTGAAAGATGACTTTAAGGCATGTAAAAAGGAGTTGTTAGGCTTGTATAGAGCATTTATAAAGGGCCTTTACCTGAGTGAAATGTTGACTATTATTGGAATTAACCTTCATAATGGCATTTATCCTCTTGCTTATGCTATTGTAGAGGCTGAAAACAAAATTCATGGATATGGTTCCTTCAATATGTTTAAGATGACCTAGATTTGAGCACAAATTCAAACTTCACATTCATTTCAGACAAAATAAATGTAAGTACAAGTTAGCATATAATTTTTTTTAATGTGTTTGTTCTACAATAGTTGAAAATATAAATTCATAGACCTGGTTCTTTTTGTAGGGTATTATACCAATAATTTCCACTGTTTTTCCATCTGTAGAACATAGATTTAGTTTAAAACATATCCATGAGAATAGGAAGCTTCAAAAGAGAGGAAAAGGTTAGTGCAAGATGACTAGGATTTAAGCATAAATTCAAGTTTTTATTGTTACCAATGTGTTTGCTATACAATAGTTAACAATATGTATCTGATTTTGGGTTAATGGTTCTTTTATAGGCTTTAAAGACATCTTGTGTAATTGTGCAACATTAACAACTGTTCTAGAATTTGAAGCAAAGATGGAAGAATTAAAAAAGCACAATGTTGATGTATATAATTGGTTGGTAAAGATATCTCCATAAGATTGGTTAAGAGCTTACTTCACGTGTAAATTTTTTCATAAAATAAAAAACATTGTTCTAAAATAATATTAATAATAGGATGCATAAACAAACTTACTAATCACCCATTTAGATTATGTTAGGGAAAGCAAAATAGATATGCTATTAAACAACATGTGTGAAGTTTTTAATGCAAGGAGCATCGAAGGAAGGGACAAACCTATTATAACCTTGGATTATGTAAGGGATACCTTATGAAAGGATAGTAAATGTTCTCCAGCTTATACTAAAATATTTGGACTCATTGATTTTAAGTTCTTTGTTTATTTTTTTACTCTTTTTCATTTTCTAACAATAATCTTTAGCTTTATAAACCCGAATACACGATTTTGCAGCGAGAGAACACATGTCTTGAACAACCTCATAAGGAAGCCCATAACTATCTTTTCAGCAGCTAGGGCTTTTTCACATTGACAGACAGGAGTGTTCTTTTTGTACTCTTCCTCCTCAGCAGCTCTCTTCTTAGCTTCTTCAGCTTCACCTTCCTCTTGCTTTCCTTCATCCTGAGCTTACACCGGCTTGCACAATCACCAACATCACCAAAACTCTCACCTTGAGTGTCACACCTGAGTTCCTTGAAAGATCAAATCCTCAATAGAATCCTCATCACTGTTTACCACATTAGCCATCAATCCATGGTTGACTTCTTCTTTTGTTTCTTTGATCTCAACACTTGAAGAAACACCACTATACATGAACTGATTGTACTCTTTCCTTATCATATCCAAATCAAACGACTTCAACTTGTTGATAACTTCCATGAGTTTGTTGTCAGCAAAATTCTTTCTTCTTTTAACAACCTTACTTGTGGACTCCACTGTGGAGGAAGATAGTCCAAAGTTTTGTGACTTTTCATGGTTTCCCAACTGGTTATCATACTTCTTAAGGTTGCTTGCTACCATCACAAATCGATCAACCAAATCAGATATCTTTTCATCTTTTATAGCTTCAAAAGAATCAAACCGACTTTGTGCCATTATGGCATTGTCTGATTCGAGATCGTCAGAAAACGACATTTTCATTTAAAATATTAAATTTACTTTCACGCCCGAAAAAATATTTTCCTAAAAATGTTGATTAATTCTCCCCCAGGAAAAAATAATTTTAATATCTTTTCATCTTTTTTTTTTTTTTTAGAATGATCAGAGGCTAATTTCGCTGAACTTTTACTAAATTCGCTGAATTTTTCAATAATTTCGCTGGCAAATTCACTGGTAATTTTGGCAGCAGTTTGGCCCAGCAATGGCACACAGATGCTAGTTTTGCTAGATAGTCTCGCCCGAAACTAGTTGAACTTTCGTTCAGAGAACAATTTTGCAGCAATTTCGCTAGTTTGGCACACAACACTATGAACTTTCGTTCAACACATGTACTTTCACTAGAATGAAGAAACCAGATCCAAAAACCAAGAACTGTAATTTCGCTGAATGATCCCTAGTTTCACCCGGTGAAACTGTGTAGTTTCGCTGAATGATGCTATAGTTTCGCTGGATGATCTGTAAATTCACCCGACGAGTCTGAAAAACTTTTTCAACACGAAATCAACTGATATTCATCCAAATCTCAATGAATTTGAGATCTGATGATTTCTAAAGCTTCCCACACCAAATCGAGCAATCCTCAATCAATTTCCATGTCCAATACACACAAATCAGATCGAAAATGAATGAAACAGTGACTTGAACTCAAAAATACCCAAAACTCAATCAATCAAGAGCACAATGGCTTTGATATCAAATTGTTGGTCCTGTTGATCGAGATAGCAGTGCAATTGATTGATAAACACAAACAAAACCCACCGATAGCACAAATATCAATGATATTTATAAACAATATAGATCAAACACTAAAAAATATAGATGAACAAGATGAACACCTCAAAAACATTCAATAAACCCTTGTTTGATCTAAATTGATTACAAATGATATTACAAATGTGAAAGTCCCTCAATCAATGGCTAATTCAACCTCCCTTAAACTAATTATCACTAATCTATATATAGTGATAATATGCACTAATGACATATTAAGCCCCAATACTTAGACAAACTAGATAAAAGACATATTAAATATAAAAGAGACTAAAACATAAATAAATATATTTTGTTGACAAAAAATATATTTATAAACAATAAACTCCTAGTCATTTATCTTTAACGTCTTGACTCGGTTCTTCATCTCGAACGCGTCTGTTTGACTTTTGCATTGACTTTGATATTGACATTGACATTTATTGACTTTGACTGTGTTGATAATATAGACTATTCCTTTCAGACCTAACAACAATCTATTTATACTAAACACAAAAGGTCTCGAGCGAGATCTAAGTTCTCGCGCGGATCAAAAGTTCTCACGTGACTTTCTTAATCTTCAACATCTACTTTTGATTTCCTGAGAATTTAGGTTTAATCCTTACAATCTCCTCTTAGGCTCGTTGAATCAAATCTTTAGAAGTCCACGTTTATAACTTTGTAACTGCCCCCATATGCATATATCTTGTTGTCCAGGGCCTTCGTAATCAACCAACCGTACTATGCTACTAAAAAGTGAACAGATTCAACAGCTGCAATCAGACAAGCCTGCAACTTGCAGGATCAGTGTTGGTTTCACAACACAACTTTATCTCACAAGCTCACTTAATCCCACTCAATTTGATGAAGCAAAATCTCCAACTAAGTTCACAAGTAATATAATAAGTTAATGATAACAAATGAACACAAGAATAGTTTTTCAAGATACTTGTATATATTACTTCTTAACTCAGTATTACAAGAATCTTACAAGCATGGTTACAAAGTTACAATGAGAATTTATATATACTACTATCTAAAGCCGGTTATACTTGGATAACCAGCTGGATCTACGACTTGACAAATACTACATTGCTAGAAGTAAAGTATCTAAGATAAAATACTATCCTAGATTAGTTAGTCATGACAGGTCCATGACTTACCTTTTGTCAACAACTAAAAGTGGCAACTATACTAACTGATAATGGGTGAACAGTGGATTAAAGTATGGTCAACTACATGGGCGTGGGAAAGCGCCATGCAGTATATCAGAGGTTGTAGCAGATGTCAGACAGACCATACTTAAGTTCTTCCAAGGCCATTTATTCTTCGGAAGAATCAACTTCTCCGAGTCTTCTGCAAGTCTGCAGGACTTTATTCTTTGGAAGACTTTGTCTTTAGGATCTTCTAAGTTGTATACTTTGGAAGGAGAACTACATAGTCTCGGAAGACTAAGTTCTCACTTCAGAAGTTCTTCAACCTTGAGCTTCAAAAGATCTTTGACTTGTCTTTGGAAGAGCAGCTTTGTCTTCAGAAGACCACTTCAATTTTACATCAAAAACTTCTAAGTGTTGTTTTGGTTGCATCAGTCTCAAATGATCCAACAAACTCCTTCTAGGCTGATGCTACCAAAACTTCACTTCCTTTTATTCCTTAATGTCTTCAACACCAGGGAGAGCAAATATTTGTCTGTCTCTTTATTCCACCCTGATGCAATGGTTAGGAGCTTGTACAAATCATCCGTAGATAATAGTCCAATCTGTTATTCTGGATGATGTGTACCCTTTACTGCGTCCCTCTAAAGAGAGTTAGCTGATAGGAATTGTAGTCATATTCCCATCTAACTATAGGATCCGAAGTTGGACCTTTAACCATCTGCAGGAATGTTCTTCCTTTTCTGGTTGCACCTTCTTCTTCTTCTTTGGCTCTCTTTTTCAGTCTTCTTCAATTTTGGCTTTCTTTGTAAGCTCTTCAACATGAAGACTGCTCAAATGATTCTTGATGTGAGCAGCTATCTGAGAGTTGGAGGGATTCGAGAATGGTCTCTCTGCTAACTCAGCAATGTCAAACCTACTGGAGTGTAGTAGAGCAGATGTATCAAGTCTGTTCACTTAACCATTCTCCCTTTCCACGGCAAAGCTGTGTGTAGCTTCATCGAACCTCCACTAGACAATTTGGCTTCTAGGATTGAGGGGATTGGTTGGCAGCTTCTCCCCTTTTCTTATGTTGAGCAGAGTCACCAGTCTCCTTCTCAACTTCTTCTCTTCTACATTAAGTACGTCTGAGTTGGTTGCAAGAAGTTGGAGAGCTTGGTCTAGTGTTCCCCTTGGCAGATCAAGGAATGCATCTCTTGTGAGGGAAAAGGAAGAGCCATCAATGCATTTTAGCTTTATGGACTCTTCCTCACAAGAGATGTCGCTCAGGGTTGTGCAGTTGATGAGCTTCCTTTTGATCTCCTTAAACTCTTCTAAGGTCATGGGTTTAGTTGGTTCAAAAGATGGTTTAGGTAGTGATTGGGTTTGGGGTTGTGTTTTGGGTTTAAGGATAGGTGGTGGTGGAGGTTGTTAAGAGGCAGTGGGTGAAGGTGTAGGTATCGCTGATGGTGTAGGTTTAGGGGTGTAAGGTTCTGGTTGGCTTAGGTTTAATAGGGAAGGGAAAAGGTGTAGGCATAGATTATGGTTTGGGTGCTGGTTTGGGTTTGTAAGTTGGTTTGGGTGCCATCCTCTAAACACTTTGCCTTTGGATTACCTCCTGCCTTCTTCCTAAGTGAATGTCAGCCTTGATGTCGCTAACATGTCTGTAGGGTCTTTAGGGACATAGGTACCACCTGCCTGCCAGTGAATGTATGGGCTTTAATGTAGATTTTATCTAGTCCTTATCACCTTCACTCTTGGCAGCTGCAAGCTTTACCTATTCCTCCATCCTCTTCCTCTCCTTCAGCTTCTCCCTTGCAGCCTTCTTCCTTTCTTTGTTGATTTGATCTTGCTCTTTGTGAAAAAGGAATAAAATCATATCATAATCATGAGGTGCTAGAAGCTCTTCAGCTGTGAGCTTCCTCTTCCTCTAGAAGCTCATCAACTGTGAGCTTTCTTTTCCCCTTAGGATCCGAGGAAGATTCAGCCTTTGGAGACTCAGGCTTAGAGGTTTCAGGTTGGGGAGAGAGGGTTTGAACTTGGGCTGCTTGGGAGATGAGAGTTGTAAGGAAGTCCTCACTATTGACCTCAGAGGCCAGGTCAAGAGTGGCCTCTGTGATGAATAGGTCATCGGAGAAGGAAGATAGTTCAATTATTCCTTTGGCAGCTTGGATTTCTGCTTTGGAAGTAAATGAAACTGCACTACCTGTCCCTTCTAAGTTGGTTGCTGGGCCATCAGTTTGTATTTCCCCTTTGAATTTAATCTCAGGTTTAATAAAGACCTTAGGTTGACCAACTTCCTCCTCAGAGGTAGTGGTGCACTCAGCCTTTATACTCTTCAGCTCCAAAATAGGCTATGGCAACATCCAGGGAGGGTTGTTCAAGGGAGGAGCTTATAAAAAATTTGGTTAAGAATCTATTAAGGTCAATAAGCATCCTTGGGTCCACTTGAATGGTAATAGGAGGTGGTTGAGGGAAGTAGTGATGTCAAGGTTGGGTTCCACGTGTCTTTGTTTCTGTACATTCTCCCCCTTTTTGGTAGCATCATCTTGAGAAGTAGATGAGCTGGAGGAAGAACTTAAAGAAACTTGAATTGGTACATGCCTAACAGACTTCTTAATCTATTTCTTAGCTCGTTGATCCTTGAGATGTTCAATCTCAAGTTGCTGAGTGGCATGTAACACCCGTATTTTGTGAGGGCCAAAAGTGCCAAGAAGAGAAAGAATTTTGAATAAAGCAAGCAAGGACCAAAGATGGAGGGTGCAAAGTGTAACTTTGTACAAAAGTCAAAAATGAAACCCATAAAGAGCATGGTCGACCATGCTCCTTTTCTGCTGTTACTGCCGAGGAGACAAGAGAAGAAAGTGAGTTTGTGAAGATTTTTCTCTCGGTTCTTTGAAGAAGACAAGGAAGAAGTTTCGAAGGTTAGTGGTTTGTTGTTGTTTGCTCGGTTTCACCCTTAGAACCGATTTCTAAGTGTTGCTTGTGTTTTTTGGTTGTTTTTTGCTTGTTAGGTGTTTGTACTCGTGTGTAAAAGCAAGTTAAGAGGAGTTTTACTTGTCTTCTACACCAGGTGAGTTCTAGACCCTGCTGATGTTGTTTTAAAGCGGCTTTTGGGGCTGAAAATGCATGTAAAACAGTTTTGTTTCACCTATGTATGATACCCGTATGTGTATATGTGTATATGTTCATGTTCAATGGTTGTTGTCACGCTTGGTATGCTTAGAAATGCATGTTTAGGCATTGAACAGGTGTTAAAACAGATTGGGATGGATTCTGAAAGTAGCACTGCATAG
The DNA here is from genome assembly GCA_025506505.1 of Flaveria sonorensis. Classification (NCBI taxonomy): domain Eukaryota; kingdom Viridiplantae; phylum Streptophyta; class Magnoliopsida; order Asterales; family Asteraceae; genus Flaveria; species Flaveria sonorensis. The sequence goes on along the minus strand of CM046440.1, from coordinate 29,508,886 downwards.
GAGTAAGCCATGCTCCCACACAGGGCCCATGCGCCTGAAATATTAGAGGAATTGACTAAGTCCAGGTCATGCGCCTAAACAGGGCCCATGCGCCTGAGAAATTTGCCTTAGAAATTCTAAGTAGGGGCTCAGGCACCCCAATAGTGCCCATGCGCCCTAGCTTTGCCTAAATATTCTTAGTGTTCCCATGCGCCTGAATACTCCCATGCGCCCAAAACAATGCTGAAATGCCTAAGTGTTGGCTCATGCGCCTAGGAGGCTCATGCGCCCAGGAGTTAGTGAAAATGAATAAGTGTTAATGAGCAGGCGCCTAAATAGTTGAAATGCGCCTATGCAGGCTCATACGCTGTTAGTTCTCATGCGCCTAAAAGACTTGGTATATTTCTGATATTTGGAAGATGTAGAATAGTAGGGTTGACCTGGGTTGACTTGTTGATGTTATTGATTATTTTATTTATGTGTTGTCGGTTCTTATGTTCCCTATTATTATTATTGTTATGGCTTATGTGGTGTTCTAAATTACAAAGTATTATTAATCAATGGAAGATTAATATTAATGGAAGTGGAACATAAGAAATAAGAAGTTTGCAAGCAAGTTCACAATGAGGTTCACAACCGTAGAGTTGTCAGCTCAACTGTGTGCGGTTTAGCTAACCTGTTGATGCATACAGGGTCAATCTTTAAGATTGATGGGACATGGTGGCTGCCCCTGTACTGGAGTCAGTTCGTGCAGCGGTTTAGGGTCTATTTATAGACCTCGGCCCATTACCCGGTTTATGCGCACTGTTTGGGGTATAGCACCTTGGTCCATAAGGAAGTGAAAGATTAAAAGTGCAGGGCTCAAAAGTGCAGCCATGGAATGGTGAAGGAAATTAATGATGATGAAATGAATGTATTGATTGTATGTAATGTATGATCACATACAAAAGAGAAATATGTATTTTAAAAGGGGTATTTCCTATATAAGCTTACAAGGTATTTTTAATGTTTTTTTTTTAAACTAGAACTCACTCAGCAAAGCTGACTTTTATGCATTTTCTCTTGACAGGTAATTGCTGAGGATGGCACGCGGGGAAGCTACTAGTAGGGATTTGGCTGACATCCATTCAAGAATATAACACTGTTGTTTTGTAATACAACTAATAATCTTTTGTAACTGTTTTCAAACTTGTATTGCTTAGCAACAACATTTATAAAGTTATTGAATGTTTTTGATGTTTAAATTCCACTGCATGTGTTAATAAATTATAAAATGTTTTATAAATTGTGCTGTGAATGCCCAACTGTGAGGTTTTCGGAATGGGCCTTACATGGCAGTCCTGTCCTCTAAAGTCTTAACCTTTAATTCAAGGTTTGAGACTTTAGAAAGCAGGTCTCTGATAGTGAGTTTCAAACTACACTCATCTTCTTTTGAAGAATCATTAGGAGATGAACCAACATACCTTGTATGTTCATCGTTACCAGCAATAGTGGTTTCTTGGCGCCCTGGATACCCTTTCTTATTGATGTCTCTTTCAGAGGCCTTAATTGGCAAGGTTGCCATAGCTTATTCTCACTGATGTTACCACTGTCCTGAAAGGTTAGTGAAACACTCTAAGTAGTGGCAGCTAAGCCTACATGAGTCACCTCCACACCGGTTGACTCATCCCTCAGTTAGTTTAGCTGATGTGGGCAAATAATCTAATCAATGCAAACATTATCGGAAAAATTCATAGTTTTTCATTGATAGAAAGCATAGAAATACAAGGTAGAGAATAGTTACAATTGTTCAACTGATTCTAAGGTGCACTAGTCTAGTCTTTGTGCTTACCTACACAATACATAATCTATGCTATTTATACTATCAAAGAAAACAAAAAGGAACATATATTTACAAATATGTCCCTAAACTATGACAAAACTTAATAAAGACAATAAAGACTAAATGTTAATCTTCGAGAGGCTTCTACAATTCTCCCCCTAAGATTGACATTATCTTCAGACTTCAAAATCTTCAATCTTTGGTCTTCGGTCTTCAAAATTCATTCTTCATTCTTCATACATCAAAGAAATCTTCTGGTTCTTCTTTTACTTTGAACATAGGCTTCTCCTTGTACAGCTCTTGTTCTCTTAATGCTTTTGTAATTGTTGAATTTTCTGCTAGATAGCTTGCTCAGGCTTTGATTCATTTATCTTTATCTCCATCTTTTCCATTCTTTCCAATGTCTCCTTGGACAAACCTGCAATGTCATTGTTAGCATAAAATTCCAGAGGTTTAGAGAACTCTTGCGAGTGAATTTCTAACACCCCTTTGCTCGAAATCCTCATAAATTCAATCGACTTATTATCCTTCTTCACAATATTTGTATACGCTAAAGCTTTGCGTAATGCAATCCTTTCCATTGCAGCATTCATGACTTTAATGATTGTCATGAAGTACTTCTTGTCATTTTAAGCAACTTCATAAGACACCCGTTCAAACTTTTGAATTGATAAGAAAGAAATGTAACTTGGATGGAGCAATTTTAGCTCAAATACTCCAAATAAAGAAATCATATCTTTATCCCAATCATCCAGATTTCTAACAAGCTTCAACTCAAATGTATAAACATTATAAAACCATCGTAGAATTGGTTTCGTCATTTGAGAGCCATCAATCACTTTTAGACTAGGATTTGTTACTTTATCAAAGTATGTATCACTAAAAGCATCCAAAAATACATCTTCTTCTACACCTTTTTCTCCAAGTTTTCTTTTGCTTTTCAATGATTGAAAGTATTCTTTATCTTCCTGATCACATCTCGTTTTAAGAAATTAACTCATCCTTGATATTCCCTGGTTTAGCAATCGAACAAAATTTTCATCGCGACCAGCTTTTGTTGGGTTAATCAAAGGAAGTTTGTTTAGCTCTTTCAAGTCTTGCACAGGTAGTTCAATGATGCTTGAGTAAAAGTGATAAACATCACATATAGCATTTACTCTCTTGATCAAAAAGGCATCAAATACTTCATCATATTTCCAAGCTACTATTTTAACTTCTTTTGATTTATCAGGAACAATCATTGCATTAAGCAGTTCTGAAATTGATTGTCCTTTTTGTAAAACATTTCGTACCAAATCTCATGTTGTTCGAGCTTTGTTCCATAGCTGCTTTTGCTCAATGGACACTTGGTATGCTTGTTTTTCATTTTCTGGAAACAACTTCATTAGCTCCTTTGTCTTTCATGTCCACTTCTTATCAACTCCAGTTTTTGATCTCTCGAGGCTTTAAAATTCTTGGTCTCTTGTGATCTCGAGATACTATGGGTTGTCCATGTCGAGGACTATCATTCTGTTTGTTTGTTCTCGTTTTCTTGGAAACTTCTTACCAGTTTCTCAAAGATTCTGCTTGAAGTCTGTTTAATTTCTTCTAGGATTGTACGTGATTGTAACCATATCCTTAAAGCAGTTACATTCATATCATCTGGATCAGGATGGTGAAACTCAGAAGTTGAAAGTTCTTCATCATTGATACTTTCTTGAAACGGATTCCATTCTCCATGCTCTACTACTATCTTATCCGGATCAACAGGTGCAACAGAGTCAACAGTTATACACTTTTCACACTCTTCATTTATTTGTGAGACAGTTAATCGATCTAAAAATACTCTGTTGTATTTCATTCTAATCAAGTAATTGTACTTATCTTCAATATCAACAGGTATGACTTTAGGTGTTTCCTGGATTGGTGAGTAGTTGGCTTCAACTATGTCTTCATCTTTAAGAACTTCATTATACCAATCATCAACAAATTCAGTTTCCAAATCATTAAGAGCTTCAATTTTTTCATTTACATATGTTTCCTCTCCTTCTTTACTTTCACCTTCAGTCACAATCTTTTGTATTTTTGTTGATGGTTCAGCTAGAACTGAAATGTCTACATCATTAATTTTTCTTTTTCCTTTATCTACCTCAGATATCTTCTCAACATCAATTGGAGTAACTTCAGAAACTATCATAACTTCAGGAGACAGAGATTTTAGACTATCTTTCATTCTTTCGAATTCTTCTTTCAAAACCTCATTGTTTTCTTTTAACTTTTTGAACTTTTCTTCCATTAGGTCATAATCTTTCATCAAGACTTCAAAATTTTTCAGGTTTATTTCTTTATCTTTCTCCAAATCAGCAGTCACTTTATCTTTCTTTTATAATTCCTCCTTCAATTTCTCATTTTCTTCTCTTATCTTTTCAATGAGATTCACTTGCATAGCATTTTCTTCTTTTAATTCATCAATAATCAACTGAAAGTTTGTTTCTTCCACCACATGTGTATCCTGTTGATTCAAACTTACAGGATCATCATGTATCACATCTTTAAATACTTCAAAGTTTTGAACATCTTTAATAACTTCAGTTTGTTCTTCTGTTTCAATAGCTTCTTCAATCATATTAACTATCACCTTAATAGTTTGACTTTCTTCATTTCTATCTTTAACTTGCTCAACTTCCTGAATATCTTCAACTTGTTTAGTTTCATGAACATTTTCATTTACTTGTTCCATGTCAATGCCATCATCACCACCATCATTATTATCATCATCATCATCATCATCAAAACTTGAACTTTCATCACTGTCATCTTCATTTTCATCATCATCATCATCTTCATTTTGAGGAGCTTCTTTAATAAGATCATTTGGGTCAACTGGCTCATCTTCAATAAGATGAAAATGCTCTTCATTAATATTCACATTATCATGAGCAACAACTCTCATATAATCAAACAATGGAATGTTCTGAGCACCAGTAACCATAGCCAACTTTTTATAAGTCATTTCATTCATATGCTCCAGCAATAAAACTTCTCCACTAACTCCATAAGCATGAAAGTCAGGATTTGCTTCATTTATAATCATCTGTAGAAATCTTGGGTACATCAGGTATTTATTCCTGATCCCTTTCTCCAAGTTGAAAATAAATCCATTAAGAATCCATTTTGCCATATTGAATCTTCTATTTGTTGAAAGAGCCACAATAGGTGAGGCTATATCAACTGGAAAGGAGTTCCAACCCACACTTCTTTTTGACAAGCCATGCTGGAATATATAGCATAGTAGTTTCCAGTGATTATACACTCGGGCTTTGAAAAATTGTTTCTTAGGAAAATTATCTGGATGACCCATAGCAATAAAGGTTTCTCTACATTCATTAAATAAGAGTTCTGCTAAGTCTTCAGGGTCATTGTTTCCAAGCCTTAATGCTTCTCTAATGGATTCTTCTGACACTTCAATCGTTCTTTCATTGGTTATGAATCCTCTCAAAACTTTTCTCCCTTCTTCATTGATCTCAATAGTTGCAGTAGTCCAAAACTTCTTGATCAGTCTGGAATAAATCACAGGCTGATAGCACATAGCATAGACATACTTAGTTCTTAATAGGAATCTAATCATCTCTTCATAGCCTGTAGCATCCCGAACATCTTCGATTAGAAATGCTGCTACATTATGCTTAGGTTCAAACTTAAGTTCACCCATCTGCAATCATAAAACACATTGAGTTAGAAATTTTTGAATTTATCAACATCTATCTATTGATTGATAAAAATTCCATCTACAGACTGCTTCACTTGAAGTCCAAGAAAAAAATTAATTTCCCCCATAGAACTCATTTGGAAACGAGACTTTATTATTTCTTCAAATTCATTGCACAACTTTGGACTTGTAGAACCAAATATGATATCATCAACATACACTTGAACACATAAGAGATCATCAGCATCCTTCTTTATAAACAAAGTAGGATTGATTTTCCCTCGCGTGTATCCATGTTGGATTAGGTGTTGTGATAATGTTTCATACCAGATTCTAAGAGCTTGATGTAGACCATACAATGCTTTGCTAAGCTTGTACACATGATGAGGAAATTCCGAGTCTTCTAAACCCGGAGGTTGCTTGACATACACATCATCAGTGATTGGTCCATACGAGAAAGCACCATAACTTCCATTTGGTACACCTTGAATTTCTTGAATGATGCATAAGCCGGAAGACACGAATTGATTCAAGTCTTGCAACTGCAGCAACTACTTCATAATAATTTCTTCCTTCTTCTTGGGGTAACCTTGTGCAACGAGTCTCGCTTTGTTGCAAACAACAATTCCCCGATCGTCTGTTTTGTTTCGGAACAACCATTTTGTGCCTATGGCATTTTCTCCTTCAGGTAAATCCACAAGCTTCCACACTTCCTGTTTGCGGAATTGCAATAATTCTTCTTTCATTGCCTTAATCCAACCATTGTCCTTTAATGCTTCGGTGATGTGTTTAGGAACAATTTGAGATAGAAAACACGAGTATAAGCAAAGGTTTGCTTGTTCTGATTTACTTCTCGTCGTTCTCTCATTCATTAGACCGATAATCTGAGATGTTGGATGGTGCTCGTGAACACGAAATGTTGGAATCTCATTCACTTGAACATGAACAGCCAGATTAGATTGGTTCAAGTCAGAAAGTTGATGCAATAAATTCGAAGAATGTGGATTGAATTTTGGAACTTGAGTCGGTGAGTAGATAAAATAATCAAAATTATCAGTACCAACTACATCACCAGAAATCAATGACGTTCCAGACTCAGGTTGTATAATTTCAGGACCATCATTAGGAATAGGTTGTGAAACATTGGTATTTTCAGACAAGGAATGTTCTTGAGCTTGTTGAGATAGATCATGATTTTCAGACTGAAATATAGAATCTTTCACAAAAGAGAAAAATGGATACTCTGGGCTTGAGTCCTCCATATCATCAGAATCAGAATCATCGCTGAATGATCTGAGATCTCCTTCTTGTTTCTTCTTCTGACCTGTAGATTCAAACAAGATAGAATTGAAAGAGTTTCACAAAGAATCTAAATCAAATAACCAAGCTGAACCATTTGCAACTGATGGAAAAGAGTTTTCAAGAAATTAACGTTGAAAGTTTCAAGGATAACATTTGTCCTAGAGTTTAAACTCTAAATGCTTTTGAAACCAATGAATATCCAACGAAAAATCCTTTATCAGATTTTGCATCAACTTTTCCTAGCTGATCACGTGAATTTAAAATCAAAACTGGACAACCAAAAGATTTAAGAAAATCTATATTAGGTTTCCTGTCAAACATCAACTCATAAGAAGTTTTCTGTTTATCTTTCACAATCAATGAACGATTCTGCACAAACACGCTGTGGATATGGCTTCATCCCAGAAAGTGATTGGAATTTTGGCATCTGCTAACATAGACTGTGCTGCTTCAATCAAAGTTCTGTTTTTCCTTTCAACAACTCCATTTTGTTGTGGAGTTCTAGGAGCACTGAACTGACGAGCAATACCTTTTTCTGCACAAAATTTATCAATTTTAGCATTTTTAAATTCTGTTCCATTATCACTTCTAATTATTTTCACTTTTTTTTCTAATTGATTTTCTACTTTAATGACGAATTCTTTTGATAATTTAGCCGTTTCAGATTTAGCTTGCAAAAAGAAAACCCAAGAAAATCTTATAAAGTCATCAATGATAACAAAACAGTAAGATTTCTTTCCAATACTCTGAAAATTTGTTGATCCGAATAGGGCCATGTGCAACATCTGGAGAGGTTTGGAATTTGAGTTTATCAGCTTGGGCTTATAAGACACTCTATGTTGCTTTCCTTCTAAACATGCTGAGCAGAGATCAGTTGTGGTAAACTTCTTTGTTGGAAGACAGACAACATGATTTCCTGATACAAGCTTGTTCATGTTCTTGAAGTTGGAATGCCCGAGATGTCTATGCCATAGCTAAATTTCATCATTTGATGCTTGAGCAATAAGGCAAGTTGTTTCTGTAGATGGATCAACTTGAGACATATCCAACTTGTATACATCTCGATCCCTAACAGCTTTAACAACCACCCAGTGTTTGCTAATCTGAAAACCTGGCTTCAAAATATAGCAAAAAGAATCATCAAAAAGAACAGAATACGATTTATCACAAATTTGGGAAACGCTTAACAAATTAAAGTTCAACTGTGAGCAGTAGTTGACTTTATCAAAGCTTATTATCTCGTTGGATACTGTTCCCTCGCCTATGATTTTTCCTCCTGCATCACCACCGAAGGCGACGTGTGTACCATCTTTTAACTTAAATTCTTGAAGTAAGGCATGATTGCCCGTCATGTGCCGGCTATACCCACTATCCACATACCATGTGTTTATAGGTCTTCTTAAGGAGTACCTGCAAGACAATGAAAATTAAGTTGAGTTATCGACCCAAGCCGAGATGGTCATGGGTTTGTTAAACTTATTAACAATGGTAAACTGTTTAAAGTGAAGCTTTTTCAAATCAGGCTTATTTTGGACAAATTTATCAATTCCGTTTCTTATAGATTTTTGATTATCTTTGATTTGTTTTTTCCTTAAAGCATTGTAACATTTTCAAGATCATCATCAAGATATTTAAAACCATCAAATAAAAATTTTTGTTTACCAAGCTTCCCACCATTCATTCTCACAGATCGTGGAATGAATTGATCTTGAATGTATTGTTTTGGTCTCAGAGTGTCATTTCTTTTTAAAGATATCAAGCCTAAGGAACGTTGGTTAGTTAATCTTTGAAAACCAATGGTTTGATTTCTTTTAAACTAAGGATTAACATAGCCTTTGCTCAATTGTGTATTGGCAAATCCTTTCCTTGGTGAACTTTTTCTAAAGTAACAATTTTCTGTATTGTGAGTCCTTTCATCATAGAAGGTACAGTACTTATTAAAGTAATAATCTACTATTGAGTGATTTCTCATATCACATATGTGACAGTACTTGTTAAAAAAACATTCAGCAGTCATATGATTATACATGTCACAAATTTCACAGTACCTTTATGGTATTTTAAACAACTGTTTATTAACTTTTGATGTTGACACAACATTTGATCCTTGTTTAGATTTAGGCGTTGAACAGTTAATCTTTTGTTTTTGATTTGAAAAATTTTGTTTTTGATTTGATAATTTGTTCTTTTGTATATTTGGTTTTGACTTTTGTACATGAACTGCATTCTTAGAATCCTTATAAACAAATCGTTTAACGACAGCGGAAGACTTTGAATCTGAACTTGTTTTCAGATCAGAGTTTGATTTGTTCTTAGGAGTTTGTTTAACTTCTTGAATTAAGTTCATGTTCAAAGTACCAGTAGACACAAATTTTATTGGTTTAAATTTAGTTGCTTGATTTGTTGTTTTTGTCTGATTTTCTTGACTCTTATTTTGATTAGTTTTAGCTTTAGTCAATTTTCTTCTTCTTCTTTGGTTCCTTGATTTTGTAGAACTTGATTTTATTTGAGATTGAACATCTTCAGGTGAAGATTCTTTTTTAGTTTCTTCCTCTTTCTGATCTTTTTGCCATTTAATAAACTCTGGATTATTTAGACCATAAGAGTTTGAATCTTCTGATGTTCCTTCTTCTTGTTTTGCTTTATCTTTGTTTTTGGAGTTTTGTTTATTATTTTTAATGATCACTTCTTCCAAAACAGATTCTTTGGGAACAAATATTTTCTTACTTTTCGGTCGTGGTTCATATGATTTTACTTTTACCGGATGATCGTTTTGATCTTTTCAGTATCTTTTTCTTCAAATATTTCAACATTGGTTTTCTTTTCTTCAATATCAGAAATCTTGTTGCTTTTGTTTTGGAAAGCTTTAAGTTTAGCTTTATTTTCAGGAGAATGATCATGTGTGTTGAAGTTCTCTGGTAAAGTGTTTGTTATAGATTCAGGCATTGGTTCGTGTGTAAAACCTAAGCCTGCTTTTTGTTTGTCCTTTCGTTCACTTACCAGTTGTTCCACAATTGTTTTGGAACATTTGACTTTTGCAAGATCAACTTGTGTAGCAGCATGCGCTATTTTCTCCTCTTCCAAGTTCTTAGTCATTTCTTCAAGTTGTTTGGAAACAATTTCTAGTTCTTTCAAAGTTTTGTTCCATGAAGTTTGTAGAGAAATGATCTTTTCATCTGATATTTTGTGGTCATTTTTAAGTTTATTATGCATTAATTCCTCTTGCTTGAGCTTTTCACAAATTTTGTATGAGTAAGTTCGGTAATATTCTACATGTTCAAAGCAAGATTTGGTGCATAGTTTTTCTCTTAGTTCAGCTGGTATTTCAGGATATTTAGGTGAAGTAGTCTCAGAGTTAGAAGATAAATTTTCAACCTTTGGTTGATCTGACTGTACCATTAATGCAACTTCTTCTGAATCCTCTTTAGGATCAAATTTATCACTCCAGTCATACTTTTCTTCTTCATTTTCAGAGTCATCATCGGATCACTGTCTTCTGACCAGTCTTCACCTTGAACCTATGCAATAAGAGATAAACTAGAGGTTAAGTCAGCTGTAAACTGCTCTACATACGCACTCCTGTCATATCCATCCTTGACGCTCACGACAAGAGCTTTCTTAGGCTCTTTAGAAGACTTAGATTCATCTTTAAGTTCAGGCATGGTAGACTTTGATATGGCTTTTGGAATGTCTTCTGAGACTGTTGTGGATATCTTTGGTTGCTTGAACTAGCTTGACCATTCCCTCCTTTGTTTTTGGGAGCTTTGCATTCCCGTGAGAAATGGCCATAGCTATTGCAGTTGAAACACCTTGACTTAGATTTGTCAAATCCAACAGTCTTGTTAACACTTGTGTAAGATCATCTGAAGATTATGAGGCTGATGCAACCAACAAGCCAGAACAACCAAGTCTTCCATGCATGCACTAATGAACAAAGATGAACTAGCTTTGGAAGTCTTACACTCTCAATTGTGTCCTTGTGTAAGATCTTCCGAAGATAACAGTTCAGAAGGAGTTACTTCGGAAGTTTCATACTCAAACAGAAAAATATTCTAATTCTCAAACAGAAAAATAATCTAAGTGTGAAATCTTCCGATGCCAAAGACCAGCATCTTCCGAAGCCAAAGATGAAATCTTCCGAAGCTTCAGAGACAAAGTCTTCCGAAGCTGTGAAGACTGATTTCTTTAGAGGACAGAGAAAATATGCTTTCTCTGAATCAACTTTTGATAAAGTTGACACTCTCTCCGCTGCCTGCTCTGGTGGTTCACCTACTTTACACAAGTTGGGGAAACTTCCATGCTTTATCAAATAGTAGGAATGGACTTTTTCTGTAACTTACCTTAATTGTTTCTGTAGACTTTTTGTTTTAGGAAAAGTCAGTGAGCTATGGCATGTCATAGTCACTAGTCAAAAGACAATCTGCCTTTTGACTTTAGATTGATCTTGTTGTCTAGATTAGTCAAATCCCAACTGTCTTTACATATAAGTGACGGTTGTAGGTTGTAGTATAAAAGTGTCTCAGGTCCTTGTAATTTCTTCATGCTTTGTAACACTTGTAAAAGAACTTGAGATCAATATACAACATCCTTGAAAACCAATCTTGTGTTGTTCTTAGTTCTGTCTCTTTACTTTACTTGTGTTCTTAGTAGCATCTGTTTTAAGTTACCAGTTCCCTATTTGAATTTTTAAGTGATCTAAGATCTCTCCTCAGTGTGAAACTAAGTGTTAAGTACCCTTACCCGGTCCTGCAATTGGTATCAGAGCATTCCAGGCTCTTGATTGTAAGATCTCACCATCTTTAATCCTCTCAGCTTCACACATCACTTAACTCTTCAAATGGCAGCTATCTCTAAGGCTGATATGGAAACTGGAACCATGACAAAGTCCCCACTGATCACTCCTGAAGATTTTGACACTTGGTGCCAAAGAATGGAAGGCTTCATCAAGTCTCAGGATTCCAGGATGTGGGAGTCTGTTGTCGATGGACCTCATGTACCATGCACTTCTTCAGCTGCTGCTGGTGGTGGCATGATACCAAAGGAGAGGGCTGACTTTTCTGATAAAGACTGGAAAAGGATTGATATTGATTAGAAAGCCATGATAGCCCTCCAAACTGCTCTTCCAAACTCCATCTACAGAGGTTTCAAGAAGTGCAAGACCGCTAAACAGCTATGGGACACTGAAACTGATGTATGAGGGGTCCAATGAAGCCAAGGAGAACAAGAAGGACCTCCTAAAGCAGTAGTTTGAAAACTTCACCTTCAAGATAGGTGAAACCATGACTCAATAGTATTTCAGGTATGTTGAGATTGTGGATACTCTGGCTGATGTTGGAGTAACTATTGAGAATAGGGATATTGTTAGGAAGTTCATGTCCTCTCTTCCCAGACAATGAACACACTACTATGTGGTCATTAAGAGGACTGAAAACCTCAAGATCCTTACTCTCACTAAGTTGTATGGGATACTCAGTGGATACCAGATGGAGATGAACATGCAAAATTCATCTGGTAACTCCAATACTCACCAGAGTTTAGCTCTTCATGTGGGTGAAAGGGATAGTAGAGAACCACAGCATCATCTTATCTGCTACCCCAAAACTTCACAAAAGGATCCTTTCGTCACCTTCCCAGAGACACCCAGAGAAAGCTACATCTAAGGAAGTCCCTTCCAAGAGACAAGTTATTCTCAAGCCTTTGTCTCTACTGATGAAAGTTCAGGCAACTTTCTCTTCACTCTTGAAGACCTGGACTGCATCCATCCAGATGATCTGGAATATATGGAGATACTTCAGCAGATGGCTCTTCTTACTCATAGAGCCCATAAGTTTTACAAGAGGACTGGGAGAAGGTTTCCTAGCAATGCAGCCAGTGGCAAGTTTGGGCTGGACAAAAGCAAAGTAAAGTTTTACAACTATAACCAGATGGGACACCTTGCTAGAGAATGCAAGGTACCTAAGTCAAATGGTGGCCAAGCATCATCCAGGACAAACTACACTGAGCGAGGGTACCAGAATGAGAAGCCAAGACAGCAAGCTGCTATTGGTGTTGAAGAAGGAGGCTTTGACCAGAGCTTTCAGGCTGAAGATGCTTCACCAAATCAAGCACTATTGATGAACAGAGATTTAAATAACTTGTATCAGCTATTGGGATGATTAACTTTGAATAGATTTTCTTTAATAACTTAATCAACTTTATTTCATAAAATTATGTGTCCTAAGTTGTCTATTAGATCACCTCACAAGCCCAGTTCTCTTTGGAAGAAAACTAACTTCTAACTGATATTCCTTAGATTTGTGAAAATTTATCTTCGGAAGAACTCAAATTGCCTTCGGAAGAAATTTATGTCTTTAAATCATTTAACATCTTATCTAAGATTTACCTTCGGAAGAAATTCTTGGAGTATCTTCCGAAGCTTAAATTTGTATATAAGCACTTAAATGCATTCAAAGAACAAATTTCTTCCGAAAGCAACTAAGTCTCAGAAGACTTATTCACTTCTTCCGAAGCCAAATTTTCAAAATTCTTTGAAATATCTTCCAAAGCAAAAACTGTCTTCGGAAGCTTTGCTACAAAGCTTCCGAAACCAAAATTGTCTTCGAAAGTTTTACAACTTCCAAGAAAACTAACTTTTTGGGCACTCTTTTTCAGAAGTAGGACCCACTTGCGGATTTCAAAGTTTATCTTTTTGTCATAACTTTGTCTCAAATCCACAGCATATATCTTCCAAACGGTTCTATTTCATCTCTCTACTCTCACTGATCCTTACCTTAAATTTACCCCCAAATTTCATCTTCTTCTTTCTTTCTTCACTGTAAAGCTTCCTCACATGGCCAACATTGATCGTCGCAACGACCCTGATTTTTCCATGCACCTACACAGGCAATATAATCAGGTTGCCCTGTTACACTCTGAGAAGGATCCAAGCTTCTCAGATGTGTGTAGGTACCTTTCTTTGTCGCACTACTTCACCTCCCTTACAATTGATCCTCCTGTCTATGATGATCAGTTGCTTGAGTTCTGGAGGACATGTCAAGAGGTCACCATGGACGGGGAGAAGGAACTGTCTGCTACAGTTCAGGGAAGGATACTTTTCATCACTCCGGCCATCATAAACACCTAATTGTAGCTGGATGATGAAGCAGGTGAGCTGTCCTTTCCCAAATCTCCTGTCAACCACTCCTTACAATAGATGGGCTATGAAGGTGACTTCAATCAAAACCTTCAGGAAGGGGAAGGTCTCATCTCAATGGAAATAACTCCTCCATGTCGTCATTCACAGCCTTTCTAACAAGCATGGAGGATGGGATCAAGTTCTAGAAGACCTCTCCTTTATAGTCAATGGGATGGTATAAGGGGTCAAGTTCGGGTACTCTCAGTTTGTATATACTAATTTACATGCAACTTGGACTCCTTAGAGTACTACATGTTCCCTAGGTATGTTCAACAAATTCTCAACTGTGAGTTGGGACCACAGTTGAGTGGAACATGTAATATTTTTAAAATAATACAAATGAGGCCCGGCATCTCTAGAATCTTGAAGAAGCCAACTGTTGGCTTCTGTGGGGTAGAAACAGCCTTTGTCCTAAAAATTTTTGAGCTCATTGCTAAGGGTGAAAACCTAGCAGCACCAGCTAGTGTTGAACCAACACCCTCCACCTCTCAACCACCTCAAACACAGCTTACCATCACCATTACCTATAAAAGAAAATCCCAACAAACCCCTGCACTTGCTAATAAGCATGTGTAGGCCCCCGTATCAGAATCCATACAGGAGGAAGTGAAATCTTGAGCTCCCACTTCCCCTGAGGAGCAGACCACTCCCATCTTTCAACCAATCAGTGCGGAGGTTCCTCATGCTCAGTCTGATGAGCTCACAACCCCACAAACAGCCTTAAGCCATCACTCTGAGTCTCAACACTCTAGTGATCAACCTTCTGGGGAAGGCTACCATCCCCAACCTCTTGATCTAAACCGCCCCATTCCCAACCTTGACTTCTATTCTGATGAAGATTTGGGCTTCAGTGAGTACCATGAGTCTCTCCTCTCTTCCCACACTCAGGGAGAGATGAGTACTCCTGCTTCCCCCATCTCTAGCCCACATCAGCAACCCCCTACTGAGGTGGATAGTCCTGAACTTATTTAGGAAATCCATATGGCAGAGGCTATCACTTTTGCAAGTGATAACATTACTAGGACCTCTACCATGGCAACCCAGCCTCTTGACACTTCTCTGGAAGTTGTCATTAGGCAGGGGAAATCCAGCAGCCAAGAAACCTATGCTGGTGGTGAGGAAGAAGACTTAGGTCCAATTCTCTCATCCCCCAATGATTCTTCATCTGAAGATGAGGGTAGTCTGCAACAAAAGGTGCACAAACTGTCACATCTTTGCACCTATTTTGTTTCAAAGATAGCTCACCTGGAATCTCAGGTGAATATCTTTTAGAAGAGGGTCAATGACCAGCAACTTGAGATCACCGATCTCAAGGGCAAGATGGCTGAGAGACCCATGAGGACAACTCATCCAGGTCCACAAGAACCTGTGGATGTCATGGATCAATCTCCCAGCTCACCTATGCAAGAAGGTGATGCTACCAAAAAGCGGGAGGAAATTCTAACAATGATAGAACCTGGGAGTTCTTCCCAGAGTATGGACATAAAGGAATCACCATCCTATCTTGCAGTTGTTCATACTCAGTAACCTCCTCTGGACAGTGATCTGAACTTGCGCATCCAACAACTGTTTGAGGAGGGAATACCAAGAGCAATGTCTGCCCTTTTGAGAACCCACTCTGGGGTTGGGGTATGACAACAATAGGAGAGCTCTTGTGATCTCTAGAGCTTAGGGTCAACTAGAAGTTCTTAACATTTCACACCTCAGTTTCTATAAGAGCATCAACTTGGTAAATTTGCCACTTGTCAACCCAAGCAATAACAGACAAGCAGCAAGATTGGTAGAAAGAATCCAAGATAGGGTGCTAGAGGAGTTTAAATTGAGATCAAAATTATATAGACAGAGGCTAGCAGGTGAGATCTTTGGTCAACTGGATATTGAAATAGACCCAGAGATTAGCTTCGAAGGGAAAACCTTGACTTAAGGCCCAGAGGTTGAACCTGTGAACCTTGAGACAGGATCTCCCACTGCACCCACTACCCTCAGTGAAACACCAGCTGGTGATGGTGTTTCACAACCTCTCTCTGGCCAGAGCTTGACAGCTAAACCATGCAATGAAGGCCAAAGCTCTCTCCAGCCTGAGTCACTGAAGCCTGTGGATGACAAATGCAAAAGGAAAATGACTCCTGAGGAGATTGAGGAGGAGAAGAGAGAGAAGAAGAGGAAGCTGAGGGGAGAGAGTTCATGTGGTTCCCCAGGGTTTATGGAAGCTGCAATCAGGGCTGCCCCCAGACTAAACACTCAGGAAGATGAGTTAAGGGTAGCCAGGCTAAACTACCTGGGAATGAGAAACTATAATGTTGATGAACTCATCTCTCTCCCCTTAGATGAATTGAATGAACTGGCTGACACAGTTTGTCAAAGAAGAGGAAGGAAGCAGAGGATGTAGCATTGCTCCTCAAGCACAAGGAAGAAATGAGGCTGAAAAGACTCTACAAGAACATTCCTATCCTCTCCCCAGTTCAAGAAAGTCCTGAGCTAGAGACTGTGGCCACTGAACAACCTCAGGTAGCAACTAAAGAAGAAAGACTAAAGATGATCAGCTACCTGAGTGCCACAGGTCTCTATCAGGCATATGCACTTCTTCCCTTACCATTTGAATACATATTGTTGAATACAATAAGCAGATGGAAGAAAAAGCTAAAAGAGAAAAACAAGCTAAAAAGAAAAGATTAAGGGAAGAAGCTGCAAAGTCAAGGGCCATCATCCATAAAAGCCAAAAGAAGTCTGCTGACAGACAAAGGATGATGAGCTTCTTAAAGCTATATGGATTCTCCTGAAGGAGGCTTGGCCCTATGTCTCTATCCACAATGGATGAGCATATCAGGGTAATCAAGCAGAAGAGAAAGAAGGGAGAGCTGGTGGACTTGCATTCTCCACCAAGTCCAGCTCAACCTGAAGTTGAAGTGAAGGTTGAACCCACTGAGACAACACAACCTGAACCTGGAGCTGCATCTCAGCCAACTTCATCTTCTGATCCATTACAGGGTCCTCCTCTCTCTCCTTCTGAACCTGTGAGAGAGGAGATCCCAACTTAGGGGGACTCAACTGAACAACCTTGTACTCAAGACTAGTCCCCTCAGTTAAAATCATCGGGGAGAAGAAAAAGGATGGCCAGAAGATGAACCTCAAAGAGAAAAAGAAGAAAGGCATCCACCTCCCAACCTCAGGATGAGTAAGAGCATCCTGAGGGAGTCCATGAAGAGGTCTCTCAACAAACTCCAATCATAGTAGAGCCTCTTTTTGTTGGAAGACAAATTATGTCATGGTCTTATGATTAAGATCAAGACCGATGGTATGTCATAAGAGATCAAGAAGGCATGCATATCTATTCCTCAGAAGACATGCTCAATCTTCCTCTTCATGATCTCTTTGACATGAGAAGGTTTTATGTTAGTCTGAAGGATCCGAACCTAATGATGAAGAAAGGTATGCTGAGGATCCTAATATGGACTATCAAAATCTGAAGAACTTCTCTGTATTGGTAGCATCAGCCTAGGGGGAGTTTGTAAGATCATCTGAAGATTATGAGGCTGATGCAACCAGCAAGCCAGAACAACCAAGTCTTCCATGCATGCACTAAGGAACAAAGATGAACTAGCTTTGAAAGTCTTACACTCTCAAATGTTTCTAAGTGTAAGATCTTCCGAAGCTAACAGTTCAGAAGGAGTTACTTCGGAAGTTTCACACTCAAACAAAAATATTCTAAGTGTGAAATCTTCCGAAGCCAAAGACCAGCATCTTCCGAAGCTAAATATGAAATCTTTCGAAGCTTCAGAGACAAAGTCTTCCAAAGCTGTGAAGACTTATTTCTTTAGAGGACAGAGAAAATATGCTTTCTCTGAATCAACTTTTGATAAAGTTGACACACTCTCCGCTGCCTGCTCTGGTGGTTCACCTACTTTACACAAGTTGGTGAAACTTCCATGCTTTATCAAATAGTAGGAATGGTCTTTGTCTGTAACTTACCTTACTTGTTTCTATAGACTTTTTGTATTAGGAAAAGTCAGTGAGCTATGGCATGTCATAGTCACTAGTCAAAAGGCAATCTACCTTTTGGCTATAGATTGATCTTGTTGTCTAGATTAGTCAAATCTCAACTGTCTTTACATATAAGTGACGGTTGTAGGTTGTAGTATAAAAGTGTCTCAGGTCCTTGTAATTTCTTCATGCTTTGTGACACTTGTAAAAGAACTCGAGATCAATATACAACATCCTTGAAAACCAATCTTGTGTTGTTCTTAGTTCTGTCTCTTTAATTTACTTGTGTTCTTAGTAGCATCTGTTTTAAGTTACCAGTTCCCTATTTGAATTGTTAAGTGACCCAAGATCTCTCCTAAGTGTGAAACTTAGTGTTAAGTACCCTTACCCGGTCCTGCAACTTGGCTTGTAGTTCCTGTTGACATAAGAATGTTTTTGGGTTCTATATGCAATCATCACCATTTGCCAGTTTAAGTCCATCTCTTCTACATCGTCTGGATCCATCTCTAATAAGTTCAGCAAAACAAGATCTAATTGTATTAAATGACTACCTTGATAAGCTTTAAAACTAGCCATAAAAGCACTAAAAGCAGTTTTGGACTCCTCATCCTGTAATAGGATGTTAATAACATCCTTAACTTTGCTAGTTTTAGCAGAGTTAGAAGATGGAGTCTCAGTTTGAGGTTTAGAGTTTTGAGGTTTATGAGGAGATTGAGGTTGTGGTTGAGTTGCATAAGCAGGAGCACTTGTATACGAAGAATCTGTAAAGAACCCTGCTCCAACAAACAGATCACCCTTTTCTTCTGGTGAATTCTCATTCTTTGCCATAAAGGCATTCTCCACTATGCTAGCTGGAGATGCAACATATTTGTACTGAGACATTAATGCTGCTCTATCATTTTTCTTGAGCTTTCCTTAATCTCAACTGACTTAATTTTGGCAATCAATAGATCAAGATCCATAGGGAATTTTTTAGTGTGCTTCAATAATGTCACTGTCTGTTTCCATGAGGATGGAAGAGCATTGAGAAGTCTGAAATTTAGATCTTTGAGATCATTTTTTATGCCAACAGTTCACATCTCACTTGTAAGTTGCACAAATCTATTCATCATTTGGTTTATAGTTTCACCAGATAAATGCTCAAACAGCTCTAACAGCCTATTCAGTTTCTGCTTCTTGAGATCTTAAATCTCCTTACCACCTTCACATATTATCTTCAAAGCTTTATACATAGTATATCCAGTTTGATATCCATCAAGTCTAGTTAAGACTTCTAGTGGTAATCCTTTACACATCAATGAATATGCTTTAATGCCATTCTTTACTTTTCTTAGATCATCACCTTGTAACCCATCTTTAAGATAAGGTTCTGGAGAGTCTTTTGTGTAGACAAAACCTCTATCAGGACCATCTGATGTAATTAGGATATGAGGTCCTTTTTCTATTGACTTCCACAAGTCAGTGTCAATAGAATTAAATGACGTTTCAATCTAAGAGGCCAGTTCTTTAAATCAGCTCTGTTCTTCAACTTAGGAACTCTGTTCTCAGAATCTTCAAATTTGACCATTTTGAATTTTTGTTTTTAAGAAAAAGATTTGTTTTTTTTAAGTTTTTGAATTAAAATAATGAATTGAAAATAATTTGGATTTTTAAATTTTGAAAAAATTTCTAAGTGTTGAGTTGATGCGCCTAAACAGTGATGAAGCGCCCACACAGTTGTCAAACACCCAACTTTGATGTAGAAACGCCTAAGGGACTGCCTTAGTAGAATTCTGAAACACCCAGCTGATAATGCGCCTGAACAGTTGTAATGCGCCTGAACAGTTGTCAAGCGCCTGGGTTGTAGAACGCCAAAACAGTTCTTATGCGCCTAAACAGTGGTTATGCGCCTAGAATTACTTAGTTTCTGAAAAGTTTCAAAGTGTCCAAATAGTTGTAATGCGCCTCAACAGTGGTCAAACGCCTAGACCAAAAACGCTTGAATAGTGTTCAAACGCCTAAACAGTTGTCAAGCGCCTATACACTTAGGCAATTTTCAGCAATGTTTTAACCTAATGCACCTAATTCAACAGATTCAAACGAACTCAAATCTTGTGAAAATCTTCAAAACTTGTTGAATTGATCTAAAAACTTCCAATTAGGTAGTTTATAGGTCGATAATCAATCCTTCATCTTCAATGTCAACAAATTGAACATGAAATTGTGATTCAAATCATGTTTCTATTGATGAAACACAACTGAATTCAACAATTATTTGATCAAATTGCTTATCTATCACAGATTCAAGTGATTCAGAGATCTCAAAATGTCGATAAGCTCAAATCACTGAACCAACAGCTCTGATACCATTTGATAGGATCAAAATGAATCGATCTGTGATGATATTATGATGCAATGAAAGCATAGAAATACAAGTGTAGAGAACAGTTACAATTCGTTCAACTGATTCTAAGGTGCACTAGTCTAGACTTTGTGCTTACCTACACAATACATAATCTATGCTATTTATACTATCAAAGAAAACAAAAAGGAACATATATTTACAAATAAGTCCCTAAACTATGACAAAACTATTAATAAAGACAATAAAGACTAAAAGTTAATCTTCGAGAGGCTTCTACAAGAAGTTATATCTAGTGACCCAAGACCTTGTTCCGTACCTAATGGCTCTTCTGCAATAGCAGTTGAGCCAATGATGTGGCTGTCTCTTTTTGGCTATTTAGGGGAGTGTTGAGACTCTCCCTGAGGGCTAATGGCTTGGTTTGTGGGCTCATCATGTTGAGACTGAGGAGACTCAACACTAATATTAAGGTCAATGGTGGAGGATGGTTGGACCTTTGGCTGGGTGGGAGCCCTGAGTTCCACTCTAGCCTTTTTGGTTTGAACAGAGGGGACCTGATTAAGTAGAGTAGATTGATCAGGGGTTCGTTTGTGGCGTCTTGTGTAGGTAATTTTGATTAGGTTGGAAGAAGTAATTGGCATTGGAGTAGTGGTGTCTGGTGTGGGTTCATCACCTACTGGGCTTGCAGGGATGTCACCAGGAGCCGTTGGCTCAAGCATACCTAGAAGAAGATCCATGAATCTTCCAGTGAAGTTGGTAGACACCTTCTTCAGAAATTTGAAGATCCCCGGCCTCATGTGAGGGATTAGTAGAACGTCTGCACATTGTAGTCTGTCCTGGTCTATCTCATAATTGATTATGTGCTGAATGAACCAGGGATACATATAGAATGGATCCTAGGTGAGATTGCCTCTTAAGTTGTTCAACACAAATCTTGAGTAGTTGAAGCGCAGGCCCTTTACCAACCTGTGAACTAGGCACCCAAATCATAGGGGATTTGTTCCCATCCCTCGGACTTGTTGGATAGGTAGTTTAGGATGATGTGCAGCAAGAACTTCCAATTGTAGGAGAAGTGAAACTTATAGACTGTATACCTACTCAGATCACCACCATATCCCATCTGAGTGTAGGTATTCTCTAACTCAGATTTGGGGAATTCAGTAGGGGCGCCTTCATCATGAAGCTCCAAATGCTCCCTGATGGTTGATTCGGTTATTATGATCTCCTGCCCGTAGATCCTCGATCTGATGGCCCTTTCATCATTAATCATCTTGCTTTGACCATTGGCCCAGAATTCAGCCATATTGTTTGAGTAGATGGTTGGGTTAATAGTGAGGGCAGTGAAGTTTGTCAATTGTGACAGAAATTCAATAATACGGGAAAAATTGACATCCTTTGAAGAATCAAGGATGGCGACCTAATTATGTTGAGGATTCAAGACCATTGTTAAGGAAGTACTATTTGATTGAAGGAGTGAGTGAAGAGAATAATGGAAATTCGGGGCTTTTGCAGTGGTAAAGAAAGTAAAGAAAGAGAGTCGAAAGTTTTTAAATGGGGGGTAAAAAGCCAAACCGATAAGGTGAAATGACAACTTAGGTTTTGATTTGACTGGGGCGACAAGGTAAACCATTTAAAATATTCCGACAATCATCAATAAAATCTTTCTTTTTACAGAGTGGGGCCCAAAGATTTCTGTTGTAAAAGTTTTCTTTTGACGGTACATTTGCTTCTGAGAGAAAACACTTGTTTTTTTCAATATTGTCTTCCGAAGCCATTTTTATTTCTGAAGGCAAACCATCTCTTAATGACAAGTTTTCTTCCGAGAGTATAGTCTTCTTCCAATAAAAGAAGTTAGTAAGTTTCAAAAGTAGATTTGATCTATGATCAAATCTTCTTCCGAGACTAAAAACACTTTGGAAGAGAATATTTATGCAGAGGAATTAAAGATAGATAAAGATCTCTTCCGAGGGTAAATTTCTCTTTGGAAGATATCATACTTAGAAATTTTTTGAAGAAAACCTTTTTGTAACTGGGCTTAGATTGTATATATAGACAATATAGACAAGAGACATTTACAAAGGTTTTTCAAAAGAGAAAGACTAGTCAATGTTAATCATCCCAATAGCTGTAATTAAATACTTGAATCTTTGTTCATCAAAGGCTTTGGTGAACAAATCAGCAAATTGTTCATTTGAATTGACTTTGACTAGTTTGATTAGATTTTTCTCATGAATATCTCGAATGAAATGGTACCTAATGTCAATATGCTTTGTTTTGGAGTGCTTGACTGGATTTTCCATGATAGATATGGCACTCTTGTTGTCTATATTGATAGGGCTCTCCATGAAGTTGAAACCATAATCCACCATCTGATTGTGAATCCAAAGCAGTTGAGCACAACAGCATGCAGCAATAATATACTCAGCTTCAGCAGTAGATATGGATACATATGATTGCTTCTTGCATTGCCAGGAGATGATCCTTCCACCAAGAAATTAACATCCTTCGGATGTTGATTTCTTGTTGATGTTGCAGCCACCATAATCACTTTCTGTGTAACTATAAAGGTTAAAATCCCTATTCTTGGGATACTAGAGACCCAGTTTGGGAGCTCCTTTGAGGTATCTAAGGATTCTCTTGGTAGCAATTAGGTGAGATACCTTTGGAGCAGCCTGATATCTTACACAGATGCAAGTTGCAAACATGATATCAGGTCTGCTTGCAGTGAGATACATCAGAGACCCAATAATTGCCCAGTACTGATGCTGATCAGTATTCTCCCCTTCAAAATCAGGACAAAGATTATGATTTCTGGGTATAGGTGTCTTGGTTGGCTTATAATCTTTCATCTCAAATCTCTCTAAGATGTCCTTGACATACTTAGATTGACTGATGAAGAACCCTTCTTCCATCTGCTTTACTTGAATTCCAAGGAAGAAATCCATATTTCCCATGGAACTCATCTCAAACTTCTTTCTCATGATCCCTTCAAAGTCTTTACATATTTGGTCATTTGAGGATCCAAGTATGATGTCATTGACATAGACTTGAACAAGCAACATGTCCTTCCTATACTTTTTTATGAACAATGTCTTGTCTATGGTGCCTCTGGTGTAGCCATTCTTTAGAAGAAACTGAGACAGTGTCTCATACCATAGCCTAGATGCCTGATGCAACCCATAAAGAGCTTTATCCAGTTTGCACACATAGTTAGGGTGCTGCGGGTCTTCAAATCCAGGTGGCTGGCACACATAGACTTCTCTATCAATATCCCCATACAAAAATGCACATTTGACATCAAGTTGATAGACTGTGAAGTTCTTGGATGCCGCAGAAGCAAGGAAGATTCTCACAGCCTCAAGTCTTGCAACAGGTGCAAAGACATCAGTGTAATCTATGCCTTCCTCCTATATGTATCCTTGAACAACAAGTCTTGCTTTGTTCTTGATGATCAAACCTCTATCATCTCTTTTGTTTATGAACACCCACTTAGTGCCAATGGTGACTTGGCCAGGTGACAATGGACACAAGTTCTATACCTTTTGCCTCTTGAACTGAAGCAACTCCTCTTGTATTGCTTCAACTCAATTGTTATCCTTGAGGGCTTCTTCCACCTTCTTGGGTTCCATTTGAGAGATAAAGCATGAGTACATGCAGGCATTCCTATTGTGGGTCTGACTTCTTGTTCACACACCTTTTGAGACATCCCTAATGATGTTCTCAGTTGGATGAGTGTTGTGTATCCTGAGCCTAGGGATAACATCTAGTTGCATAGATAGATCCAGATTTGAGAAGTTTTGCTTAGGATTTTGAATATCATGACCAGCTGATGTCTCACACTCATTCAATGAGGACTGATTGTATGAATGTGTGACAGCATTAATGGTGTTTTACTGTGAAGCAGTATCAACAGTTGCCTGTTCCTCCAGATCACTGTCTTTATTAGCTTGGTGTTGAATGCTGAGTTGTCAGCTGTTGAGTTATTAGGCTCAATTGGTGGATAACTTGTTGACGCTCTATTGTTTTCAAAGATATTCATGATTTCAGGACTTCCAGTTGAAGGAACTTGATCTTCAATTCTTCTTGGAGAACTAGGAATAGGTCTGGGTAACTCAAACAGTTGATCTTCATAGGGGTCACTTGGAGTTCCTGTTCCAGCTGAAACATTTTCACAAGATGGTTTAGAATAGTTTGGAAACAATTCTAAATTAAAGATATGACCAGGACCATTTCCCTTAACACAAGGAGTGTGCTCATTGACAACAATATTGAATGATTCCTAAAATTGTTGATTTTTAATGTTATACACTCTATAAGAAATAAAGGTTAAGGAATATCCAACAAAGATAGCATCATTAGACTTTTTAGCAAATTTTTCTAAATTGTCTTTTGTGTTAAGTATAGTGAGCCTGCTGCCAAAGGAACTAGAACGGTGGCCTTTTGTTCCATAGCTCATAAGGGGTATTTCCATGGGGCTTAACATTAAGAACCCTATTCTGCACATAACATGCAGTGCTGACTGCCTCTGCCCAAAAAGTTAGAGGCAGCTTTGAATCAGCTAACATAGTTCTTACAGCCTTAATAAGTGTCCTGTTCCTCCTCTCAGCAACACCATTTTGTTGAGGAGTTCTAGAAGCACTATATTGTCTGGCAATCCCTTTTGAGTTACAGAATGAGTCAAGAACTTGATTCTTAAACTCAATCCCTTGATCACTTCTAATGATTTTTATCTTATGATCCTTCTGATTTTCAATTTTAAGAATAAAAGATTTTAAAGTTTCAGCAGTTTCATCTTTAGTTCTTAAAAAGAAAACCCATATAAATCTTGTAAAATTATCAACAATCACAAGGCAATATGATTTCCTTCCATTGCTCATTATACTTGTGGGACCAAAAAGATCCATGTGTAATAAGTGTAATGGGGTGGTGATGGAGTTAACCTCTTTGGATTTGTGAGTGACCTTATGTTGCTTCCCTTTCAGACAAACAACACAATTATCTTTACAGAAAAACTCCTTTTTAGGCACACCATGTACCAAATTATTTTTGACCAATTTATTCATGGTTTTAAAATTAACATGGCACATTCTTTTATGCCAAAGAGTTAACTCATCACCATTAGCTTTGGAAAGAAAGCATGGTACTTCACCCAGTAGGGAAGCATTGTTCATATCCAGCTTGTACATATCCCTTCTTCTGGGAGATCTAAGTAGCACCAATTCCTGAGGAATAGTCATCCCGGGTTTGAGGATAATGCACTCATGTTCTGTGAAAAGCATTTGGTGCTTTTTATCATAGAATTGAGAAACACTTAAGAGATTGTGTTCAAGCTGTTTAACAAAGTTTACTTTGTCAACTTTTAACTTACCATTGGATACACTACCTCTACCAGAAATGTAACCTCCGGCTTCACCTCCAAACTGAACATGACCTCCATCAAAATGTTCAAATTGTTGTAGGAGAGATCTGTTCCCTATCATGTTCCTGGAGCATCCATTATTAACAATCCATATATTTCCATTCTTGTCATGTGGATGTCCCCGCACGTAAGGTGAAAAGATTAGTTACTATTAGAAACCCAAGCCTTGTTGGTCTTTGGCTCTTCCAATGTAGATGATATAATTGAACCTAAATGTATGCATGGGGATTCAATTATGATTTGAGAAGAAGAGGCTTGGGCTGCAGCATCTTTTCTGATCTTCCATTCTATCCTCTGGTTGATCAGTGTAGATGAGCTTGATGCAGCTTGAGCAACACGACTTGCTTCCGAGGCTTCTTTCTTCTCGAAAGAAGTTTTCACCACCTTTTCTTCCGAAGCAGTCTTCTTCTCGAAGGTTTCAAAGGATTATTTTTGTTCCTTTGTTTGTTCTTTAGATTATCTTCTAAAGCTATTTTCCTTTTGGAAGAATGAGTTTCTTCCGAAAGCAACTTGGCTTCGGAAACAAGCTTTTCTTTCCTTAAAACTTGGACCATATTGTATTGTCCACATGTGAAACCATCCTTGACTCCTTTTTTAACACTGGTTGCATAATGTGTGCTTGTTGGATTGTAGTAACAATCTTTAGACATGTGGTTATGCAGACCACAAATTATGCACTCAATGTTATTCTTGATGGGGCTTGAGGGCTGTTGTTTCTTGCACTTTTTTTCTTCTTCAACAACCTTCCCCTTTAATTTTTGATCCTTTAGATGGATAGGAGTGCTGGTACTACACATTTTTCCTAAATCAGAACTTCCAACCACTTAGAATCCAACTGATATGAATACACCCTTTTGTAGTCTCAACCACCTTCTTGGCAGTTTTTCTTGCTACCCTAATTGTAAGGCCCCATTTCCGGAAACCTCACAATTGGTCAATCACAGCAGTAATTATATAAAAACATATACATTTCGTAAAGCATTGTAGCGGATTAGAATTTTCAAAAAGCCATTCATGCATTAATAATTACTGTTGCTAAATAATAAATCATTGTATTTTAGAGTTACAAAAGGATCATTTAGTTGCATTACTAAACAACAAAATCATCGTTATACGAATGGATGCCAGTCCTGCCTACCAAGTAGCTTTCCCCGTGTGCCATCCTCAGCAACAATTACCTGCCAACTGAAAATGCATAAAAGTCAGCATCGCTGAGTGAGTTCTAGTTTTATAATTAAAATATCCTTTTTCTTACAATATTTCCTTTACTTTCATACATGAGCATTCATCGTACATACATCAAGGTATAACTTAATTATCTTCCATTATCGCACGTATTCATTTGTTCGTACTCTTTCATTATCTTTCACTTCTATCCAGATCCTGTCATAAGCTATACCCTATCGTTAGGCACAAAGCCACCTCAGTCTCGGGGTTAAGCGACAAGGAGCCCATATCGCATGTATGGATAAGTTACAAAGATTGATCCCCCTGTGTGTGAACCCTCATGGGTTAGCCAAGATCTCATGCTATATAACACATAGTTGAGCTAACAACTCTTAATGAATTGTGAACCTCTTTAAATTTTGCTTGCAAGACTTTCATTCCTTAATTATGTTCCACTTTCCATTATCTTTAGTCTTTCACTTCCTTTATGATAATACTTTACGTATACGAGCATAATCACACCACGTAAAGTCACATAATAATACGCAATAAGGAACATAAGAATAGGCCATAAACATGCATAACATCAACAAACATAACCACCAAAACATCCTAGGGTTAAGTCTTAAAACATCCAATCTCCAAAATTTCAGAAATTTTCTAAGGCATTTAGGCGCATGAGCACTATGCGGGCACACCAACACTTAGGCGCATGAGAACACTTAGGCACATGGGAAATTCTAGGCGCATGAGGACTATTTGGGCGCATGAACTACACTTAGTTATTTGGGCAGTAGGCGCATGGGGTACTTGGCGCATGGGTAAAGACAGGCATATGGGCAACTTTTCTAGGCGTATGAACCCTATTTGGGCACATGAGGAGGGACTCAGGCATCTAAGTTAAATTTCAGGTGCTTGGGGACTACTGGGGCGCATGGGCTAGCACTTAGGCTTTTTGGCAAAATATCAGGCGCTTGAGCCTAACACTTGGGCACATGAGCAGCAGTTATACACATCTCTAAATTATTTTTCGTCCCAATCTGCATTCTATCATATTCTTAACTTATCTCTACCATACTAGGCCCCTAAAACCAGCATACAACCATAAAACTCAGGAATTCATACACACATACGTATGGTTAACATACATATAAGTTGTAAAACATTTTTACATACATTTTCAGCCCCAAAATACGTTTACAACAAGAAATCCAGGGATCTAGAACTCACTAATGCAGCCTTCAAACAAAACTCCACAAAGCTTGAGGGCACAAAGAGTTCAAACACCTAAAACACACCAAAACACACACAAGCACAAAGAACACATAAAAATCGGTTTCAAGGTTGAAAACCCAACAAAACTGAGCCAAAAACACAAGGAAACACTCACGAAATGCGAAAACTCAGCTTTCTCTCACTAGAAACCGAGAGAACTTCAGTTCTTCTTTCTTCTTCTTGTCCAGTCAAAAGCAAAATGTGCAAAAGGCAGTGGCATGGGCGGCCATGCCTTTTAAACATTTAAATAATAAGGTTTTGTACTTTTTACACTTTGGCCCCCTCCACTAGTGCTCCTTTTCTTTCTGTCTGTGGTGGTTAAGGGTTGATCAACAGCTGTGGGGATGAGGTTTTCTATCTTATCCTTCCCTATGGTGGTCACCATTGTTGCATCATTCTTCTAGTCATTGGGTAAATGGTCAGCAGTTGGAACCTCTTGCTCATCAGTACCACATCTTGGCTGTCTAACAGACACATAAGAGTATGGTCGAGCAATTTCATTGGTTTCCAACCCACTTTTGTTTTGATAACACACCTTTGAGTGGGAGGACGATGCAATGATGGTGTTGAAGTTATGCTCTTGAATGGCATACTTCTTTGCTTTAGCCTCACCTATTACTAGTTAGGCTTGAGTCTCAGTCAACTTGGATATTAAATCTTTTATTTGAGCCTTGTAGTTGGAATGTTCATGTTTTAAAGAGGACACAATTTTCTTTAACTCTTCAATTTTGAGTTTGTAGTCAGATTCTGCTCTCTTAAAATCAGATTTTAATATGTTTAAGGACTCAATATAAGATTTAATCTCCATGTTGTAGTCTAGATACAACTTAACCTTAGCAATATAGGATGGAGTATAAAGATGTTCATATACCTTACTATCTTCAGTTCCAGCCATGAGAGCTTGAGTAGGAGTGACATCTTGCGCCATGAAGCTCCAATCAACTTCTTGAGCAATAGATGTAGTCTATTGTTCAGTAGGTTTGGTTGTAGGTTTTGGGGTAGCAAGATGTTGGGAGGCATGAGCTGCTCCAGGATTAGATCTAGGAGCCTTGCATTCCCTTGCAACGTGACCAAGCTGGTTGTAGTTGTAGCACTTGGCCTTTGACTTGTCAAACCCAAATCTGTTGTTAGTTGGGTTCTGAGGGAATTACTTTCCAGTTCTTTTAAAGAACTTCTTTGCTCTGTAGGTCAGAAGAGCCATCTGCTGGACAATGTCCTTACACTCAACATCATCTGGGCTAAAAGACTCTAGATCATCAAAGCAAAATTAGAAATCTCCAGAGTTCTCACTTCCTAAAACAAAAGCACAACTATCCTAGAAAGGATTTTGTTGAGCCTGTTGAGACCTAGGTGTCTCAGGGAATGTGATGTATGGCCCAGAAGAGGATGATGGCTGTTGGGGGTAGTTCAGGTACAACTGGGGCTGGTGAGTTGAACCTTCAGGAACATGTAAAGCACTGCTAGCAGGAAGGTTCATCTGATGGCCTTTTTGAGTTTCCATCTCCATATGGTATCCATCAAGGATTCTATATAGTTCAGTCATGGTAAGAGTGTTGAGATTCTCAATTCTCTTCATTGAGACACAGTAGAAGGTCCACTCATGAGGAAGTGCACTCATGAATTTTCTCACATTGTCTCTCTTCTCAAGAACCCCTCCCATAGACTGAAGAGAGGTGATCAAGTCCATGTACCTAAAGTATTATTGGCTCAAGGTCTCACAAACAATGTATGTGAAGTTCTCAAACTTCTGCTTCAGCACATCTTTCTTGGTCTCCTTGGATTCAGTAGAACCATTGTACATCAGCTTCAAAGCATCAAGTAGTTCTTTGGCAGTCTCGCATTGCTGAAAGCCTACCATTATGGAGTTTGGTATAGCAGTGAGCATCACAGTGATGGCTTTATAGTCTATGTCCATATTCTTGAAGTCTTCATCAAATTAGTCTTCAACAGCTTTCTCAATCATGGCACCATTACTAGCTGGGGATTCAACCTTTGGTTGGTAAGGACCATGAGTGACTGATCTCCACATGCGGCTGTCTTGATACATGATAAAGCCTTCTATACGTTTGCACCAGGTTTTAAAATCATTAGGGCTGATGATAGGAGCCTTAGTAATGGCTCGCATCTCAGACTCAGAAAATTTCTGGTTATTTGAGTGAAGTGAATAAGTGTGAAGAAACAAGGGTGATTTGGGATGGTTAGATCTCACAATCAAGAGCCGAAAAAGCTTTGATATCAATTGCAAGATTGGTGTTGGTTTCACAACATAAGTTTATCTCACAAGCTCACTTAATCTCACTTGGTTTGATGAAGCAAAATCTCTAACTAGGTTCATAATTAATATAATAAGTTAACGAAAACAAATGAACACAAGAATAGTTTTTCAAGATACTTGTATATATTACTTCTCAACTTAGTATTACAAGACTCTTACAAGCATGGTTACAAAGTTACAATAAGAAACTATATATACTACTATCTACAGCCGGTTATACTTGGATAACCAGCTGGAATCTACGACTAGACAAATACTACATTGCTAGAAGTAAAGTATATAAGATAAAATACTATCCTAGATTAGGTAGTCATGACAGGTCCATGACTTATCTTTTGTCACCAACTAAAAATGGCAACTGTACTAACTGATAATGGGTGAACAGTGGATTAAAGTATGGTCAACTACAAGGGCGTGGGAAAGCGCCATAAGTTCTTCTGAGGCCATTTATACTTCGGAAGATTCAACTTCTTCCGAGTCTTCAGCAAGTCTTCAGGAATTTATTCTTTGGATTACTTTGTCTTTAGGATCTTCTAAGTTGTACACTTCAGAAGGAGAACTACTTAGTCTCAGAAGACTGAGTTCTAACTTCGGATGTTCTTCAACCATGAGCTTCGGCAGATCTTTGACTTGTCTTTGGAAGAACAGCTTTGTCTTCGGAAGACCACTTAAATTGTACATCAAAATCTTCTAAGTGTTGTTTTGGTTGTACCAACCTCATATGATCCAACACAACTTCATCAAATCATCTCTTCCAAACTTGTGCAGATCCACAGGGTCGATGATACGTTAATCCTTATCCATCCAATGTATAATAGCATGCCCAGTTTCTTTCTCACAACCCCACCACATGAACTTAGCCAAGCTGTTGACTGGTACAAGGGCATGAATATGAATCTTCCGTGCATATTTGGGATGCTTGTAAACTCGTACCTTCATTGGCTTGTTAGTGTTCGGATCAATATGAGTCTCATCCATAATGACTTTGGATTTGGCAGTGTTAAAGTCTTTGAAGTTAGATTTACTCTGTCGCCATATCATATTCCTAATCCAATTTGCTTTATCATAGTTACTCGGGTTGATAAATGGAACACAACCCATTGCATAAAGATCGGACGCTCTGAGAGTATGAAAATCATGCTCGTCCTGATAATACTCTATAGCTCATGCTCGTCGTTTCACAACATACATCTTCCTTTCACTGTCATACGCACAACTGATAATCAGATCTGAATTTCTGTACCTTGTGAAAGGTTTGGAATGTCTAAGCGTACGTACATAAGCTACCGGTAGAGGTGCATCAACAGTAAGATTCCCGACTTTACCTACTGCTCTCTGTCTAGTAAGATCATCTGTCTTGTTAGTCGGTTGATTAGTTCCAAACTCAATCTTCTCCTTACTCAACCAAAATATAAAAAAAATAAGCTCTTTAGAGTGTTCTCAAAAACATCTTGTAAGGATCACACTTAGAGGCTGATGCAACCAAAGAGCTCTCAGCATGCACATGTGAAGTACAAGGAAGTTACTTCAGAAGATTTGATATAACTCAATGAATTATACTAAGTATCGAATCTTCTGAAGCCAAAAGACCAAATCTTCCAAAATGAAAGATGAAGTCTTCCGAAGCTATAAAGACAACATCTTCCAAAGTCAAATACTGATTTCTTGCAAAGACAGAGAAGACATCCTTTTTTTGAATCACCTTTTGAAAAAAGCTAAACCACTTTTCAATGCCATCTCTGAAGACTCACCAACTTATATGAGTTGGTGAAAAGTCCTTACTTTGTCAAACTGTAGATTAAGATCTTTTGTCTTTAACTTTCTACTCTTGTACGTTTATCCTTTTTGTAATATATTAGGATGTGAGCTATGGCATATCATAGTCACTAGTCAAAAGGCAATCTGCCTTTTGAATCTACATTGATCTTGTTGTCTAGACTAGTGTTTCCACCTGGCCTTCAAAGTATGGCCGGCTGTAGGAAGTAGTATAAATTATATCAAGTACTTGTAACTTCAGCATAAGCCTTGTAACACCTTGTAAGAACTTGAGAGCACTATATAGCATTCTTGAAAATCATATTATCTTATTCTTGTTCTTTATTTGTGCTTTTTGTTTCATCATAAATCAGTTCCCTATTTGATCTGTCAAGTGTTCTAACACTCTCTAACATTGTGAAACTGTTGCGTTGACCTCCCTTCAATGGTCCCGTAATTGGTGTCAGGTCATTTTAGGCTCTTGATTGTAAGATCTCACCATATTAGATCTCTTCAATTTCATAAAACACTTACCAGCTCAAATGGCAGCTATCTCTATGTCTGATATGGAAACCGGTATCATGACATAGTCTCCACTGATCACTCCTGATGACTTTGATACTTGGTGCCAATGTTTGGAAGGGTTTATCAAGTCTCAAGATAGTAGGATGTGAAAATCTGTTATTGAAGGACCTCACATCCTAAGCACCTCTGCAGCCATTGGTGGAGGTGGGATGATTCAAAAAGAAATGACTGACTACTCTGAGGAGGGCTGGAAGAAAATTGATGTAGATCAGCAAGCCATAACTGCTCTCCAAACTGCTCTTCCAAACTCTATCTAAAGAGGTTTCAAGAAATGCAAAACTGCTAAATAGCTCTGGGATGCACTTAAGCTTATGTATGAGGGGTCTATGGAAGCCAAGGAATACAAGAAAGACCTCATGAAGCATCAGTTTGAGAACTTCACCTAGAAGACAGGTGAAACCATGACTCAATAATACTTTAGGTATGTTGAGATTGTGGAAACTCTAATGGATGTTGGGGTAAAATTGAGAATAGGGACATTGTGGCAAAATTCATGTTCTCTCTTCCCAAACAATAGACTCACAACTGTGTGGCCATTAAAAGAACTGAAAACTTCTCTACACTTACTCTCACAGAGCTATATGGTATCCTTAGTGGCTACCAAATGGAGATGAGCATGCAAAATCCATCAAGCAGCTCTTCTAATAATCAGCAGAGTTCAGCCCTTCATGTGGTTGAAAGGGATAGTAGAGAACCCCAACTTCATCTTATCTGCTACCATTGCAACTCATAAAAGGGCCCTTTCATCACCTTTTCTAAGGCACCAAGGGAGAGCTACATCCAAGGAAGCCCATTCCAAGAGACAAGCTCTGCTCACAGCTTTGTGTCTACTGATGAAAGCTATGGAAACTTTCTCTTCACTCTTGAAGACTTGGATTGCATCCATCCAGAAGACCTAGAGTACATGGAGATAGTTTAGTAGATGGCTCTTTTCACTCATAGAGCCAAGAAGTTCTACAAGAGAATAGGAAGGAAGTTCTCAAACAATGTGGCTAGTGGAAAGTTTGGCCATGATAAAAGCATGGTGAAGTGTTACAACTGTAATCAAATGGGACACTTTGCTAGAGAGTGCAAGGAACCAAGGACAAATGGTGGCCAAGCACAATCCAGCCAAACTACACTAATGCAACTCCCGGAACTGAGAAGCCAAGCCAACCAAAATAAGATGTTGCTATTGCTGTTGAACAAAGAGGTTTTGACTGGAGCTTTCAGGTAGAAGATGCTTCTCCAAACCAAGCACTGATGGCTGATCATGAAGAAGCCAAGGTATTAGATGATCTTTGTACTCCTGAATGCATTGCTAAAGTTAATATATACAGGTCCTACAACTTGGAAGTGAGATCTGATATTGATTCCTTGAACATTTTAAAAGCTGACTTTAAAAGACCAGAAAATGGTTATAATCTTAAGCATGAGCATACAAACTACAGGACTCAAATCAAAGATCTCATAACCAAGTAAATTGAATGCCAGGATGAGTTTGTGATCAGCAAAGCAAAGGCAGGAAAATATGTTCTTGAAGAGGAAACCTTCAAAAACATCATATCCTCATCCTTGCATGCAAAGATTTTTTATCACAATAGGCAGGGACTAGGGTCAAGTGAGATAGCTCCTCCATACACACTATTATTTGTAAGATCTCCAAGGTGTGGAAATTGTTAAGATGAGCTGCCTCCTATTGATCCTATCCAGGAGAAAGATGAAGATGTAGACGAAATAGTGAAGGACAAACCTAAAGTGAGTGACAAAAGAAAATCAAGGCCACTTTCAACTCCAAGCAAAAGCAAGTTTTCATTTCTGCTGGACTTGAAGTGATGAAGACTAAAGACTGAATCATGGACTCTATTACCAGGAGTCCTAGTTCATGTCCAAATCATCCTAGTCAGGAGAAGAAGGCTGATCAAATGTATACCACTACTGCACAACCTAAACCATCTATTTCTAAGAGCAAGCCTCACCCTAAGAAGCATGATGTATCATCTGAGAAGATGAAGAAGGAAGTGGAAAGAGATCAAGCTCAGTCTCCTACTCAGAAGAAGACTCTTAGAAGCATGCCAACTGAATGCATCATGTGTGGTAGTACTTCTTACTTTGCCAAGGATTGCATCTATAATTGCAAAAGTACTATTCACATGTCCAAGAAGAAAACTTCTGAGGAGAAGAAGAAGAAGAAGATAGCTTTGGAAGGAAAATCCCTTCCTTTTGGAAGCTCCGAATTGAAGAAAAAGATAAGTGAAAACTTACCTTCGAAAGAAAATTTGGTCTTGGAAGAAAGGAATGTTTCTGAAGTACTGAAGTCTGATACAGTGGATGGAAAAGCTTCCGGAGGTCCAGTCTCCAAAACTTTTGAAGTCTACAAAACTTTTGTAGTATTAAAGGGGATGTCTAGTCTTCCATAGATGGTATGGAAGATGAAGGAAGGCCATGTGACTGAAAGTTCTTCATCAACAATAGCAAATGATCCTCAAAGCTTGCATATAGGATCAATTACTGTTGCGTTATCTTTATTTCACTTTGACAAGCCCAAGACCAATGAGGTTTGGGTTTCCAAATATAACTAACCATCTTTTTATATGCATGAACAACTAAAGACCAAAGGAAATGTATGGATCATTGATAGTGGTTATTCTAGGCACATGACAGGCAATGGCTCTTTGCTTCAAAACATTGAAAGAATTGATGGTCGGCCAGTTGCTTTTGGAAGAGAATCAGGTGGTTACATAACTGGAAGGGGCAGGGTCATAAATGGTAACCTCAACATTAAGAAGGTAAATTTTGTTAAGGAGCTTGGGTACAATCTCTTAAGTGTATCCTAATTTTGTGACCAGAGACATAACATGCTCTTTACTAAGCATGAGTGCGTTGTTCTCAGTCCTGGGGTGGTCATTCCTCAAGAGCATATCCTACTAAAAGCCCCCAGGAAAAGGAACATGTACAAGATGGATTTGCAGGAAACATCCCCATCAAGAGAAGTTTCTTGCTTTCTATGTAAAGCAAATAATGATGAGTCTTTCCTTTGGCATAAAAGAATGTGCCATGTAAACTTTAAAAATATGAATAAATTAATTAAGAATGATTTGGTAACTGGAATGCGAAAGAAAGAGTTTACTAGTGTTGACCATTGTGTTGCATGTCTGAAGGGGAAGCAACACAAAGTGTCTCACAAGCCAAAGGAAATGAACTCCTTCACTACTCCCCTATACTTATTACATATGGATCTCTTTGGCCACACCAGTGTAATGAATCTAGGAAGGACCTCATATTGTTTGGTGATCATAGATGACTTCACAAGATACAGTTGGGTCTTTTTTCTTAAAACTAAGGATGAAACCCCTAAGATCTTGAAGAGCTTCATTCTGAAAATTGATAATCAATGTGATCACATGGTCAAAATCATAAGATGTGATCAAGGAACTAAATTCAAGAACCAAATCCTTGATACATTTTGTGATGAGAAGGGTATTACAAGACAATATAGTGCTCCTAGGACTCCTCAGCAAAATGGTATTGTTGAGAGGAGAAACAACACACTTATTGAAGCTAAAAGAACCATGTTATCTAACTCCAAACTGCCCATCACCTTCTGGGTAGAGGCAGTCAACATTGCATTTATTTGTAGAACATAGTTTTAGTAGTCAAGACTCATGGTAAGAGTCCTTATGATATGGCACCAAACGAGACCTTTCATTGGTTTTTTCAGATTATTTGGATGTGTTTGCACCATCTTGAATACCAAGGATCAGATAGCCAAATTTGCTAAGAAATCAGATAATGGATATTTTATTGAATACTCTTCCCAAGCTAAAGCTTATAGAGTATACAATCTTAGGACCAGAGTAGTTGAAGAGTCAGCCAATATGACCTTCAATGAGCACACACCTCGTATGAAAGGTCTTTGATTTTGATTGGCTATTTGATCTTGATTTAGTTACCAACTATTTTAACAAATCTTGTGAAGATGTTTCAAGATCTACAGGTAGCTTATCAATAGGAGATTTTGATCCAATATTTGAGCTGAGAAGATCAAGTGATCAAACTACTTCAGCTCCAATGGTAACTAGCCCTACAGTTGGAAATCCTGTCAGCACAACCATGACAAACTCTTCAGTTGATACATCTGAGGTATCTATAAATTCCAACACAGAGGCACATAAATCAAATGAAGGAACCTCCAATGTAGGAGGAGATAGAGATGGTGGTAGTGATCAAGAATTTCTTGATGCCGATAACCACTCCATAAAAGATAACATCAATGATATGACACACTCGTTGGATCAAGTTTCTCTTGATAAGTGTGTTGATGTGGTGGATGAACTCAAACACTAGATCTGAATTTCACCAATTTAGATCTATCTAACCAACTTGCTATGATTCCTCAACTGAGAATCCACAAGTCACATCCTTTCACAAACATCATTAGAAATGTTGAGACTAGGGTGAGAACAAGAGGACAAACCCATGAAAAAAATGCTTGTCTTCACTATTGTTTCTTATCCCAGATTGAGCTTAAGAAGAATAAAGTGGCTCTGAAATATGGATGTTGGGTTGAAGCAATGCAGTAGGAGCTGCTTCAATTCAAAAGACAAAACGTTTGGAACCTATGTTCTCTTCCTCAAGGGAAGACTACTATAGGTACCAAGTGGGTATTCAAGAATAAGAAAGATGATAGAGGACTTGTCATCTAGAATAAGGTCAGATTAGTTGTTCAAGGGTACACACAAGATGAAAGGATTGACTGCATAGATGTTTTGGCTCTTGTTGCAAGACTTGAAGCTGTTAGGATATTCCTTGCTTTTGCTGCATCTAGGATTTCAAGGTCTACCAACTTGTTGTCAAGTGTGGCTTCTTATATGGGGTGATTGATGAGGAAATGTATGTTAAACAACCACCTAGCTTCACGGACCCAAATCATCCATATTATGTCTGCAAGTCTGACAAAGCTCTTTATGGGATGCATCAGGCTCCAAGGAAGTGGTATGAGAGACTATCATAGTACCTCTCTTAGCATGGATACAAGAGGGGTAGTATTGATGGAACACTCTTCACTAAAGAAACCACTCTAACTGAGTGTAAGGTTTTTAAGACACCCATAGCCAGAAACCACTCTCTAGGACTTGATCTTGAGGGGAATATGTTGATGAACATCTCTACCAGGCTAAGATTGGGTCTCTTATGTACCTCATAGCCAGCAGACCTGATATCATGTTTGCTACATGTATTTGTGCAGGATATCAAGCCAACCCCAAGATGTCACACCTAGTTACTATCAAAGGATTCTTGGATAACCCAAAGGCGCTCCCAAACTAGGCCTTTGGTATCTAAAGAATTCTCACTTTAATCTGTAAGCCTATATAGATAATGACTATGGTGGCTATAATATGACTGCAATGTCTACATCTGGGGGATGTCAATTCCTTGGTGGAAGGATAGTCTCATGGCAATGCAAGATACAATCATGTGTGTCTGCATCAACTGCTAAAGCTGAATACATTGATGTTGCAAGTTGTTGTGCTCAGGTTCTTTGGATTCAAAATCAGATGCTGGACTATGGATTCAACTTCAAGAACACTCCCATTCACATAGACAACAACAGTGCTATCTCTATTACAGAGAATCCTGTGCAGTAATTAAATACAAAGCAAATCAACATTAGGTATCATTTGATTAGAGATAATTTTGAAAAAGGATTGAAAAAACTAGTTAGAGTTAACACAAATGAACAATATGTTGATCTTTTCACAAAAACTTTTGATGAACAGAGATTTAAGTATCTTGTATCAGCTATTGGGATGATTAGCTTTCAGTAGATTTTCATAAACTAAATTCAAGATTATTTTTCAAATATATGTGTCTTAAGTTATCTATATCATCACCTATACAAGCCCAATTTAATTTTGAAGAAACTTTTCAAAATGATATCCCTTGGAATTTTGAGAATTCTAGATATGTTTTCTTTCGGAAGACATCAAGTTGTCTTCAGAAGAAAATTATGTATTCAAAACAAATAACTACTTCTAAGAAATTTACCTTTGGAAGAAATTCTAAAATATCTTCTGAAGTTTACATTTGTCACCAAGTGCTTATATGTCTTGAAAGACTATTTTCTTCCGAAAGCAAATTAAGTCTCGGTAGTTTTATTCTCTCTTTGAATAAAACTTCTGATATTTGATATCTTCGGAAGCAAAATTTGTCTACAAAGTAAAAATACTCAAATTATTTTTCTTTTGAAGCATATTCTTGAAAAGCTAAGGAATATCTTCCGAAGACAAATTAGCTTCAGAAGTTTTCTCAAACCTTCCGAAGACAAATTACCTTCGGAAGATTTTAGACTTCCAAGATAACTACCTTTTTGGGCACTTTTTAAGAGTTGGGACTGACATCCGGATTTCAAAGTTTATCCTTTTGTATTAACTTTGTCTCAGATCCTTACCATATATATATTCGTACAATGGTTCCCCCTCTTTCACCTTCCTCTTCATCTGTAAAAGTTTGAAATTTCAGGACCGTGTAAGGGTACTTAGCACTTCGTTTCACACTGAGGAGAGATCTTAGATCACTTAACAATTCAAATAGGGAACTGGTAACTCAAGGCATATGATACTAGGAACACAAGTAAATTAAAGAGACAGAACTATGAGCAACACCAGAACACAAGATTTGTTTTCAAGGATGTTGTATATTGATCTGAAGTTCTTTTACAAGTGTTACAAAGCATAAAGAAATTACAAGGACCTGAGAAACTTTTATACTACAACCTAAAACCGTCACTTACATGTAAAGATAGTTGGGATTTGACTAATCTAGACAACAAGATCAATCTACAGTCAAAAGGCAGATTGCCTTTTAACTAGTGACTATGACATGCCATAGCTCACTGACTTTTCCTAATACAAAAAAGTCTACAGGAACAAGTAAGGTAAGTTACAGACAAAAACCATTCCTACTTTTTGATAAAGCATGGAAGTTTCACCAACTTGTGTAAAGTAGGTGAACCACCAGTGAAGGCAGCGGAAAGTGTGTCAGCTTTATCAAAAGTTGATTCAGAGAAAGCATATTTTCTCTTTCCTATGAAGAAATTAGTTTTCACAGCTTTGGAAGACTTTGTCTCTGAAGCTTCGAAAGATTTCATCTTTGGCTTCAGAAGATGCTGGTCTTTGGCTTCGAAAGATTTCACACTTAGAATATTTTTCTGTTTGAGTGTGAAACTTCCGAAGTAACTCCTTCTGAATATGAAGTTGGCTGAGATGTAGCTCCAGGTTCAGGTTGTGTTGTCTCAGAGGGTTCAACCTTCACCTCAACTTCAGGTTGAGCTGGACTTGGTATAGAATGCAAGTCCACCAGCTCTCCCTTCTTTATCTTCTACTGGATTACCCTGATATACTCATCCATTATGGATAGAGACATAGGGCCAAGCCTCCTTCGGAGAATCCATACAGCTTCAAGAAGCTCATCATCCTTTGTCTGTCAGCAGACTTCTTTTGGCTTTTATGGATGATGGCCCTTGACTTTGCGGCTTCTTCCCTTAATCTTTTCTTTTCAACTTGTTTTTCTCTTTTAGCTTTTACTTCTATCTGCTTATTGTATTCAAACAATATGTACTCAGATGGTAAGGGAAGAAGTTCATCTGCCTGATAGAGACCTGTGGCACTCTGGTAGCTGATCATCTTTAGTCCTTCTTCTTCAGTTGCAACCTGAGGTTGTTCAGTGGCCATAGTCTCTGGCTCAGGACTTTTGTGAACTGGGGAGAGGACAGGAATGTTCTTGTAGAGTCTTTTCAGCCTTATTTCTTCCTTATGCTTGAGGAGCAATGCTGCATCTTCTGCTTC
The DNA here is from genome assembly GCA_025506505.1 of Flaveria sonorensis. NCBI lineage: Eukaryota > Viridiplantae > Streptophyta > Magnoliopsida > Asterales > Asteraceae > Flaveria > Flaveria sonorensis. The sequence continues at coordinate 29,468,297 of CM046440.1, read as the reverse complement.
CTTCCTCTCCTTTGTCAACTCTGTGTCAGCCAGTTCATTCAATTCATCTAAGAGGAGAGAGATGAGTTCATCAACATTATAGTTCTGGTTCTCAGGTAGTTTAGCCTGGCTGCCCTTAACTCATCTTCCTGAGTGTTTAGCCTGGGGGCAACTCTGATTGCAGCTTCCATAAACCCTGGGAAATCACTTGAACTCTCCCCTTAGCTTACTCTTCCCCTCTCTCTTCTTCTCCTCAATCGCCTCAGGAGTCATTTTCCTTTTGCCTTTGTCATTCACAGGCTTTGGTGACTCAGGCTGGAGACAGCTTTGGCCTTCATTGCTTGGTATAGCTGTCAAGCTCTGGCCAGAGAGAGGTTATGAAACACCATCACCAGCTGGTGTTTCACTGAGGGTAATGGGTGCAGAGGGAGATCCTGTCTCAAGGTTCATAGGTTCAACCTCTAGGCCTTAAGTCTAGGTTTTCCCTTCAAAGCTAATCTCCGGGTCTACCTCAACTTCCAGTTGACCAAAGATCTCACCTGCTAGCCTCTGTCTATATAATTTCAATCTCGATTTAAACTCCTCTAGCACCTTGTCTTGGATTCTTTCTGCCCATTTTGCTGCTTGCCTGCTATTGCTTGGGTTGACAAGTGGCAAATCTACCAAGTTGATGCTCTTATAGTGTGACATCCCGTGTTTCCAGGTTAATATTCGTACGTTAATGAAATGTGATAAAATAATTAAATGCGTCATAAGACTTAATTTTATGATAATTAAGGTCATTTAAGGTCTAGCAAAGCCCCTTTATGCATAAATTTTATGATTGGTAATTTTGAGAATTACCAGGTCGCGTAGCGACAAAACTTTTAACGAACGTTGGTGACAATCTGGTTAAATAAATTTGGTCAATATATGTCGATCTTTATGATTTAATGTATCTCAAGTGAAAATATTATTAGTAGTGAAAAATAATAATTATTATTAATTACCTTGATCGCGTAAAATTATGACTTTTTAAAATATTGCCTTGTTGTAACGTATAGTCCGTTGCATACTGTGTTGTACCGTGTATATTTTAATTCTTGAATTTTTGTCACTATTATTAAATGTTTTGAACCTTTGGAAAGTATCAAATTAATACTTTGATTTTATATAAAATTTTCACCTAAAAACCCGAACATTTAAGAATTTTACAAAAATTTAACGTGACCGACACCCGCTTTACACCGGGTGGGATCTCACTTAGAGATCCACCAACCATTTTTGTGACATAATTACATGATTAGATTAATCTAATCACACTTAATCATTTCTATAAAACCAACCCAACACTCCATCTTTTACACATACTCAACCCACCCTTTCTCTCACTAGAAATCACCTACACACTCTTCTCTCCTTTCTCTCTAAAACTCACGGCTGGAAGCTCCAAGAACAGCCCTCTTTTCTTTGATTTTGATCATCCAAAGTTTGTTTCAAGATTTGATTTCTTGATTTCAAGGATCCCTTATGAACTTGGTGCAAAACATTGCATAAACCCAACTCAAAGGAGAAGAAATCTACAAGGAAATCATTCTTGAATCTTCAAAACTTGTTCATCTTAGGTATGAACATTTCATCTTTTAACACATGCAACATGACTTTTGGATGATTGTTGCAAGTTTTATTCACCAAAAACTAGATTTTCTTGAAATCCAAGGTTCCAACAAAGGTTTTAATCAAGAAAATGTGTTGTTAAACAATGTGTGTGTGTGAGTGTGTGTGTGTCGTAAGTGTGTGTGTGTTTGTGTAATGATTTTGTGTTTTGATGATCTTTTAACATTTTGTTGATTTTCACTTGCATGCAAGATGATCAAACTTTGATTTGAGGTTGTGAACATCATAAGAAACCCATCTCCAAAAGAAGTCTATCAAATGATGAAAATGGGTAATACATAATTGTATGTAAAGAATGATGTTCTTGAACCCATCTTGCTTTTGATTTCATAAAGGATTGAGATGATCCATGAATAATGGTGATCATGATCTGAAATCTTTTGATTTTTAAGTATGTTTTGTTGAAATGAAAACTAAGAACATAAGATAAAATCTATGATTTGGATTATATATGTATGTATGAAATCGTGTATATGTATGTATATACGGTTTACACTTTTGTTCTTGATTTGTTCTTCACTTATAAGTTTAAAGATGATTGAAATGATCCATGTATATGGTGATCATGATCTGGAGATTTTAGTGTTTTTATTCACATTTGATTTTAAGAAAAGATAAAAGCAAATTAGAATTAAAGGTACTTAAGTATAGATGGGACATGTTGATAGCTAACAAGGCAAGTATCTTTGTAAAATCTAGAATAATAAGTTTAAAATATATAAAATATAAGTTAAAATTTAGTAATATTACTGAAAATAAAAGTCTTAATGATTGGGTTTAATCTTGTAAACGTTTTACGTTTAAAAACGCGTTAAAAATGGTGTTTTCGGGTTTAAAACAAGTAATTATGTACAAGTCCGGTTTTGGACAGAAAATAATATTTTGTTTTAAGTTAAAAACTTATGTTTTTAAGTATATAACAAACCCATAACAAGCAAGGTCTTCGGTGATGACTTTATACGCGCGAACAAACCCATAAAAATAATGGACTGTTTTGAAACTGAGTTTTAACAAATTATTTCAGAATGTTTTTGGTATAAAAGAGCCATTTTTAAACATTTAAAATGGTCACAAGATATATATGGGTTGATGTACGGTTTATGCGTGTAAAACCGTGCGGTTTCCGGTCAAAAATTACCATATATGGGTGAAATATGGGTCAAACATAATAGAGCATATTTTTATAATAAAAATTTATCTAAAATAAATTTATATATATTTTACTACTGAAAATGTTATTATTTGTTAAAAGATTAATAAACGTTGGCATGTGTTAAATAAAGTAGTGGTTATAAAGTAATAATATAAGAAATAGATTTCTTAACTAAAGCAAGAATATGGATATTAATCCTAAATTAAATATTATTATGAAAGGATAATTATTTATTTATTCATTTATTTATTTATTTGTTTGTTTGTTTGTTTGTATAGTACATAACGTAGTAAATTTTACGTTATATTTTTGCATACTTTCATCTGTCTATCTTGTGTGTGTTATGTGGTTGTTGTTTAAGGGATAAATGATTTATTTAATAAAAAAAATATTTGTCACGTATAATACAAATTATTAAACTAAACCAAAAGTCACCAACGGGTCTTTCTTTAATAAAACGGATTTCAAGACAAGTCTAGTGAGTTGGGTAAACAACTTACGTATAGACTTATTACTCAATAATTAATAGATCCCTTGTGTTTAGGGCATTAATTGGTCGTTTATTTCCGGGCTCGATTTTTGCTAGATCATCACTCTGTCACATTTGAAGGTGAGTTTTCACAGCCCCTATTTTTAAATAACATTTTATTTAACTATTTTAGGGGAAAAACATGCTATAACGTTTTATTTGTGATATGATTTAATTACGGAATAACTACGTGATCTTTATGATGGCCTTGAGTTGTTTTATTATTTGCGCATGATTGCCCTCTTACATAATCATTAACCCTTGGAGGGCCACAGGATATATTGGTAGATCTATTGGGTTTGACAACCGCCCCTCAGGATCTGTTTTACCGGTCTGGTACAGAGGGAATATATGTTGAAAGGATTTTTGAGGGACTTTGTGTCTTGGTTTGATTATGGGGCTCTTCGTTGCGATCATAGTCAGTGGACCTAGCTAGTCCTTGATGATCCAGGGGTTTATTCTAGGATAATCATATCTTTTTTAAATAGGAACTTATGATAACCTTTCTATATAAACCTGTGAACTCACCAGCTTTTTGCTGATAAACTTTTGGGCATGTTTTTCAGGTGATTAGGCATGCATGGGAATGAAAAGAGTTTTAACGGAAAACTTATCAAGTTTGGATACCATTTTGGACCCAATTTCCGCTGCCAATCAAAAACTCTTGTTAATGTTTAAAAACAATATTATGTTATTACTATTTTAGTTTTCAAGTTAAGACAACTTTTGGATCAATGTAATAACATTCAATAATAATAGCTAACTTTGGTATCCATGATTTGTTTGCTTATTAATTGTTGGAAATAATCCAACTTCCGTTATCTCCGCCAGACGCATGCCCTTCTGGTGCGCTTTTCAGGGTGTGACATATAGAAACTCAGGTATGAAATGTTGAGAACTTCCAGTTGACCCTGAGCTCTAGAGATCACAAGAGCTCTCCTATTACTATCATACCCCCAACCCCAGATTGGGTTCTTAGAAGGGGCAGACATTGCTCTAGGTATTCCCTCCTCAAACAGTTGTTGAATGAGCAAATGTAGATCACTGTCTAGAGGAGGTTGCCGAGTATGAACATCTGCAAAAGAGGATTGTGATTCCTCACTGTCTATACTCTGGGAAGAACTCCCAGGTTCTGTGATTGTCAGAATTTCCTCCCCCTTTTTGGTAGCATCACCCACTTGCATAGGTGAGCTGGGAGATTGATCCATGACATCCACAGGTTCTTGTGGACCTGGATGAGTTGTCCTCATGGGTCTCTCAGCCATCTTGCCCTTGAGATCGGTGATCTCAAGTTGCTGGTCATTGACCCTCTTCTGTAAGATAGTCACCTGAGATTCCAGGTGAGCTATCTTTGAAAAAAAATAGGTGCAAAGATGTAACAGTTTGTGCACCTTTTGTTACAGACTCCCCTCATCTTCAGATGAAGAATCATTAGGGGATGAGAGAATTGGACCTAAGTCTTCTTCTTCACCACCAGAATAGGTTTCTTGGCTGCTGGATTTCCCCCGCCTAATAACAACTTCCAAAGAAGTGTCAAGAGGCTGGATTGCCATGGTAGAGGTCCTAGTGATGTTATCACTTGCAAAAGTGATAGCCTCTACCATATGGATTTCTTGAATATGTTCAGGACTATCCACCTTAGTAGGGGGTTGCGGATGTGGGCTAGAATAGGGGAAGCAGGAGGACTCATCTCTGCTTGAGTGTGGGAAGAGAGGAGAGACTCATGGTACTCACTGAAGCCCAAATCTTCATCAGAATAGAAGTCAAGGGTGGGAATGGGGCGGTTTAGATCAAGAGGTTGGGGATGGTAGCTTTCCCCAGAAGGTTGATCACTAGAGTATTGAGACTCAAAGTGATGGCTTAAGGCTGTTTGTGGGGTTGTGAGCTCATCAGGCTGAGCATGAGGAACCTCAACACTGATTGGTTGAAAGATGGGAGTGGTCTGCTCCTCAGGGGAAGTGGGAGCTCGAGATTCCACTTCCTTCTGTATGGGTTTTGATATGGGGGCCTGCACATGCTCAGTGGCAAGTGCAGGGGTTTGTTGGGATTTTCTTTTGTAGGTGATGGTGATGGTGCTGCTAGGTTTTCACCCTGAGCAATGAACTCAAACATTTTTGGGACAAGGGATGTTTCTACCCCATAGAAGCCAACAGTTGGCTTCTTCAAGATTTTGAAGATGCAGGGCCTCATTTGTCCTATTTTATGAATATTACCTATTCCCCTCAACTGTGGTCCCAACTCACAGTTGAAAATGTGTTGAACATACCTAGGGAACATGTAATACTTTAAGGAGGTCAAGTTTGCAAGTAAATTAGTATATACAAACTGAGAGTACCTAAACTTGACCCCTTGCACCATCCCATGGACTATAAAAGAGAGGTCTTCTGGAACTTGATCCCATCCTCCATGCTTGTTAGAAAGACTGTGAATGACGACATGGAGGATGTATTTCTATTTAGATGAGACGTTCCCTTTCCTGAAGGTGTTGACTGAGAAGTCACCTTCATAGCCCATCTGCCGAAAGGAGTGGTTGACAGCAGATTTGGGAAAGGCCAGCTCTCCTGCTTCATGATCCAGCTGCAAATGGGTGTTTATGATGGCTGGAGTGATGAAAACTGTCCTCCCCTGCACTATAGCAGACAATGCTTTCTCCCCATCCATGGTGACCTCTTGACAAGTCTTCCAGAACTCAAGAAACAAATCCTCATAGAGAGGATGATCAATTGAAAGGGAGGTGAAGTAGTGCGACAAAGAAAGGTACCTACACATATCTGAGAAGCTTGGATCCTTCTTAGAGTGTAACAGGGCAACCTGATTGTGTTGCCTGTGTAGGTGCATGGAAAAATCAGGGTTGTTGCGGCGATCAATGTTGGCCATTTGAGGAAGCTTTTTCAGTGAAAAAAGGAAGAAGAAGATGAAATTTGGGGGTAATCTTAGGGTAAGGATCAGTGAGAGTAGAGAGACGAAATAGAACCGTTTGAAAGATATATTTTGTGGATTTGAGACAAAGTTATGACAAAAGGATAACTTTGAAATCCGCAAGTGGGTCGTACTTCTGAAAAAGTGCGCCCAAAAAGTTAGTTTTCTTGAAGATATATGTTTTGGCTTCGGAAGCTTTGTAGTAAAGCTTACGAAGGAAAGTTTTGCTTCGGAAGATATTTCAAACAATTTTGAAAATTTGGCTTTGGAAGAAGTGAACAAGTCTTTCAAGACTTAGTTGCTTTCGGAAGATATTTGTTCTTTGAATACATTTAAGTGCTTATATATAAATTTAAGCTTCGGAAGATACTCCAAGAATTTCTTCCAAAGGTAAATCTTAGATAAGCAGTTAAATAATTTAAAGACATAAATTTCTTCTGAAGGCAATTTGAGTTCTTCCGAAGGTAAATTTCACAAATCTGAGTTATATCAGTTAAAAGTTAGTTTTCTTCCAAAGAGAACTGGGCTTATAAGGTGATCTAATAGACAACTTAGGACACACAATTTTAGGAAATAAAGTTGATTAAGTTATTAAAGAAAATCTATTCAAAGTTAATCATCCTAATAGCTGATACAAGATATTTAAATCTCTATTCATTAAATGCCTTTGTGAACAGATCAGCATATTGTTCATTTGTGTTAACTTTGATTAGTTTGATCAAACCTTTTTCAAAATTATCCCTAATCATATGATACCTGATGTTGATGTGTTTGATCCTTGAGTGCTACATAGGATTTTCTGTAATAGAGATGGCCCTGTTGTTGTCTATGTGGATGGGAGTCTCGTTGAAGTTGAACCCATAGTCTAGCATCTGATTCTGAATCCAAAGCACTTGAGTAGAGCAGCTTGCAGCAGCAATGTATTTTGCTTCAGCAGTTGATGCAGACACATAGGATTGCTTCTTGCATTGCCAAGAGACTATCCTTCCTCTAAGGAATTGACATCCCCCAGATGTGGACTTTGCAGTCATGTTGTAGCCACCATAATCACTATCTGTATAAGCATACAGATTAAAGTCTGAATTCTTTGGATACCAAAGGCCTAGATTTGGAGCACCTTTGAGGTATCTAAGAATCCTTTTGACAGTGATTAGGTGTGACATCTTGGGGTTGGCTTGATATCTTGCACATATACATGTGGCAAACATAATATCAAGCCTGCTAGTAGTAAGGTACATAAGTGACCCTATCATAGCCCTATAGAGATGTTCATCAACACACTCCCCCTCAAGATCAGGACCAAGGGAGTAGTTTCTGGCTATGGGTGTCTTTGCAACCTTACAGTAAGTCATCTTGAATCTTGTAAGTATATCCTGTACATACTTTGACTGACTAATGAAGATCCCCTCTTCAACCTGCTTCACTTGAATTTCTAGAAAGAAACTGAGTTCTCCCATGGCACTAATTTCAAATCTATTCTTTATCAGCATCTCAAAGTCTTTGTAGAGCTTTGGATTAGTTGAACCAAAAATGATGTCATCTATATATATTTGAACTAGCAGTGTGTCATTCCTTGTTTCTTTAATGAAGAGAGTCCCATCAATAGTACCTCTTTTGTATCCATGATGACAGAGGTATATTGATAGTGTCTTATATCACTTTCTTGGAGCTTGATGCAGTCCATATAGAGCTTTATCAAGCTTGCAGACATAATTAGGATGATCTGGGTCTACAAAGCCAGGTGGTTGTTTGATATAAACTTCTTCATCAATCACCCCATAGAGAAAAGCACATTTCACATTAAACTGGTAGCCTTGAAATCCTTGGATGCAGCATAAGCCAAGAATATTCTTACAGCTTCAAGTCTTGCAACTGGAGCAAAGATATCAATGTAATCAATCCCTTCTTCTTGAGTGTATCCTTGGACAACCCGTCTAGCCTTGTTCTTGATGATAATCCCTCTATCATCCTTCTTGTTCCTGAAAACCCATTTGGTACCTATGACAGTCTTCCCTTGAGGAAGAGGGCATAAGTTCCACACCTTCTGTCTTCTGATTTGAAGCAGCTCATCTTGCATAGCTTCAATCAAGCTTCCATCCTTCAAAGCCTCATCAACTTTCTTCGGCTCTATCTGAGATAAGAAACAAGAATATTGACAAACATGGCTGTCATGAGTTTGTCCTCTTGTTCTTACCCCTAAGTCAACATTTCTATTGATGTTTGTGGTGGGATGTGACTTGTGGATCCGAAGTTGAGGGATCACATCATGTTGGTTAGACAGATCTAAATTAGAAAAATTCTGATCTGGCAATGAGGTGTCTCCCACCACATCAGTACACTTATTAATAGAAACTTGATCAAATGAGTGTGTGACATCATTCATGTTGTCTTCAATGGAGTGGTTATCAGCATTAAGAAATTCTTGATCATTTTCACCACCTCCAGTTCCATCTGCATTAGAAGTTCCTTCTCCTGAATTCTAAGCCTCTGAGCTAGAATTTGAAGGCAACTCAGTTGAATCAGCAGTATTTGTCATGCTTGTGCTGATAGGAGCCTCAATTACAGGGTTAGTCACCACTGGAGCTGAAGTAATTTTCTTGGTTGGCCTTCTCAGCTCAAATCTTGGATCAGGATCTTCTGTTGATCTGTTATCTGTATCTTGAAACATTCTCACAAGACTTGTTAAAAAAGTTGGTAACTAAATCAAGATCAAATAGCCAATCTAGACCAGAACCTTTCACATAGGGTGTGTGTTCATTGAGAGTCATATTGGCTGACTCCATAATGATTCTAGTTCTGAGATTGTATACTCTATAACCCTTAGCTTGAGAAGAGTATCCAACAAAGTGTCCATCATCTGATTTCTCAGCAAACTTGGCTATTTGATCTTTGGTATTCAAGATGGTGAAAGGACGTCCAAAGGTTCTGAGAAAACCAATGAATGGTCTCCTTTTGCGCCATAGTTCATAAGGAGTCTTACCATGTATCTTAACAACTAAAACTCTATTCTGCACATAGCAGGCTGTGTTGACAGCCTCTGCCCAAAAGGTGATAGGCAGTTTAGAGTCAGACAACATGTTCTTGCAGCTTCAATAAGTGTCCTGTTTCTCCTCTCAGCAACACCATTTTGCTGAGGAGTCCTGGGAGCACTATATTGTCTTAAAATACTCTTTTCATCACAAAATGTATCAAGGATTTGGTTTTTGAATTCAGTTCCTTGACATCTTATGGTCTTGACATTATGATCAGATTGATTCTTAATTTTCAGTATGAAGTTCTTCAAGATCTCAGGAGTTTCATCCTTAGTTCTAAGGAAAAATACCTAGGTGAATCTTGTGAAATCATCTGTGATCACTAAACAGTAACAGGTCCTTCCTAGATTCATTACACTGGTGGAGCCAAACAGAACCACATGTAACAAGTGTAGGGGAGTAGTGATAGAGTTCATTTCCTTTGGCTTGTGAGACACTTTGTGTTGCTTTCCTTTTAGGCATGCAACACAGTGGTCATCACTTGTAAACTCTTTCTTTGGTATTCCAGTTACCAAATCATTCTTAATTAATTTATTCATGTTTTTAAAGTTTACATGGCACATTCTTTTATTCCAAAGGAAAGACTCATCACTATTTGCTTTAGACAGAAAGCAAGAAACTTCTCCAGAGGGAGATGTTTCTTGTAGATCCATCTTGTACATGTTCCCTCTCCTTGGGGCTCTGAGCAGAATATGCTCTTGAGGAATGTCAACCCCGGGCTTGAGAATAATGCACTCATGCTCAGTAAAGAGCATGTGATGTTTTTGGTCACAAAATTAGGACAAACTCAAAAGATTGTATCCAAGCTCCTTAACAAAGTTTACCTTTTCAATGTTGAGCTTACCATTTGTAACCTTGCCCCTGCCAGTAATGTAACCTCCTGCATCTCCTCCAAAAGCAACTGGTCCTCCATCAAATCTTTCAAACTTTTGAAGTAAGGACTCATTGCCTGTCATGTGCCTGGAGCAGCCACTATCAATGATCCACACATTTCTGTTTGCCTTTGGCTGTCCCTGCACAAAAAAAAAGGTGATTTAGTTACATTTGGAAACCCAAGCCTCTTTGTTCTTGGGCTTGTTAAAATGAGTTGAAGACAATGAAACAGTAAGTGATCCAATGTTCAGGCTCTAAGGATCATTTGTTGTTGCTGATGAAGAATCTTCAGTCACACGGTCTTCCTTCATCTTCCACACCACCTTTGGAAAATTTGGCTTGACCTTCAAAGCTTCGAAAGCTTTTGCAGCTATGGAAGATTTGGAGACTGGACCTTCAGAAGATCTTGCTTTCACTGTATCAAGCTTTAGTACTACGGAAGTATTCCTTTCTTCCGAGACCAAATTTTCTTCCCAAGGCAATTTTTCATTTGCCTTCTTCTTTATTTTGGAGCTTCCGAAGGAAACAAATTTTCCTTCCGAAGCTTTCTTTTCCTTCTTCTTCGCAGAAGCCATTTCTTTGACCATGTGGATTTTACTTTTAGGATTGTAGATGCAATCCTTAGCCAGATGAGAAGTACTACCACACATGATGCAATCCATTTGCTTCCTTATGGGAGTCTTCTTCTGAGAGCAAGACTGAACTTGAACACTTTCTTTCTCCAGCTTCTTCTTCATAGATGATGCAACAATTTTCTTAGGGAGAGAATTTCTCTTGGAGGAGGATGGTTCAGACTGTGTAGCAGTGGTACACAGCAATTCAGCCTTCTCTTTGCTGGAATTAGTTGGAACTATACTAAAACTCCTGGTACTAGAGTTTGTAGTTGATTCCTCAGACTTTACCACTTCAAATCCTGTAGAGATGAACACTTGTTTCTACTTGGAGTCAAAAGTGGCTTTGATCTCTTGAGCCTTCTTTGATATTCTCTTTGCTCTTCTGATCAAGTTCTTCCTCTTTATCTTTGTCATACCAACCTTCTTACTCTCCTCAAGAGCATGGTAACCCTTTTTGGATTGACTCTTTTCACTCATTTCAGAATCATCCCTCACTTTCTCTCTTCATCCTCTTCAACTCTTGGATCTATGAGGGGAAGCTCATCTTCACTAGTTCCATACCTTGGAGATCTTGCGGATAATAGTGTGAGGAGGAGCTATCTCACAAGATCCATGTCCCTGCTTATTCTGATAACAAACTTTTGCATGCAGAGATAAGAATATTATGTTCTTGAAGGTCTCTTCTTCAAGAACATATTTTTCTGCCCTGGCTTTGCTTATCACAAGCTCGGCCTGGCATTCTGTCAACTTAGTAACAAGATCTTTTATTTGAGTCTTGTAGTTTGTTTGCTCATGTTTAAAAGTTAAAATTGTTTTCTCTAGATCTTCTATTTTAAGCTTATAATCATTTTCAGCTCTCTTAAAATCAGCTTTTAAAATGTTTAAAGACTCAATATCAGATCTCATTTCTAAGTTGCAGGACCTGTATCTGTTTACTTTAGCAATACATTCAGGAGAGCAAAGATGTTCTAATACCTTGGCTTCATCCTGGTCAGCCATGAGTGCTTGATTTAGAGAAGCATCTTCAGCTTGGAAGCTCCAGTCAAAGCCTCCTTCTTCAATAGCAACTGCAACTTGCTGTCTTGGCTTCTTATTCTGGTGTCCTCCTTCAGTGTAGTTCGACCTGGATGATGCTTGGCCACCATTTGACTTAGGTGCCTTGCATTCTTTGGCAAAGTGTACCATCTGGTTATAGTTGTAACACTTTACTTTGCTTTTGTCAAGCCCAAACTTGCCACTAGCTGCATTGCTAGGGAACCTTCTCCCAGTCCTCTTGTAGAACTTTTGGGCTCTATGAGTGAGAAGAGCCATCTGCTGGACTATTTCCATATATTCCAGATCATCAGGATGGATACAGTCCAGGTCTTCAAGAGTGAAGAGAAAGTGCCTAAACTTTCATTGGTAGAGACAAAGGCTTGAGAGGAACTCATCTCTTGGAAGGGACTTCCTTGGTTGTAGCTCTCTCTGGGTCTCTCTAGGAAGGTGATGAGAGGACCCTTTTATGAAGTTTCAGGGTAATAGATAAGATGATGTTATGGTTCTCTGCTATCCCTTTCACCCACATGAAGGGCTGAACTCTGGTGAGTATTGGATTTACCAGATGAATTTTGCATGTTCATCTCCATTTGGTATCTACTGAGTATCCTATACAACTCTGTGAGAGTAAGGGTCTTGAGGTTTTCAGTCCTCTTAATGACCACACAGTAGTGTGTCCATTGTCTGGGAAGAGAGGACATGAACTTCCTAACAATATCCCTGTTCTCAATAGTTACTCCAACATCAGCTAGAGTATCCACAATCTCAACATACCTAATGTATTGTTGAGTCATGGTTTCACCTGTCTTGAAGGTGAAGTTTTCAAACTGCTACTTCAGGAGGACCTTCTTGTTTTCCTTGGCTTCATTCCTCATACATCAGTTTTAGTGCATCCCATAGCTGTTTATTGGTCTTGCACTTCTTGAAACCTCTATAGATGGAGTTTGGAAGAGAAAGCTGGAGGGCTGTCATGGCTTTCTGATCAATATCAATCCTTTTCCAGTCTTCATCAGAAAAGTCAACCCTCTCCTTTGGTATCATGCCACCAACAACAGCAGCTGAAGAGGTGCATGGTACATGAGGTCCATTGACAACAGACTCCCATATCTTGGAATCTTGAGACTTGATGAAGCCTTCCATTCTTTGGCACCAAGTGTCAAAATCCTCGGGAGTGATCAGTGGGGACTTTTTCATAGTTCCAGTTTCCATATCAGCCTTAGAGATAGCTGCCATTTGAAGAGTTAAGTGATGTGTGAAGCTAAGAGGATTAAAGATGGTGAGATCTTACAATCAAGAGCCTGGAATGCTCTGATACCAATTGAAATTTCAAGACCGTGTAAGGGTACTTAGCACTTTGTTTCACACTAAGGAGAGATCTTAGATCACTTAAGAATTCAAATAGGGAACTGGTAACTCGAGACAGATGATACTAGGAACACAAGTAAATTGAAGAGACAGAACTATGAGCAACACGAGAACACAAGATTTGTTTTCAAGGATGTTGTATATTGATTTCAAGTTCTTTTACAAGTGTTACAAAGCATAAAGAAATTACAAGGACCTGAGAAACTTTTATACTACAACCTAGCATCATCACTTACATGTAAAGACAGTTGGGATTTGACTAATCTAGACAACAAGATCAATCTACAGTCAAAAGGCAGATTGCCTTTTGACTAGTGACTATGACATGCCATAGCTCATGACTTTTCCTAATACAAAAAAGTCTACAGGAACAAGTAAGGTAAGTTACAGGCAAAGACCATTCCTACTTTTTGATAAAGCATGAAAGTTTCACCAACTTGTGTAAAGTAGGTGAACCACCAGAGCAGGCAGCTTAAAGTGTGTCAGCTTTATCAAAAGTTGATTAAGAGAAAGCATATTTTCTCCGTCCTCTGAAGAAATCAGTCTTCACAGCTTTGGAAGAATTTGTCTCTGAAGCTTCCGAAGATTTCATATTTGGCTTTAGAAGATGCTCGTCTTTGGCTTCGGAAGATTTCACACTTAGAATATTTTTCTGTTTGAGTGTGAAACTTCCGAAGTAACTCCTTCTGAACTGTTAGCTTTGGAAGATCTTACACTTGGACACGTTTAAGAGTGTAAGACTTCCAAAGCTATTTCATCTTTGTTCCTTAGTGCATGTATGGAAGACTTGGTTATTCTAGCTTGTTGGTTGCATCAGCCTCATAATCTTCAGATGATCTTACAAAGTTCAAACCCTAAATTCACCCACAAACCAACTTTGTTCTTGCCTTTCTTCATTTCAAAGCTACTCAAAATGGCCAACCCTAATCCATAAAACCAACCAGATTTTTCCATGAATCTTTATAGCAACACAATCAGGTTGCTCTATTGTCATCTAAGAAAGAACCAGGTTTCTCAAATGTTTGCCACTTCTTATCTCTCTTAAAATACCTCACCGCCCTCACTACAGACCCTCCATTATATGAAAATCAACTCCTAGAGTTCTGGAGGACCTTCCAAGAGGTCATCTTGGATGGTAAGAAGCCACTGTCTGCCACAGTGCAGGGGAGGACAATAGTAATCACTCCAGCCACCATCAACTCTCATCTGAGGCTGGATGATGCAGAAGGCGAGTTACCCTTCCCCAAATCTGCTGTAAACAACTCATTCCGGCAGATGGGCTATGGAGGGGACTACTTTGTCAGAACCTTCAAGAAAGGTAAGGTTTTCTCTCAATAGAAGTAGCTCCTCCATATGGTAATCCACTCTCTATCCAACAAACATGGAGGTTGGGACCAAATTCCTGAGGACTTATCCTACATAGTCCATGGGATGGTTCAAAGGGTAAAGTTCAATTACTCCAACTTTGTTTATACAAACTTGCTTGCTTACTTGGACTCCTTAGAGTATTATATGTTCCTTAGATATGTTTAACACATTCTTAACTGTGAACTGGCCTCACAGTTAAGGGGAATATGTAATATTCTTAAATTGGGATAGATGAAGCATGGCATATTCAAAACAATAAGAAAGTCCATTATTGGCTTCTCGGGGTTAGAAATAGCCTTGGTCCTAAAAATGTTAGAGCTCATTGCTTAATGTGACAACTTGGCATCACCTACTAATGTTTAACCCACACCTTCTACATCTGCACCACCCACACAGCCACAAATCACCATCACCTACAAAAGAAAATCCAAACGAACCCCTGCTCAGTCTACTCAAGTTGAGCAAGCCCCCAAATCACCACCTATGCAGGAAGAAGTGGAACCAAGAGCTCCCACTTGTCCTGAGGAGCAGACCTCTCCCATTATTTCTTTGATCAGTGCTGAGGTTCCTCATGCTCAAATTGATGAGCTCATCACCCCAACCTTAAGCCTTCACTCTAAGTCTCAAAACTCTAGAGATCAACTTTCAAGGAAAGCTACCATCCCCAGCCTCTAGATCTCAACCATACAATCCCCAACCTAGAATTTTATGATAATGAGGATATGGGTTTCAGTGAGTACCATGAGTCTCTCTTCTCCATCCCTACTTAAGGAGAGATGATTGCTCCTGAATCTCCCATATCTAGCCTACATCATCCACCCACAACTGATGTCGACCTCCCTGAACATGTTTAGGAGGCCCATATGGTATATCATAATCGTAGAATCATCCTTCATATCTTCCTACATTGATGTAGTTTCAATAATTCAAAGACATTTTAAGGAGGGCATACCAAGGGCAATGTCTACCCCATCCTACCTTGCTGAAAATCAAATTGTAGGATGGAGGTATGATGCTAATAAGAAAGCCCTAGTAATCTTTAGGTCTCAGGGATAGCAAGAAGTCTTCAACTTTTACAACCTAAGATACTATAAGAGCTTCTCTTTAGTTGGCTTGCCTCTTTCCAAATCAAGTCAATCCAGGCAAGATGCAAGGTTAGCCGAGAGAATTCAAGAAACGGTGCTTGAAGAGTTCAAGAACAGATCTAAACTATATAGACAGAGGCTAGCAAGCAAGACTATTAGTCAACTAGATGCTGAGGTGGACCCTAAGATTAGCTTCAAAGGGGAAACCTTAAAGGCCTAGTAGTTGAGCCTGTTAACCTTGAGAAATGAACTTCTTCAACACCCATTACCTTTAGTGAGGCAACAGTTGGTGAAAGGTGTCTTACAGCCTCTCTTTGGCCAACTCAAGTGCAACACCAAGTAATGAAGGCCAAAGCTCTCTCTACTCTGAGTCACACAGGCCAGTGACTAATAAAATGAAGAGGATAATGACCTCTAAGGAGATTAAGGCGGATAAGAGAGAGAGGAAGAGGAAGGCAAGGGGAGAGAGTTCAAGTGGGACTCCTGGCTTTATGGAAGTTGCTATCAGGGCTGCCCCAGGCCAAGCACTCAAGAAGATGAGTTGAGGGCAGCGAGGCTGAACTATTTGGGGTCCAAAAACTATAATGTTGATGAACTCATCTCTCTCCCTTTGGATAAGCTGAATGAACTGGCTGATATGGAAGTCTGAAAGGAGAGGAGGGAATTTGAGGATGCAAAATTGCTTCTCAAAATCAAAGAAGAAAGAAGAAGAAAAAGACTCTACAAAGCTCCTACCCTCTCCCCAGTTCAGGAAAGTCCTGAGGCAGAGGTTGTGGCCATTGAGCAACAAACTATCATAGGTAGGGAACATGACCAACAAAACATGATTACCTACCTGAGTACCACTGGCCTCTATCAGGTAGCAGACCTGCTTCCCTTGTCCTATGAATACATTGAATTTGAATACCCAAGCAGCTTAAGCAAGAAGTGGTAAAAGAACAAATAGCTGGTAAAAGGAAGATGAGAGAAGAGGCTGTAAAGTAAAGAACCACCATCAGAGCCAATCAGAAGAAGTATGCTGACAGACAAAAGATGGTGAGCTTCTTGAAACTGAATGGATTCTCTGGAAGGAGACTTGGTCCAATGTCTCTATCCACCGAGGATGAGCACATTAAAGTGATCAAGCAGAAGTTCAAAAGGGGTGAGCTGGTTGACTTGCATTCTCCACCAAGTCAGGCTCCGCTTGAAGCTGAGGTCAAGGCTGAAACCCAAGAGACAACACAACCTAGACATAGTGCTACATCACAGTAAGCTTCATTTTCAGATCCACAGTAAGGTCCTAATCCCTTTCCTTCTAAATTTGTGAAGGAAAAGGACCCAACTGAGAAGGATAAACAAGAACCATCCAATACTCAAGGCTAACCTTTTCAGTTAAATTACAGAAAGAGGGAGAGGATGGCCATCAGAAGGGAAAAGAAGAAGAAGGAGTCCAAGGCATCCACCTCTGCACCTCAGGATAGGTCAAAACTATTGGAAATGATCTGCCCAAAATACATATTGAATTGATGTGGCTAGTACGTTATGATCCAAGTCGGGTCATACCCAATAACAAGCTAGACAAACACCAAAGATATTTGTTTTATGATATGATCATATAAATAAATATTAGAATATTTGGAAATTGGGTTTCCAAATATTTACACTTGTGTTGTAAATGAATTATATGGATAATTTATTTCAAAGAGAGATGAATATTAATTCATCCGCATTTGTTTAAAACAGCCGCATTTGATGTGGTTGAACAAATGCGGATGTTGTTTACTCATCCGCATTTACAAATGCGGATGAAGAAACTATATCCGCATTTGCTTATGAAAGAAATGTGGTTAAGCGTTTTTGGAAATGCTGATGGAAACATTCATCCGCATTAACTAATACGAATGAGCATTTTTGGAAATTCGGCCAAATTCCTTCGTTCGCATTTACAAATGCGGATGATATGTGAAGAAATGCGGATGGGTTAAAGGGGCTGGGCCCACCCACTTTTCTCTCCTGAATTTTATGTTTCTAAGAATGCAATATAAGATTACATTCTGATCTCTCTGAAAAAAAACCTTTTGGTAAAAACGAAAAGAGTAGAAATCCCTTTTTCTCTCAATCGGTCAAGAGAAAAATCAAAGTTTTCACAAGTGAAAATCCTAGCAAACCGGTGTTCTTGTTGGTGGCTCATGGGTAGACCTGCTTGAGGCATCCTATTTTGGAAGCTGCCATCTTCGTTCACCATCTGCAGACCTAACTGTTGAAGGTTGTTTTTTGAACGTTCTATGGTTGTTTGTAAGCATGATTTCATATATCGATCCATATGGGGTTTTAACAGATAAATATAAAAATGTTTTATATATATGCTAACTGTAACAAGTTTTTAAACTGAAATTTTGCTATGTTTTCTATTTTATATGGATAAATAGATCTGATAAACTTGTTCAAAACCCAACAATGGCATCAGAGCCGGTTATATGGATACATTCTTCTTTTGGACTGAAAAATTTGATTTCTTGGTGATGTTTCACCAAAAGGCCGAGAGGTTTCAGTCCTAGTATCCCCTGTTTTTCAAGATCTCTTTAGACATGCATATTGTAATCTTGAAAAATTTAAATCATTTGGATGATTCTGTTTTTGGAAGCAAAACCATGGTTCTCGGTTATTTATGCTTTAGCCGAGAATCTATGGTTCAAGGGGATGCTTTTGGAGTTTTGCTTACATATGTGTTTTATTTGTTCATAACCAAAGCCGAGACCTATGGTTGAATGTGTTGTGTTTTGTATTTAATTATTCAAATGGTTTGTAATAATTGAATGTATTTATTCTTCTATTGGGTATGTAATTTATTTATTTTTTATTTGGCATGTAAAATAAATAGGTTAGTTTCAAATGGTTTGTAATAATAAATGTATTTATTCTTCTATTGGGTATGTAATTTATTTATTTTTTATTTGGCATGTAAAATAAATAGGTTAGTTGCATTTTGCTTTTACTAGAAAAATGTATTTAGGATATATTTTGTAAAAGAAGATGCAACGAGGCTACCTTTCTCGGTTTTAACCGAAAGGAGAAGATGAAGGCCCAAAGGAGTTTGGTGGGGAAGTCAAAGCCTACTTGGAAACACAAATGGATTGGAAGAATCATAACACAAGATGGACACTTGAAGCATTTGGATGCGGGATCTAGTGGGAGTTCACTGACACAAATGTTGTGTCATATTCACCCTTAGGAATGACCTTAATAACTCACTTGTTTCGGTCAACAAGTGATGTTAAGTTTAGTAGCCTACGGTTATGAACTCATGTGATGCTTGTGTGGTTGATTTATTATTGTTTTGTGTTATATGGATATGCATGATTAAACAATTTAATATCACAACAAGCATAAAATTGGTTCTTATGAAACATTTAAATGGGTAATAAAAGGGTTTATTAAAAGTTAATGTGTTAACAATAAAATTGGTTTTATTGAAAGAACCTTGAAAAATTGTTTTTCACACTAGTACCACACATTTGAATGCATGTAAATGTTAGGTACAAAATGGTTTTCAAAACTAGAATTAATGAAAAATGAAATCCCTTTTAAACAAGTTTAACACCATCCTTTTACACAACACTCGAATCACTTGGGAACTATTTGTGGGATAAAGGTCACCTAACCACTTTTAGGAAACTTGTGTGTTTGAGGTGGGGTTAACGTATTTGTGGGATAAAGGTCACCTAACCACTTGTATGTGTAAACTCACACGTGTGTAAGTAGGATGACTTGAGTTGGAAACCATGTTAATAGGGTCAATGAAGCATGGCGTACAATGGTGTTGATGGGATTAAACATGCCAACTTAACATAAAGACGTTTAACCGATCCTATAAAACTAGAAGTTGCAAAGGGTTGCAATTGTCAAGTGTTGACTACCTTGTTAATTTAAATAATGGGATAAAGGTCACCTAACCATTATTTAAATATAACGTTGGATTCTAGATTTTAGTTATTAATTGTCTATGAGACGTGAAAGGGTATTAATAATTAAAATTTCTTTTTCCGAAAATACTAAAATTGAACTTTGTTAATATTTGTAGAAATGGCCGCAAACAACAACGCTACCACCCCGACCGTCCATAACCTATCACTAAGAACTATCTTAGAAAGGGATCGTCTTAACCATAATAATTTTATGGATTGGTTTCGAAACTTGAGAATCGTTCTCAAGCAGGAGAAGAAATCCTATGTATTAGACGATCCCATTCCCGATGAACCTGACATTAATGATGTTGATGTCTATAACATTGGGTTAAGCACACAGAGGATTCTGTGCAGGTTTCTTGCCTCATGTTGGGAACCATGATTCCCGAGCTCCAAAAGGATTTGGAGCATCATGGGGCGTACGACATGATTACCCAGTTGAAGGAAATGTTCCTTCAACAAGCAAGGGTAGAGCGCTTCGAAACGGTTCAAGTTCTTCATGCATGTCGCATGGATGAAACTCAATCGGTATAATCTTATTTAGTTAAGATGAAGAGCCATATTGATCGCCTTGAGAGGATAAACTGTCCCATCTCGAAAGAGTTGGCCACGGATTTGATCCTCAATGGTCTAACCAAAATGTTTGAGACATTTATCATGAATTATAACATGAATGGTTGGGACAAGAGCATTTGTGAACTCCACACAATGCTTAAAACAGCCGAGACAGCGATGGGTAGAAGGGTTTTACCGGTCCTCATGATCAATGAGGGAGGCAACAAGAAAAGGTAATACCCCGATCCCAAGGCAAATGTTGCCAAAGGCAAAGGGTACATTAAAGGGAAAGGTAAGGGAAAAGCTAGAGCCGAACCTCCAAAACCAAAGCTTAAGAAGCCTAAGGTGACGGAGAACGATCCATGATTTGAGTGTGGTGAGATAGGGCATTAGAAGAGGAATTGTCCAACCTATCTCAAAGAGTTGAGGAACAAGAGGGATGCTGGGCAGACCTCAGGTACAACTTTCATGATTCATATTAGATTAAATGCTATTTCTTCAAACACATGGGTATTGGATACCGGATGTGGAACTCATATTTGCAATTTGTTGCAGGGGTTCAAAAGAAATAAGCTTTTCAAGAAGGGAGACACTAGTCTCTACAAGGGCAATGGAGCAAAAGTTGAAGTCGAAGCCCAAGGAGATTATGTTTTGAAGCTTTCAAATGGTTTGGAAGTTGTTCTGAAAAACATTTTGTATGCTCCTAGTTTGACTAGGAACATAATTTATGTTTCCCTTTTAAAACAATATGGTTATGCATTAAAGTTTGTAAATGATGGTATTTATGTTTTTATGGATGATGCATTTTAATTTAAGGCTATGCCTTTTAATGGTATCTATGAATTGGTTCATGATGACTCATCCTTTAATAACTCGTTATACCAATCAAGCACCAAGAAACTTAAAGTGGGTTTAAGTAATTCATATCTTTGGCATTGTCGTATTGGTCATATAAATAAGAATCGGATTCAAACACTTCAAAAGAATGGTCTTTTGAAAACAAATGAAAATGGTTCATTTGATAAGTGTGAATCTTGTTTACAAGGAAAGATGACCAATTTGCCATTTAGTGGTACTAACGAAAGGGCAAAAGATTTATTAGGAATCATACATTTAGATGTATGTGGTCCTTTTAAGACAATGACAAGGAATGGTAATAGATACTTCATTACCTTTACCGATGATTATAGTCGTTATGGGTATGTGTACTTGTTAAGACACAAAGATGAAGCCTTTGAAATGTTCAAAGTCTTCCAAAATGAAGTTGAAAATCAACTCAATAAAACCATCAAAGTACTTCGTTCGGATAGAGGAGGTGAATACCTAAATGATGCCTTTCAAAGTCATCTTAGGAGTTGTGGATTTATCTCGCAACTCAATCCACCAAGAACACCATAACATAATGGTGTGTCCGAAAGGAGGAATCGAACTCTATTGGATATGGTTCAATCTATGATGGCTAGAAGCACATTGCCTCTATCATTTTGGGGTTACGCATTACTCTCGGCATTCCGTATTTTAAATATGGCCCCAACCAAGAAAGTGGACAAGACACCTTTTGAAATATGGCATGGAAGGGTTCCATCATTATCATATTTAAAGGTATGGGGTTGTGAGGCTTATGTCAAACGCAACTCCCAAAACAAACTTGAAATTCGATCCACTAAGTGTATATTTGTTGGATATCCCAAAGACTGTATGGGATATTACTTCTTTGATCCAACAGAGCAAAAGGTATATATTGCTCGAAAGGCTGAGTTCTTGGAAACTAAGTTCCTTATGGAAGGAACGACGTATAGAACAGTGGAATTTGATGAGGATCAAGAACCACAAGCCAATACACGTTTGGTTGAAATTAGCGATCAACAAGAGGTTGTTGATAATGATCAAGTGGTTGATCAATACACACAAAATGTTCACAGATCTGGTAGAATTAGCATTACACCTGAAAGATATGGATTTTTCATGAATGGATGCTATGTGGTTGACTCGGATGAACCAACTACATACCATGATGCAATGTCCATTTCGGATTATGACAAATGGCTAGAAGCCATGAACGTAGAGATGCAATCCACGCATGACAACCAAGTATGGGAATTGGTTGAACCACCACTTAACTCCAAACTGGTTGGATGTAAGTGGGTTTTCAAGAAGAAACCGATATGCATGGAAACTTGGATACTTATAAAGCAAGACTTGTAGCAAAAGGTTTCACTCAAACTCAAGGGGTTGATTATGATAAAACCTTCTCGCCCGTGGCATTGCTAAAGTCAATTAGGATATTATTTGCCATTACCGCATATTATGAGTATGAGATTTGGCAAATGGATGTCAAAACCGCTTTCCTTAATGGACATCTCGAAGAGACTGTCTATATGGTTCAACCTGATGGTTTTGTCGAACCACAACATCCTAACAAAGTATGCAAGTTAAAGAAATCAATCTATGGATTGAAACAAGCATCCAGAAGTTGGAATCAATGTTTTGATGAAGAGATCAAGAAATTTGGATTCATCAAGAACGCTGATGATGCTTGTGTGTATAAAAAGGCTAGTGGGAGCATTATTACATTTTTAGTATTGTATGTTGATGACATACTATTATTTGGAAATGACATTCCAACCATAGAAGGTGTAAAAACCTGGCTTGGAAGTTGTTTTTCCATCAAGGATCTTGGTGAAGCCGCTTACATTTTGGGAATGAGGACTTATAGGGATAGATTAAGGCGGTTGATAGGTTTAAACCAAAGTGCATACATTGATAAAATCTTGAAAAGGTTCAAATTGGAAAACTCTATCAACGAGGGACAATATTGAGTACATCTCAATGTCCAAGCTCAAAGGACGAGCAAGAAAGAATGAAGGAAGTCCTATATGCATTTGCTATAGGATCCATCATGTATGATATGATATGCACTAGACCGGATGTGTCATGCGCTTTGAGCATGACAAGCAGATACCAGCAAAATCCGGGAAATTGCCATTGGATGGCAGTTAAGAGTATATTGAAATATCTTAGAAGGACTAAGGATATGTTTCTAATATATGGCTCTGGTGAGGAGGAACTCTTTGTAAAGGGTTACACGGATGCGAGTTTCCAAACTGATCGAGATGATTCTCTATCACAATCAGGATATGTTTTCATTATGAATGGTAGAGCAGTCCCTTGGAAGAGCGCAAAACAAGATGTGGTAGCATTGTCCACCACTGAATCGAAATACATCGTCGCCTCATTGGCAACTCAAGAAGCTACGTGGATAAGGAAGTTCATTTCCGACCTAGGGTTGGTCCGTACCATTCAGGACCCTCTAGAGATCTTTTGTGACAACGAGGGTGCGATTGCTCAAATTAAGGAACCCCAAGCACAACAAAAGACGAGGCACATTGAGTGGAGATTCAACTACATAAGGGATGAAGTTGAAAAAGGAAAGATATGTATTCGCAAAGTTCATACCGATCAAAACATTGCGGATCCACTCACGAAGCTCCTTGAAAGGCCAAAGCATGAGAGTCATACTTGTGCCTTAGGACTTCGATATTCTAGTGATTGGATTTGATCTTTTCAGTATTTAAATATCGGAACGATTGTAAATTTTAACTCGTTTGTATAATTATGATACTTTGAGTTATGTTCCATTTTAGCAAGTTTAAATCCGTGAATAAGTTATTTATTCTAAATGTCCGTAGTCGCTCATATTTGTGGGAACAAAGATGAAAGTAAGACTATCATGAACTTGGATTGGCGGATATTCATAAGGTATGAATATAGAGCAAGGGTTTGCTTCCAAGGTTCGTGGATATTTATAGGTTATATATATTAGACTGACCCGCCCTCAAATTTTACTATATGGAATCTTGTGATATTCACTAAATGTGCCTCGTTTGCTTCCAAGTAAAGGCGAATATCATAGTATCCTCCGACCTGAGATACATATTGGGTTTTGATATTCACTAAATATAATACCTTGATCTAGTTCGTCGTTGTACTGAAATAATGGACATCACATAAGGCTTTGTTCAGGTGTGATACAAGGTGATTGTGAGAAACATATGTAGTCAAGATGGGATTTATTCCTCTTATTCGTTGAAAGTGAGATGTCTATGGCCTGATAAAGTTAAATCAACAGAGAATGATCATTCTGTGTCTCTGGATTTAACATGACATCTGAAACAAAAGGATATATGATTTGATTCACCTAAATCATTTCAAGTAAGGGACTTGAAATAGATGATGTTATTGAATGGCACTTAGTCATGCGTATTAGGGGTAGTAAACCGTTTTTAGGCGGTATTTGCTACTTGCATCAATCCTCTATGTATCTTGTGCAAGTGGAAGATTGTTGGAAATGATCTGCCCAAAATACATATTGAATTGATATGGCTAGTACGTTATGATCCAAGTCAGGTCATACCCAATAACAAGCTAGACAAACACCAAAGATATTTGTTTTATGATATGATCATATAAATAAATATTAGAATATTTGGAAATTGGGTTTCCAAATATTTACACTTGTGTTGTAAATGAATTATATGGATAATTTATTTCAAAGAGAGATGAATATTAATTCATCCGCATTTGTTTAAAACAACCGCATTTGATGTGGTTGAACAAATGCAGATGTTGTTTACTCATCCGCATTTACAAATGCGGATGAAGAAACCCTATCTGCATTTGCTTATGAAAGAAATGCGATTAAGCATTTTTGGAAATGCTGATGGAAACATTCATCTGCATTAACTAATGCGGATGAGCATTTTTGGAAATACGGCCAACTAACTTCGTCCGCATTTACAAATGCGGATGATATGTGAAGAAATGCGGATGGGTTAAAGGGGCTGGGCCCACCCACTTTTCTCTCCTGAATTTGATGTTTCCAAGACATGCAATATAAGATTGCATTCTGATCTCTCTGGGGAAAAAAAACCTTTTGGTAAAAACGAAAAGAGTAGAACTCCCTTTTTCTCTCGATCGGTCAAGAGAAAAATCAGAGTATTCACAAGTGAAAATCCTAGCAAACCGGTGTTCTTGTTGGTGGCTCGTGGGTAGACCTGCTTGAGGCCTCCTATTTTGGAAGCTACCATCTTCATTCACCTTCTGCCGACCTAACTGTTGAAGGTTGTTTTTCGAACATTCTATGGTTGTTTGTAAGCAGGATTTCATATATCGATCCATATGGGGTTTTAACAGATAAATATAAAAATGTTTTATATATATGCTAACTGTAACAAGTTTTTAAACTGATATTTCGCTACGTTTTCTATTTTATATGGATAAATAGATCTGATATACTTGTTCAAAACCCAACAATGGCATCAGAGCCGGTTATATGGATACATGCTTCTTTTGGACTGAAAAATTTGATTTCTTGGTGATGTTTCACCAAAAGACAGAGAGGGTTTCTTCTGTACCGATCTTTATGTGTTTTCTTTATGTTTAGAAGCTTGTTTTTTTGTGTTTAAGTGCTAGAACTATAGGTAGCTCTCAGGTTTGAGGAGTTTTCACTCGAAAGCTATTAGAGGTGAGTTCTAGATCCCCTCTTTTACATGTTTCTTCTTGTTTGGGGCTGGTATGCATATTAAACTATTGTTTTCTACACAAACTATGTTTTTTTCCATGTATGGTACGATTGAAATATGATGAATGTTTGTTTATGTGACATCTATGATGTTGGGTAGATGTTTAGCATGTTTTAACTGTGTAGCTTTTTAGATCTATGCTAAGTATAAGTTAGAATGATGTTTGGGGACTGGAAAATATATATGATGCATTGCAGTTGATAATTATAGTGTCTGTTGTGGACACTTAGGAATTGCATGGTATCCAATGTGGACTTGGTATGTCCGTTGTGGACGCTTAGAAATATTATGCATGTGTCCGCT
The DNA here is from genome assembly GCA_025506505.1 of Flaveria sonorensis. Classification (NCBI taxonomy): domain Eukaryota; kingdom Viridiplantae; phylum Streptophyta; class Magnoliopsida; order Asterales; family Asteraceae; genus Flaveria; species Flaveria sonorensis. The sequence goes on along the minus strand of CM046440.1, from coordinate 29,442,305 downwards.
GTGGACTTGGTATGTCCACTATGGACACTTAGAAAAATTGTGCATGTTCTCCGCTGTGGACACTTAGACAAATTTTGCATTCTGTCCGCTGTGAACACTTAGGAATTTTTATGATTGTTCGTTGTGGATTTCTTCATCCGTTGTGGACTTTGTTCATCCGCTGTGGGCTTTGTTCATCTGCTGTGGACACTTAGTAAATTTTATGAACTGTCCGCTGTGGACTTTGTTCATCCACTGTGGATACTTAGAATATTTTGGCCATGCGCTGTGGACTTTGACTGTCCGCTGTGGACACTTAGAAAACTTTAAGTCATCTGTTGTGTGTTTGTTCATGCGCTGTAGACACTTAGAGTTTTTCTAGAATTTTGGGAAATAGAATTTAGTGTTATGTCTTGACGTTTTATGGTGGTTTATGCCTGTTGATGTTATGTATGCTTGAGGGTTGTTGTTGATGTTCCATATTATGTATTATAATGTGACTTTACGTAGTGTGATATGTGCTTATGTACATAAAGTATTATTGTAATAAAAGTGAAAGATAAAGATGATGAAAAGTGGAACATAATGAATGAATGAAACTCTTGCAAGCATATTAAAAAGGGTTCACAACTCAATATGGGTTGTTAACTCGACAGTGCGTTGTGTTCACCCAAAAAGGTCAATCTTCGTGACTGATGGAAACGTACGAAACGGGATCCTTACCACTTGACCCCAAGACTATAGTCGATTCGTGTACCAATGATGGGGTATAATATATGGCAGGATCAAGATAGAAGTGAAAGATAATAAAGTATGAAATGAACGATCATGAACGATGATAAAAGATAATAAATGATTATTATCAAGATGTACGTATGATGTGTGATCACGAATGGAAGTAAAGGAAAGGTCTTTATTAAAAGAAAACTATTTTATTATATAAACTAGAACTCACTCAGCGTCGCTGACTTTTTATATGCATATCAGTTGGCAGGTAATCGATGATGCTGAGGAGGTGCAGGCATGGATGCATAAGCTACTAGGGATGATTTGAGTCTGGCATCCATATTTTGAAATGTCAATGTATTAATACAATTTTTGGGTTGTAAATGAAATGATATGATAATTGACATGTTTTTATTTATTAATGAAAAGTTAAATTTCCACTGCAAAATGAGGTGTTTTATATTATTTATGCGATGATTGACCAACTGTAAGCGTCTCGAGAATGGGGCCTTACAAAAGTATGGCCGACTATAGGATGTAGTACAAAGTATCTCAAGTACTTGTAACTTCAACATAAGCCTTGTAACACCTTGTAAGAACTTGAGAGCAATATATAGCATTCTTGAAAACCATATTATCTTGTTCTTGCTCTTTACTTGTGTTCTTTGTTTCATCATAAACCGGTTCCCTATTTGATTTGTTAATTGTTCAAACACTCTCCAACATTGTGAAACTGTTGCATTGACCTCCCTTCAATAGTCCTGGACATCTATATAATCTACATCTTCATTCAGATTGTCGAAAGTACCAAAATCTTTATCAGATTACTCAGCAAGTATTTGTTGCTGGAATGTATTGAAGTCCTTCTCGTACATTTCTTCAGTAGTAGGATCTAAAGGTTTATAGTCATCTGGATCATCAGATCTTGGTCCGAAGACATTAGTAGAACCTGACGAATCAGAAGGACCAACAGCTAAACCCATATCACTGCCCTAATCATCATCATCATCTCCTTTCTTCTTTCCCTTATCATCATTGCCATCACCACCACCACCACCACCACCACCACCATCATTATCTATATCATCTTCCTAATCATAACTAAAATCCACCCGATCCAAACCATCATCATCATCATTAGCTGGCTCAAGTGCGATGTACATCATGCTCAGGCTCCGTAAACGCCTCTCTAATTTGATGAACCATGGGTTGATCTATAGTAACCTTATCAAGTACTATTTTAGTCAGTTCTTAATCATCTCTAGTAGTCTCTATTCCTTTATTAGATGCAACAGGATCAGTAATAGGCTCAGTAGCAGTAACAGGAGCAATATCATCAGCGGGATCAGTAGAACGCCCTCGACTCTCCAACTTTAGTATGTCTTTACTGTGTAAAGGTGAATAGAAATCTGCAAGTAAGATCTTATGATGTTATTCTCTAGAATCTGAACATAGCTAAATAGAAATTGTTACTGATGTTCAAGATTCTTGATCCTCTCATCTTTATTTTGATTCAGAGCATGTAGAACATAAATCTGTTAGGTTTTATCCAACATCTCTCTTTCTAGTACTTGAACTCTCTACTTAAGTGTAATAGGAGTGGGTAAACTAGAAGAGGTTCTTGTAGTCTACCTTTGCTCAGGAGGTGTATTTATGAAATCCTCCATACCAAATATGTCATCATGGCCTTGACTTCTTGGAGGTGTACGTAAAATGTCATCTATAGTGGGCATCGGAGATGATGTTACAGTAGTAGATTCTGTAACTATCATCGGAATCTCATGATGAATACCCTCACTAACAATGACTTGAGGCACCCACAGTGGTATATCATTACTCGTAGAAATAATGGTCATCGGGGTCCGACACCATCGAATAACACCTCATCCTCTACCCCTACCATGTGAACATACATATGAATCTGCCGTCTTTCTCGCCATCTTCATCTTTCTCCTCTGAGTAGATAGTGAATCTATAGGAACAAAATTAGTATCCAGATCCTTAACAATGCATTTTGTTGGTGTATATTACACTTGGGTCTTTCTTTCAGTATGTAAGGAACTTCTCCATTCCTGTCATTATCAGTCTCGTTGTCACTGGACAATTTTTCAATCTCCTTATCTATAGACCTTTCAGCCGATTGAGAACTTCCTTGAGCATCATCAGGAGTTCATGATGATGAAGAAACTTGATCAATCTGCTATGGCTCAGTAGTAGCTTGCTACTGTTAAGTCTAATCTTCATATTGATATCCATCAACAAATCTGCCAAGTTTGGAGAAGTGTTCACCCTTCCACGAATTCTCTCATGATCCCATCAAATAAGTAAAGATATCCTTCTTCATCACCCTAACAAGATAAGTAGATGAGTCAGTAATAACTGACTCAGGCTGAGCAGCATTCACAATCATCTGAATAAACCTAGGATACATGATGAACTTCTTCCTGGCAGATGCAATCATATTCTTCTGCATTTCAGCAAAAATGGTTTTGGATATGCTATATGGTAAATCATTAACCAATGAAACTAGCAGTGATCTGAAGATAACACTAAGGCTGTCTAAACCCGCTTTCAAGTTGCTTATGAAATGTACAACCACATGGAATAAGAATTTCTAGAATGGAGGTAAATGCTTCTTCTCCAAGGAAAGATAACAATGATCATATCCTATTCTCCTCAGACAATATCTGGCTACATCATCATCAGCATTGGGTTGGTCTTCTAACACTAAGACACTGTTAATAATCTCAGTTGTAATAATAACCCTCTTCTTCTTTACAGTAGCAGTAATGCATGGCTTTCCTTGAGAATCTCTCTCATTAGCTGTAGATAGCCAAAACTGATCTAATATAAGTGTATATAGTCAGGTTGGTTGTAATAGCATGATATATATATGAAGTCTTCAATCCGTCAATAAGTGATTTGAATAATCCCTTATATCACCGAGATATGCCACTGCATTAATGTTTTTTGTTAAAAACAATTTGTCTTGCCATCTGAAATCAATAATAAACAAACATTGATTATTATCAAAGTATCAAAGTTAAAAATTCAGACTTCGAAAAATTTCATAAATTTTGAACTTTTCATGTGAAAAGTATGCTTTTCGCATGCGAACTGTTTTCTTCTAATTCTGACTTCCCTAGCGACAAGTTACATTTCGCATGAATTGAGTTTTGCAAAGTCAACTACTCGTGTGATTAGTCAAAGATTCCCATGCTAGAAGTCTATGCTAATTTGAAAGTTTTCGCGTCTGTTCATGTTCATGTTAACTTTTCGCCCGCGACAACTTTAAAAATTCAGTTTTCAATTTAGGCCATTTCAGGGAGTTTTGTCTATTGAAATAGGTTCGATTAGTGTAGATTATGTTAGTATTAAGGTTTATTTTGATTAATTTCATCAAATTTAAGTGTATTTGTCAATTTAGATCTGGTTAAACATCAAACTCACTTAAAGCTAATCAACAATCAACAATATACCTTATCTAACACTTAGACACCAATGCTCGACCACAATGAATGTGTATATCACAAAATATAACGTATCAACACTTAAAATTTTTTAGAGGAAAATCAAATAGGTATGCGATGTGAATGGTCAACTTGTCGCACAACAGTTCTATATATAACCTTCTGACTTCTCGTGCGAGAAATCAGCTCTCGCATACAAATGAACTTTTACACATCATGAACAAGTCTTAAAAAGTTTCAAACTTTTTCGATAAATTTTTTCAAAATTTTCTTTATTTTATTTGTTTGTTTTCTCTTGATTTATTAAATTTAATATCATGTTTAACCAATTTTTGATCATTAACCAGAAACCTTCAATTTTATACAATTTTACGAACAAATTTTGGTAAATCAAAACAAAAAGAAACAAAGTAAAACATATAAAATTCTAGACAAATAACTTAAATATTTTTGTGAATTTTCAAGTATAGGATCATATTTCTTTGAAATCGATTATTAACACCATCCAGCTGTATTTAGAATAAGACTAGTTAAGCTGATTGTTAATATGATTTATCCACATTTAACTCACACTTCAATTTTACTCAGACACATATGTTGTGATTATTATCATGTATTTATTTATTTATATGAAATCAACGGATCCCACAATCAGAAGTCCTGTAGAACTCCTATCCAGCTTCAAGACAATTAGAGATTTCAAGTCATCTCAATTTGACATAAACCTTATACCTCTAATTAGTAATCTCAAGATTATTAAATTTATTATAATTTCTATTTAGAGCATAATTAGCCTGAGAAAAGTTTCTGAACATAGAATATTAACAAGTTGTAGGACTTATTAACAGCCAGTCGGACTAATGTTTTGCCTTCGCAAGACATTTAGGACTTATATGCCTATCCATACATACATGCCCCATCTTTTGATTTTGCCTCCTGTGTCAGAACATATTCTCAAGAAGAAAATATTTATCATATAGTATGTATGTTTTTGATATATCTTTTATTATTATGCACATTGTCATCTTTTATACCTATATGACCTTTTGGCTTCTTTTTGCTCTTTTATCATTTCTTCAATTCTCTTCTTTTCTTTTGCTTGATTTTCATCTTTACCTCATTTCATTTTATACATATATATGAGATACTCATGAAAATCACCGAATTAGAAAGTAACTAGCTTGAGTATGACTAGACTGTAACTCTCAGTCTATTTTAGCATGAAATTAGTGTTACCATAAAACCTTGATATGTAACCCGCTTCAGTTGTAGAGAATTTAGTTCCAGTGCATCACAAAGCATACTGTTTTTCATTCTTGTAAATCGAGCTTATTAACATATCAATTATAATCCAAGTCAGTTTCTTTTTTAAGTTTTTGTATATAATATATCAATATCAAGAAATTTACTATAATTTCCTATTTAGCATTGAAAATTCATTTTATAAACTTTTGAACAAATCTTTTTGATAATTTTACAAAGTTACTCCCCCTAAAACCATAATCTTTTTCGTTACATTTTCAAATTTCTCTCCCTAAAATTGTGATTATCTACTTAGAAAATTACAATTTTAACAAACTTAATAGAAAGATAGTTTTGATAGAGGGTTTACAGTTAAATAACAAAAGTTAATCATTCCCAAAGATTGAAGAAGAGAATCCAATCGGGAATGATCAAACGCCTTGGTAAACAAGTCAGCAATATTTTCATCAAATTTGACTTGTTTAGATGAATAAGCTTTCTATCAAAACAATCATGGATAAAATGCATTTAGATGTTAACGTGTTTTGTTTTCGAATGTTGAATAGGATTCTTCACGATGTTTAGAACTGCAGAATTATCACACCAAATTTTGGTGTTGTAAATGGTAATACCACAATCAAGAAGTTGTTGAATCCAAGCGATTTGTGAACAACAACTTGATGCACCCACGTATTCAACTTCTACAGTGGATGTGGAAACAGTGTTCTACTTTTTGCATTGACATGAAATCAACCTATTTCCAAGAAATTGACACCCACCTGTCTTTTATTTCCAGTCCAAATTACAACCACCATAATTACTATCGGTTTAAGCATTTAAATTAAATTTAAAATTTCTAGGATACCAAAGTCCAAGTTTTGGTTAGCCTTTGATATACTTGAAATTCCGCTTGACAACTTTCATATGAGACTCTTTTGGATTACTCTGATATCCTGCACAAGACAGACAAGAAACATAATGTCAGGGCTGTTGGCAGTAAGATACATTAGGGATCTAATCATTAATCGATACAAATGTTGATCAACATCTTCACCTGTGAGATCTAGAGATAAAGTAGGATGAGAAGACATCAGAGTTGGTGCAATCTTGGAATCTTGAAATTTGTATTTGTCTAGAATACTATGAACATATTTCTCTTGATGTATCAGAAAACCCTAGTTATCATGTTTAACTTGAATACCCAAGGAAAATGAAATTTCTCTAAGAGACCTCATCTCGAACCTCTTCTTCATCACTGCTTCAAACTTATTACACAAATCTTCATTTATAGATCCAAAAACAATGTCATTAACATAGATTTGGACAAGAATGAGGACATCACCAGTCTTCCTTAAAAACAAAGTTTGATCAATAGCACCCCGTGTATAGCCATTTGCAAGCAAATGTTTATTGAGTGTAGCATACCAAGCACGAGATGCTTGTTGTAACCCATAGAGTGCTTTGTCTAACTTATAGACATAGTCGGGATGAGCTGGATCCTCAAAACCAGGTGGTTGACAAACATAGGTCTCCTCTTTCATTTCTTCGTACAAAAATGTTGTCTTTACATCCATTTGATAAACATTGAAATTCATTTATGAAGCATAAGCCAGAAGTACACGTATTGCTTCAAGTAGCAACTGGAGCATAAACTTCTTCATAATCAAGACCTTCAACTTGATAGAATCCTTGTAAAACAAGTCTGGCCTTGTTGTGAACAATAAAAGATTTCTCATCCTTCTTATTGCGAAAGATTCATTTTATTCCGATCAGCATCTTATCTTCTGGAAGCGCACACAAATGCTAAACATCTAACTTCTTAAATTGCATCAACTCATCTTGCATTGCCTCAACCTAGCTATTTTCTTTCAAATCCATTTCTACATTCTTTGGCACGGTTTGAGAAAAAAGCAAGTGTACAAGCATGTATTGATTGCTCCTAATTGACTTCGAGTACGAACGCCTTGCAATAATGGACCAATGATTGCCTTAGTTGGATGATCCTTATCTATTCTCAACTGAAGAATGTGATCTTCAAAAATAACTTTGTCTACGTTAGACATGTGACCAACAGGTTCTTCAACACCATTTCCTCCTTCTAGTTGATAGACAATATGTTCCTCTTGAATGATGTTGTTATTAGCAGATAAATCTTCAAAGAGAACTTGAATTGTATCAATTGGGACATCATATATAGAAGAAGAACTTGGATCAGACTCCTGTGGAGCTTGTTTAACAACTGGATTAACCGGAATCAAATCAGATTTAGGAACTTGATTCAGGTCAGAATCAGATTTTTAAACAGCTGGTACTGTTGAAGAAGAAGGTATGTCTGAAGATATTCATTTTATCAAAGATGAAATAATTTCAACATGATCATAAAATACATCTTGAATAGATGATGTCAAAGGTTGAGTAGCTGCAAAGGCAATAGAAGATCGATTAAAAGTATCAACAATGATGTATAGTCATAAACCCAAGAAGGAGCAAATACTACATCTGTTTTGTTAGATTCATGTCAATCTATATCAAATGACTCGATAATTTGTTTAGTCTATTTATTATAAACCATATAAGCTACTTTGTTAGCTGAGTATTCAACAAAATAACAGCTGCCTTTTCATGAAATTTTGACTTTGAATCAGATGTGTATAATAAAGTGCAACAACATCCGAATGTCTTAAAGTATTTGACTTTGGATTTATCTTCAAAAAATATTTCATAAGGAGTCATGTTTAGTTGTTTATTTATTAGGACATGATTCTGAACATAACATGTAGTATTAACAGCTTCTGTACAAAAGAATGAAGGAAGTTTGGCTGCTAATAGCATTGCTCGAGTTGCCTCAATCAACGTCCTATCTATTCTTTTAGCAACTACATTTTGTTATGGAGTTCCTGCAAAACTGAATTGTCTTACAATGCCCTTTGAATCACAAAATTAGTCAAGATATGATTGCAAAACTCTGATCCATTATCGTTTTTGATGCACTTGATTGTTTTATCAGTCTGATTTTCCATGAGAGTCATGAACTTAATTAGCAAATGAAGTGTTTCATCAGTTGGTTCTAAAAAGAAAACCCAAGTGAATTTGAAAAAATCATCAGTAATAACCAAGCAATATGCATGACATCCCATACTCAAAACACTCACAGGACCAAAGAAATCCATGTGTAATAATGGAAGCATTGAGTCAATTTTGGTATGAGCAACTAGTTTATGAGGGAGTTTATGTTGTTTGCCTTTCAAACATGACAAACAATGTTCTATAAGTTGAAATTGTTTGAAAGGTAAGCCTATAACATGATTTCCTCTAACCAACTTGCTCATAGTCTTAATGTTAACATGGCCAAGCCGACGATGCCATAGGATTGAGTCACTTTCCAAAGCTTTTGATAACAAACAAGACGTTGTTACAAACGAATGTGAAGCATTCATATTTAACAAGTATGTGTCTTTGTCTCTCGGAGTTCTTAATACGACCCATTCATCAGGTAATACAATCAGGTTTTAGATTTAGATATTCTTTATCAGTGAAGTGTGTTGAACACTGTTTGTCACAAATTTGAGAAACACTTAACAAATTTTGTTTTAACTCTTTAACTAAACTGACATCTTCAAAGCTTAATACATCGTTTGACACTATCCTTTCTTTGTAATTTTACCTCCTTTATCCCATTGCAAAAATAACAAAACCACAATTGTAAGGTTGAACATTGTTTAACAATGATATGTTACCCATCATGTGCCTAGAACAATTGCTATCAATATACCATATGCTGTTAATGACTTGTCTTGGATGTTCCTACATATATGAATGAATTTAATCAAGTTTAGAACCCAAGCCATTGTTGACTTGAGAACATTGTTTTTATCCAAATATGATACAGACTTCAAAATCATATCTAGTTTATCATTGAAAACATAATCATAAACGATATCAGAATCTAACCTTTTGTCTTTTACTTTCCATTGTTGAATTGGCTTTGTCAATTTTGTGACAATGTTCATCAATGTTGTAAGATCAAGATGATTATCTTAAAGGCCGATGCTAACCAAAGACCTCTCAACATACACTAAGGTACAAGGAAGGAAGCACTTTAGAAGATTTGACTATGCTCAAAGAAATTAGCTAAGTGTCAAATCTTCCAAAGCCAAAGACAGAAATCTTCTAAAGCCAAAAGTGAAGTCTTTCAAAGCTTAAAGACAAAGTCATCCGAGGCTTGATGACTAAACTCTTCCGAAGACTAAGAAGACATGTGTCTCTGACATAATTTTAACAACAGCAGAAGACCTTTCCTCTGTCAGCTTTGAAGACTCACCAACTTATATAAGTTGGTGAATACCTTTTTACTTTTGTTAACTGTAAATTACGTTTTCTTTTCTTTAGCTTCCTACTTTAGTACTTTTATCCTTATTGTAATACAATAGGATGTGAGCTATGGCCTGTCATAGTCACATATCAAAAGGCAATCTGCCTTTCGACTTTATATTGATCTTTTTGTCTAGATTAGTGTCCAGCTGGCCTTCAAAGTATGGCCGGCTATAGGTTGTAGTATAAAGTATCTCATGTATCAGTCTTAGGACTAAGCTTTTTAACATTTGAAAACACTTGAGGCCAATATACATCAACCTTGAAAACCAACCTTTCTATTCTTGAGTGTTCTTACTTTGTTATTCATTGTTTCATTGTTTGGTTCCCTATTTGATCTAGTAAGTGTATTTAGTTGATAATCTCCAACTGTGAAACTGTTGTTGAACCATAACCAGTCCTGTAATTGGTATTAGAGCTTCTCAGACTCTTGATTGTAAGATCTCACCATCTTGAATCACTCTTCAATTTAACATTCACTTAATTGATCAAATAGCAACTCGTTCTAAAGCTGATTCGGAAACTACCATAATGACTAAGTCTCCACTGGTCAATCCTGATGACTTTGACACTTGGTGTATAAGAATGGAAGGCTTCATCAAGTCTCATGATAGCAGGATGTGGAGATCTATAGTTTTTGGACCTCAAATCCCAAATACTACTTCAACAACTGTTGGAGGTGGGATGATACCGAAGGAAGTGGCTGATTAGTCTGAAGAAGACTGGAAGAAAATAGACATTAATTAGAAAGCCATGACCGCTCTTCAAACTTCTCTTCCCAACACCATGTACAGAGGCTTCAAGAAATACAAGAGTGCAAAAGAACTTTGGGATACACTGAAGCTAATGTATGAAGGATCTGGGGAAGCTAAGGAGAACAAGAAAGACATCATGAAGTAGAAGATTGAAAGCTTCACCTACATGATAGGTAAAACTATGGCTCAACAATACTTCAAGTATGCTGAGATTGTAGACACCTTAGTGGATGTTGGAGTCAAACTTGAGAATAGGGATATAGTGTGGAAGTTCATATTCTCTCTTCCTAAAGAATGGACACACTACTATGTGGCCATCAAGAGAACTGAGAACCTCTCTACCATCACTGTCATTGAGTTGTATGGTATCCTGAGCCGTCCAAATGGAGACAAACATGCAAAATCCTTCTACGAGCTCATCCAGCACCCAAAATAGTTCAGCCCTTCATGTGGTTGAAAGGGATAGCAGACAACCATAGCATCATCTCATTCCTAGAGACACCTAGAGAAAGCTATATTCAAGGAAGTCCATTCCAAGAGCCCAGCTCTTCTCAGGCCTTTGTTTCTTCAGATGAAAGTTCTGGAAACTTTCTCTTCACCCTTGAAGACCAGATTGCATCCATCCAGATGATCTAGAGTATATGGAAATAGTCAAGCAGATGGCTCTTCTCACTCATAGAGCCAAGAAGTTCTACAAGTGGACAAGGAGGAAGTTTCCAAGCAATGTGACTAGTGGAAAGTTTGGGCTGGACAAGAGCAAAGTAATGTTTTACAACTGTAACCAAATAGGACACTTTGCTCATGAGTATAAGGCACCATGAACAAATGATAGCCATACACTGTGAGGCCCTATTCCCGGGACGTTTACAGTTGGTCAATCATAGCATAAAACATTTAAAACACATCATTTTGCAGCGGAAATATAACATTTCATTAATAATTAAAAACCATGTCAAAACATCATGTCGATTCGTTTACATCTCAAAAATTGTATTTAATACAATAACATTTCAATCACTGGAGTTGCTTCATGCACAAATTGTATTTAATAGCCATACACTGTGAGCGTTCGTTGTTTAGGGAGCTATCGGCCGGCAAGGTTCCTAAGTTCATTTTTACAGATGTTAGTTCCATTTCAATCAGTTGGGTAGGCCTAACCTCTCTAGATCAGGTTTAACTTATGCGACTAAGCGGTTTTCATTACATATGTGTAATTTGGTTCGTCCTTTGTAATTTGAGGTCTTTGGTTTGAAAGTTGACTATGTTTGAGTTATTATATATAAATATCAGATTATTAAGTTTGTTAGAGCTGTGATTTGATCCCAAAATAGTAAGGTTTTAGTTGTTGTCATGTTTGGTCCCTCAACTTTGTTATATTGACGGTTTTTAACCCTTATGTTTGGAATTTGGCCCTTGAGTTGTTTATTCAAGATGTTCGTTAAGTCTCGTTTCTGGGTTTTTATTTGTTTTAATCTGATTTTTCCTTCTTCACTTACTTTTATAACATAAATAACACCTATGTGAACCCATATTTCAAGTAAGTTATGTTGATCACATTCTTTTTAAATTTTTAAGAAATCTGAATTTTTGTGTATGTTAGATTTATATCTTTTTGTAGATTTTACATTCTTTGGTTACTGGAATATATGGTAACTTATGTGTTTAAGATGTTGGGGGTGACACAGGGTTGTTTGTGTCACTAACAAGACGAAACGTAAAATACGAGAGTTTTCGGGTAGTGACGGTTACCTTGTGAGGTGGACATAGTGAAAGCGGGGGCTTTCATGAAACTTCTGATGGGTGAGAGAAGGCTGTTAGATATGGCAGATTAGTTCAGGTTGCAGAATTAATGGAAATAAAGATCTGAGAAAGAAGATATGTGAGTGAGTTTATAAGTTCAAAGGGATGTTTACCTTAATGTGTTGGAACTCGATGCACGTTGGCTTCGAGAGGGTTGATGTCAACTGCTAAAAGAGTGCAAGAGAGTGAGAACAAAGAAGTGTTTTGTAGAGAAAGTATTGAAATTTATAGTGAGTGTGGTGGTTTTGATGAGGTTCGGCCGAGGTGTTGGGAAGGGGGTTCGGATCCTACTTCTTAATTGCAGGATTTTTTTGGTTTAGTGGAGATTTTGGTTATTGGGATAAGTTAGCATGAGTTAAGAACCTAAGCCATGCATTGGGTGGTTTGGGTGGTGATTGGACTAGTCAACTTCCTTCTAGAATATATTTCATACGGGTGCAAGCATTTTATAATTTGTGGATTTCCTTTATTATTTATTATTCACTACATGTTTGTTTTTAAATTTATATGTGAAAGTATCATGTTGGTTTGTATTATTATTACTGTCATTATACAGCTTGTGAAGGATTTAATATTTTTGGTTTGTGATTTAATAATTTAAAAGTATTTAATTTCCATATTTAATGTTTCAGTATATTTCCAAGTGTTATAATGTATATCCTTTGAAATTTTGGAAGATTTGAATTTCGCTTCGGAAGTTCTAAGTCTTGGCTTCGGAAGATTGGGTTTTGGCTTCGGAAGATTGAAATGCGGCTGCACAGTGCTCATGCCCCTGTACAGTGCTCATGCGCCGGTACAGTGCTCATGCGCCTGCTTGATCCTTATTTCTTCCAAAGGTGAAATGTGGCCACATAGTACTCATGTGCCTGTACAGTGCTCATGCGCCTGTGGAGTAAACAAATGTGGATGAAGAGTCAACAAATACGGATGAAGAATTAACAAATGCGGATGAAGAGTTTACAAATGCGGATGAAGAATTAACAAATACGGATGAAGAGTTTACAAATACGCATGAAGAATTAACATATGCGGATGAAGAGTTTACAAATGCAGATGACTTAAAGTCTTAGGAATATTTTTGTAGTTTTTGTTTATTAGATTTAAGTGGCATAATGTTTCACTAGGACATTGGGCCTAAGGCAATCCTAGTGTTGGTAGCTCACGAACAATTTCATCATATGGCCCATTGGCCCATTAAGGTATTGTATGTCAAGCCCACTTATCGCTATGGCCAATTGACCAATTCAAAGTTTGATGGGCCAAAGCCCATTAGGGTTTGTGTGTATATCCATGTCCAGGAGTTTGATCTTGTTAGGCCCATCACATGGGCTTTGGTTGATCATTATGTGGCCCATTATGGTTTCTAAAAAAAATTTCTGGGCCCAAAAATTAGGGTTGTCACATTCTCCCCTACTTATAGAAATTTCGTCCACGAAATTTGTTTATGTCTAGTTTATCAAACTTTATTCTAATTTTAAGGATGCAATAGGGTTGGTCAATCATCATGGTTCACACAATGAAATGTTTTAGTTACTAAAATAGGTGTATATATATATACGTATTAAGTCAGTTTAGTGTGATGCCGGGACGGGAGTTTTACCGACTCTGGTTAAAATAGGTGTGTGGTTGTGGTCATTTGTAAAGTGTGTGTTTTTCATGGTGTAAATCACCACCCAAGGAGAAATTCTCTCCTTTGGGTGGGTTTGATGTTCATCCATATCTGTATATGTTTCTTCATTGTAATTTGTTATTCAATATCAATGAAATCATAACATTATACATTACACACACATCCTTGTTCTTCGATTCACACACTTCCACCCATCTTTAATTTTGAATTTTCGAATCTGAAACTGATGAATCTTAAGATCCAAGCTCAACGAATCTGAAACTTTGATTCAGCAAAATGGTATCAGAGCTGTTGGTTGCTGGGTTCATGTATGTTTCAGATCTATTTTCATCTTTAAAGATGTTTACAACAAAGAAGAAAATCAGAAAAATAAAGAACACGTCTCTGTTCATCTTCATCATCATCTGTTCTTCAACAAAATACACATAACATCTACAAATCTTTTCAAAATGGGTTCGAATTGAAGATGATAAAGCATTCAACAGAAGACATTTGGTTCGAACCTTTATTTGAGAAGAACATTCAGATCTCGAACATTCTGTAGGTGGTGATCTTCACATTGGGCCTTCAACTCATGATGCTGAGATTCATTCCCTTTTTAAGGTTGATCCCATTATATTCTCTCCATCTTCTTACATGCACACTCATGAAGAACCCTCCAACAGCCCCTCACATGAAGCTGCTAATGCTTCTGATGGATCTGGTGAATTTACCAGTTCATCATCTGAATCATCTAGTGATGAGGATGATAATCAACAATTTGCACCACTACTAGAGAGACAAATGATCTTAGAGGAGGGTCCCTTAGAAAGTTTTGCTAAATCTGAGATAAACAGACCAGATGAGAAAGACAAGATGATATCTGATCTGATGCACAAAGTTTCTAAAATGGAAAAGACTCTGGATAGAAGGGCAGGAATCATAAATGACAGAATTCAGGAACTTGATGAAAAGGAAAAAGATTAAATGAATTAAAAGCCAAGTATGAAGCTGATATGAAAGAAAAGGATAATGAGATCAAAAAGCTCAAAGCTTCTTTAAAGATGTCAAGAGAAGAAATCAGTGGTCATGTGGACACTGTGGCTATTCAAACTGTGGCTATGGAAGATCAAGAACACATGGTGGAGATGCAAACAAATTATTGCTGATCTGAACAAACAAAATGAGGCTTTGAAAAAGAATTGATGAATTGGAACTGATTGCTCAATTAAAGGCTGATTTGAAAGAGAAGCAACAGAACATGAAGCTGAAGAAACAGATATGGAAGTCATTCACAACAACAAGAAAACATTTAGCTTAGATGTCTTAGGGATATGATAGCTGGGAGATGTAGACATCTGATCCATCTACTGAAAAAGAGGCCATGATGAAAGAACTAATAGATGACATGGACATATCTCTTCAAGTGAATTCATTATAGATGAGGAATTCTGGGATTACATCAAAAAACCAAATCCCCTCTGAGTCTATAGTTGTAATTCCATCACAACCTGTGTCAATAGAAGAAGAACTGAGAATACAACTTGTTCCTGCTGTTGTATTGACTGATGAACAACAAAGTTTAATCAATAGACTTTGTGATGAATTCAAGAAAAGGAAACAGCTGAATTGAACAGACAAGAAGCTGAACAACAAAGAATCACTGCTGAGCTTAAGGTGTTGAAGAAAACAACAGGCCAAAACTGATGTAGCTTCAACATCAGGACCAAGAGTGATCACTACATAAGAAAAAGGAAATACTTGACTGAAAAAGCAAAAGGAAAACTTCCTATGGTTGAGGAAGAACAACCTAAGAAGAAAACTAAAGATGATCCTAGAGTTTGGCAGCAATTGCTGAATTTTTAGATGAACATGAACAAGCTGAGAAGGAGTTGCAGCATACTTTGGAAGTGATTATGTTAGAAGAAGGAGAAAAACTGAAGATGAACAAACAAAGAAACATGATGACATGAGGAGTCCATCAATTATTAAGCCATCTGTTGAAAGTATGATAGAGAAGGCTAAGACTAATGATCTATGATTCATGCCATGTTCTGATCAACCATGGATATGATGCTGATATAGTCTTTAGCATGACTTATGAAGGTATGGTAGAAGAAGTGAGAAAGATGGAGAAGCTTCTTGATCCAACCTTTGTGACTGAATATGAAAAAGAAAAGGAAACTACTAAATCAGTCACAAGTACTCTAAGACAGCAAAGAAGTATGACACTCAAACTGCATACCTGATCCTTATAGTATGACAGATAAGGAAATGAAGGATTATCTGTCTCAACAAGGATTTACAAAAAGAAAGCTGGGAACATGAAGACTAATTCTCTTAGGGCTGCTATGTTAAAGATGATCAATGACAAGAAAGAAAGACTAAAAGCAATTGAAGAAGAAGTGATTGCCCAAAACCCTAGAACAAGAAAATCAGCACAAGATGTGCAGTTGACAGTTAAAGATCAAGATGTTCTGGCCCCTATACTTCACAAGAATCCAGAGTGGTTTATTGAGCCTTCTCAACTTAAACTTCAAGAGGGGCTGACTACTGCTGAAATGATAAGAGGGGTATTACTCCCAGTGGCAAGACAGACGTAAAAATTATTGCCTGGAAGTATGATAGTAACTGGAATATGTTCATGGTGAAGAGGATATCAGGATTAGTTCAATTTTTCACAGAGTACACAGCCTTAGTCAATGCCTTGAAAGTTCATGATTTAAAGAGTTGGCTGAGCTAGACTTGATTAATCCTGATGGAATGTATAGAGGATATGATTTGAAGATATTCTAAAGATTTTTAAAAGAACAAAGAACTTCAAATCACTGAAAGCTATCTGCACCAGAAAAGACAAAACATTCAAGAACCATTTGATCAAAGAAAGAAAAGAGAAGCTGAAGAGATTGTGTTTCCTGAACTACATGTTAAGCCAACAGAAGTTTGAAGAGGAAAATGATTGCTGGTACTCAAAAACAAAGCCTATTTCAAATGTGTATTATGATGAAGACACCTTTGAGCTAGTAATTGAAATAAAAAGGGCTCCTGAAATAAGAATCTTCAGTGGGTATGAGGTTAGATTGCTAGATGAGTCTTACATTCATTACATCTTTACCAGACACTTCAGAGCTCTCAAAACAAGGCTGCAGAAGATGATTTAGAGTTTATTTGAAGTGTGTGAAGATATTGAAGCTGGCTTTTGATAGAATTAACAACAAGAGAGAACAAAGGAAGAAGAAAAGGCTACCTATGCAGATGGGCAACATAGTCAAGTTGGAAGTTGATGCTGATGGTTCACTGGTGATTCATAGAGATGGGTTATCTTCTATTTAGTTTGGGAACGCATCTCTTTGAAACAAATGCCCATTGCTGCTATTCATACAATGAGTGAGATGAAGATTCATGTGCTCAGTAGAGAAAAAATAAAGGAAGCTAGGGATTTTTCTAACATGATAAAGGCTATTCTAATCCATCAATGGCACAACCAGAAACATTAGAAGAAGCTGCTGAAACTCTCCTCCAACATCAGTCCAAAAGAAGACTACACAAGAAGACCGACCAGAATCTTCACAACCACCACCACCATCACACTCTTGAGAACCTAGGCAGTATAATCCTTAGGGGGAGTGTTGTAACCCTGAAAGGATCATACTTGCCAACTCAAGAAGTGGTTGGAGGTGTTCTGGT